>OZ010603.1:79904621-80029621 GCA_963932145.1 Acanthosepion lycidas
CTATCTATCTATCTCAGTCAGTTCATTTATGACAGTCCCTTAATATCTATCTATCTATCTATCTATCTATCTATCTGTCTCGTCATATCTCTTTCTCTCTATATATATTAGTCTATTCATTATCTGTCTATCTATCTATGTCACTCTCGTCATGTCTCTTTCTCAATATATAACACTTAGTCTTCGTTATGTCTCTCCCTCTCTCTCTCTCTCTATATATATATTAAGTTGGTGCAAAAATAATGACGTAATAATGTCGTTTTTTGACGTTAAATACGTCAAAACACGACATTATTACGTCAATATTTTTGCACCAACCTAATATATACATATATATATTAGTCTGTTCATTATCTATCTATCTATTTATCTATCTATCTATCTATCTATCTATCTATCTATCTATCTATCTTTGATTTTCAAATGGAGAGGATTGAACGATTATTCATTTTGCAGAAAAAATCCACCCACGTCCCACTTTCCCCATCGACCAATTTTATTAAAACCTTTATTTTAGGCAGTGAATATTCCAGGGTAAAGTTTTTCACTACTAGAATTCTAATATATATATATATATATATATATATATATATATATATATATATATATATATATATATACAAATACGCACATAATATTCAAAATTACTCAAAAATAAAATTCATCCGAAAGAATCAAACATGAAGTGAAATTAACAAAGCCTAAAACAAGCTTCCTTGACTAAAGAAGTGACCAAAAGCGTTCGTGACAATGTTTTGTCTTAGGTGTTCTTAATTTCTTGTCATATTTGACTGTTTAAAATGTATTTATGTGTGTGTTGTTTTGAATACAAGTTGGAGCCCTTATTCCGAGGCTTCGCATTTTCAGCTTACTCGAATTCCAAACGCGTTCAAAGCAGGAAGGCTCGGAATAAACCTACCTACTAATATTCAAATCAACATATAAAAAATACATCTTAAATAGTCAAGCATGAAGAAAAATTAACAAAGCCTAAAATAAACTCCCTTGACTAAAGAAGTAACCAAACCGCCTGTGACAATGGACAATACAGTTTGGCGCTGCTCAAACAGATATTAATATATATATCTATATATCTATATATATATATATATATATATATATATGTATTATTTATTTTATGATATTACAGCCATCTCAATACATGGTAGAGGTAATTATTATTTATTTTTTGTTTCATTTTATAATATTAAAACAGATATTTGTTTTAATATCTTAAAATAAATAATATTTAGCTCTATTGTGTACTGAGCCCTTTTTTTTAAAAAATAAACGTTACAAGCAGTGGGATTATACGCAATTTGTTTTCATTTTACCTAGTATATATATAATTTTTTTTAATATATTATTTTATATGCGCAGTACTTATTGGAAAGTGCTCAATATCAGTGATAGAGCTAACATAAGTTGTATGGATATGAGTTTATGAACCTGGTTTTCACTCTTTTGTGTTTTTTTTTAAATTAAATCTATTTATACATGTTTGTGTTTGATTATGCTTGGTTTTGTGAGGGGGAATTCTCCTGTGTGCCCGTTTGGTATGACACTCTCACACAAACAGGCATACATACCTACAGGTGTACGCAAGAACACGAATATCTCTTCTTGTTCTTGGCATTCCGAGGTGGGTTGAGCCGGCTCCAATATTGTTTCATGTGAATTTGGAATTCACAAGCGGTCCCCAACCCGCATGTATAGTACATGAGATTTGATTTTAGTGGAGAAGGTTTCGTGTAGGACCATCCACACTTTTTGAAGGGCCGATTATAGAGACCTGGTGCACTAAGTGCCACAAGTCCGCAGGTTTTGAATTCAAAGTTTTCCTAGACCAGTTGCCACCCAAGGCTATAGAACCCAGTCTGTCCTGCTATTTACCCATAGCTGGAGGGAGAAGAAGAGGATTGACACCTTTCCCAAGGGTATTAGTGAATGTAATGGATTCGATTGGAATTCGAACTCGGCTCTCCGATTCCTTAATCCAAGCCGATATCGATTACGCCACCGTGCCTCCTAATATAAACAATCCTAGATTAGGTATGGATACATATTCATGCATTCGAGCATACATACATACATACATACATACGCAATTCTACTTCGTTGTTAACAGTTGCGTCTTGAAAATGTATGCAACGTTTAACGTGTATGATAGTGAGTTAACTGAAGAGTGTTTCTTTAAACAATGGCAGGATATTTATATCGTGATCAGATTTTTACATACAGCCGCGCGAATGGTAGTGGACGCGAGGCTGCACGGCTGTATCAGATTGTGTTTCCAGACCAAAGGCAACCGAGTCATCCAACCTTTGCTGCTGTTTATCGTCGCGTTGCCGAGACCGGATCCGTGGCACCACAAACTATGGATCGAGGAAGACCGAGTCCGCTCGTACGTTTGACCATGAAGAGCACATTCTACGGGATGTCGGAGATGATACAGGTATCAGCACATGTATGTTTATATGGAATTTTGTCCTTATTTTGGCGTGAATAACTCGCTCAACAAAGTTTGCAAAGGTATTTAAGTTACACAATATATATATATATATATATTTATATATGTGAAAAATATATAGAAAATAGGAAAGAACTCGTTAGGTAAGTAATCCAAAGTTCTTTAGTATTTTTGTTATTATTTTTAAAAAATAGTACTCGATACAAAAGTAGAGCATAAATATAATTATTTATTTAAAAATATGATTCCAACACGCTACATAAGAGTTCTCATGTTTCCAAACAAGAGCCGAAAATTTTAGCATAATTATTAGAATTAAATTGAATTAAAGTACTATAATTATGTTGAAATTTTCGGGTGTTGTTTTGAAACATGAGAACTCTTATTTAGCGTGTTGGAATCATATTTTTAAATAAATAATATATATATATATATATATATATATATATATATATATATATATATTACGAAAATGGACAAAGTCCGACAATTTATTTATTAAAGACATTTTTATGTTTAACGTTATAGATACAAGTATTTAAGTAAATGCTCTGTTTATAATAAACAGTATTAAATAACATTTACCGGCCTGAATGTCCGAGAAATTTTTATAGAAAATATTCGTTCTTTGACAGGATTCGAACCTGCATCCTATACGGAAATATATATATATATATATACAGGATATACACAAGAATCATCATTGCATGATGCCAACTTTTCACACTGCTTCTTACTTTCTTGTTCTCGCATTCTGGAGTACGAAGTACATTTTGTTTAGTTTTTCTTATATTCTTCAAAGTTCCCCTTTCTCTCTCTACTTGTAAAAGTAAAATAAGAAGGGGAGAATATATATATATATATATATATATATATATATATATATATATATATATGTATTGGGACAGTAGATCATTATTCAAACATATATTGTTTAATATAACAGACAACGAATGTCTATTATGTTTGATCAGGAGCCGTTCTAAACTTCGTATATTTGCTTTAATTTTGGGAGAAAATAAAGAAAAAAATTGTCCAATATTTGGATATTTTTTTTATTATGCCGTAAGACTTACCTGTCACCTTTCTGATCTTTATTTTCATTAAACAACATTTCTTAGAAAAACATAGCCATGTACCTAATATTAGACAGATATTAGTGGATAGCACAATAATACCCAGACATACACACAGTAAAAAGAACCTTCAGATATTGGAGCCCATCTACATTAAAACAAAGCAAACCGGCCTCAACAGAATCGCATTTCAAACTAGCCACAACACATTACATTGCATCTAGACATATGGTTCTGTTGTTAATATTTCGTTCTTTCACGTAGTACGACGTCATAGAACTGCATCATGAATTTACGACCTGCGTCTGCTATTCCGCGACCGTTATCGTCGCATAGCAATCTCCTATGTCAGCATAACAGAATATCATCTTTGATGGTGTATACCTTTGTTTAAATGACCATATAACCACTCTGAAGATGGCTCATGTGAACCGAAAGCTTAGATCAAGGAACAAAATAAAAAATATCCAAATATTGGACAATTTTTGTCTCTATTTTCTCCCGAAATTAAAGCAAATATATGAAGCTTAGAACGGCTCCTGATCAAACATAATAGACATTCGTTGTCTGTTATATTTAACAATATATGTTTTAATATAAACATGTAAATAAAATGCATTGGGATCACTGAGGATAAGAGGGTGCCATAAATCAAATCACCTTATCAAATCCGATGACCAGAAACCAGAAAGTTACAATCCCCTCTTATCCTGTAGTTTATTTGGATCGATATAGATCTGATGAAGGTCGGAAGTCACAACGGCCGAAACGTTGTGTTAGCAACAACAACTCATTATGGATTGATTCGTTTTCTACGGTTTATCAACCTTTTGGGGGCTATTTAAAGCCAGGAAATATTTTTAGGTTGTAAAATCTTCGTTTTTTAGGGAGATAATAATGGTTTAGTGATACAAGTCTTACTTATTAACCCATATCTGAGGGGAGAAGTGGTGGATTCATACCTTTCCCAAGGCTATTTGCAATAAACTTAACGTGAATTAGAACACGGCTCACCGATGAACGATTCCGAAACATTATCCTTTACACCACCCGCATATCCAATCTTACAGTACCTGGTATTCCCAAGCAGTCACCCATCTAGGCACTTGCTTAACTTCGGTGATCATACGGTATTTCAAAGTGATGTGTCCATTAACCAAACAAAACCAAAGATGAGGAGAGCAGTCCGAAAGTAAGTAGTGTAGATAATAATTTTTACTCTTACATATAAAATTTTTTTTAGAAGACAGACTATATGGTTTCTGCCTATATTTCTGAGATCATCTTTGTTGCCATATTTATCACAACATTTCGGCTTTTCAGTATCTGTCTATATTTCTGAGATGAGGTATTATGTACACTATTTACATTATTCGGACTATTGTCCTCATCTTTGTCGCCATATTTATTACACCGTTTCGGCCCTTCAGTATCTGTCTATATTTCTGAGATGAGGTATTATATACACTATTTACATTGTTCCGACTATCGTCTTTATCTTTGTTGTCATATTTATCACAACGTTTCGGCCTTTCAGTATTTGTCTATATTTTTGAGATGAGGTATTATATACACGATTAGCATTGTTCGGACTATCGACCTCATCGTTGTTGCCATATTTATCATAACGTTTCGACCGTTGTACGCTCCGGCCTTCTTCAGGTGGTTGGAATGTCTGACTGAACCCTTTTTCAAGGACACATGGCACAGTGGATAAAGGCGTTCGTTAGATCCAGTGACAGGACGCAAAGTGTGTGAGTTCAATACCTGGTTAAGGCGGCGGAGAACTTGGAGAGGGGAATTAACAGGAGATAACTGATACATGACATCCATTAGGCATAGCACATGGAACTAGAACAGTCTACCCCATTGAGCGAAATAAAGGGTTCAGTTCGACATTCCAACCACCTGAAGAAGGCCGAATCGTACAACGGCCGAAACGTTGTAATAAATATGGCGACAAAGTTGAGGATGATAGTCCGAACAATGTAAATAGTGAGAATATATGGTCATCAACAAGAAAGGTAGTGTAGCTTTGCTTCTCAGTGCAGACACTACGTTCGTTCACAGGGAGCAGTTTCTTCAAGTTGAACGGCTTAATACGAGGAAAATAATTTTCTGGATCGTTACCCGAAAAAAAAAAAAAAAAGAAAACAAAAAGGAAAAAAAAAAAAAATAAACAAACAAAAAAACAAACAAAATAAAACAAAAGAAATAAACAAACTATGAGACGAAATTCTAGAAGTCGGCAAATTTTATTCCGTTGCAACCTTCTCCCAAGATCCGACTGTAGGTGATCAAAGAAAAGTTAGGTGAGGTGAGGGGATCGAGCTGTCTAATCGGCGTGTGCCTTACTTTCGCGTGGTGGGCGAGTTACCTTCTGCGGTTTAAGCTGCTAGAGATCACTTTGTCCTGTCAGCTTTCATCTAAAATAATAATTCATCAAGAACTCAGTGTTCTTTGTCCGTTCCACTCAGCTCACCTTCTTTGTCAAGTTCGGTTGACGTGATCATGCGAGGTCCGCGCCACTCAGCTGACTTTCTTTGTCAGAGTCGGCTGGTTTGATTCTTATGATGCCTGCACCACTCAGCTGACGTGCTTTGTCAGTGTCAGCTGGTTTGATTCTTGTGAGGCCACTGAACCGACCACCTTTGTCAGAGTCGGTTGACCTGTTATTTTGCGGTTCACGCCACTCGGCTGACCTTGTTTGTCAGCATCAGTTGATCTGCTCCTTGTGAGGACCGCTCCACTCGCCTGACCTTCTTTGTTTGGGTAATTGTAATATAAGCCGTTTCCTTATAAGGAATCATTCGGCATTCTTTGACCGAACAAACAATGTTAATCTAGTTACGCTTTTTTTTCACTCTTTAGTCATCGGGCTGGGATCAAAGTGTAGTATCTGTTCTCCTCATTTCTAATGCTAATAATAATATTAGCCGTTTTCTTATAAGGAAACATTTTGCATTCATTGACCGAACAGACAGTGCTAATCTAGTTACGCCTTTTTTTCACTCTTTAGTCATCGGGCTGGGATCAAAGTGTAGCATCTGTTCTCCTCATCTCTAATGCTAATGCTAATGCTAATGATAATATTATAACCGTTTTCTTATAAGTAAACATTCGGCATTCATTGTACGAACAGCCAGTACTAGTGTCGGTTGAAATCTATAAAATCTTTCTATTACAATTTTTTAGGGAAACAGGTTTCTCAAGTCAAGAGTTAAGGTTCTTTCTAGTATTGATAGTGACCTCGTCGCTAATCTTTTGTAGCAGTGTAGGACATCAACTTCATATGACATTATCTTCTCTTTCATTTACATGTTCTATCCATTTTCGTTGTTGGATATCCTCAAATGATGTGGTTTCTGTTATCTGCTAAATTTCTCAGAGTGTTTTAAGATTCTGTAGCGCCAGTCCGTAGGGTTCGAAGAAATAGGGTCCTGGCTTAGAACTGCACGTTTCACTCACTCGAAAACATTCTGAGAAAGCGGTCGTATACAGCTGACAGTGTTTCTCAACCTTTTTTAAACAACGGCACACCTAAGAACAAATGAAAACATCGCGGCACACCTTTTAAAGGGTATACATTTAAATGTTACGAAATAAAACACACAAATAGGAACTTACTTTATTTCAATGTTTCTATTCAATATTTGTGCAGCTTCTTTAGTGTGAAACTTGTGCCTGGTGCTTTTTGTTCATTATTTCTTCAATGTTTGGTCGAATGTGCGATAAGCAGACCCCCATTTCTTCTTCAGTTGAGCGTAAGTCTTTCTCGCTTCTTATTTTTTACGTTATTTAGGGTTGAGAAGCCAAATTTACATAAATAAGAAGTAGAAAGTTACAATATAACTGATAAAGACTTTTTAGCTAATGTTGGGTATTCCTTTTGTATTGAAATCCAAAATATATTTTATTTTGAGACCTCGATCACTAGAAATGGTGGCCAATTCTCATTTTCTACACGCAAGTGAAGTCCAATGTTAGAAGGAACATTTATGAAGGGATTTTGAATCCAATCACACTTTTCAGTGTTCAATCATGGAAAATAATAATCGATATTTTCGTCGAACGCTTTCAGATCGGTAACCATAATAGGAATCATTTCTTTAATGTAGGTTGTACGCATTGAAGGAAACATATCGAAATTACCCGATCTTGTTCTATTTTTCAAATCACAATTTTCTTTTTGAAGGCAACCAACTAAATCTGTTGAAGTGAGAATAGTCTTTACCTTGCATGCTACTGCACGTATTATTTTGATGACTAACTTCAGTATTCCAGTATCTATCTATATAAAGGCGCTGGTTAGATCCAGTGACAGGACCCAAAGAGTTGTGAGTTCAATACCCGGTTAAGGCGGTGGAGAACTTGGAGAGGGGAATTAACAGGAGATAACTGATAACTAACATCCATTAAATATGGCACGTGGAACTAGAACAGTCTACCCCAGTCAGCAAAATAAAGAGTTCAGTTCGACATTCCAACAACCCGAAGAAAGCCGAAGAGTACAACGGCCAAAACGTTGTAATAAATATGGCGACAAAGATGAGGACAATAGTCCGAATAATGTAAATAGTGTACATAATACCTCATCTCAAAAATATAGACAGATGGTGAAGAAGGCCGAAGCATACTACGGCCGAAACGTTGTGATAAATATGGCAACAAAGATGAGGACAATAGTTCGAATAATGTAAATAGTGTACATAATACCTCATCTCAGAAATATAGATAGATACTGAAGAAGGCCGGGGCGTACAACGGCCGAAATGTTGTAATAAATATGGCAACAAAGATGAGGACAATAGTTCGAATAATGTAAATAGTGTACATAATACCTCATCTCAGAAATATAGATAGATACTGAAGAAGGCCGGGGCGTACAACGGCCGAAATGTTGTAATAAATATGGCAACAAAGATGAGGACAATAATTCGAATAATGTAAATGGTGTACATAATACCTCATCTCAGAAATATAGATAGATACTGTAATGGCCCTGCTGTATCGTTGGATTCATCGGCGACATATAGAGGCGGAACTATGCTGTATAGGCAACATCTTGTCATCTATACCACCCTGCCCAGGTTACCTTACAGGTGGGTGGGATCAAATCCATGGTCATTGATGACCAGCCAAAGCCTGCCTATTTATTTATCTATCTAGCAATGATAATAGCAAAATATTGCATTATGAGCACCGGTAAAAAATGAGGTGATACATTTGGTTTATAATAGCCAGAAATTCAAGGACATATGGCACAGTGGATAAAGGCATTGGTTAGTTCCAGTGACAGGACCCAAGGAGTGTGAGTTCAATACCCGATTAAGGTAGTGTTGGACTTGGAGAGGGCAGATAACTGATAACTGACATCCATTAAAACATGGCACTTGGAACTAGAACAGTCTATCTCAGTGAGCGAAATAAAGGGTTCAGTTCGACATTCCAACGACCCGAAGAAGGCCGGAGCGTACAACGGCAGAAACGTTGTAATAAATATGGCGACAAAGATGAGGACAATAGTCCGAATAATGTAAATACTGGTATTACAGTGCAGACATCCAAAATTCGCAACAAAGATGTTCACAGAATTTTTCCTGCTTTTCTTAATCCAAAAATTCTATTAATTCCTTGTGTAATTAGTGATCACGAGTTAATATTTTATCTTTCGACAGCTGACAGAGTAATATACTTTTAAAAAATCGTAAAATTATTAAATCAAATGCCCAATGCCGTATATCAGAAACTTCGACAATATTAATTCATAATTCAATATAACTGTAAAAAGTTTGAATTAAACAAAGAATGTTGAATACAATTATATGAAAAAAGGTTAATATTTATTTCTTTAACTGAAGGAAAATTATAAAAAGTTAAAACAAATTATTTTAAATAACACAGTCGAAGAATAATGAAAAGAAATATTTGAAAAAAAAAGGTTTATACTTATTTACTGAAATACTAACACTGTACTATTGCTACGCACAAACACAGACACACATATATATATATGTATGCCTTGAAAATATTTTGCGGTACACTTAAGAAGAACCGTGCATTCGTCTTAAGTGTGCTGGTTCAGATGATTCTGAAAGAGTTTGGCATCATGTAGTAACAGATGATGGAAAATGTAGCACACTAAAGAGGAGCGCACGGCACAATTAATAAGAACGCGCGGCACACTAAATAGGCACGCACGACGCATTAGTGGACAGCGCGACGGCGGCTGAGAATTACTGGTTCAGATGCTTCTGAACAAATTTGGCACCATGCAGTAACAGATGACAGAAAATGTGGCACATTAAAGAGGAACGCACGGCACACTTTAGTAGAACGCACGGCACACTTTAGTAGAACGCGCGGCACACTTAAGAAGAACGCGTGAAACACTAGTGAACCGCGGCACGGCGGCTGAGAATTACTGGTTCAGATGTTTCTGAACGAATTTGGCACAATGCAGTAACAGATGACAGAAAATGTGGCACACTACAGAGGAACACACGGCACACTAAGGAGGAACGCGCGGCACACTTAAGAAGAACGAGCGGCACACTAAAGAGGAACGCGCGGCACACTAAAGAGGAACGCGTGGCACACTTAAGAAGAACGCGTGACACACTAGTGGACCGCGGCACGGCGGCTGGAGAATTACTGGTTTCTGAACGAATTTGGTACAATGCAGTAACAGATGACAGAAAATGTGGCGCACTAAGAGGAACACACGGCACACAGAAAAATAACCCGCGGCACACTAATGAGAAATGCGCGGCACACTAATGAGGAATGCGCGGCACACTAGTGGATCACGGCACTGCAGCTGAGAATTACTGGTTCAGATATTAACATATTAAAACCGTCCAAAAATACAGTTTTTTCTCGTTTTAAACAGAAAAGTAATAATAAATGATTGTAAACAAACAAAAAAGTTTTTAAAGAATTAAGCAGTAACACAAATAAAAAAAAAAAAACACAACTTACCAACAGTTTCTCTATAAATAAATTTTCTTTTGACCTTTGCCTTTTTTTAAAAAACATTCTACAATATTTTTTCTAGCTTCGTCCGATGGAAAATTTTGTTTGTTCTTGCAAAATATATTCCCAACAATTGCTGCAAAGAGAATTCCTTTTTCCGTGTCTTGTTTACAAGTAACTAAGCATATTTTTGAGAATAAATTTCCCAAATTCTTTCAGCAGGCTTTCTTTTAGCGGATTCATTATGTTTTCCAGTAAATTTATTTGCATAATCAAGTATAGTAAAACAAGCACAAATGAACCTTGCCATTTGGCTAGATGGAACTGTAAGACCTCCTTGAGAAAGTAAAGTCAAATCGCTGCTTCTCTGTAGCATCATCACTATCATTGCCTACCATGACCAGGGAACACATTTCACATTGAAAATATTTAATTTTTTTCAATTTTCTCTAATAAAGAAAAAGATGGTAATGGAAATTTCACTAGAAGTAATTTGCAGGCTTGTTGAGATGTATAGCACAATAGTAAGGCATAACGTATTAGTTTTGCAGAAAATGAAGGACCAACTCTTACTTGGTAATCTTGTCTTTTTTGTAATCCTTTTAGAATTGAGTATGGTTGTTCTTCCACCACATTTTGCATGTAATTTGGGAAATTTTCTAACCTGCTAAATCTTGTGAGTTTAGCATTATGTCCATGTATAAACCAATGTGGTAATGGTGTAGGGGTTCCATCGCACTGGAGTTGGACATGAAGTTTTTGGTCAATGCGAATACATTAGAATATATAATCTATAAATTAGAATATAATCTAATATTTTTACGTTTTTTTTTTTTTAATTCAAAATCGTTAGGACAACACTTTGCTTCTTCCAATTGAGTAAAACCATTTATCGTATCAGCTGAAATAAAATCATGTAATTCAGCAGTTTGGACCAGTTGTTTTGGAGGTTTTCTGAATTTCCTTGTATTTGGCAAGAGACAGTTTTCTTCATTTTTCTGAATGTATTGTGGGTATTGGAGGCAAATCCCAATTCAGTTTGTTTCATTTTTCTTTCGAAATAAATTTCTTTTCAAAATGTTTCATCCAGAGAACTGAATTTTTCGTCGACTACCAATCAATACGATTAAGGAATTTTATCTATTTTTCTAAGAGGTCAGACTTTTTCACTGTTAGTAATATATCCACCTGAACAGCCAAATGCAACACATTTGTTAACCATTTTTGTTAAACAAAATATCACAACAGACTTTATAATTTAAAATGCATTTGACTATAATGTAGAAAATTTATCTAATAGCGTTCATTTGCAAAATGGGCCGTATACGCAATTGAAAATCATAAAAGCGAGGTAACTCACAACTGTTTGTAATTCGTAGATTAGTAAAAATAAAAACAAAGTGTAAATATGCAATTTAGTGTTGAAAACCTGTCTAGGGAATTGAAATGACGTCTGATAAATTCTATGTAATTGTATGTTGTTAATTTACGTTCTAAGAATTCAATTTTTAAAGTTACCTCCCTTTTAGATTAGCAAGTTTCTAAGCGGCCATTCACAATTTTTTGTTTACATTATATCGGCCTGTTAGAATTTAGTTTGTAATGAGACATCTGTAGCTGTATGTGGCTATGCATGTCTATAAAAATGTTAAAAAACATCAAAAGAAAACGGTTAAATTCATAATCTCTTGTAATTTAATATATATATATATATATATATATATATATATATATATATATATATATATATATATATATATATATATATAAGTTAATCCTAAACTAAAATAATTTAAATATTAATTGCTCAAAAATAACCCCAACATTCTACAACATCATTCACTCACTTTTTTTATTAGACATTAAATTATGTCACTTAGCGTCCACCATAATTTACCTCGACTTTTCAGTTAACCTGATGAATATCTATGAGCGTCTATCAAATTGAAACATTTTGAAAACTAACATTTTTACTCTTGTTTATAAATACTTGCTTCAAATTTTCCCATTTTGCCTTGATAAAGTTCACCAGAACAAAACACATTGCCTAAGATTGGTTTTTCTTTCGTCTTTATTCATGAAATGGACAAATTCCGACAATTATTTTGACATTTTTATGTTTATACATTCTTTTTATGGATACAAATATTTAAGTAAATATTCTGTTTTATAATAAACAGTATTAAACGACATTTACCGGCCTAAATGTCCGAGAAATTATCATAGAAAATATTCGTCCTACGACAGGAATCGAACCTGTATCCTATACGGAACCGTCATATAGCCTGACGTGCCTTAACCGATTGGGCCACAGAGGAGCGTTCTGTTAGCAAAGTCTATTTTACTGTCTTTAAACTACAATCTTCCACGATTCTCTCACGTACATTCATATCTGCTCAATGCGTATCCAAAAATGTTGCCCACTCGGTTAAGGCACGTCAGGCTATATGACGGTTGTAATTATACGGATGGGCAAGTATTTTTGCGTGTATGTACATTTTTTTTTATCCTACCCAATCCTATATATATATATATATATATATATATATATATATATATATATATATATATATATATGCACGATTGGTTGATCGGGGTAAAGTTCTCAAGACATTATTTTTATTTTATTTTATAATCTTTTTTATTTTCAAATAATAAGGATGTATTTTGCTTTTGAAACCAAATTAATCTTTCACTCGCCAGTAATAAATAATCGTCTGAGGAGATGCATCGTTATGCGTTGAAAAATCGACTACAATTGTGTAGCGATCTTTATATGTTTTTGTTGTAATATCCCAAAATGAATAAAAAATTATATTATATATATATATATATATATATAATATAATTTTTCATTCATTATATATATATATATATATATATATATATATATATATATATATATATATATATATATATATATATATATGTATGTAAAAGAACGAAAAGAATATAAATTCAAACGTTCATAACAATAATTTAAAAAAAACGGTTCAATACAAGAAGTAGAGCAATAAACCATTATTAACCACCTAACGAGACATCTTTGGATGTCGAAACAAATATGCATTTTTGTCGCGGTAACTTGCAAGCTTCAATGTAACAGTTTACTATATATATATATATATATATATATATATATATATATATATATATATATATATATATATATATATATATATTAACTTAAAGAGCCAGGGTACCCTAACGATCCGCGTAGGTGAAACCTAGGTTGGTTTGCCTGGCTCTTTAGGTTCATAGTTAGATTTGCTCTACTTAGCGTATTGAGCTCTTTGCTTAGTTATTTTTATTTAACTCGTGACGGAGTTTTTTTTCTTTGGATTCTGAATTTGGATCCTGGTCGATTATTTTCGCCAAAAGTACATGTTCGTAGTTCTTTCTTTTTTTTTAATTTCTTTTATTTCCTTACGTATTGGTTTGTTCATTTACAAGTCAATACACCTAAGGTTTTTCCGAACGAGTATACTTACTTATATTTATAAGATTTTATATATATATATATATATATATATATATATATATATATATATATATATATATATATATATATATAAATATAAATATTCCCCGCTCATAAGTCCAAAAACGTTTTAAAGATGTCGTGAAAGGTAACCTAGAGACTACTGGTGTTAATGTTGAAGATTGATTTACTATATATATATATATATATATATATATATATATATATATATATATATATATATATATATACACACACACACATATATATATATATATATGTGTGTGTGTGTGTAGAATATGCAGTATGCTCATAAGCCACCAAAACCTTTTAAGGCTGTAGTTAAATGCAACTTAAAGACTATTAACATTGAGCTCTCTGCATTTTATCCTCCTTGGGATTATCCATAAGGATTACCAATATTTTCGTTACTTAAATATATATATATATATATATATATATATATATATATATATATATATATATATATATATGTAGAATATGCAGTAGGCTCATAAGCCACCAAAACTTTTTAAGGATGTAGTTAAATGCAACCTAAAGACTGTTGGCGTTAATGTTGAAGACTAGGGAAACTGTTGCCGGAGATAGATCTGTCTGGAGAAGGTTGATTTGGGAATACTACAACAATTCTGAGCAGAAGAGAATTGAGCGTTCCAACAAAAAGCGCGCCATTAGCAAGGGAGAAATAGAATCCGTCCAAGAGCTATTAGGACACTTGCAGTACTTGTGGAAAAGTCACCCTTGTGGCGACTGGTTTAGTCAGTCACGTGAGATCCCACCAGAGAGGTCAGGTGAAAACTCTTGTGAATGCAACCCAACCAGAAAAAAAACCTGTAGGTTACTTGCGCGAATTTTGTCACAAGGTTTGCAAGTCTTTTGCGGCACTCAAACGTCACATGATTGTACACAGGGACAGCAAAGTTTCCAACATAGATAACACAGATGATAATCTTTGTTTGCAACGTGTGTAAGAGAGGTTGTAAAAAAGTGAAGCTGGCACTAAGAATCACTTACAGGCTCATAGCAGAGCGTTATCTCAGCTATAGATAATGGAAACAATAAAATTCTTAATGAAAAAAAAAAAAAAAAAACCCCAAAAGGTACCTACTGAAGAGATGGTCTTCTGCAAAGAAGTGACAATCGTTATAATTACCTACAAAGAAACGCAATGCCCAAATTTTAAAATGAATATTTAAAAATGAAAAATCTTTGTTGAATTTTTTATTTTAGTTTGAATTTCAAGCTAATAGACTAAATTTATAATTTTCAATAAGCAATAAATTATTTTAGTCCTATATACAAATCTCTCAGCACAACGTAATTCTTTTTATTAAAAAATCATTCAAAAATAAAATATAATTTGCAGAAACTTTACTTGAGGAAGATTAGCTGATTTAAAGTCTAATTAGACTTTAAATCAGCTAATCTTCCTCAAGTAAAGTTTCATTAAGAATTTAAACAAATATTAATGACGTTTACTTTAATTAACACAGAAAAGCATTTTTAACATAGAGGTAAGTGTTTTTATGAGATGTAAAGACAACTTTTTCGCGATATTTATGTTTGAGATTTTTTTCTACGGAGGACGTAAATGTAACAATTACTTAACGAATATAACATGAAAGCCTTTTTATATAATTTTATTTAACAACTCAGTAATCTTAAAACTGCACGAAAATATTATAAGCAATCTAATATTTTATTGAATTTTATGTACTTTGGCTTTATAGTCTAACTTACTATTGTAACGCAGGGAAGGTTATTGAAGAGAATAATCAAACAAAGGTTGGAAATGAACGATAACACTTAGGACAAGAACAACACATATAAGATTCGCCAGCGGCGCGTAGAAAAAGTAGTCAACTGCTAGAAGTGAGTCAAGTGAATTCCACAATGTATCTTCAACTGCTGGATATTTACCAACCGCCCCACTCGGTCAGATGTGGCACAAGGCCAAATTCCCCGTAGATCCCGTATAAAACGGGATCGGGTAGGTGTTTCTCGAGACGAGACTTAGTCGGTCAGTCAGTCGACTGGCTGATCGGTTGAACTCTCTGCCTTTGAGCGGGGAGGAACCCGAAGGAGGCTACGCCGAATGAGGCTACGCCGAAGGGCGGATTCTCTTTCGGGGAGGTAAACCGACCCTGAACCTGTTTATACGGGTTCAATGGGCATATTTTTGGCCGAGCCCACGGGCTCGGAGATCCCACGGGCTCGGAGATCCCACGGGCTCGGAGATCCCACGTTAAAAAGGCATTGCGCCACATGACGCCCTCGTTGTGGGGGGGTGACTGATTATCGACGAGACTCTGTCCTTCGACATAGCCTCATCTGGGGATCCTCTCTCCTCAGAGGCAGAGAGTTTGACCAGCACAGCTGGAGACGAATCTCCAACTGCAGGATATCTACCAACCGCTCCACAAGGTCAGATGTGGCAAAAGGCCGAATTTAATGGGGGATATCCGAGCCCGTAGGCTCGGCCAAAAATTCCCTGTAGATCTCGTTTAAAACGGGGTCAGGTAGCTGATTCCCGAGACGAGACTCTGCCCTTCGACAGAGCCTCGTCTGGAAATCCTCTCTGCTCCAGAAGCTGAGAGTTTGATCAGCACAGCTGGAGACGAATCTCCAACTGCAGAACAACATACAGTATTTACTACTGTATTTATGTTAATAGGGACATACCCATTATCGTCCATAGGTATGCTACAGCACTTACGAAGCCGCTTGTTGAGAATTTGAGAAAATTACCAATAAACAAACTGCACTAGAGTTACCTCTCTTATTTTCCGATAATATCGCGTTTGAACATCCGTATTTAAAAAAATTGACACGTTTATATTCGCATGAAATAAAATCAAAATTTTTTCTAAAATATTAGGTGTCTTCCAGCAGCCCCTCTTTTGACCCAGGGCAGCATTACCTCCTTAAGGCCCTTGATCTAAGCCTCCGTGTTGTGCCCTCACTAACAAATTCGGGAGTTTCTTTCTTATCAGAACGGTCAGAGTGACTTTTCCGACCTGTCGTACCTTCGTAATCACCATTAGACTCATCCAATTCCTTCCGAATCTCATGAACTGTCCTCAAATTGACACCAAACACTTTGAAATGTTCGTACTGGAAATTCCGGCACGAATGCCAAGCAGTAGAACATGCCGTTTCCAAATTTCTAGTGGAGTGAATTACGTCATGGCGCTTTTCTTCTTACAGACAGTGCCTAGCCGACTCAAGTATACAATGCAGTCCATCAAATCAAAAACAAACAATGCGCATGCGTGAAATTAAAAATATATAATTGCGACAATTTACACATCGCATTCTCTCTGTCTGTCTCTGTCTTTCTTTATATATATATATATATATATATATATATATATATATATAGATAGATAGATATAAATTTTCTTTCATATCTGTTGTAGTATTTTTATTTCTTTTAAATTTTTCTTCATTTTTGTTTTCATTTCCAGTGCATGTCCCTTTGAATAGCTTCGTAGGTCTTCATACTCAATCTCCCAACCCTAATCGACTTCCAGTCCGCACACCCACTTCACACACCACCCCAAAACCTTATAAACATTTCCTTGATATTTTCGACTGAGCTCCCCAGGCCCCAGATTCTCTGTGGATAAATGCCAACTCTCTATGAAAAAAAAAAAAAAAAAAAAGAAATAAAATAAGAAAAGAGAAACTAAAAGAAAAACATATCACTCATTGCAATCTATTTTTGTTTAGGCTACGAGATATTGAAACTTAGTTTAATTCAATTTTTTTCAACGAGACATTTCATATTACAAAAGAAAAAGAAAATCTTGTATTTATATTTCAAAATATATTCCATGTAAACAGTTCTAAGCCTTTTGCCCTTTTGATAATTGATTAAAAAGATCTTACGACAGTTTTCCAAATTTCACCAACTCTGAATTTATGGCTCGTCAGGTACTCTTTATTATGTCTCTAGATACGCATTGTTTTGTATATTTCTTGTCTTGTTAGGTTAACAGGCGCCCGTAGACATTTTCATTTGGCCTATATAACAAAAATAATGATGAGACGAAGAACAATTTTCTAGACATCTTCAGTAAACTGACAAAGGTTACAGATGGCGTAGTTAAAGAACGCGTTGCATATTCGGTAATATAATCTGATGAATAACACAAATAACACAATAGCATAATATGATGAATGAATATACTATAATACAGTCGCATACTTTGATGAATGAATATACTATAATACAGTAGCATAATATGATGAATGAATATACTATAAGAAAAAACTATATTCCTCTGATAAGATGGAAGTGTCACCTTCTTTCCGATAATCGTTATTTGCGAAACATACACCCGATTGGGAGGCAGGATGATGTAATGAATAGCGGCCCGGAGTGAGGAATCAGAGAGCCGAGTTCGAATTCTAGTCGAATCCTTACGTGCTTGGGAAAGGTATGGATCCTCTTCTTCTGCCCCCAGCTATGGGTAAATAGTAGGACAGACTGGGTTCTATAGCCTTGGATGGCAATTGGTCTACTGCAGAAAGAAATGGCAACCTAGTACAGGAAAATAATCTGACTCGACAGTCATGTATCGAAAGATACATGATCGCCTAAGCTTGTATCACTCATGACACATAACTGACTGATATTCATTTACGTGCTAATACTCTTGGGAAAGGTATGAATTTTCTTCTCCGCTCAGCTATGGGTAAATAGTAAGACAGACTGGGTTCTATAGCCTTGGATGGCAACTGGTCTACCGTAAAAAGAAATGGCAACTTACTGCGGGAAAAAAAATCTGCCTCGTCAGTCATGTATCGAAAGATACATGATCGCCAAAGCGTGTATCACGCATGGCACATAAATGACTGACTGACACTCGATAAGAAGTTTCCTTCTACTCTAATCTTAATCTCTTTAAATCTAGTGTTAACCATCATCTATTGTAGATAGCGTCATAATCCGTACGTGACTCTTGGCCGTTTATTGGGTAGACATTTACGAAAAGCAGATACTGAATTACACGGCTAAATAGGGCGTTGATGTAGCTTTTTTTTCAGGAATCACATACAGGATTATTCAAAAAGAAAGTGAAGAGTTCGAAAATTGAATAAAAACAAAATGCTAAGTGACAGAAACACGTGGAATAGCTAAAAGGCTCGGTTCGAGATTCCAACGTATTCAACGCTGAAGAAGGTCGGAGCGTACAAGGGTCGAAACGTCGCGAATATGACAATAAAGATGAGGATAACAGGCCGAACAATGTAAATAGTTTAAACTCCTCATCTTAGAAATATAGACCGATCCTGAAGAAGGCCGGAGCGAACAACGGCCGAAACATTGTGAATATCGTAATAAAGATAAGGACACCAGTCCGAACAATGTGAATAATGTAAATAGTTACCTCATTTCAGAAATATAGACCAGTCCTGAAGAAGGCCGGAGTGAACAACGGCCTAAACGTTGTGAATATGGCAATAAAGATGAGAAAAACAGTCCGAACAATGTGAATAGTGTACGTAGTTACCTCATCTCAGAAATATAGACCAATCCTGAAGACAGCCGGGGCGAACAACGTCCGAAACGTTGTGAATATGGCAATAAAGATTACGACAACAGTCCGAACAATGTAAGTAGTGTAAATAGTTAAAATACCTCATCTCAGAAATATAGAACGATCCTGAAGAAGGCCGGTGCGAACAGCGGCTGAAACGTTGTGAATATGGCAATAAAGATGAGGACAACAGTCCGAACAATGTGAATAGTATAAATAGTTACCTCACCTCAGAAATATAGACCAGTCCTGAAGAAGGCCGGAACGAACAACGGCCAAAACGTTGTGAATATGGCAATAAAGATGAGGACAACAGTCCAAACAATGTAAATATTGTAAATAATTTGTTTACGTTTCGGATACAGATATAAATTTAGAAGATATTGATTCTAAAGTTCCATCATGAGATGTGAATTTCTTGGGATAATTCGAGTATTGTTTTGCCGGCATGACTTCACGTAGCTTAATCGTAAAAAATAAAGCTGTTTTCCCAGATTATAAAGTAAGTACAGGTTCGATTCTTGTCGTTATTTCTTGAATAAGGCTTTCGATTTCTAGGCTAGTAGATGTTAATTTCAGTATTTAAAAAAATAAAACCCGTGTAACAATTACGTATAAAGGTTACAGCAATAAGAAACCTTTTCGGATTAAATAAATCTATTAATTCCTTAAAAATTATTTTGTTTATATTTCGAGTACGATATAGACTTTGAAATGTCCCAACGAGAAATTCGTAATTCTTAAAGAGGGCAACTGGACCTTGCTACTTCAGTCTGAGAAACAAATGAACGGGCTTCCGCTGTCTTGTTTGACATTCTAACGGGGCCACCCACGACTCTTAACTGATGAGATTAGAGTGCAATTTGGAATCTAGGAGCCACCATTCCACTCACATCGTAGCAAACCATTCACATTCCCCCTCCCCCGAATTCCACTCGAACAGCTTCTTCACGCGAACCGAGGGTGTATTTCCCCAATCACTACACTCTTAACCTGTTCAAGTCTAGGGTTAATCGTTATCTTCTCTTAGCCGTCTAATCTGCCTCTTAACGTAATCCTCTACCTCGAGTGGCCCCTGGTCTTGGACAGGGCGAACCTTACTGTAAAAAATTTAAAAAATGCATTAGGTTGATGCAATAATAATAACGTAATAATGTCGTTTTTTGACGTATTTTTTAACGTCAAAAAACGACATTATTACGTCATTATTTTTGCACCAAACTAATAAATGAAATTTATTTAATTTTTGAAAGGAAACGATAAGGTACAAGACAACTCTGAATTCGGAATGGAATGAGATGAGTATATTCTCCCTCCTCCCTAAGGGTACGGGAAGGCTTGCAATTTCATTCCGCAAAATTATAAGGTGAGAATAGTCATTTCCCATTTGCCATTGAATGACCGAACTTTTTGTTGAAGTTCATAAAATCTTTCTCTTTAGTCAATCTTTCAGAAAGATGAACTCCTCAAGTCCTCTGTTATCGCTTTTTCCACTATTGACAGGAGTTTCCTTCCTAACCTTTTGTTCGAAGTCGTGTGGAACGTCAACATCTCGATTAACTTATTATTTTCTCTTCGAGTCACATGTGCTATCCATTTTAGTTGTGGCCGCTATTGAAAGTGTTCAAGTGACGCGGTTTCTGTGATTTGTGATTCTGCAGCGCCAGTCTACATGATCCGAGAAAGGTCATCCCTCTTAAAGAACCACGGTGTTTGTTCGCCTAAATCCATTTTTAATTACTAATCTGAGAAAAGGGTTTGTATATATCTGATAGTTTTAACATTTCTGAACGAGTTTGACGCCATGCATGTCGTCCCTGTGAGAATCTCAAACTGATGATGTCATTTAAGAACTTGATTCGAGTTGCTAGGTTAGTGTTTTGGTTTTGTTGTGTCAGGAAGAGGTTGACGAAACTACCTCTAGCGCAGCCTATTCTGTGTTCAGTTTCTTTATCTCATATACTGAATATGATCTATACTCCGAAGTATTTGAAATGTTTAGTATTTATTAATTCCAAATGCTAAAATTTTTGATGCATTCAGTGTTAGAGCAGGCCGATTTATCACTTTGTTTCAAAAATCAACATTGCACTCGGTGTGAAAGCTGGGATTTAATGTGATAAGTCCTGCTAATCTTTGAGCATTTGGTTTTAATGATCCTTTGTAATTATGAATCACCGGATACAAAATGTGCGTTTTTTTTTTTTTTTAAATGTATTTGAATTCATTAAAACTGTGTAAAAATATAAAAGATTAAAAAAAATCCTTCTCAACGGATAATATTTGTCAGATCATTTTTTAAAGCACTTCACCACAAGCAAGGCTGGAGTGTCACTTAGTACGCAATGGGTTACAGAGAGTGAGAGCAAGAGTAAAGAGGGGGATTTGATGAAAGGATAAAGAGAAGGACGGGGAACTAGATCAAAGATGTCGATTGACGTTATATTTGAATATTTGAAGATTACAGCTATCAGGGAAGCAACTAAGAGGAAGAGAATGCCACTGTCGGGAAGTGCGAGACAAGAAGCTTTTGGAGTAGAAGAGATGGCTACATTTAAACATTTCGAGAGTAAAAGGGTGGGACCATGATGCCAGCCTAGGAGCATGCTTAAATTTATGCAGTCTGGGAACTAGCAAAAGTAGCTCGTCGGAGCAGTTACCATGAAAATATTTGTAGAAAAGACAGAGGGAAGTAAGGGCACGTCTGTGAGAAAGTGACTGTAGATGCCAGATCAGGACCAATAGCATTGCACATCCGTTTCTGGATTTTGTCGAGGATCTCGAGACGAACAGTGGGGGCTGCAGACCATATATGGCAGCAGTATTCCATGCAAGGAAGAATGGTTGATTTGAAGGATTGATTCAGGCGAAAAAAAAACTTCTGTCGCGACACAGAGAACCAACTTTCCTTGCAGTAGATGAAGCTATTGATTCAATGGAGTTGTTCTTTGTTAAATCATAATACAAACAAGAGTTAATAGATGAAAGTGCATATAGTACCATAATAAATAATCCAAATAAAGTTGATTTTTTGTTGTGTTAAATACATCGAATGGAAAAATATATTTAAAACCTGAATTCTAATTATTAATCACCACATGCAAAATACGCAGTTCTTTTTACTGTATTCAAAACTGAAAACTCTGTAGTAATTATAAAAGATTACATAAATTGCCAATCAAAGGATAAAATCATAGACAATTTGATATGTCATAGTGAATAAAAACAAAATGGATAGAAGTGTACACTACTTACATTATTCAGACTATTCTCCTCATCTTTGTCGCCATATTTATCATAACGTTTCGGCTGTTGTACGCTCCTGCCTCAGGTCGTTGGAATGTCGAACTGAACCCTTTATTTCGCTCACTGAGGTAGACTGTTCTAGTTCCACGTGCCATATTTAATGGATATCAGTTATCTCCTGTTAATTTCCCTCTGAAAGTTCTTCACTGCCTTAACCGGTGAACTCACACCCTTTGGGTCCTGTTAAACATGGCACGTGGAACTAGAACAGTCTACCACAGTGAGCGAAATAAAGGGTTCAGTTCGACATTCCAACCACCTGAAGAAGGCCGGAGTGTACAACGGCCGAAACGTTGTAATAAATATGGCGACAAATAAATGAGGACAATAGTCCGAATAATGTAAATAGTGTACATAATACCTCATTTCAGAAATATAGACAGATACAGATAAAAGTGTATATAACACCATAATACTGCTGGGTACAAATTATAAAACAAAATGTTTCAAATTTACATTCTTCATTGAAAATTACGCCAAAACTAGTGCATAGTATAATATATTACATTATAATATACTTAAACTCTTCAGTATAATTTACCTTTGAAGTAAATGAAGGTCCTTTTTGATGGCACGATAATTTGGTAACAATGTACTTGTGTTATGCTTCTTGTCCATATACAATTTGTGAAGTTTCATTAGATAATTTAATTGCTCTTTCCAAACCTAAACTTGATCTCCGGTAACGATTTAGAAAAAAAAAAAAAGTTTCATTATTTATCATGTCAAATCTCAACTTTTAAATCCATTGCGTTCCACGGATCCCAAATCGACCTGCCCAATTCAGGGTAAATGCCGTCACTGCTTACAATCTAATTCCAAACCATAGTTTCTGTTTTGGGAAAGTTTTTATCTTAATCCGTATACCTGGGAGCGGAAAGCGAATTTGTTAATATATGATCTGCACAACAGATCGGATCGGATCCAGGAATTCAACCTGGGCAATATCAAGTATCCCTAACTGAAAATAATTAAAAATGTTTGTGCTGAGTTTACGATTCTGTGACATTTCTGTGGGTGTGTGATGTCGAGAGGATTCGTCCGTGTTAATAACTTTCAAAACGCTTCTGGGGCGAGGGCAAAAACCACGAGGGGAAAGTTGGGCAGGGATGGTTGATTGTAACAACAATCTCTACAAGTCTATAATGAATACAAGACCCTATTTAAGCCTGTCGCTGCATGTTGCCATTTCAACAATAGTTCAATAAATTATGTTTAGAACGCGTCTCTCACCAACCAGAGACTTAAAAGAAACCAAGTGAGAAAGAGGCGGGAAAGGAAGAAAGAGCTAGCTAGCAATATATATATATATGTATAGATAGATAGATAGATATTTAGGCGGGAAAGAGGAACGGAAAATAAAAAGAAGAGATAGAGAAGGAAAGAGCCAGAGAACTGTCAAGGATAATGGTTGCACGTAGTGCGCATGCGTAGACGGGCGACACAGGATTTTGTGGGTATTCGTCTGGGATATTCTGTTCTTCCCAAGGGCACGATTCTTTACGTTTTGTTGAGCAGAGGACAAACTTATCAAGGTAGATGTGAGGAACAAGTGTGTCATCAGTCTGGTAACCGGTACAGTAAACACATCGTTTCACCGTTACCCTTCCACTTCATTCTCAACACCCGGTCGGTGGAGCGTAAATTCGTAAAAGTCGAACTCTCTTTGCTGAAAGCCATTGTGTCCAACATTTTTCGGCCTCAGTGAATTATATTCCATCTCGCTTGGCCAATAATTAGACGTACGTCTTCGCTGACCGATCATCATAATACGATGCCATCGTTAAAGTAATGGCAGGAACAAGTAAAAAAAAAATCTATATTTCTTTCGTCATATATTTTTTTTTAATCTTGTATAAACAGAGTCTATGTCTGTTTTATTGACTATCGTGTAAATCGGGCATATTTTGACTTTAAACAAATAGTGCAAGTCCATTGCAGGAATAAAAAAAAGAACACATACACTGCACATATTTGAGGATCAAATGGGATTAATTGAATTTAAATATATATATATATATAAAGAAAGTATCTGTAAGCAAAAACAAAATGTTTTTTGCAATCCTCTGCCAGCTGCACTGATGGAGAATGCATTACTACGCAGCATTGCCAGCGAGACAAGCTGCAAGTACCACCCCATTTCGCAAGGCTCGTCCCTTAATCGAGTCGCCATCCCGCCAACCCTCCGAACGAACGTCATCGAAACAGGGCCAATAACCCAAGTCTCCACTGCCACAGGAGTAGAAATAAATCTGCCTGCAAGAGAGGAAATAATTGAAATAAAATTGCAGCCATCATTATCTATCTATCTATCTATCTTTGCATCTACCTGATCTCATTATCTGTCTATCTTACTCCATTCATATCTATCTATCTATCTATCTATCTATCTATCTATCTATCTATCTATCTATCTATCTTCCGTCTGTTCAGATCTATCTATCTATCTATCTATCTATCTATCTATCTATCTATCTATCTATCTATCTATCTTTGCATCTACCTGATCTCATTATCTGTCTATCTTACTCCATTCATATCTATCTATCTATCTATCTATCTATCTATCTATCTATCTATCTATCTATCTATCTATCTATCTATCTATCTATCTATGATTTGGGATCAAATACGGATCAAATGTGGATCGGAATCCAACAGAATGATAAGATAGTGAACAAATAGGAAACGTTTATCAATCTAACATGTTTCACTTTTATTAAAGTTTCATCAGAGAATGAGATAGGAAGAAATAAAATAAAGAAATTTCAGTATCTTTTCTTTAATTTCTTGAAATTATGGATAGACGAGTTGTCTCCTCTTGAATTCGGAACGCCACATATTATGCTAACGTTGGTGTAGAAGAGTCGAATGCATGTGTTAAATGATTGACCATTGAAAATCAAACAACACTAAAGTAAAAATACCAGCATTTATTTCTTCTTTTTACCATATCTACATTCTTATATTCTTAAAAGTTTGTTTCTATCTATCTATCTATCTATCTATCTATCTATCTATCTATCTATCTATCTATCTCGTATATTTGCATCTACCTGGTCACATTATCTATCTATCTCAGTCCGTTCATATCTATCTATCTATCTATCTATCTATCTATCTCGATATATTTGCATCTACCTGATCACATTATCTCTCTATCTCAGTCCGTTCATATCTATCTATCTATCTATCTATCTATCTATCTATCTATCTATCTATCTATAGATATAGACTGAGATATAAAAATATCCGAAAAAAACCTCGAGAGGTCTATGACAGAAGAAACTGCGCGTGAAAGTACGGAATTTGACTTTTCTTCGTGACCAAGTCGGTAAGGCGTGCCGAAATAAACGGTAGCTTCTTTTTTCCCCGAGTGACGCAGGTTCAATTCCTGCCGAAAAGCGCTAATTTTTCTTTCATAAGATTTCCCTAACATTTAAGCCAGTAGACGAAAATAAATAAATATACTGTTTAATAAATAAACCAAGCTCCTACTTGAATATGAGTATCCAGTAAAAATAACGATAAAAATATCTAGTTATATTTTGATTACTGAATAATTATGCTATGAATGAAAGCTTTTTCATCGATCTAATAGATAATTATGCATCCAGTTTAGTTTAGACTAAGAAGAGATACAAATACAAGTTACTTATGCAATCCTTGATATCCCGGGTCAAATGAACCCAAACTCGACCAATATATAAGAAAGTTATATTACTCGAAAAGAAAAGCATATATAAAATATTTTTGAATCATAGTTTCCCAAAGCAATATAAACTTTAAAGCTTGGGTCGTAAACTACTTGAGAATTTGACAGGTGATAAAGCGCCGAGTAAGCAAAAGCTTCACGAAAAGAACGATAACGGGCAGTTGGTGAAGAACTAACTTTTCACGTAACTTGTATGACATCAGCAGACGAGCTATTAGCCGGTTGAACGAAAACATGAAATGTACCACCAACAAAACAAAAAAGAAACGAAATAACCGGTTGAAGAGAAACTTGTCCGAATCAATGGACATTGTTTACTCTTGTTTGTTTCTGTAGAATACAACGCCAAATAAGCATCCCGTCTCACCCATACACTCCGAAGTAGAAAAGAAACGAAAAAAAAAAAAAAAAAAAGAAAGAAAATAAAACACGCAAAAAAGTGATGAACAAATAAATAAATAAAACCCCAAAAAACATTACGATTCGGTTATCTGCATGACGTCATCATGTTTTTAACAACCAGGTCGCTGTGGGGTGATATCCTGCGAGAGCGAGATGCGTGAACGAGTGAAAGAGGCGTGTCTGTCTGCGTGCCTATGTCAGTAGAGAGATTTTATGCTAATACCTGATAGAAACGCAAACAAATAGACCCGTGAGTATAGAAGTCACTCACGTTCGTCTGCATTATAATATCAAGCATGTATTTGAAATTGTTTATGGATACAGCGAGGGTTTTTTTTTTTTTTTTTTTTTTTAAATATAATAACAAAGAATAAGTTTCGAAAGTTAACACCAACCAGCCGATGGAAAACGCACAAGAAAGCGCATGCGCACAACAAACACGTACACACACACACACACACACCGCCTGTGCGCACGCAAACAAATAATTTTGTACATTAATTTATAGAAGTTAGGTACGAAATAGTGTTAAATTTAATATAATATTAAGGAAAAGAAAAAAATATGAAATGAAAAGGAAGAAAGAAACAGAACAAAAGAAAGAAACGAAGATAAAGAGAGAAAGAAAGAAAGAAAGAAAGTAAATTACGGAGGAGTAAAGAGGGATGAGAAAAAGAAAGAAAGAAAGAAAGAAAGAAATGAGGTGGGCGAGGTTAATGAAAGAAGGAAGCTTAGGAAGGTGTAAAGAAAAAGAGAAAAGAAGAAGATGGGTAGTGTTAAAAAAAGAAAGACAGAAACTTGGGAAGCGATAAAGAAAGAAAGGAAGAAAGAAAGCGTGAGAAAGAAAGAAGGTTGTAGGGTTAAAGAAATAAAGAAAGAAAGAGGAGGCGGTAAAGCAAAAAGGGAGAAGGTGGGCGGGGTTAAAGAAAGAAAGAAAGAAATTTGGGTGGGGGTAAATAAATAAATTAAGAAAGAAAGATGAACGGGGCTCAATAAAGAAAGAAACATGGAAGAAGAAAGAAAGAAAGAAAGAAATGGAAGAAAGAAAGAAAGGAGATAGGTGGGATTAAAGAAAGAAAGAAACTCGTGAGGCTGTAAAGAAAAAAAAAGGTGGGCGAGGTTAAAGAAAGAAAAAATTGGGAAGCAGTAAAGAAAGAAAGAAAGAAAGAAAGAAAGAAAGAAAGACAATGATCGGGGTTAAAGAAAGAAAGAAAGACAGAAACTTGGGAGGGAGTAAAGAAAGCAATCAAGAAAGAAAGAAAGAAAGAAAGAAAGAAGGTGATCGGGGTTAAAGAAAGAAAGAAAGAAATGGAAGAAAAATAGTGGAATGAAAAGAAAAGAAAGAAAGAAACTCGTGAGGTGGCAAAGTAAAAAAAGGTGGGCGAGGTTAAAGAAAGAAAAAACTGGGAAGCAGTAAAGAAAGAAAGAAAGAAAGAAAGAACGAAAGAAAGATGATCGGGGTTAAAGAAAGAAAGAAAGAAACTTGTGCGGGAGTAAAGAACGAAAAAAAGAAAGAAAGAAAGAAGGTATGTGAGGGTTAAAGAAAGAATCTTGTGAGGAGGAAAGAAAGAAGAGGAAGAAGAAGAAGAAGATGATGAAGAAGAAATTGTTTCATTTTGTTGTTTGCATCAGTCATTCCAATCGTCTGTTTTACTCAGTTCTGTTTTTTATTATAATTATTGCTTGAATCAACAGAGTTGCAAAGGAAGAAATAATTCGAGGGCAACAATTTGTAAAAAAGACGTCACATTTGAAAGAACTGAATGGCGGGTAAAAAGATGAAATAGGCGCGTAATAAGAAATAATGAACGAAGGTGGAAAGATGGAAAGATGAAGTTACAAATTCGAGCTGCAATTTCGAGAAATGGCGGGGAATTAAAACTTTAAAGAGAATAAAGCAGAAATGAAGGAAGATAGTAAAAATATCTATCTATCTATCTATCTATCTATCTATCTATCTATCTATCCAAGCTTGTTTCGCTCTTTATTTCTCTTTCTTTCTTTCTTTCTTTCTTTCTTTCTTTCTTTCTTTCTACCCAAACCTGTTTCTCTCTTTATTTCTGTTTATATCTATCTATCTATCTATCTATCTATCTATCTATCTATCTATCTATCTATCTATCTATCTATCCAAGCCTGTTTCGCTCTTTATTTCTCTTTCTTTCTTTCTTTCTTTCTTTCTTTCTTTCTTTCTTTCTTTCTTTCTATCTATCTATCTATCTATCTATGGTATAAAACGACAATTGGAAAAAAGATCTTAGATTTTGCCGACGCGCTTCGTGAAACGCGTCGGCAAAATCTAAGATCTTTATTCCAATTGTCGTTTTATACCAATCCGTCTTGTCCACAGAATTGATCTGGGAATCTATCTATCTATCTATCTATCTATCTATCTATCTATCTATCTATCTATCTATCTATCTATCTATCTATCTATCTCAGTCTGTTAGTATCTGACCATGTGTCTGTTTCTCTCTATATATCCTAGTCTGTTTGTATCAAGAGAGAGAGAGAGAGAGAGAGAGAGAGAGAGAATATAAGAAAGAAATTGATATATATATATATATAAATAAATATATATATATATATATATATATATATATATATATATATATATATATATATATATACGTATATATACCTCTTGAAAACACAGACCTCTAACATTATTTACATTAATCAGAAGAAATAATGGGTTTGGTTCGAAAGTCCAATCACCTGAAGAAGTCGGGAGCGTACAACGGCCGAAACGTTGTGAATATGGCGATGAAGATAAGGATGACAGTCCAAATAATGTAAATAATGTAAGTCATCTCAGAGATATAGAGGCCGAAATGTTGTGAATATGGCAATGAAGATGAGGATAACAGTCTGAATAATGTAAATAATGTAAATAATCATAATTCATCATCTCAGAGATATAGACAGATATATAGAAAGACATAGACGTGAAGACCGGAGCGTACAACGCCTGGAAAGTTGTGAATATCGCAATGAAGATGAGGATATCAGTCCAAATAGTTTAAATAATGCAAGTCATCATAATACCTCATCTCGGAGATATAGACAGATATTTCTATCTATAAAAGGCAGGATGTGTGTGTGTGTGTGTAACGAATGCACGGTCGCAATTTTCGACGGATTTGAACCAAAATTTACATCCACATGCTCCAAGTTAGCGGGAAGGCCAAGACCGACTTTGCATTTCCCAACTCCCATCGATAGTGGAGATAATCGATTTTTTCTACGGCAGTTTTAATGTAGTTTGCGGCCATTTTCTACTGGCTAGAGTGAGAGCCTATAGCTGACTGTCACGAATAGGCAGGAAGATTCTATTGGCCAGGGTGAGAGCCAACAGCTGACTGACACGAATGTTAACTAGCATGCTAGCATGCAAAAAAAAAAAAAAAAAATCGATAGCTGCATTCGTCACAAGTGGGAAAAATTTAAATCTGCATGGCACTTTACTCCAGTTGGGTCATTCGCTTGCTTAAACTCAACGTTGATTCTGATTCCGCAGAACTGGGTTCGATGTGAAAAAGTATTTGTTGTAAACATTCTTTTTTCATTCAGTTTTTCCAGTTACGAGTTCTTTTTTAAAGCTGATCGTTTTGTGTTCATTTTGTTTAGTTCTTTTTTCGTAACAGATTTAATGTTTAGTATAGAGCTTAGAAAAAATTCGCAGTGTGAGATAGGCAAGAAGTAAGGCATTTAGCAACATCAGCACGGCAAAGGGCACTCCTTTAAAGGCAAGGAAGGGCAAAAATATTTTAAGTCAAGTGATAGCGATTGCTGTATGAGTCATAAGATTTTTGAATCAAGCCCGGGCAACGCCGGGCCATGCTGCTAGTAGATTTCTAATTTGAAATCGCTCTCTCTGGACGTATTCCTGATGGCTGTTAATGTGACTTGATACCTTCATGTCTTGGTTTGTTTTCCCATTTCGTCTTTCTTGAATGTATAACTCGGTTATTATATTTTTAGTAATGGTCAGAACTCAATCTTTCAGGAAAGAAACTTCCTGATGTTATCTGGCTGGAGGGGAGGGGCTATCCCAAGGTGCGGCACTTTTGGAAAGTGCCTTAAAATCATGCTACGGATGGACCCAAGCCTTATAAGGGGAAATGGGTAGACGGTACCCTAGGGGACCGTCGATAGCTGTGCTAGCACGAAGTCATAAGTCATCGTGACTGAGGGTTTGAGCGTGCTGGGCATGTTAAAACTCTTGATCACGCTAGACAACGGGCACACACCCAGGACCTGTAAGATTGCGTAGTTGCAGTATAAATCACAGGTGGGCTTTGTGAGTGTTGAACAAACACAAATGTACCTGAGCAAGTCTCTGTAATAGGGATTAGCTAGCCGCCCTAGTAGACGGGTATCTGCGAATACGAGTGGCCAACTAAAGATATTTATATAGGAACAGTGACCAAGATCGGAGACAGAACTTTGATATAGAGAGTGGGGACATAGGAATTTATATATCTATCTATCTATCTATCTATCTCTCTCTCTCTCTCTCTCTCTATATATATATATATATATATATATATATATATATGAAAAATTAGTTGAGTCCGCTGCCTTGGTTTCGAAATCAACTGATCTCCTAAATTTTTAAGTTAAAAGCTCCATGTTATTTTTATTTTTATGTTTTTTTACACGGGTATTGACCTCTTTTTTAATACTACTGTTTCCTGGTCCGATATATCTATCTATCTATCTATCTATCTATCTATCTATCTATCTATCTATCTATCTATATATATATATATATATATATATATATATATATATATCAACGTGAAACGTTCGTGGATAATACCAAAATACTATACAGCACACCAATGTAAAAAAGACACAAAATCCTTGAAGTCACCGCCTGATATATATATAATTTATAAATTTGACATTTGGTATATATATATGTATAATTTATAAATTTGATGTTTGGTCATTTGTTAACATTTCAGGAAGTGGGTTGTATCGATAAATTTTCACCACCCTTGTTCGTATATATATATATATATATATATATATATATATGTATATATGTGTGTGTGTGTGTGTGTGTAGATCTAAGTACGCATAAAGATGGAAAGTAGAGAGGTTAGTAAAGATGGGTGCAAAGCAAGGAAATTCGGGGTTGAGAAAAATTAAGAAAATGACGAATGCAAACGTGAGTGGATTAATAAAACAACGAAACAACAACAACAAAAAAATAAATGGCTGCAGGCGTTCGGAACACGAGCGTTTTGTACGTCACGTGAACCTCAAAGACTGCAAATTGGGTGTTAGGAAATTTGAAGGGAGAAAAGAAAAAAAAAAATAATTTAGAATCTTTTCATATCTTACATTTTAAGATTGAGTGAAAAAAAAAAATTGGTCCCCAAAGCGATATTTATTTATTTAAAATGTAACAAATAGTAGAAAATATCCAGAGAAATAAAGGACTAATAATAATAGTATATGTATATATATATATATATATATATATATATATATATATATATATATATATATATATATATATAAGTACATACATAAATAAATGAGTGAATGAGCAAAAGCTTAAAATCTTGTTGTTTTCACCGGATGTATTCGGCTTGGCGCGTTGCCTTCAGGTCGTCCTCCGCGGAACAAAGAAGGGCGCCTACATAATATCTTTAAGACCGAACCTGATTTTGTCTTTGGTTTCTTTCTTTTCCTTCCACTCTCTTCCCCTTTCTCCTTTTTTGTTTTTCCCCATTTTCATTTGTCACATTTTATCATTTTTTCTGCTTTCGTTATTACGACCATCTTTAATCTTTCTTCTCAGTTTCTTCCTCCATCTTGCTTTTCGTTTTCCGACAACTGGTGCTTTTTTTTTTTTGTATTATTTTTGGCTGAATATTCAACATTTCTCCTTCTTCTATTAGGTTGGTGTAAAAACAATGTCGGTTTTTGACGTTAAAAATTACGTCAAAAACCGACATTATTTTTGCACCAACCTGATACAGTTCTTCAGTTCTTCTTCTGTTGTTGATGGTGATGATGTTGTCGTCGTTGTTGTTTTTCTTGTTGTTGTTGTTGTTCTTCTTCTTCTTCTCTGTTTCTTTTTTTTTCTTTCCTTCACTTTTAATTGTTTTATTCTTTCTCTTTTCTGTTTCTTTTTATCTTTCTTTGAGATTCTTTTTCTTTTTTGTACTCATTTCCTTTCTGATCTCGACATTCTTTTATTTTCTTTCTAAATTATTTTACCTATCATCTCCTTCGTGCAGTTCACGCCCTTTTTGTTTTAACTCGTTATCTATTTTCACGTTCCTATCATCATCACCATCATCATCATTTGCTTTTTCTCTACTTCATTTTTCTCGCCTGCTTTTCTTTCCTTTCTTATCATATTTTTTTCTTTTCTTTTTCTTCCTTTCCCTTTTCTTTTTGATTTCTTCCTCTTCTTTACTTATTTCTTGTTTGTTTTCTACTTCTGTCTTATCTTCTTTTTGTCTTCTCTTTCTTCTTCTCTACTTCTCTTTTTTTATTTACATCTTCTTTTTTTTTCTTTCTTCATCTACCCCATATTCTTTTTCTTTATTTGATTCTTCTTTGCTTTGGGATTCTGTTGTTTCTTTTTCTCTGATTTTTTTTCTTCTTCTTCTCTATTTTCTTTTTCTTCATGTGTACTTCCTTCTTTTTCTTCTTCTTCTTCTTCGTTATCTTTTTTCTTCGCTGCGTTCGTCTTCAATTTATTCTTTTTTGATTTCTTCTTCTTTACTTTATTCTATTTCTTCTTTCTCTCTGTTTTCTTCTCTATTTTCTTCTTTTTCCTCTTTACTCTTTTTCATCTTCGTTGTCTCGTTTTTATTTTTCTTGTTTTCTACTTCTTTGCTTTCTTCTCTGCTTTCTTCTTTACTTTCGTCTTTTTTTTATAATTTTTACTTCTTCTTTATCTTCTTTGTTTTCTTCGAGTTCTTCTTTTCTCCCTTCTCCATTACCACCACCACCTTCTTCTTCTTTTTCTTCCTCTTCCTCCTCCTCCACTTCTTCTTCTAAATTATAACCCTCATCTCCATTGTCCTTCTTTAATAGAGACTGAATAACAGTGTAAAAATACAAATAACAATCAATTCAAAGTTGCGGTGCGGGTGTTGAGAAGTGGGGGAGGCCTTCGAACTACTTCATGAAGCCTAAATCTCATCACCGGTGAATGGCTACTTGCTGAGCTTACCCCAAGCCCCGGTAGGTTATTTCGCAAAACCTACCCACACGTGCACAGCCGCCCAACCCGACCAACTCCACCCTGGGGCCACACGCACATCGCATCAAATGGTTGGTGCACGAACTTTTTGCCTTGTAGGGTTCCGACTTCAAAGATCGACTCGCCACGGCAGGAACGGTTTGATTGAGTATGGATTAATTTCTGGTAGGTAATGTGTTCGCCCCCTCGAACCGTCTTCTCCCCGATACGACCCCACACAGAGTTGTGTTAGGTTCAAATATTGCCCACAGTACGGTTTCTAAGTTTCGGAAAATTCAGAAAAAGAGATTTCATGCAGTGATGTAAACAAACTGCTTTAACCAGAAGCAGCAAATTTGCATTTATTTTGCCTCAGTTTTTCATTTTCTCGTGTTTCCTTTTCCTTTTTTTTTTACTTTCTTTTCTCCATTAAAACTTTCTTTTGCCTTTTTCCTTTATTTGATTTCAATTTCTCACCTCTTTCTTTCTTTCTTTCTTTCTTTCTTTCCTTCTTTCTTACAATTTATTCATCCCTCGTTTCTTTCTTTCTGTACCCCTCACATATTAATGTGTTTGTTTCTTTAAGATACAACTTTATTCTTCCCTAGTTTCTTTCTTTCTTTCTTTCTTTCTTTCTTTAACCGCCTACTTAATACTTCTTAGTTTTCTTTCTTTCTTTCTTTCTTTCTTTCTTTCTTTCTTTCTTTAATCACCTACTTAATACTCCCTAGATTTCTTTCTTTCTTTCTTTCTTTCTTTCTTTCTTTCTTTCTTTCTTTCTTTCTTTCTTTCTTTCTTTCTTTAATCACCTGCTTAATACTTCCTAGGTTTCTTTCTTTCTTTCTTTCTTTCTTTCTTTCTTTCTTTCTTTCTTTCTTTCTTTCTTTAATCACCTACTTAATACTTCCTAGGTTTCTATCTCTCTTTCTTTCTTTCTTTCTTTCTTTCTTTCTTTACGCTTTATTCTTCCACAGTTTGTTTGTTTGTTTCTTTCCTTACTCTTCCCTACTTTCATTCTTTCTCTTCTCCCACCTTATTCTTCCCTTGTTTGTTTGTTTCTTTCTTTCTTTTGCCAAGTTCCTTTCTACAATCTTTCATTCATTCATTCTTTTCCTTTATATCCCACATTTCATTCTTCCCTATTTCCTGTCTTTCTTTCTCACTTTTTCTTTCTTTCCACCTCTCACTTTATTCACCTCTATTTCTTCTTTATTTTTCTCTCCATCTTTCCCATTACCTTTTTAATAGAATAAAGGGTTATATATAAATGGGCCGCTCGTGTTCAATTATTAATGTTAAGAGTAAAGTATATATATATATATATATATATATATATATATATATATATATGCGCGACACATATCACGGCACAACCACAATCTCTCCATCACACACTAAATTTTGAAACTCCTAGAAATGTGAAACCGGTAAAATTACTTTAAATAAATATTCTTAAAGACTCCAGTTATATCTTCTTATACTCGTGAGAGATATATAGAAAAAACTTACTTTCTCATATATATATGAGAAAGTAAGTTCTTATATATATATATATATATATATATATATATATATATATATATATATATATATATAGAAGAACTTACTTTCTCATATATATATGGGAAAGTAAGTTTTTCTTCTTGCCGTGGTGTAATGGTTAGCAAGCTGGTCTTGCTAAATCTGTTATAATTGAATAGTGAATTTTATCCTCACTGGGTGACCCATACTTTCGGCCATGGGCCACATCTAAGACTCGCTTAGAAACTCAATATATTTTTTGGGTTGTATTGATGTGAGTTTGTGACCCTGGGCATCACGCTTTTGCGATCGCCAGTTGTTAGCCCTATCTCTAATATTGAGCGCTTTCTAATAAGTACCACGCATACAATCTATAAATAATTATATCTCTATATATATCTATATATATATATTTATATTTATATACACACACTTTTCACACACACACACACACACACACATATATATATATATATATATGTGTGTGTGTGTGTGTGTGTTAAAAACAACACCCATTTTGTGTCGATTAATTTTATTGATTTATAATTATTATTGCGCCCTTCTGCTCACCTCTGACCTTTTCCCTCCATTTTTTCCCTTCCGACAACGTATTGAGGCTGAGCCATTAATAATTTATGTTTTCTTTTATTAAATTTATTCATAAAAAGTAGAATACAATTAAAGCTCTTTTACAAACAGAGGGCGGCTTACACGTACCAAAACAAGGTCAAAAGTCCATATAAACATATGTCCACAAGTCATTCGTTTTTGAATTATTAAGTTTAAAGGAAGTTTACTGTAGATGTTGCTGAGTTGTCATGCAGACTAGGTTACATTTGTCATTCGTGTACATTTGATGCTAGTCAGTCATCAAAGTTTAATGTGTATAGTAGTGATTTAACTGAGAAATGTTCCGTTTAACAATGGCAGGATATTTATATCGTGAGTAGGCAGATATGTTTATTTTTATATACGAATAGTAATGGACGCAAGACTGCACGACAGTATTAGATTGCGTTTCCAGACCGAAGGCAGCCAAGTCAGCTAACCTTTTCTGCTGTTTAGCGTCACATTGCTGAGACAGGATCCGTGGCACCGAAAACTATGGATCGAAGAAGACTGATCCATTCATATGCCTGACCATGAAGGGCACATTCTACAGAGTATCGGATGACGATCCAGGGATGAGTACATATCATGTGGCCCTCGCATGCCGTACAACTCCTAGTCCTGCATGGAGGTTACTTCAAGTGTAGCTCCTGTATCCGTATCAGCGTGTGGAGGGTTTTTCGCTTTCTGATCACTCACCAGAGGAGAACTTTTGCCGATGGTTCTTTGCACAAATTGCCGATCCATTGTTTGTCTCTTCAGTCTTGTTTACAGATGAGAAAGCATTTGGAAGAGTATGTGCCCCTGCTAATAAGAAGACACATGTGGTTCATGCATGATGGCGCTCCAGCACATTTTAGTCTCATTGTTCGCGATGCACTGTCTAATATCTACCATCAAAAATGGATAGGTAGGGGAGGAACGGTTCCATGGCCTGCATGTTTCCCCGCCCTCGATGCTTTAGATTTTTAATCGTGGGGTTACCTAAAACAATTCATGCTGCAGGCATTAATAATGCAAAGACGCTTCATCAACTTGTCATGGGACCTGCGAAACAGTTCGACTCCGTGTGAAAAGAATCCGCCAGTCAATGATCCGACGGGTACATGCATGCGTAGAAGCAAAGGGAGGACATTTTGAATATTTGTTGAGTTGCTGTGTTGAGGTACAACAATGGATTTTTGGAAAAAATGTTTGTATGTGCATTTTACCTTCGTTTTTGCGTTATTATTGTAACCTAGGGAAGGTTACTGAAGAGAATAACTAAACGAAGGTTGGAAATGAACGATAGTACTTAGGGCACGAACAACACGTATAAGATTCGCCAGCAGCGCGTAGAAGTAGTCAACTGCTAGAAGTGAATAAAGTGAATTCCACGATGAATGTCCAACTTCAGCATATCTACCAACCGCCCCACGCGGTCAGATGTAGCTGAATTTAATGTGGGTTATCCGAATCCGTAGGCTCGGCCAAAAATTCCCCATAGACCCCGTATAAAACGAGGTCGAGTAGCTGTTTCCTGAGAGTAGACTCTGCCCTTGAACAGTTTCTACACACTCTATGTCCAGAAAAAAAACACTTGTTCGAACACAAGGAAAATTAAATAAAAAGCTTCATCGTAGTATCTTGTCTGTCGTTTTTAATGAAACATGGATAAACGTAGGATTGCTGCCTAAATACACAATATCTATCTATCTATCTATCTATCTATCTATCTATCTATCTATCTGTGTGTGTGCGTGTGTGTGTTTATGAAAAGTACGAGCACGATTTACTGACCGTGAAAAAAGCTCAGAGGACAATAAAAATAGGATTTAAGCAGGCAGCAGATGACGACTGAAATTGCATTTAAATTATTGAAGATTGCATTTGACAAGAAAGCAGGAAGCGAGTCCGACTAACGAGAAGTGCGAGAGAAGAAACAATCAGTACAGAATCTATCGTTAAAACCAGTGAAATTATGAGACCTACCAGCCATTTGAGTAATGCCCTTAAATTCGTAAAACCGGAATGGGGGCTGTAGCCGTGAATGGCGACCATAGAAGAGTTTATGAGAAAGAAAATTCTGATGTCAAACCACGATCTCATCCCCGGGAGGGCCATGTCCCAGAACATATTCCACGATAATAAACCCTGAGGGTTATTCGGAGATTTACTGGCACACTTGACGGGAAGGTCCATTGAATGAATTTAGTGACCAAATCTTATCTCTGATAAAGTTGTGCTTTGAAATTAGGATGCAAAAAAATCTCAGAATGACTCATTTCGGTAGTTTACTGCTACCAGCAAGCAGAAATATTTCTCCTCCCGATGATGGCCATTTTGGTCGAAACTAGTAGAAGAATCTAAATAAAATAATAATAAAAAAAACGAAAGAATATTAATCTACAACCCAGTGTGTCTAAAGATTTTAACTTTTAATTTTTTTATTGTTCAATATATATATATATATATATATATATATATATATATATATATATATATATATATAATTGGGTAAATCAAATGACCAGATATAAGCAACCGTATACTCGTGTATTTGGGTGCATACACAAGCAAGCAAATAAATAATCAATAAGTTTATTCATGAGGTGTAGATATAATAGTGCTCGATGTGGTTAGAGCAAAGATATATATATATATATATATATATATATATATATATATATATATATATATATATTAATAAATACACATAAACGTAACCTACGTTTTGGTGTGCGACTTAAGTTTCGCTGGTTTTACATCGTTATAAAAAAACACACATGTCATATCGGAAGAACGCTACTCATAGACCCAAAATCCAATATTACAAAAGACGCAGGAAATGAAGTGCAGGTAGTATATATATATATATATATATATATATATATATATATATATATATATATATATATATATATATATATGTATGTATGTGTGTGTGTGTGTGTGTGTGTATTCGGGAACCAAAGTTGTAAAAATCTTACTGTACTTTTTTTCTATTCTTCTATGTGCCGTGTCCCTTCAGGACGTTGGAGTTCAAGGCTCTCCACATTTTCCTGCTTATTGTATCTCTTAATACTTGTATTTTTGTTATTTCTTCTAAACTTTGGCTCATTAGATAGGTTATGCGCTGTTTCCCCTCCCCCTCTTTTCTTCAATCAATTTTGTCAGTATCAAATTCTTCAAGTCCTCTTTCCTCATTATGTGCTCTAGAAATATTGACTGTCGCTTCCTGATGTTAAGTAGAAGTTTCATTTTGTTTCCATTTTCTCTAAAATTCATTGTGTTTCACATGGTTGATCCATGATATTTTCGGCATCCTTCTGTACATTCATATTTCTGTTGCTTCAAGTCTCTTCATCTGTGTGGTAATTGCCCAGTAATCACTGCCGTATAGGGGGATTGATATTACATGATAGTTCAGTACCCTTATCTTTCTTTTTCTGTTGGTTCAAGTGTCTTCATCTGTGAGGAGATTGTCCAGCATTCACTGCCATATAGGAGGACTGTTATTGCATAACAGTTCAGTACTCTTTTCTTTGTCTCTGTTGCTTCAAGTATCCTCTTCATCTGTGAGGAGATTGTCCAGCATTCACTGCCATATAGGAGGACTGTTATTGCATAACAGTTCGGTACTCTTTTCTTTGTCTCTGTTGCTTCAAGTATCCTCTTCATCTGTGAGGAGATTGTCCAGCATTCACTGCCATATAGGAGGACTGTTATTGCATAACAGTTCGGTACTCTTTTCTTTGTCTCTGTTGCTTCAAGTATCCTCTTCATCTGTGATGAGATTGTCCAGTATTCACTGCCATATAGGAGGATAGATATTACATAACAGCTCAATACTTTTTTCTTTGTTTATAAAGTATTTTTCTTGTTTGTTAATACTCTACTTAAGTTTTGAAAGGTTTTTCAATTCCCCTTCGGATTTCAGTGCTATACTTTTCGCTCTCTGTTAAACACTTTCTAGATTTTAAATTCTTTTACTTGTTTGATTTTTTTAATGTCGAATTTTTAATTTGCATCTTGAGCTGTTCCTTTTACTAACATCCAAATATTCTGTTATTTTTCAGTCGTTGTTCTTGTCGCTTTCTTTCATTGTTTTCTGTAGGAGTTTTTGTCGTTTCCTTTCTGTATCTAAATATCTTGTGTTGTTAAGAAAGTGGCTGCCAATAATGAATCCTTGTAGGACTTTTAATTCTCCCATTAGTCCCTTGCTGTATAATCTGAATAAGTCCAGTGAGAAGTCACACGCTTGTTTTACAAACAAGATATTTTTGTTAAAGAATATGTTATATATATTTCAGGTATTATTATAAGTGAAAGACAGAGCATGTTTTGTGGTGTGAGCTACGATTATCTGAGTCGAAAGTCGTTCCTGGTATGTTCGTGAATATCTATACAGGGTGCGATGGATAAATTGTCGTCTAAAATACGCAAACATGTAAATAACACTGACATCTGATTTTAATAGATATACAAGGTGCGGTGGATAAATTGTTGTCTAAATTGCGCAGAGATGAAAATAATGAAATGATTTTAACAGATATACAGAGAGCGAGGGATAAAGTTTCGCAAAGATGAAAATAACACTGACATCTCATTTTAATAGATATATTTACCAAAATTACACAAAAATATCTTGAAATACTAAAGAGGAAATTTATTCAAAAGACTCGCTATTGACTTCAACCACGGCCTCCAGACGACTTCGAAATCTCCTGCAACTCTTCTCCTTGTTTAAGTTAGTGAATGTTCCCATAATCCTTGTCTTCAGTTCATTTTTGCTATTACAATGAATTTTGTTGGTATCGTTCAACTACGATCCCCATATAACAATCGGGGGGGTTGCAGTCTGGGGAGTTAGGTGGCCAGATGTAAGGGATGATGGTTCGAAGAAATTGCCTTACAACCATGACTGGGTTCTCCTGCTTGTGTGGCATGGTTCAGAGTCCTGTTGCCAGACATATGGTCTTCCAGTAGCGATCCCCCTGACTCGGCTTAGACATACCCCCTCAACGCACTTTATGTAGGCCTCTGTGTTGAGTCTGAGGCTCTCACCAACAAATTTAGAGGTTCTTTTTTATCAGGACAACCAGAATGAGTTCTCTGAGTTGCCGTACCTTCGTAATCACCATTAGACTCATTCAACTCTTTCCGAATCCTCTGCATTGTCCTCAGATTGACACCCAAACGCTCTGAAATGTTCGTGTTGGAGCTTCCGGGGCGAATGCCAAGTAGTACAGCATGCCGTTTCCAAATTTCTGGCGGATTCATTTGCGTCATGGTGATCTTTTTCTTACAGACGGTGCCCAACTGATCCTATTATACTGTACATTCGACAAAATCAAAAACAAACAACGCGCATGCGTGAAATTAAGAAAAAAATAAATAAAATGGCGACAATTTACCCATCGCAACTTTTATTATTAGTGTGAGGTATAAATAATTTTTTGACAGACTGACCTAAAATCTCGATTCTTATCCATAAATAGACTCGTCAGATGGAGACTTTCGTATGGATGTCTTGCACGGCGCAAAAGAAATATTTAAATTTTCAGATGTATAAAATTCTTTCTCAGGATCAATGATCAAAAAAGGCACCGAGGGAATAAAACCTGTTGGTTTTAGCGAGGACCATCTTTCTTCGAAACTTGTATTTTTGCGCCTCAGAAACGCAAAGAAGTTTTTTTTTTTTTTTTTTTTTTTTAAGCATTTCACCCCAAGCAAGGCGTTTGCATCCAAGGGGTTACAGAGGATTTGGAACGAGAGCAGATACGAGTGATAGAGGAAAGGATGAGGAGAAGGATAGTGGATAGATCAAGGCAACTGGAGAGGTCGATTAACATTACATTTGAATAGTTGGAGATTATAGCTATCAGGAGTAATGGATAGCGGCTTGGATTGAGGAATCGGAGAGCCGAGTTCGAATTCCAGTCGAATCCATTACATTCACTTACGTGCTAATACACTTGAGAAAGGTGTGAATCCTCTTCTCGCTCCAGCTATGGGTAAATAGCAGGACAGACTGGGTTCTATAGCCTTGGATGGCAACTGATCTAGGAGAAGGAAAACTCTGAATTCAAAACCTGCGGAGGATCGTTTGGGGACCTTGTGGCACGTAGTGCACCAGGTCTCTGTATTCGGCCCTTCAAAAAGTGTGGATGGTCCTGCACGAAACCTTCACCACTATAATCAAATCTCATGTGCTATACATGCGGGTTGGGGACCGCTTGTGAATTTCAAATTCCCATGAAACTCCAATATTGGAGCCGGCTCAACCCACCTCGGGTAAATGCCGTTACAGGTAGGTACAGGTATAGCTATCAGGGAAACAGGAAAAGGGAAGTGAGTTCTACAGGTGAGAGGTGCGAGATATGAAGCTATTGGAGTAGAAGAGACGGCTACTTTTAACAGTTTCAGCAGTGAAAGGGTGAGAGCGGAATGCCAGCCTCGTAGGACGCTTGAATTCGCGAAGTCTGGGAAACAGCGAAAGCAGCTCATCGGAGCAATTACCATGAAAGTATTTGTAAAAAAGACAGAGAGAGACAGAGAGAGCGACTGCAGACGAGATGCCAGATCAGGGCCAATTAAATTGCATATCCGTCTCTGGATTTTATCAAGAACCCCGAGGCAAACAGAAGGGGCTCCAGACCATATATGGCAGCAATACTCCATGCAAGGGCGAATGGTTGATTTGTGCCCCCCAAAACAGAAATCATATTCGAAGCTTGTTAACAGAAGTAACAACTATTGTAAAATGAAAAATACACACAACGTTAAAAGAAAATAATGACGTCATAAAGATACTGACGTTCTACACTACTTCAAGTAAAAGGTTAGGAAGGAAACTGCCATCAATACTAGAAAGACCGATAACAACTAGGACGTTGGTTCATCCCACAGCGCCAGTTCTGCTTACCAAAAGTGGCCTGCTTGGCACTCGCATTCGTTTCTGCCGCCGCTGCCTTGCAGTGGCACCGACAGAGAAGTAAGACAACTCCGTATTTGAGGGAGTCGACCCGTTCCACCCGTTCTACGTTCGAGAGTAGGTCGTGGCCGTGAATTCATCTACAGGTTCGGGGTTAATGTACTTTATTAAATTTGTTTACGAAGATGTATTCTCGCCATTTAAATCATTAACTTCTATATTTGTTTTTTGTATGAATGATTCATGTAATGTAAATTGAACTGCACCTCATACTTGATATTAAAATAACTGATCCGTCGTGCAACTTTCGGATAATAACTGTGAGACATTCCAGTATTTATTGAACAATTTAGTTCATGCCACATTGACTGAAAAACCTACCAGTACAAAAGAATTCTCCTATTACCATATTAGTACAAAAACGCACAATCTTAAAATTTAAAAATTCAACCTCAGCGTTGCGACCGCACGCTCCCAAAAAATGTCTTACAATTAACAATAACATTTCTAAAAACATTTTTCGGATTACATCTATATTTTCGTTGTCTTGTTATTACCGGGAAGTAAAAAACAAAAACAAATCTATTTCCATACCTGATGATGTCTGTAGGAACAGATGAAAGCTTGAAAAAACTTAAAAAAGACCTTATGCAACTGGAATTTATAAACAGGGATCATAACATTCATCTACAGGCTCGGGGTTAATGTACTTTATTAAATTTGTTTGCGAAGATGTATTCTCGCCATTTAAATCATTAACTTCTATATCTGTTTTTTGTATGAATGATTCATGTAATATATATATATATATATATATATATATATATATATATATATATATATCTTTTAGCTTTCTCTGGCTATCCCAATACGCCTTTGTATGTATATATATATATATATATATATATATATATATATATATATATATATATATATATATCTTCCAAAAGCTAAGCAGAGTACTATATTGTCCTGAAAATCATGCTGGAAGACGAATGCTTCCAAATAAGGAAACTGCTAATATTACCATTATCGTTATTGATTAGGAGAACAGATACATCACTTTAATCCTAGATCGATGGTCAGGGAATGAAGAATAACATAAATGATAAATGTTTTCTTATAAGAAAACGACCAATATTACCATTAGAAATAAAGAAAACACATACTACACTTTGATCCGAGGCAGGGAGTGGACATATAATTCGAATTGCACTGCATTCGAATTGCTTGAACGTTACGATAAGGTCACAGGTGCCATGATTAACCGCACCAAGTCGTCCGGCTTACGGTTGGGTTCTTGGAAGGGTGTTGGTCTTCCGGAACCCTTCAATTGGACTGACAAACCCGTTTGGATTCTTGCAGTATGGTTCGGACGAGATCTTCAGCTGGAGAAAAATTGGTCCGAGATAAAGGCAAATGTTGGACCGGCGATTCGTATTTGGCTCTTAACGCGTTTGTCCTTAAAGGGTAGGGCTGAGGTGTGGTTTGTGTACATCTTTCCCCTTATCCTTTAGCGGTTGTCTGTAATTCCTCGTTTGGAGGCGATAAGCGATTATTCTTCTCCCTCTAGTGGGTGTGTGTGTGGTAGGTTGTGGGGAAGCCAATGGTCCGCAGAGTGGTCTATATCCAGCGTCGGTTTTATGGAAGGAGGAGAGGCTGGCAACTTTACGAGTCACAGACCCGCCTCGAGGCTGCTTTTCCTACGCCGACCGTTGACAGAGGAGTCACTGTGGCCGGGGAGTGTTAGGGACGCATTCCCTAACCTTACTATAACTCGAAAAAGAGTCATAGTAAGGCTAGGGAATGCGTCCTAGGAGGTAATTATATCAAGGATTAGTAGAGAGGGTCACGTCCGACCTGCTCTGTGACTGGTTTGGTTTGACGGCGGGCGAGTTGAGCACTTTCTGGTCCTGGGTATTTTGTTCAGAAGAGTAACATTGATCTCATAAAGTGCATCACTTTCGGAGCTGCTATTTGGATAGCAAGAGCGATGACAAAAACGTATTAACAGTTTAACAAACTTTATTCGAACTCTTGTGGAACTGTACCCGCAGGCAGATACAAACAAGAGGCGTAACCCTTAATGCTTATTAGTTTTGTTATCAGTAATTAATTACCGATACAACACTGGGCGCCAGTGGTGGATTAACAGGCATGAGATTTCGTTTGCCTGGCGATTGATCTTGATGCGCTGCCTTTCAATAACCTGGATTTCAGAATTGGCTTGCCAGAAATGTGTAAACATGTGACGGTGGCTTAATGGAAACGGTTGAGCACGCCTTCCTTCCATTCTCCGCCCGTGTGCCCGTTCTGGGTGCATATCGGCGGGTTGACGACCTGTATCGATCCTGAACGTCTCGTGTCAATTGATCTCGCGCATGCGATTGATAATGTGTTACCCCCTTAGTCCTGAGTGAAACGGTTGGTGTTTTTCACGCTGCTCACCGTGGCTAGAATGGTGGCGTGGGTGACGCGAGTAGAGGGATTCTTACGAAATGAACGTTATTCACATCAGGATCTGGTTGAATTCTTTCGGCATCAGTTCAGGATGAAGATTAGAATTGATAGAAAGCGTTTGAACTCGGTAGATTTTCAGCAGGTTTCAGTCAAATGTGGATGCGAGTTGTGAGCCTGGTTCGTGTGAATCGGGCCAAACTTTTATAGTATTCGAAAGTCAAAACGGGCTTGATTTCCGTCGGGCCCAATCCCTGGCAAAAGCAGTCTCCCTTGGTTCACGTAGATCATATGAGTAACTGTAATTCCCGGTCCGGTCCCGGCGTTCTCTTTTGCTATGGGCCTTGTCAAGATTCCCAATCTCCCCAGTTTATCTATATCTTCGCTTTTTATCTTGGCTAGACTAGCCTTATATATTATCCAATGCCAACTTAATTTGTCTCTACCTCGTCATCAGCGAATGGGTTTCTTGTTTATCGACAGAGGCCGCTCTTTTTTTTTGTGGGTTGGTCGGGCCATACTAACATAGTTTCTATTTTTCATTGACTGTTTCATTTTCGATTATTGGCTTTACCCGCCCTCCACCATTTCATGTGTTAACTTTTAAAAAACATTTTCATAATAAAATAGTAAAAAAAAATATTTGTACATATGAAGACATGTTTAAACATCACGCGTACTTTTGAAAATATGTGCTATAGTGGTGTATGAGGGATTGGATGGAGAAGGATAGGTTCTTGTGGTGTATCAAGAAATTCTTAGAGCGAATGGGTTGCGAGTCGGATTACCTAGGTTTAGGATATACAGTGTCGACCAGATTATCCACAGTGTCGACCAGATTATCCACATTTCCCCATTCGCGTTTCCCTTTTCCTGGGTATGACGATAAGCTACATCCGCGTCCAGGGTAAGACGATAAACCATGTCCAACAGCAAGGCCTCTGATCAGGAGGTTTTGAGGAGCGTGGAACCACCTCTTAATTGCTGATGTTCTCAGGTCCACCCGGAGTTGTAGCACCTGTTAGGGTCCCAGCTATGGGCAAATAGTCAGCCTCCAAACTGAGGTAAAAAGCATTATAAAAGCGTAAAAATAGATTTTAATACCAGAAATACTTTGTAAAAATATTATTACCAGAAATAAATTTTTGAAGAAAAAAAAACTTTTACCAGTAATATATTTTTGAAAAAAATATTACCAGCAATACATGTTTTAAAATAATATTACCAGCTATACATTTTTGACAAAAAAATATTATCAGAAAAAAAACAAAAACAAGTTGGGGCATTAAATAACCCATTGAGGTTGATATGCCGTAAAACACAACAAACCGAACCAAACGTTTCACTTCGTGCCACAATAATATGTTTTAAATAAATAGTTCTGCTCTTTCTTCTCTCGAAGATAGAACGCTGCGGTCGCTTGTCTGTATCCCCTTTTGTCTATTGACACCATTTTTATTTGGTGAACTTTTTTGCTTTGCCTTATTTTTTGCCTTATATTTATTGTTTGGTCGACCTTATTTTTCGCGTTCTTTTCAATTCTGTTTGTTGGGTATCTTTGCAAATTACATTTTACCACGGCAATTACACTACAATTTGACTATCTAGAAAACAGCAAACACGTCGGAGAACAGGCGACAAGTTCATCGATTTACGGGTTTCTCTTTTCTTGTTTTCTATCGTCGTTCTTTTTCAAACTCTTTAATCATATCTTGAATATTCCTTTCTTTTCTTTTCTTAATTTTCCAAAGACTTTATTCTTTACTTGTTTCCAACTCATTTCTCTTCTTCCTTCTCTAAACATTCTATTCTTTTTTTTGTCTCTTCTGTTCCTTGACTCCCTTCTCTTTAAACGTCTTCTCATTCTTTTTTTTTGTATTTTTCTTCTTGCTCTTTTTGTTTCTTGACAAAATACTTTCTCCTTCTTTTGTGTCATTCTTCACTCCATTATTCTCTAAGAAAATTCTCCCACCCTTCTTTCTTTCTTTCTTTCTTTCTTTCTTTCTTTCTTTCTTTCCTTTTCTATATCTTCCTTCTCTGCATCCCTCTTCATCAAACCTTCTTTCTTTTTTTCTTTCTTTCGTCTCCCCTTCTCTAAACCCTTTCTCACTGACATTTGTCTTCCTTCCCTATTAAATTCCCACTTCTTGAAAAACATTCTCATTCCATCGTGCTGTTCGTGCTTCTTCCTTCTTCTCTAAAAATCCTTTCTTTCTTTCTTTCTTTCTTTCTTTCTTTCTTTCTTTCTTTCTTTCGTTTTTTTCTTCTTCTTGAAACGCTTTCTCCGTGCTCCGTCTTCTTCTTTCTTTCAGCTTTTCTTTCTTCTTTCTTTCGTTTTTCTTCTTCTTCTTCTTCTTCTTCTTCTTCTTCTTCTTCTTCTTCTTCTTCTTCTTCTTCTTCTTCTTCTTCTTCAAACGCTTTCACCGTGCTGCTGCTGCTACTGCTTCTCCTTCTTCATCTTCTCCTCCTCCTCCTCCTTCTTCTTCTTCTTCTTCTTCTTCTTCTTCTTCTTCTTCAAACGCTTTCACCGTGCTGCTGCTGCTACTGCTTCTCCTTCTTCTTCTTCTTCTTCTTCTCCTCCTCCTCCTTCTTCTTTTTCTTCTTCTTCTTCTTTTTCTTCTTCTTCTTCAAACGCTTTCTTTCTTTTTTTCTTTCTTTCTTTTTTCTTCTTCTTCAAACGCTTTCTCCGTGCTTCGTCTTCTTCTTTCTTTCAGCTCTTCTTTCTTCTTTCTTTCATTTTCTTCTCCTCCTCCTCCTCCTTCTTCTTCAAACGCTTTCTTTCTTTCTTTCTTTCTTTCTTATTTCGCTTTTTCCTTGAAAAAGTAGAAAACACTGCACTGTTGCCAGTATGTATCATATATTTACTAACAACTGCATAAAACAGACCTTGGGTCAGACATGATTTACTTCTAATCATTACGTAAACCCCCCCTCCCTTTTTGTTGCACTCTTTCATCCTCATCTTGATGTGTAAATAAGTCCTTTTTTGACAGCCATTCTCTTCTAACAGACTTTCCTGTTTTCAATAATAAAGGAAAAGATTTTCCCTCGAATAAACTCTTTGACTTTCATCAAACATTTCACTTTTCGACCCGCCCTTTTTTTCTGGGTCTATGATTTACAGCCTCTCATTTTTCGTGGCTTATTTACAATGTGAAAAGGCATCCACGATTTTTTTCGAGAAGTGTCAGACTGTTCAGAAAGAAAGGTTGCATTCCAGGCGGGGATTAAATCTATCTATCTATCTATCTATCTATCTATCTATCTATCTATCTATCTATCTATCTATCTATCTAAATCAGTTATCTATCTATCTATCTATCTATCTATCTATCTATCTATCTATCTATCTATCTATCTCCTCTCTCACTCTGTCTTAATTCTCCCAATGTCACTATTTTACCTCTTATCTAATTTATCATTCACTCTTCTTTTTCATCATCTTCTTCATCTTTCGTCGTCTTCTTTTTCTTCTTCTTTCTTCTTTTTCATCTTCTTCTTTCTTCTTCTTCATCTTCTTTCTTCTTCTTCATTTTCGTCTTCTTTTTTTCTTCTTCTTCCTTCTTTTTCATCTTCTTCTCTCTTCTTCATCTTTCGTCGTCTTCTTTTTCTTCTTCTTTCTTCTTTTTCATCTTCTTCTTCTTTCTTTTTCGTAATCTTTCGTCTTCTTCCTTTTCTTCATCTTCTTTCGTCTTTTTCATCATCATCTTTCTTTTTCGTCATCTTTCGTCATCTTTCGTCTTTTTCTTCTTCTTTCTTCTTTTTCATCTTCTTCTTTCTTCTTCTTTATCTTTCGTCTTCTTCTTTCTTCTTCTTCTTCATCATTCGTCTTCTTTTTCTTCTTCTTCCTTCTTTTTTTCTTCTTCTGGTGTTTTCAATGATTAATGATTAAAAAACTTGTGAAACTTATTTATTTGCCTTCATCAATTTTTCCTAACTTCTTTGCCCGCAGCAAGGCAGATGGAGGCGAGAGTATTTACCGCCATTTTAAAACCCTTGCTCAGTCTTCATGTCAGCCATTCAATTGTCTTTTCACCTATTTATTATTGTTTCCATGTTTTATTTTTAGCTTTCCCCACCCTGTTCGGTGGCTGCTTATTTATAAACGCGCTAACTAGACAGAGAGCCAGACAGACAGATAATTCTCTACAATCTTTATTTATAGCTCTTAGTGAACTCTGAACGTTTTAATGAGCATTCGCCCATTGTTTGAATCTATTTATTACATTGTTTTATTTACGAGAATAATTTTATATTTACAAGTTTATAAAAATATGTGAACTAACTACAATGTAATATTCATTATTTATTATACTATCTATCTATCTATCTATCTATCTATCTATCTATCTATCTATCTAAATCAGTTATCTATCTATCTATCTATACCAAAATTGACGGCAAAAAGGACGGCAAAAAGGACTATATTATAAGTAATATTGTAAGCAATTTTCGTTTAATCCAAGTAAATTTTGTATTTCAAATAGTTCGTTATTAACGATAATAATTGAACAGCGTGAAATTTTGAAAAAAACTTAAGGGGAGATATCCGTATTTTATTCTGATTAAGGTTAGATATCTACAACCAAAATTATGTTCACTGCGAAAGTTCTCAAAAGAATATTTTTTGCATAAACTTTGGAAGGTCTGAATAATCCTTGATAGTATTCAATCTATAATTTCAATCTGATTAATTGTCGTCCTGCTAAGAGCAATCGATCATAAGATAAATATATTTTACATTTTTTTTTCTCAAGCCCTAAGATATGTATATATATATATATTTTAATTTTATTTTTCTCAACCTCTAAGATATATATATATGTTTTAAATTTATTTTTTCTCAAGCTCTAAGATATATATATATGTTTTAATTGTATTTTTCTCAAGCTCTAAGATACATATATATGTTTTAAATTTATTTTTTCTCAAGCTTAAGATATATATATATGTTTTAAATTTATTTTTTCTTAAGTTCTAAGATATATATATATGTTTTAAATTTATTTTTTCTCAATCTCTAAGATATATATATGTTTTAAATTTATTTTTCTCAAGCTCTAAGATATATATATATATATGTTTTAAATTTATTTTTTCTTAAGCTCTAAGTAATATATATATGTTTTACATTTATTTTTCTGAAGCTTTAAATATATATATGTTTTAAATTTATCTTTTTCTTAGGCTCTAAGATATATATGTTTTAAATTTATTTTTTTTTAACCTCTAAGATATATATGTTTTACATTTATTTTTTCTAAAGCTCTAAGATATATATATATGTCAGATTTATTTTTTCTCAAGCTATTATCAAATTCCGCAAGGTATGCTCAAGATAAAACTGAATTGAAACAATCTAATTATTAGGTTGGTGCAAAAATAATGTCGGTTTTTGACGTTAAAAAATACGTCATAAACCGACATTATTTTTTCACCAACCTAATATTTAATTGTATAAGCTTTTAATTGCTATCATAAATATTACAAATGTAGAATGTAGCGTGAATAAAAAAAAACCTCTTTCGATGACCAATGAATTATTACAAGACTTCTTCTCCACCTCTTTTTTTAGTTATAATTTTTAAAGTTTATAATGAATTTCTAAAAATGAACAAAGCATTCTCAAAGATATACGTGGCATATTATATATACGAACTCTCTCCTATCGCGATATCAGTACGCGTCGACGGCACCAAATTTGCACTGCACCGGGTGGGCCATCGTTATTTTGCACACTGTCCCTCATATGTTACACACACACACACACACACACACACACACACACACACACACACACACACACACACACACACACAGACACACACACAAAAACGCAAATATTAGGTTGGTGCAAAAATAATGACGTAAAAATGTCGTTTTTTGACGTTAAAGAATACGTCAAAAAACGACATTATTGCGTCATTATTTTTGCACCAACCTAATATATTTGTGGTGGATTATAAATATAGATTATTATTATTATTATTATTATCATTTTTATTTTCTTTGCTTTCTGGCGTTTACACATTTCTTTCCGGGTCCCACCCAGGGACCTAAGGTTAGAAATGGCATCATGACACTTTTCACTGACAAAAAAAAAAAAAAAAAAAAAAAATTACATAGATAGAGCCCTTCGTAAAGTGTGGGCTGTACTTGTCAGAACAATTTTTTGTATCTCCTTGAGGCATGGGCTTCCAGGGATCCCTGCAATTAGTCTACTGCAATCTTTTCCAACCAGTCCTAGGGCTCCAACTACAACAGGGATTGTTGATGTTCCCATATGCCACATTTTCGAGACCTCTATTTCAAGGTCCTTGTATTTTGACAGCTTTTTGAATATCTTCAAAGATACATTGCAGTCAGCAGGGACTGCCATATCAATAAGGAGGCACCGTTTTTGTTTGTGGTCTTTAATAACAATATCTGGGCGGTTGGCTTTGATTGTTCTGTCAGTGTGTATTGTGTAGTCCCATAGAATTGTGACAGGTCCTATCTCCGTAACTGGGTCTGGGTGGTGTTGGTACCAGTTTCTTTCAGTTTCCTTCCCGTAGAAGTTGCAGATTTTCCAGTGCAGATATTGGCCCACTCTGTCATGTCGGGTTTTATATTCAGTGGGTGCCAACATCGTGCAACCTGATACAAGATGATCAATCGTTTCTGGATATTTATCACAGAATCTGCATTTTGGGCTGACACAATATTTTAGTATATGTGCTTGATAATTCCTAGTTAGCAAGCATTGGTCCTGCGCAGCAAGGATAAAACCTTCAGTTTCCGCTTTCAACCCTGCACTGCGTAGCCACTGATGGGTACGGGTTTTGTCTACATCAGCTTGGTTGATACGGGCAGAGTATTGGCCATGAAGCGGTTTATCTTGCCATCGCTTCTGTATCTGGTCGGTTGCATTCGTCTTTGCTGTCTTTTTCAAGTATTTTGCAGTTTCAGCCGGTGTATTGTGCTGTAGTTGCATCTCTACGCCCATTTGAAGCTCCAGTTTGAATTTGTTGGCTTCTTTCATTACGGAGTAAAGACGCTTACTACTTTCATGTTCCTTGACGCATACCATCATCCAGTCTTCTGTAGTTTCCAAGTATTTTTGGAGGCCAATTGTTGTAGTTTTGTAGGACAGTTCTAGTTGAACTAATCCTCTGCCTCCTTCGGATCTGGGCACATACGGACGATCAACATCAGCTTTGGGATGATGCATGCGATAGCAAGTGAGAAGCTTTCTCGTTTTGGCGTCCATTCGCTTAATTTCAGCTATGGTCCAGTTAAGGACATTAAAGCTGTAATGCACCACTGGGACAGCCAATGTGTTTATAGCTGATATTCTATTTTTTGAGTTTAGTTCAGTATTTAGTATCAGACGTACACGCCTGTAGTACTTGGGGGTGTTGTATGCCATCTCCTTCGCTAATTCCTAGGTACTTATAAGCTTCTTCATGCTCCAATTCCCTAATCTTTGTGACAAAATCTAAATCTATTGAGGGTGTTTCTGTAATTCTACCTTTCTTGAATGTTATTTTTGCACATTTATCTAATCCGAAGTCCATACCTATGTCGTCACTAAAGTATTTTACAATATTGAGGAGGCCTTTCAACTCATTGTCGTCTTTGGCAAAGAGTTTGAGATCATCCATGTATAGTAGGTGATTGAAAATTTTCTTATTTATTTTGTAACCATAGCTACTGTTGTTCAGTTCATGTGTAAGAGGGGTTAAGGATAAACAAAACAGAAGGGGTGACAGAGAGTCCCCTTGAAAAATTCCACGTCGGATATTCAGACGGTTGGATATAGCAGTGCCCCCGGTGTGCCTGAGGTATAGTTTTGTGTTCCACATCCCCATGCTGTGCTTAAGAAAGTTTAATACCACAGGGGAGACTTTGTACATTTCCAAAGCCTTAAGGATCCAAGAATGTGGAACACTATCAAAGGCTTTACGATAATCAATCCACGCTGCACTGAGATTTCTGCGTCGTCTCCTGCAATTTTCCAGGATCATTTTATTTATCAGAAGTTGATCTTTGCAGCCATATGAACCTCTACTGCATCCCTTCTGTTCCAGCGGGAGAATGCTGTTTGTTTCGAAGAAGGAGTAAGTACGGTTCGTCAGTACAGACGTGATCAACTTATACGTTGTGGAAAGACATGTTATCGGTCTATAATTTTTCGGGTCGTCTGTTTCAGTTGTTTTTGGTATGAGGTATGTAATACCTTCAGTAACCCATTCCGGGATTTTATTGGGATTATTTACAAGCGTTGATAATGTTTTTGCAAGTATGCCATGGGTAGATGAGAGATGATACAGCCAGAAATTGGGCACCTTGTCATTTCCTGGGGATTTCCATTTTTGGGATTTCGTTAGTGCTTGCCTAACATCATCTGTGGATATATTTACCCATTCTTGCAGAGGTGTATCCAGCAGTCGTTCTTCTTCACGCCGTATCCATTCTGCATTTGGGTTACATTCCTTTGGGTTGCTCCAAATATTTTCCCAAAATGTCTGTACATTATCAATCGATGGTGGCGTTTCGACATGTATAGGCGTTTTTCCAATTTCCCTGTAAAATTTCTTAAGATCTGTTCGGAATGTTTTATTTTGGCGATAGAATCTACAACGTTTCTCGTATCGTCTTGTTCTCTGTGCTTTTAGCTGAAGTTTCTGTTTCAGCATTTCTTTGATCGATGGAATATCAATTAGGGATTTAATGCTATATTTCCGTTTGATCTTTTTTGATTTACGTGTGGAAATATTAGGGTTTCTGGTGAGCTCATCTAATATAGACAGCTCACATCTGATTTGTTTTATTTCTCGTATCAGTTTGGTTTTCCAAGGTGGTTCTCTGTGTCTGTTAATTCTATTTATTGTCTTGACACCAAGCTTCCGAGTCGCTGCTAGAGCTGTTGCGTATATGACGTTGTTAACTTCTGTTATGTTTCCCGGTGGTTTATCTGTTAACAGTGTTTCCAGTGCAGCATTGTATATTTTCACGATGTGCTTGTTGGGATTTGTCATATGGATTTTCGGGAGCTGGTCTCTGTCTGACAATTGTATGAAAGTTACTCTGCTGAGTACTTGAATGACGTCATTTTTCGCTTCGGTGATTTCAGCTTCGTGGTTTTCAAGGAATTCTAAATTAATGTACCTGGAGTCATCGTCAGTGACAATTTCTGGAGAACTAGAGGTTGTGTCTAAGGCAGAATCTTCGGTTTCATTTCCTGGGAGATGATTTCGTATTTCATTCGCTTTAGCGTCCACCTCATCCTCTGTCGCATTCTTTATTTCAACATTCGTCTCAACAGAGTTTGAGTGATGGGTCATAGTATTTTGCCTTATATCTAATTTTATCTTATCTATTTCTGCCTTTGAGAGTCTGTTGTTTCGCATGATATCTCTGCGGACATTGGCAAGCATATTTGGATTGAGGTTAGGTCTTATATCATTTCCCACCATATTTCTCCATATTTGGTATGTTTGATTGGTGGTGTTCTTTGCTGGGTTTTCGAGTGCAGTGAAGAAGGATGTCATAACTTGTCGATACTCTTCGCGGCTCCATTTCGTTCGTTTCATTTTTACTAGTCGACTTGGCATTGAGACACTTGGTCCAAGGTTGGCGATAATCCGGGTTTGGTGACCTAGTGTCTCTTCGTGTGTGGAAGAGTTTGTTCCAGTGACAGACTTTTCGACCTCAGACTGGTTCCTCTCTGAGGGACGCAGCCCTTGTTGTCCCGGTTGACGGCCGATCCGGTATGAGATATTTTTCGTATTCATTGAAATTGGTAGAGATGCGTTTTAACCTTGACCGCCAAGGGGTAATTTTGTTCAGATGACCAGCTTTAGGACGAGACTTGAAGAAGGTCCAAGAGCAAGACCAGATTTGAGATAGTGGGTTTATTAATATATCGAAGTTAAAAGTTCATAACAGTGTATGGTATTCAGTTGGGTAGATAATACTAAGTTTTAACTTAGTATAAGTCCGAGAGACACCTCCAAGTGGGATAATTAGATTTCAGTATATAGACATAAAAAAAAAAAAAAAAAAAAATGGACACGGGTGTCCGCTTAAGGTCTGGGGTGTAGATTAAAACTTGAAATACAAGTTAAAAAAAAAAATTATTAGAGGAGAGAAAAGGGGACTGAAAAGCAAGGAATTAACTTGAGACATTAGGATTTACAATCATATCAAACTAAAGGAAAAGTATCATTCAAAGATGCTACATTTACCATTTCTTACAACTTCGGAGCATGGCACAAGTGTATTATTATTATTATTATTATTATTATTATTTCCTTTGATTTCTGGTGTGTACTTATTTCTTTCCGGGTCCCGACCAGAGACCTAAGCTCAGAAATGTCATCATGACATTTTCCACTGGACAATTAAAACGCACACACATATATATTTTTCATAGATAAAGCCTTTCGTAAGGTGTGGGTTGTACTCGTGAGAACAATTTCTTTATTTCTTTAAGTCATGGGCTTCCCTTCAATGAGTCTATTGGAATCTTTTCCAGCCGATCTGAGGGCTCCAACTACAACAGGGATTCTTGATGTTCCCATATGCCACATTTTTGAGATTTTGATTTCAACGTCCTTGTATTCTGATAGCTTTTGGCAATTATTATTATTATTATTGTTATTATTATTATTTCCTTTGATTTCTGGTGTGTACACATTTCTTTGCGGGTACCACCCAGGGACCTAAGGTTAGAAAGGGCATCATAATATTTTCCACAGAAAAAAAAAGAAAAATTACATAGCCCTTCGTAAGGTGTGGGCTGTACCCATGAAAAATTTCTTTTTTGTATTTCTTTAAGGCATGGGCTTCAAGGTATCCCTTCAATTAGTCTACTGCAATCTTTTCCAACAGTTATTATTATTATTAGTGTGCATGTGCCGTCAAAAATGACGACAAGAATGAATATATTATAAGTAATATGTTTTAGATTGTAAGAAATTTTCGTTAAATCAAAGTAGAGTTTTTTCATGCCAATATTGAATAATCTAATGAACTTGAATAATCAAAATGTTCAAGAGGTCAGCATCAAATTAAAATTAGTTAAAGGAAATTACGTTAATTCTTGCAAAGTTAAAGAAGACTAAAATATATTAAAATCATGTAGAAAATTCAAAGTATATAAATTTGGATTAATTTTCTTCTAAATTGCAAAATCAATAACAAACCTTATTTTTTCGAAAATTTGTAGGAATCCTTCTACTCGGGTTTTTGTTAAATGTCAAAATTCGAAGTGTCGGTGTTCGATGCAATAACATAAAATATTGTGCGGTTCATACGATTCATAATTCGGCCCTTTAGAATAATCCCAAGATTTTAATTGAAAGAATCCCTTCAATTAGTCTACTGGAATCTTTTTCAAACAATCCGAGGGCTCCAACTACAACAGGGTAAACTCCAATAGAAAAAATAGAACAACGTTTTATCAAGAAATAAATAATTTATGTACGTATGTGAGAAACACTGAAATATAACAAAATATGTGTGAAAGATTCAGTACGTGTGTGCGTGCTTAGTTGTAACGGAGGATACAAAAGATAAAAATTATTTCTTACTGTGAACTGTGTCGCTGTAGTTTGGAGTGGTCTCTTTGTTGTTTTTCATTGCAGTATAATTTTGCGCGTGGACGTGAATGGGTCTTGAAGATAAATAGGTAGAGTGACGTGGACCTTGGTGACTTCTGTGCGTCTCACGTTTGGGGCCGGATATCGTGAGTTTTATACATTTTTTCGTAAGAATTATATTTCTTTCTTCCTAATTGGTCCTAAAAAGTCTCTTTCTTATGAACCCATCTGAAGTGTACTTCATTTTATGAGATTGGACCTTGGTTTGAATAGGGGCGAATCCGTATGTAAGTAGATATGTTTGGCATAAGGATATAATCGTAAGTTTCGAGTAAAAAAGGTAAAGAAAAAAGGAGAAACTGGTATTAGTCATAGACAGATAATTATGTTTTAGGTGTGCACCGGGTATTTGAGAAATAGATTAACATATAAACATTAACAAAGATACTGAAAAAAAAGTGAATATATTTTCATAAATGTAATGTTCCACATAGAAAACTTACAAAAGAGCAAGGATTTGTATTTCTTTTGACATTGCTATTACTGTGTCTACTCCAACGGCAATTTTAAAATTTTAATAAATCCCAAACACATTTAAATGCTATTTATTTATTATATTACTTTTTTACAAGAATAATTTAATATATGTCTATATTTCTGAGATGAGGTATTATGTACACTATTTACATTATTCGGAGTATTGTCTTCATCTTTGTCGCCATATGGCACGTGGAACTAGAACAGTCTACCCCAGTGAGCGAAATAAAGGGTTCAGTTCGACATTTCAACCATCTGAAGAAGGCCGGAGCGCACAACGGCCGAAACGTTGTAATAAATATGGCGACGAAGAATAATTTAATATTTACAAGTTTGTCTCTGTGAACCGACTGTGTAATAAAATGTAATATTTATTAATTGTCACATTATAAAGAAATAACTATGAAAACAAATGATAGCATTTAACATTTTTGTTGACAGTTCTCGAGAAAAATAGAAGTTGGATAAATCCACGTTCATCTGTTCCACCCTCGTTTTTATGAACCCACCCGTAGTGTACTCCATATTATTATATTGAACCTAAGTTTGGATATGAAAGAAACGGTTATATGTGTGTCGATATGCCTGGCACAAGGATAGAATCATAAGTTCCAAGTAAAAAAGGAAAGGAAAAAATGGATAGACTTGTATTTTATTAAATTCTAAAAATAGTATTTTAAATCAATAAAAACTAACGAGGGGGTATAAATTAATAATCTTATCAAGAAAAAAAAAAGTCCTTTCCACAAACCGCTATTCTGCGTGTACATTTGGTAAAATTTGCCAAATGCTTATTTGGTCAAACTGAACTCAGTAACGAGGCTCAAGTCAGTGAGGACTGGGTCTCTGACGAAATGACGCTTATACAGACAGACAGGTCATCGAGTTTTACAATCTTCCTTTGGAGCTCTTAGTGGACTTGAAATCTTAATTCTCTCAAAACTCATTTTATTTACTTCTGTACCTTTTACCATCCATTATTTCTTCTTTAAATGTGTGATAATTACAAATATTGAGAAATATTTATTTGTCTTCGTTTGTCATCCATTTTTAACATTTTTGTCCGAAGCAAGTATGAAGTCGAGAGTATCACCCCGCCATTTTAAAACTTTTGCTGATTGTTCATGTCACCGACTCAATTGTTTTTTCACACTCTTGTTATTCTATCTATTTTCATGTTTATTTTTCGCTTCCCTTTCCTTACTCGAGGATTGTTTATTTATAAACACCTTAACTAGACAAAGTTAAAGACGGACAGACAGATCATCGAGCTGTACAATCTTCATTTGGAGCTCTTAGTGGATTTGGAACGTCTCAATGTTTGCGATATTTAGGCAAATTCGCATACAGACTTAAAAAACCAACAACAAAAAAACAAAACAAAAAAAAGCCCTAGGAGATTCACTTCTATAATTTCTCGTAAACGCGACGATATTTTAGAATGTACATACGTAAATATGAAACGAACGGCGGCCATTTCTGTCCACGAAAAATATGGCCGCCGTTCGAGTCAGGCGGACGATAATAATTAAAAAAGAACCGATGACCATTTACATTACTTTACAAGATGAACCCCATATTATGGGATAAAGAGATAGTCAGAAAGTGAGACAAAGAGAGAAGGCACGGGAGATGTAGATGTATAATGAGAAGGAGAAAGAGGTAGCTATACAGAGACAATGAGAGAGAAAACAGAGAGAGAGAGAGAGAGAGAGAGAGAGAGAGAGAGAGAGAGAGTGAGAGCGAGAGCGAGAGAGAGAGTGAGAGCGAGAGAGCGGGGGAGAGAAATACAGAGATACATATAGTAAAAGAAGAGAGAGAGAAAAACGGTGACTGAAAGGAAGATATCGCACAGAGAGAAAAAAAAGGAAAGGAAAAAGAAATAGAGAGAGAAATGTAGAAAGAGGAGGAGAAAAAGCGAGAAAGAAAGAAGCGAGAGATGGAGAGAAAGTGAGAGAGCGACAGAAGGGGTGAGAGATGTATTAATGAGAAGGAGAAAGAGGTAGCTAGACAGAGATAATTAAAGAGAAAACAGACAATACAATGAATAAAAGTCTATTTATATCACATATATTAGCAGGGATCAAGTGCTTTTTCTTTTTAGCCTTATATATATATATATATATATATATATATATATATATATATATATATATATATACACGCACACACACACACGCATATATATATACACTGCGTGCCAAATTATTATCGAGATAACTTTTTTTCTAATATTTCAAAAATCGTCTAATCAATTCACACAAAATTTTCACACAACATTGGCAATACTGACCTGCGCGATCACTGAAATTTTCGTACTGATCTGCGTAATGTAAACAAACTGGCGCCATATTTGTTATCAGCACGGTGATTTGAGAGTGCCAAATTATTAGAAAGGTTTAGTAAAATTCCCAGAATTGAGCAAACAAAACGTTTATTAATGTTGCACGTCAATGTTTATGATCAAAAGAACCTAATAAATAAGATAATCAAACAAATAATAACAGATACAAACAAAGGCACAGTTATAAACAAATTAATACGGAATGTGCTTTCCCAGTTTTGAAATTACTTGAAGAAGTCTACGATCCATAGAATTTGTTAATTGTAGGATGTCATCTGCTGTAATGCCGCGAGATATGTCAAGAATTGCTTCCCACAACTCAGCGTTGCTCTTGAATTGTCGTCCGTTGCCGTACAGTCTTCGCTTCATGATGCTCCAAAGGTTTTCGTTTGGGTCCAAATCCGGAGAATTTGCTGGTTACTTCTTTTTTCGAGGTCCATCGAAGACTAACTGTTTCAAATATTCAGTAGTCTTGTGAGCAGCGTGTGAGGGAGCATTATCTTGCATAAAAAACAATGGCCCTTCTGAAGGACAGTCTTTGTTTTTTCCTCCACGGTTCAAGATGCTCCTTCATAAACGCTTATGTATGCATCAGCAGTCATTTTGACGCCATCTGGTACTGACCATGGGCCCACTAATGTTTTTCCAATAATACCAACCCAGATCATTATGCCTCCACCATCTTGTTGGCGTCTCAAACGCTGATACCGATTCTGTCCGTTCATTACCCAGCCTTTGCACCATCTATCTGGCCCATCAAGTGTTGCTCAAGTTTCGTCTGCGGACAAAACTTTAGAGAAGTCAATCTTCATATTGTCGGCCCATTTCAATCGATTTTGAATGTGATTTCTCGTCAACGGAGGCTTCGATACAGGTTTGACTGTTGTTGCTATTTCCCTCAAATACCGACACCGAGTACTTTTAGACACAGTAGGATCCCCAATGCGACTGAAAAGCTCTTGACTGGTAAGTCCAGGGTTCTTCGTGGCCTCTCGTTTAAGTCGTGACCTGAGACGACGTGAAATAACCTTCGGCTTGCCTTTATCTGCCCTTTTGCGTACTTGTGTAGGGTAGGTGGTGAACTTTTTTTTTGATGACACCTCTATTTCATTTTAGAAATTTCTAGGGTAGATTTACCTTTTGAGAGTTTTGAGGTGATAGTTTTTTTTTCAGCATCACTTAAATTGCTTTTATGACCCATCTTTTCACTAAATTCTTACACTTTTCTAATAATTTGGCACTCCGAAATCACCGTGCTGATAACAAATACGGTGCCAGTTTGTTTACATTGCGCAGATCAGTATAAAAATTTTAGTGATTGGGCAGGTCGATGTTGTCAACATTGTATGAAAATTTTGTATGAATTGATTGGAGGGTTTTTGAAATATTAGAAAAAAGGTTATCTCGATAATAATTTGGCACGCAGTGTATATATATATATATATATATATATATATATATATAAAAGTGAACATAGAAGTCAACTCTTAGAGGCGACAGTCTGTTTCATGCTATATGCAATCGTCAGGCCACATGTGCTGTTATTTTTCTCAGCTATTTATATATATACTGGTCAGTGGTGCATTGTAGGAAGTCTATTATGGCGGTTGTTTTACCGGAAGTCGTTTATTTATTTATTTGGGTTAAATTATTTTGCTTGTTTTTATTTTTTGTTTCTTATTTTATTTATTTATTTATTTTTTTAATCGATGTTTTTATTAACGTAGTAAAAATTTGTTTATGTCACTTATTTAATAGTTTTGTTTTGGTTTGAGAATTTAATTAAAGCTATTTATTCGATTTTCGGGTTGATTGTTGTAGTTTGTTTTAACTATTATTTTGGCAGGAACAGTTTTTAATTTGTGTTTATTTGGGTTGATTATTTTTATTTGTTTTTTCTAACGGTAACTTTATCGGGATTGGTTTTATTGTTATTTTGTTTATTTGTTTATTTCTTTCTTTTTATTTTGTTTTTTTCGTTTTCAATTTTTTAAGTAACGTAGTAAAAATTTGTTTTCATGTCTGCATTTTGAGATGAGCTCGGATCTTTTATTTAATAATTTATTTTGGTCTGGGAAAGTAATGATAGCTATTTTTTCCTCCAAGCAAAGTTTGCAAGTTTTTGATTGATTGTTGAAGGCTGATGATTTTTTCCTTATTTTCCAAGATATTTTTGGTGTGATGTGCGTTTTGTTTTTAATTTCCCAGATATACTTAGAAAGCATTGTACTGTTCGCATATTTACTATTTGTGAAAGATGTTTTGTGTGTATAATTTCTTTGTTTCCAGGGTCCTTCAGTTACTCCTATGTATACTTTTTCTTCATTATCTGGTGATTTTATCGTGGCTTGGTATATTATGTTGTTTTGTAAACAATTTCCGTTTAAGGGACATTCGTTCTTTATTCTGCAGTTGCACGTGGGTTTAATTTGTTCGTGTAGTTTCTTGGTAATTTTCCTGTTGTGCTTTTTTATTATTTGTGCCATGTTTTCGGTGCAGCTGTAGCTGATTTTTACTGTGTTTTGTTGAATATTTTGTGTAGGGTGCTTGATTCTGGGAAGTGTTTGTGTAAGAGTTTGAAGAATATTTTTCCTACGTTTGTTTTTACGTTTTTGCTGTACGGCGGGTTGAACCATATGATATTTCTTCTCCTGTTGGCCTTTTCTGTGTTCTGTGGTGAGTATGTGAGTGTTGCTTGGAATCCGCTATCTTTTAGGGCGGTTTCATAGTCTTTCTTAGCTTTGTTAAATATGGATTCATTGGAAGAATTGTCGGAATATCGATTTTGGTATCTCTTTGATTATAGAAGGGGGTGGTTGGAAGATGTGTGTATGTAGAGTGGTTTATCATTAGGTTTTCTATATGGTTTATATGTGCCTTTTCTTAGGTTGAAGGTGACATCTAGAAAATCTACTTCGTTTAGGTTAGTTTTTATATATATGTCGAATCCGTTATTTTAAAAAATCTTTATTATTGCTTTTCTAGTTTTGTCTGTGTTTTGTTTGTTACAGTTTCTTAAGATTATGAGACCGTCGTCCCTGTAGAGTCCTGTGTCATTTCTATCTATTATTTTGCTCAGTTCGTGTAGTAAGTAAATACCTATGATTTCGCATGTCTCGGCACCGTCAAAGCTTCCCATTGTAGTGTCAAATATCCCATCTTTCTTTACCCATCCATAACAGAACGCATGTTCGATAAGGCCATCAACTTAGCTCAGGAACAAATAATAATAAAACCAAGCGTAATCAACATCATTAAGCACTCCCGTAAATCATTATTATTCCACAATGAAGAATCATGGATAAAGAAAGATGGGATATACTTAAAAAAATTGAAAACGAAAAAAACAAAATAAAAAGAAAGAAATAAACAAATAAACAAAATAACAATAAAACCAATCCCGATAAAGTTACCGTTAGAAAAAACAAATAAAAATAATCAACCCAAATAAACACAAATTAAAAACTGTTCCTGCCAAAATAATAGTTAGAACAAACTACAACAATCAACCCGAAAATCGAATAAATAGCTTTAGTTAAATTCTCAAACCAAAACAAAACTATTAAATAAGTGACATAAACAAATTTTTACTACGTTAATAAAAACATCGATTAAAAAAATAAATAAATAAATAAAATAAGAAACAAAAAATAAAAACAAGCAAAATAATTTAACCCAAATAAATAAATAAACGAGTTCCGGTAAAACAACCGCCATAATAGACTTCCCACAATGCACCACTGACCCGTATATATATAAATAGCCGAGAAAAATAACAGCACATGTGGCCTGACGATTGCATATAGCATGAAACAGACTGTCGCCTCTAAGTGTTGATTTCTATGTTTACTTTTATATTTACACACGCTCTATCTCTGATATTGAGCACTTTATCCCATAAATATAGCACACCGTAAGACTATATTTCTTCATATATATATATATATATATATATATATATATATATATATATATATGTATGTATATGAAAAGTTGGATATCCAACTAACAAAATGACGTTGCTACAACGGCTCTGCAACGTCCGTACAGATTTCAGAAGTGTTCTTTTGTTGATTACCAAAAATGTAGCCGTAAGATTCCTTGTAGCGTTGCAAATATGTGTCCTTATAACGTGTCAAGTGTTCCGCAGAAAATGGATAACGAATTCCAGGAATATATTAGAACGAACGCACATGCATATACACAAAAGCTGAGTATCATCTACCATGTATTCAACTGTAAAAGCAGAATGTCATAGACCATATTGCTTCAAAGCTTTCAAGAATATTAAATCTCGGCATTTAATGACCCGTAAGGTGTTGATGTGCCGTTAAACAAATAAATTAATCAATGAATCTAACGCAGTTTTTTTTACGACGTGCTAGAGATTCTGTCGGTAAACCTCATTTTATTGTCACATTCACAATCTTTCGACCGTTGTACGCTGCGGCCTTTTTTAGGTGACATTTGTTTAAATTTCGAACCGGACCCAGAATCATAAATTGACGTTTCTGAAGATTGGATCGATGACGTTTGTGTAGAATTTCTTCCAATGTTTATTTCCTGAAATGGGCTGATATATATACTTCACCTTCCTGGGTCGATAAGTAAAGTCACTGTGAATCTGTTTTATTTCAGCTAACCATCGCTTGCAAATATCGTAATACGGATTGTCAAAAGTCAAGTTCTTTTCTCACAGTTTGTTGTTGCCCTGTCGTTCATAGATGCAATTCCAATGCAAAAGCCACCACCTTAGTTGTGTTTGTTCATGCGTCAGTGTACAACACATTGTAAACGTGACAATAAAGATGAGGACAATGGCCTAAACGTCGTGAATATGGCAACAAAAATGAGCACAACAGTCCGACCAATATAAATAGTGTAATTAGTTACAATGCCTCAGAAATATAGACAGATCTATAAGAAGGGCGGAGCGTACAACGGCCGAAATGTCGTGAATTTCGCAACAAATAAAAGGACAACTGTCCGAACAATGTAAATAGTGTAAATGATTACAATGCTTCATCCCAGATAGACAGATTCTGAAGAAGGCCGGGTCGTACAACGGCCGAAATGTCGTGAATATGGTAAAAAAGATGATGACAACAGCCCGAACAATGTAAATAGTGTAAATGATTGCAATACCTCATTTCAGAAATATAGACAGATCCTGAAGAAGGCCAGAGCGTATAACGGTCGAAATGTCGTGAATTTGGCAACAAAGATGATGACAACAGTCCGAACAATGTAAATAGTGTAAATAATTACAATGCCTCATCTAAAAAATATAGACAGATTCTGAAGAAGGCCGGAGAGTACAATGGCCAAAACGTGAATATGGCAACAAAGATGAGCACAACAGTCCGAACAATATAAATAGTGTAAATACTTACAATATCCCATCTCAGAAATATAGGCAGATCCTGAAGAAGGCTGCAGCGTATAATGGCTGAAACGTCGTGATTTGAAATTCTTATATGTATTATTATTATTTTTTAAAACACACTTCAGTATCTTTCCTTTTATGTGTCGTGTCCTTTCAGGACGTAGGCGATCATGGCTCTCCACTTCCCCCTATCCCTTGTAGCTCTCAATAAGTTTGGTCCCTCTGCCTACTCCCCCAGACCACGTCTGTCATCCACTTGCTTAAGCACGCCAATTTGTTAAATTTTTTGTATTGGGCACTTTTTAATATTATTCTTCCCTGTTCTAATCAAACACTGAATATTAACTTCATATATACATACATATATATATATATATATATATATATATATATATATATATATGAAGAAATAGTTTTAAGGTGTGCTATATTTATGGGATAAGGTGCTCAATATCAGAGATAAAGCGTATGGAAAATATAAATATAAAAGTGAACATTGAAGTTAACACTCAGAAGCGACAGGCTGTTTCATGCTGTTTCGGCCTGACGATTGCGTCCAGCATGAAACAGCCTGTCACCTATATAGATAGATAGATAGATAGATAGATAGAAAAATAGGCTAGATAGATAGATAGATAGATAGATAGATAGATAGATAGATCGACGGGCTGTTTCATGCTGGACGCAATCGTCAGGCCGCGTGAGTGTTGAATTCAATGTTCACTTTTACATATATATATATATATATATATTACATGAATCATTCATACAAAAACAGATATTGTAATGTAAACTGAACTGCGCCACATACTTGATATATATATATATATATATATATATATATACAGATAGAAAGAGATAGATAGATTGATAGAGAGAGAGAGAGAGAGAGAGAGAGAGAGAGAGATTTGAAAAAAGCTAATATTTATATTTAATTATATGTAATATTTATAGTACAATTATTTATCGTACATGTATTTTTTACATAGAATAAAATTGTGTTACTTACAAGTGGTTTTTCAGAAAAAAAACTGGTCTATTTTAAATTGTTTTGCTGTTTTAACTTTAACCAGTTTCGCTTTTAGCTTTTCAAAAAATTATAACTGTTTATCTTTCCACGTGTTGACGCTTGTATTTTAAATAAATAAAAAAAAAATCAAGGGGAGTAACTGGCTTTATATACCGTTTATGGTGACTGTAATTGTCTGTATCCCCACGTGTTGACGCTTGTGCATTGAACAAATAAATATATACTTTACAAAATCCTAATTTTGACAAAAAGTAATATTTGCAGAAAACAGCAAAAAACAAAAACAAACAAAAAAACTGGTTCGGTGATCGGCTGGTGTCTTGTTGGACAATCCGTCGAATCCCCCTGCTTAACGCCGACGAAATCTTTTTTATCCGACTACTTGAAAGTCTCGTTCCGTATTCCCCAGCGTCTTTTAAGAAATTTGCAACAGTCCGATCTCGCCAGCAATGGCAGGTTGAGAGACAACTTGCTTTTCCATCACAACAATTCTGACACGTTTAAACTGTCAACATTTTAGTCTTTATCTACGGTGGTTTAATGGATAGAGGCTCGGATTGAGAACCGAGTTCGAATTCCAGTCGACTCCATTAGATTCACTTACGGACTAATACTCTTGGGAAATAGTATGAATCCTTTTCTAGCTTTGACTAAATAGCAGGACAGACTGGGTTCTATAGCTTTGGATGGCAAATGATCTACCGCAGAAAGAAATGGTAACTTATTGTGGGAAAAAAATCTGCCTCGTCAGTCATATATCGAAAGATAGATGATCGCCTAAGCGTGTAAAACACATGGAACCCAACTGACTGAATGTAACACGGGAGATACTGACTGCGCTAAATGCTTGAACACAAATGAATAAATTTCGTTACATGTTTATCAATTAAGGCTTCGTTTAAATATAGTCTTAAACCTTTTGACCAGCTTGTATTAACTTAATTTCCAAGTATTCAAATTTTCTGTATTAAATGATAGAAACGTTTATAATTTTTGTTTTTCCTTTTCCTATTTTCATTTATTAAAACCCAAGATTTACCTTGCCCCACCCATCTCCTCTGGTCGGTTTTTAACATGTGGAGCCGAGTGTTTCCATTCGGGCCGCCAGTCTAAGCTGGTCTTAGCTTGTCAAAACTTGTCTAAGTTGGTCTTAGCTAGTCATAGCCTGTCTAAGCTGGTCAGAGCTTTCCTAAGCTAGTCATAGCCGGTCTTGCTATCACTAAGGAACAGATGTCACACAACGGTGTGATGAACGCAAAGTAGGAGAAGAATCCGAAGGTAAAGACGCTTTCATTTTTTAAATTTCAACAGTGTATATATTTTTAATACATACGGTATATAGTATAAAAGTTTGAATATATAATCTTTCACTGTTACCCCAACAGCATGAATTTAAGCGTGTTACTAGGTTGGCATCTCGGTCCCACTCTTTCACTGTCGAAACAGTTAACTGTAGCTGTAGATTCTTCTCTAGCACTTCCCGACAGTGGAACTCCCTTCCTCTTACTTGCTTCCCTGATAGCTATAATCTTCAAATATTCAAATGTAATGCCAATCGATATCCTCTGATGCCTTGATCTTGATCCCCAGCCTTCTCTTTATCCTTTCCTCAAACACCCCCTCTTTACTCTTGCTCTCACTTTCTGTAACCCCTTGCGTCATATTGGCACTCCTGCCTTGATACATGGCACAGTGGATAAAAACGTTAGTTAGATCCAGTGACAGGACCCAAAGAGTGTGAGTGTAATACTTGGTTAAGGCAGTAGAAAACTTAGAGAGGAGAATTAACAGGAGATAACTGATAACTGACATCCATTAAACATGGCACGTGGAACTAGAACAGTCTACCCCAGTGAGCGAAATAAAGGATTCAGTTCGACATTCCAACCACCTGAAGAAGGCCGGAGCGTACAATGGCCGAAACGTTGTAATAAATATGCCGACAAAGATGAGGACAATAGTCCGAATAATGTAAATACTGTAAAGCGGGATAACTAGACATTGTAGGAAGGAGTGGAGAATGAAAGGGGGAAGAAAGAAGGAGAAAAGGAAAGAAAGATAACAAAAGAGAGGAACGTGGAGAGAGAGAGAGAGAGAGAGAGAGAGAGAGAGAGAGAGAGAGAGAGAGAAGAGAGCGAGAGAGCAAAAGAGAGGGATGTCAGAAAGACATAGAGAGAGATGGAGTGAAGAAGGGGAGTGTGGAGAAAGAGGAAGGGAGAAGGGAAAAGGAGAGAGAAAAGCGATAGAGAAAGAGGGCAGAGGAAGATTGAGATAGAGTAGAGAGTGGTAACTTCTGAATTCCAACCACCTGCTGTCTTGTAGTTCTTGTCCCTTTAACTACTGAGAGGAGGGGCCGGAGTAACCTCAACATCCCATGTGGAAAAGGAACCGTCATGCCATTGCATTATTCTGCCTTGAATGTTATCATGAACCGCAAATTGTGAGATGTGGGCGAGTGGGGACCACAGCGGCGCAAAATGCGCTAACTGAATTAATGATGATGATGATAATGATGATGACGATGATATGCATGGAAATAATATATAGATAGATATAATCACGTTACGTCAACTATATCAAACATTTGTGATAGGAATTTGAGAATCAGGCCGGAAATAGGACAAGAACTGTACGGGTTCGTGAAAAACACTGGAACAAGTAATGTAATATTTATATCAGAAAGGGCAATATAAATGTAAATAGGTGTATACCTATCTTTATAGATTATGCAAAAGCATTTTATAAAGTACATTACAAAGATCTGTTGGAACAGCTAGGCAACCTTGACACATTTGGGAAGTATACTAGGATAATCCAGAATATATACTGCCAGCAAACCGCCTGCATACGGATAAGAAATTAATTCAGTAAATACACAAAAGGGGCGTAAGACAAGGATGCATCTTCTCACCAGACATATTCAACCTATGCAGTGAGGCGATACTGTGTGAATTTTCAGGATACATTATTGGCGGTCACAATCTTAACAACATAAGATATGCAGATGACATGTGGAAAAAATGCAAAAGATTCTACAGAAGGTAGCGAAGGAAAGCGAGAAGAAAGGACTAAAGGTAAACTGCAAGAAAACTAAATGCATGGTTATCAGCAAAAAGGTGAACCCAAAATGCAAATTACAAATCAGAAAGGAAACGTCGTGAACGAAAGCGAGGAGAAAGGACATCAATTGCAAGAAGACTGGTTGCTAGCAAAAGGGAAAGCCTAACAAAAAATTACAAATTGGGGATGCCGAAATCAAGCAGGAGAAATTAGATATCTGGAAAACTTTTTAACAGAGGACGGAAAGTATGATGAGAACATCCGAAGGCGCATAGCGGTAGAGAAATATGCCTTCCAAAAGCTAAGCAAAGTATTAAGAAACAGAAAAATATTGTTAGAAAAAAAGACACATGGCACAGTGGATAAACGCGTTATTTAGATCCAGTGACAGGACCCAAAGAGTGTGAGTTCAATACCTGGTTAAGGCGGTAGAGAACTTAGAAAGGGGAATTAACAGGGGATAACTGATAACTGACATCCATTAGACATGGCACGTGGAACTAGAACAGTCTATTCCAACGAGCGAAATAAAGGGTTCAGTTCGGCATTCCAACCACCTGAAGAAGACCGGAGCGTACAGCGGCCGAAACGTTGTGATGAATAGGGCAACAAAGATCAGGACAATAGTCCGAATAATGTAAATAATGTACATAATACCTCATCTCAGAAATATAGAGATAACAACCAATCGAATAGTAGCATGTTATCAATCCTCCTATATGGCAACAAATGCTGGACAATCTCTTCAAAGAATGGCGATGAAGCGACAGAAATGAGGTTCTACAGAAAGATGCTGAGAATACCATGAGAGCAACGAAGAAGTTCTAGACTCAATGGCAGCAAAACGGAAACTTACACTTTTTTGTTTGATCGACAGACAACTGAAGATGGCCGGAAAACACAACCGCTGAAACGTTTTAATAACAACAACGAGAATAAGCCATTAGTCCGAATGTTAATATCGTAAATAATTTCTTCAGACAGAAACCCTTGCTTGCATTATAACATTTAAATTATCATTACAACCCTTCCCCACCCCAATAAAAAAAAGCTTAAACATGACAGAACTTCCATACTGGATATATAGTGATTTACTAAGCATAGGACTGATATTGCATAACAGTTCATTACTCTTTTCTTTGTTTCTGTTACTTCAAGTCATTCTTTATCTGTGAGGAGATTGTCTAGCATTCACTGCCATATAAGAGAATTGATGTTTCATAATAGTCCAGTACACTTTGTTTCAAGTCCCTTCTTCATCTGTGATGAGATTGTTCATCATTCACTACCAGGAGGAAACTGATATTACATAACAGTTCAGTCCTCTTTTCTTTGTTTCTCTTGCTTCAAGTCTCTTCTTCATCTGTGAAGAGATTGTCCAGCATTCACTGTCATATAGGAGGACTAATATTGCATAATAGTTCATTACTCTTTTCTTTTTTTCTATTGCTTCAAGTGTCTTCATAAGAGTTCAATAATCTTTTCTTTGTTTCGAACTAAATTTTCTTGTTTCTTAATACTTTGTTCAGCTTTTGAAAGGCATCTTTCGATATTCCAATAGGCCTTTGTATTTTGATGCCACATTTCCCTCTTCTGATAAAGCATTGCACATTTCTGGATTTGCATAATTTTTGCATCTCCAATTCGTAACACTCATAATTTTTCGCTCTTACCTTACATTTCAACGTAGCCTGGTAAGTTCTGTAGCACGTGCAAGGTCTCTTCGCCGCAACTTCCCACGGAATAATATGCTTGCCCAAGAATGACCCCAGCTTTCTTTTGTTTATTATTCAATAGCTACATATTTCGAGAGCTCTTCAAGTCCCTGTATGCTAAGTGTTCTTGACTCAGGGTAGATATGTTTTTGCAATTCTCCTTGTTCGTCCAATTATAGCCAAAGCTTTGGGCGACCATTGAATAATTAATAGCGCTTATTAAAAGATACATTCGAACTTTTTTTTTGTGACCATCCTTGCAATGATCTTTTCTTTAAAACTGCAGGGGAAACCTAACTTTTTACTTAATAACCTTTGCGATTTACAGATTACAGACAGCTGGTTGGTATTTTGAACTTGGCAAAAATCCTACACCTCTGTTGTAAAAATAAATATATTAAGTTGAGTCATATATAATTTCCTTTCCTCGTTTATCGATTTTATTCATAAAAAAAATAAAAAATACAATTACATTTTATTCAGTTGTATATTCAGCAGCATTAGTTGAAGCTTATCAGATAGCACTTCGATACCATTTGATATATATATATATATATATATATATATATATATATATATATATATGAATGTGTGCGTGTAAAATGTGTATCTATATATATATATGTGTGTGTGTAAAATGTATATGAATATATATATATATATATATATATATATATATATATATATGTATATATGTATATATATATATATATATATATATATATATATGAATGTGTGCGTGTAAAATGTGTATCTATATATATATATGTGTGTGTGTAAAATGTATATGAATATATATATATATATATATATATATATATATATATATATATATATGAATGTGTGCGTGTAAAATGTGTATCTATATATATATGTGTGTGTAAAATGTATATGAATATATATATATATATATATGTGTGTGTGTGTGTAAAATGTGTATGTATATATATGTGTGTATATTCAGCAGCATTAGTTGAAGCATATCAGACAGCACTTCGATAACATTTGATATATATATATATATATATATATATATATATATATATATATATATATATATGAATGTGTGCGTGTAAAATGTGTATCTATATATATATGTGTGTGTGTTAAGTGAGAATTTTATTTAAATAGATCATCTATGGATTAACAGTATTTTAATGCATATATTATGTTTCTAGTGACGGATGTCACCATTAATCGCATTAATATTTCTGATTGATTCTATGTGTGATTATTTCTTTGTATGTAAATTATATGCTGCCTAATGTTTTATGTTTATAAAAAACTATTGATCCGCAGTACAGAAAAATTTCTATAAAAAAAACTACTACTAAAACACTACACTACATAATTGAACTATATGCTTAGTTCATGCCATATAAACTGAATACACTTGTAAAATAGAATTCGTGGATTTAACACATCACAAGAAATATTTAAATAAAATTCTCACTTAAAATTTTGAAAAAATTGGCGTTGCGTTTTTGCACGTTCCGAAAATTGTTCCTAACCGTCATTAATAGCAGACATTCAAAAAACATCTTTCGGTCGACAAACAAGTATTTCGTCTTCAAGTTTTTGATTTTATAAGGAAAAAAAACAGATGCCTGATGATGAATAGAGGACTATTCGTAAGTACTAGCATTTTAACATCAAATAAACTGAAAAATACAGACATCAATGGTTTCGACGAGGATCACTTCACTCTATGGATTAACAGTATTTTAATGCATATATTATGTCTCTAGTGACGGATGTCGCCATTAATGGCATTAATATTTCTGATTGATTCTATGTGTGATTATTTCTTTGTGTGTGTATATATATATATATATATATATATATATATAAGTGTGTGTGTAAAATGTGTATGCATATATATATGTGTGTGTATAAAATGTGTATGTAAAAATATGTGTGTGTGCGTAAAATGTGTATGTATATATATATGTGTGTGCGTATAAAATGTGTATGTATATATATGTGTGTGTGTAAATGAGTACGTATATATGTGTGCGTGTGTAAAATTTGTATGTATATATATATGTGTGTGTGTGTGTGTAAAATGTGTATGAATATATATATATGTGTGTGTAAAATGTGTATGTATATATATGTGTGTGTGTAAAATGTGTATGTATATATATATGTATATGTGTGTAATTTTTATATATATGATTTATATAGTATATATGCGTACGTAAGAGGGTCATTCCGACGACAATTTTTCCCTCTTACTAGCATAAAAACATCGATATACGCAACCATATATAAGCCCACAATTTTTAAAAATTAATCAGTTTGTCTGACGATCGCAAGTAGCGTAAAACCCAGGGTCACAAAGTGACATCAATCCAACTATATATATATATATATATATATATATATATATATATATATATATATATATATATTGGCAGTACTTAGTGAAAGTGCTCAATATTTGTGATAGAGCTAACATTCACTTGTATGGATATTAGGTTTCACGCATTTGCGATCGTCAGACAAACTCTTATGATCGTAAATGCATGAAAGTTACAAACCAGAGTTACAAACTAATATCTATACAACTGATATATATATATATATATATATATATATATATGTATGTAATTGTTTTTAAAAAAATATGATTCCATCGCGACACAGAAAGTCCTAAATATTAAACATAAAATTGACAAAAGTCCTCAATATTAAATATAAAATTTAGAGTACAGTTTCATTCTCAAGCTTGAGAATGAAACTGCATTCTAAATTTGCACTCTAATCTGCTGTTCCGATATGTTTACCATTCAGATCTTCCAGCAAGTGATTGTTGATGACGATGGGGTAGGTAGAGCTGGCTACTTAATTCATGAAGAAAATGATAATGGTGATTTTCTAATCGTAGGTCAGATGTGGCACAAGGCCGAAAGTACTCAGTACTTACTAACTACTCAGTTGTAATTGATCTAGCATGACATTACACTACGCCGAAGGTCTTAGGTAGTTTTCTAACCGTAGAAAAGCTCTGGCACAAGGTTCAAAGTATTGGGCAAGCCAGTAAGGATCGAACTCACTATCTAGTCGTAATTGATCTAGCAAGACAAACTTGTTAACCATTACATCCCCCCCCACCGAAGTGCCCTGGATGATTTTCTAAGCGTAGATAAGCTGTGGCACAAGGTTGAAAGTTTGGGGCACCCAATGAGGATCGAACTTACTACCCAGTCGTTATTGATCTAGTGAGACAAGTTGGCTAAACATTACACCACGCTGAAGGCCTTAGGTGATTTTCTAAGCGTAGATAAGCTGTGGCACAAAGTTGAAAGTTTGGGGCAGCCGGTGAGGATCGAGCTCGCTATCCAGTAGTAATTGATGTAGCAAGACAAACTTGTTATGTAATACACCCCGCCGAAGTACCCTGGGTGATTTTGTTAGCGTAGCTAAGCTGTGGCACAAGGTTGAAAATTTGGGGCACCCATTGAGGATCAAACTCACTACCTAGTCGTAATTGATCTAGCGTGACAACGACGATGAAATCGGATCTTGATTTGTTTTTTTAAAAAAGAGAACTTCATTTTTCATATCCACCATGTTGCTGCTCTATCTATGCTATGAGACTTCTAATGTTTTTGTTGTCTGTGGAGAAATAACTGCCGTGAAAGAACAAAGAGGAAAGAGGAAAATGTTTGTCTTATTTTGTGCGTGTGTGCCTCCGTTTTTTTTTTGTTTTTTTTTTCTTCAGAAGCACCAGTTTGAACCCAAAACAATGTGATGTTTTGGGTCGCAATTGATTTTTGATTAATTTACAAAATATGTCTCCCGGCAGGGAAACACATAATTCATATAGTTTGGATGAGAATCTTAATTGTTTGCCAAAATTAATTTTTAATTTTCAATTTCACGTACGTTTGACGAGAACAACTTGTACCTGCTCGACTGCCCGGATGTAAGAATCCGTGGCGCCAAGTGACGGATATTCAGCGTTTGAAATTCATTTCAGATGACTCGCTTCTTTACTTATTTTTACCGAAAGAGCAGTCAGCGAGTAAAGACAAATCTTTGTCTGGCATAAGACTAAATGAATGGAGTTCTAAGTGAGGACCAGTAAATGTTCTGCTAGCTTAACTTGTATTCGGTTCCATACAACATGGCGGCTTCACTTACCAAAACATTGGATTTTTTTCTGACCAGTTCGATAATTGGCAGGTGATCTAAAAAATGACCTAGAGTTCGTTGTTAACTGGGGCAAGGAGTGGCTTGTTAATTTTAAAACGAAAATTTTATTAAATATTAATAAACCGAAAGACCTCTTCTTGCCTCCCATCAGTATGGCTGATGTTAACCTCCATCAGAGTGACATGGTACGCCTTCTTGGGCTAACATTCTCGGCTGCCTTGAAGTGTAAAGATTATATTGAAACCATTGCTGGTTCTGAGGCTAAAAAAGGTTTCTTTTCTCTTAAGAATATATATTGCATATTTATAAGTCTACCATTTGTCCATATTTAGAATATTGCCGCCACATATGGTCCGGTGCTTTCGCTGTATATTTAGAGATTCTTGAAAAAAATCCAAAGAATCAGCAATGTTATCGATCCTGACCTGGCATCTCGGCTTCAGTCACTTTTCCACCGCCTTAAGCTAGCTTCTTAAGCTAGCTTCCCTACTTTCATGGCAACTGTACATAGACTTTACAAATTTAAGCGTAGTACTAGATTGGCGGCAAGATCTGACCATTTTACAGTTGAAATGGCTGGATCTAAGTTCTACGCTAGCAGTTTCTTCTCTCGCATTTGTGAAACTCTCTTTCGGATTCACGCATTCCAGTCAACTTTTAAAATGCAATGTCAATTATTATTCGGACTATTGTACTCATCTTTGTCGCCATATTTATTACAACGTTTCGGCCGTTGTACTCTCCGGTCTTCTTCAGGTGGTTAGAATGTCGAACTGGAACCTTTATTTCGCTCACTGAGGTAGACTATTCTAGTTCCACGTGCCATGCTTAATGGCTGTCAGTTATCAGTTATCTCCTGTTAATCTCCCTCTGAAAGTTCTCAGAAATGCATACACAGCTGTCCTCAAGGACACATGGCACAGTGGATAAAGGCGTGACACTGACAGGACCCAAAGAATATGAGTTCAATACCCGATTAAGGCAGTGGAGAACTTTCAGAGGGTTCAGTTCGACATTCCAACCACCTGAAGAAGACCGGAGCGTACAATGGCCGAAACGTTGTAATAAATATGGCGACAAAGATGAGGACAATAGTCCGAATAATGTAAATAATGTACATAATACCTCATCTCAGAAATATAGACAGATACTGAAAGGCCGAAACGTTGTAATAAATATAGTGACAAAGATGAGGACAATAGTCCGAATAATGTAAATAATGTACATAATACCTCATCTCAGAAATATAGACGGAAACTGAAAGGCTGAAACGTTTCTAATAAATATGGCGACAAAGATGAGGACAATAGTCCGAATAATGTACATAATACCTCATCTCAGAAATATAGACAGATACTGCAAAGTCAATCGTTATCTACTGTCTTCTTGGTTCTTCTACTTTTCTTCTCCTTCCCAAATGTTTTTTTATTCTGCACTCAGTAATCCCCTTGTGTCTTAGCGGCTTTATTGCCTTGCATGGGGTGAAATGATATAATTAAAAAAACTGAAATTTCATTACAAAGGCTATGCGAGATGTGTCGCGCCAGAGTTTAATAACAGATTTTAAATTTGAAGCTTTTCTTCTCCTAGACTGGCTCCAACAACGGCTAGAGAAGTCAGTCTGCCCTGCTACAGATGAACGGGGAGAAGAGAAAGATTCTGACCTTACCCAAGCGCGATGATGAGAAACGCTTCCTCCGCTTGCAGCAGAATGTGCAACGCACACGACTCAGGAGTTTCAATCTCTGTGCGATTTTTATGGATCGTTGTATTTTCACGAGCAATCCCGGCTGCTGGCAGATGGGTGTTTTATCGAATCACAGTCTCTAGAATGGTTAACAATCAAGGCTGTTCTACTATTTAACCCATAGATGGAAGGAAGAGATGGCTTAATGCCTTTCCCAAGGGTATTTGCGCGTAAATGAATGTAACATACTCGACTGGAATTCGAACTCGGTTCTCCTAAATTTATTACTTCACCGTGTAAGCAATATAGATTCATCAAAGTTAAGCATTTTCTTTCTCTCTCTTTCTCTCTCTCTCTCTCTCTCTCTCTCTATATATATATATATATATATATATATATATATATATATATATATATATATATAAGTGTGTGTATGCAATTTTTATATTCAATGAATACATAATAACAATATTATATATATATGTACATATATATATATATATATATATATATATATATATATATATATATATATATATATATATATAGATACATACATATATATATATATATATTGTCAGAATGTAAAACTCAGACGACTGAAGAGTTTCAGTCTCTGTGCGATTTGTATGAGTCTTTTTATTCCCGCGGGGGATTCCGGCTGCTTTAGGATTGGTGTTTTATTGAACCATAATCTCTAAAATGGTTAACAATCATGGCTGTTTTACTATTTAACCCATAGCTGGAAGGGAGAGGTGGATTCATGCCTTTCCCAATGTGTATTTGCGCGTATGTAAATGGAACGAACTCGACTGGAATTCGAACTCGGCTCTCTGATTTATTTTTCTGTGCGACTAACAGTTGCCTACTCGCACATGGTACAATCTGGCACAAGGCTACAGGGAGTAGCACTTTCATATTCCAAGTCATTTAAAAACAAAGGCGAATATGGCTCTCTATAACGTCCTATCGTTTGCTGTTCTAAGTAACGCCTACCTTTAACCTTGAATTTTGTACTTGTGATGCCTTGGCAGGGTTAGCAAGAATCATCTGGTTGACCATTATTAGCGAGGTGTGTTTGATACTCACTGGGTGCCACAAACAATATTCGATAGTAAATAACCCAACAAAGGTTGACATTTCGTAAGATCAGCCAATCTAACTTAACCTGAATGATTTCGTAATGTTCACTCAAACTTTTCACTCAAACTCTTTAAGTTACTGACTGTTTCCCGTTGACTCTATTGCCTTCAAAATGCCCTGTGAGTGATGAATTCTCCAGACCCTCTGTCCTCATTAGGTATGCCTCTTTACCATCCCTCTGTGTTTCAGTTCTGTCATCTATTAACACAAACTCGTTAAGTTCCTCGCTGTTCCCTTGCTTTTCTTGCTTTCAGTATGTCCTTTTGAGTATTAAATCTTCTAAACCTTCTTTCCTCATAGTCTGTCTCAGTGATACGAACTTCTTTGCAGTTCTAGTTTTCCTTAAAACTACCTCGTTACTCAAATGTTCTGTCTACGGTATTCTCACTATTCGTCGTTTCAAGTCTTTCCTACATCAGATTGTCCATAGGAAAGATATTACACAACCGTTTAAAATCCAAAGAATTCCTGATCTGACATCTCGGCTTCAGTCACTTTCCCACCGCCGGAACACTGGCGGACAATCTTCATTCTCTTCATATTCCATTAGTAAGGAGGAAGTTTTTCCCAAGAGCAGATACTTTCTGGAATGTTTCTTCGATTAACCATTGCAATTTTAAACTCGGTTGATTGAAAATGTTTTTAAATTGAAAGAACTTATTTTGGACATCATTTCGGAATACACGTGTTACTAACTAACCCATAGCTGGAGGGTGGATTCATACCATTGCCAAGGGTATTTTTGTGTAAGTGAATATTACCCAACTCGGCTCTCCGATTAACAATTCCGTGCCATTACCAAACACACCATCTGCCCATCCAAACTTAAAGCACCTGGTATCCCCAAGTCGTTACCCATTTAGGTACTGAACAGGCTCGACGTTGCTTAACTTTAATGATCGTACGTGAACCGATGTTTCAGCGTGATATGGCTGTAAGCCTTACAATCTGCACGTCCAAGATTACAGCATCTGGTATTCCCTAGCGGTCACCCAACTTGATACTGACCAGGCTGGACGTGAACCGGTGTTTCAACGTGATATGGCCGTAAACCTATTTTAATTGATTCAAGTCCAAGTATGCGTGTGCGTGCGTGTGTGTTTGTGTATTATTTTGTATTATATATTTGATTATTTTCTTTGAATTAGTTTCAATCATTTATTTTATATTCAAATATTTTCTCTTCTCCCTTTATATGTGTGTCTGTGTGTGTGATAGAAATAATTAGGAGGATTTGAAATAATCATAATTAAGTAATTCATCGAGTCTAGAAGAAACCTCAACAGAATGCAGAAAGCACTGGACGGCCGTTTACGTCCTATATTTGGGGCTAATCAGTAGTGCGCATTCACTACTGAGAATCGAACCCAGACCGTTACGATACGACGCAAGCGTCATAACGACTGTACCAACCGGCCTCTGTGACGAAGAGGGGACTACTGAAAATTGAACAAGGGAGTTAATTCTTCGTCACCGAGGCCCGTTGGTACAGTCGTTATGACGCTTGCGTCGTATCGTAACTGCCGATGAGTCCCAAATATAGCCCCTTAAGGAACTGTATTCCTGATCAAACCGAATTCATAAATAATTACATCGGTCACAAAAATACATGATTATCCAGACCCCTTACGTTACACTTATCTGACCATAGTTTTATTAGAATCTATTTAAACACACACAAACTTATCAGATTCCATCGGAAACATACTAGTAGAAATCGCAAACCTTATAACCTCATTCAACTGTAAAAAAAGATTAAAAATAATGGAAGCCTTAATAATAAACAAGAAAATGCCAACTCTTAATATTAACTACGAACACCATGTTACAAAAATAAAACATCCCTATAAAACACTAAAAACATACACATAACGCATACACTCAATTAAGCTGAAAAAATAAAATCATCCTTGACGATGGCTAAAAGTATAGCCGAAAGCGCTCGGAATTATAGAACATTTGGACAGTTTCTACACACTGTGTTCAAAAAAGAAAGCACTTGTTCGAAGAGTTAAATAAAAAGCTTAATCGTAGTACCTTGTTTGTCGTTTTTAATGGAACATGCACGCACACGATATTCAGTCACCCCCCAACGAGGGCGTCATGTGGCACAAGGCCTTTTTAACGTGGGATCTCCGAGCCCGTGGGCTCGGCCAAAAATATGCCCATTGAACCCATATAAACGGGTTTAGGGTCGGTTTACTACATAATAGTTTATACATATATACATCGGTTTTGTTTGTTTCCTTTACATCTTCGGTTGGATTCAACTTGAGTCCGCCATTTTCTTGTAGTTGGACCTTCTTCTAGCAGGAAATAAACAGTACGTGTTTCTAATACAACAACACTCACACCCACACGGTCCTCTACAAACTTTTCACACTGAAGCTAAATGGGCTGTGGATGCTTCACACTAAAACACACCAACACAGTAAGTCCTACTGAAATATATTCTTGAACATTTCGTTGTGCATACAATTTACTTCTAGGAAAAGAAACTTTTGTCTTAAACTTTCCTTTTGTTAATTTTGCTCAATAAATGTTATCTTGCATTGTAAATCAATTAGTCTGTTATTTTGTGCATCTACCCTTTCAGCACTATTAATTCATGTATTTTAAAATACCCTCGTAAGTAACCTGACACATTTAATTTTGAAGTAACCAACACACTAAGTAATAAATAAATAGTGTAAATAAACACTCTAATAAATAATGTCTATTATTTTTGTTGTCACTTCTCAAGAACGAAGAAAATGTATGAATTCCTTTATATATGTTTAGGTTTTATTCCAATTCTAATCATTGATTTTTAGTAAATATTGCCAAAAAGTGAAGATAGGTAAAAAAAAGCAGTGTCTATGTCTATATTTCTGAGATGAGGTATTGTAATTATTTACATTATTTACATTGTTCGAACTGCTGTCTCATGTTCACGACGTTTCGGCCGTTGTACCCTCCGGCCTTCTTCAGGTGATCGGAATTTCGAACTGAACCCTCTATTTGGTCCACCGGAGCAGAGTGTTCTATTTCCACGTGCCATGCCCCCTCCTCGATGTCTCAGTTACCTCCCTTTCTCCGTTTTTGATTATCACATGACAATAAAGATGAGTAGAACAGTTCGAACAATATAAGTAATTTAAAAAGCAGTGTCATCGAAAAAACAAACAAACAAACAAAAAACAACAGCATTCTTTTGACACTCCGTATTATTGCGGGTACATTTATCCATACTTACTGAAATTTTTAAAAAAATCAGAAATCCTCAACTTTGAGTGGCTCTTGGGCCTTGTATTGGGAGAACAATGGCGGACAATAACTCTAAGAGTCAGCGTTTCCCACTGGTTTCTGTAGTGAACACTGAGAAATCTAGGAATATTTTGTTGAAACCCCTGAGTCGAAATTTGCATTTCTTGTGAGCGTGAGAATCAACATAACGATCCCATAACAACGGATATAGCTCCGTCCTTTATTTTTTGTTGGTTGTTGGCGTGTTTTTACGCCATCATGTTGTGTTGGCAATTCGTCATGCGTGTTTCTTGCAACGGAATCGTTGGAGACAGACTCACGAGGCGAACGCGTTCCTTGATAAGGCAATAAAACATGACCGACTTGGCCTTTATGGCAAAATGCTGCAGTCGGTCGGGGTGCGGGACAAGTCGGTCGATGAAACTACTAAACGTTTACAACTTCGAGAAAGGAAGACGGGGAGAAAAGAAAAAGAAAAAGAAAGCTTAATAAAGCGCTAATATTCGAAAAAAAAAAAAAAAAAGATGACGGAGAAAAAAAAAAAAGAGAAAAAGATGAATAAAGTGCTAATAATCGAAAAAAAGATAAAAGAAAAAAACGGAGAATAAAGAAAGAGAAAAAGAAAGAGAAAAAGAAAAAGAAAGGTGAACAAAGTGATAATAATCAAAAAAAAAAAAGACGGAGAAAAAAGAAAAAGGAAAAGGAAAAGAAAGGTGAATAAAGTGATAATAATCGAAAAAAAAAAAGACGGAGAAAAAAGAAAGGTGAATAAAGTGCTAATAATCGAAAAAAAAGAAGAAAAGAATGAAAAAGAATAAAAAAAAATGTAAGCATTAACTTCAAGTGAACTAGCAGATAATACTCCATTTGAAATATCACTTCATGAATATTTGTAAGTGCGCATTAAAAGCAATGTTTGACAGCCCGCCGGCGACGTTTTTCGCCATTTCAGGTTTTGTCAATAACACGGGGCTTCCGTCACCGTATGCGGTGGAGGCAAAACTGGGAATGCGTAATATCCGGAACGAAAGTCGAGTCACTGGTGCATTGAAGCATCATGTATGATATTGCATAGTGAAGGAAGTACACGCTTCCGATAGTGTGAGTGTAGAGAAATGTGAACGAATTGGAAAATTCAGAACAGAATCATATGAGAATAGAATGCCGTGAAGTACTAAGCGTCACAAAACAGACGGCATAATATATACACACACACACACACACACACACACACACACACACACACACACACACACACTCATATACATATATATATGTATATATATTTATGTATATATATTTATATATATATTTATATACGTATATATAATTATATATATTTATATACGTATATATATTATATATATATATTTATATACACATATATATTTATATATAAATATTTATAATACACACACACAGATATGTGTGTAATGCAGATGTACTTGATATTGTATCCTACATACATATACATAAAGGCATTTTGGAGAGTGACAGAACTAATTGCAACTCAGAACTAATTTCAACTCGGAACTAATTTCAACTTGATTTAAAATACCTAACCCTAACTCTTATTTCCTAGTTGAAATTAATTCAGAGTTAAAACTAATTCTTCACCCTAATTTGTATACTTAACTATATATAAACATTTATCTGTACGTGAATATTTACACACACACATACACGCGTGTTCTTTTATATATATGTTTGAAGTTATAGTAATGTTTTATTTTCCAAACACAGTCCGCACACGTTATTAAGTGCTGGCTTTTCCTTTTTTATGATTAGGGCTTCAATATTTTAAATCAATAATTCATCCTCTCGTCCCATTTCCTTAAATAACTCAATAATGTAAACGAGGCGCTAGTTAACAATGGTTTTACTAACTACCTCATCGATCACCTGATTTAACTATTTCTTTCTAAACTAATACTGAACATACAAATGAAAAAAGATAACATAAATATTCTCTACAAAATTCAAATACATGTTAACTATAAACAAGACGAATTTTCTCTTAGAAATATCAAAGATTAAATTATTAGATAAAAAGCTTAATCACAGTACGTTATCAATTGTCTTTGACGAAACTGGGATTGCTGTTCAAATACGCAATATATATATATATATATATATATATATATATATATATATATATATATATATATATATATATATATATATATATATATATATATAAAGACATTTTTATGTTTAACGTTCTTTTTATAGATACAAGTATTTAAGTAAATGCTCTGTTTATAATAAACAGTATTAAATAACATTTACCGGCCTGAATGTCCGAGAAATTTTCATAAAAAATATTCGTCCTTGGACAGGATTCGAACCTGCATCCTATAACGGAACCGTCATTTACGCTGACGTGCCTTGACCGCTCGGCCACCAAGGAACGTCCGGTAGGCAAGGTCGAATTCACATGGAAGATTGAAGTTTATAAACAGTAAATTCGACCTTGCCTACCGAACGATCCTGAAAATACATCCAACAGCAAGGCCTTTGATCAGTAGGTTTTTAAGAACATGGAACCCCCTCATAATTGCTGTTGTTTCCAGGTCCATTCTAACCAGGGGTTGTAGTACCTGTTAGGGTCCCAGCTATGGGAAAATAGTTAACTCCCAAACTGAGGTCAAAACTCTATGAAAGTGTAAAAATAGGTTTTAATACCAGCAATACATTTTTGTAAAATATTATTACCAGCAATAAATTTTTGAAAAAAAGAAATACTAGCAATACATTTTTGGAAAAAAATATTATCAGCAATAAAGATCTTGTCGGCATTAAATAACGCATTGGGGATGATATGCCGTAAAACAAACCAAACCAAACCATTGCACAATATTTTAATAACGAAAAGCTCAAACCAAGTGTTCTACTTTTATTTCCTGTCTTACAGGTGTTCAATGTGGCCACCACCTACATCACGGGCAACATCAATGCGATAAAAGAATTCCTCCCAGACGCGTGCATGTCCCGATTCGCTGTTGATATTCGATGTTTAAGGTCGTTGAGGTTTGTGGGTAGCAGCGGAACATAAACGTGATCTTGTGAAAAAAATCACACACGTTGCGATCTGGGGATCTCGTCCAAAGAGCAAGGTCTTGGTAAGTGCCTGAACGAGGCATAATCTGTAAGTTTTCAAATGTAGACATCTTATTAGCACACGCCAGATAGGGGATTGAGGTATCGCAAGCACATGGTTAGCTCGATTTGTGGACTTCTGTGGACTCCCCTCAAACGTAGCACGGATTCTCGGCACTTGTTCCTCCGAAACTTGTGGTCTTCCTGAACGTTTTCCTTTACACAAGAACTCACTCTCTTGAAACTGTTTAAACCATCGTTGAATGTTCTTAGGTGAGGGCGGATTTATATTCGAATTGCCTTCGAAAAGCACATCTGCGCTATGACAACCGTATTTGTTTTCGCGAACTCGAGAACGCAGAACGCCTTTTGCTGAGGACTCACCATTCCGGTGTTAAACAAACAACTGAACGTTGCTGGAGATACGACGGGACTATGCCCACATATATATATATATATATATATATATATATATATATATATAAATATATTAGGTTGGTGCAAAAATAATGACGTAATAATGTCGTTTTTTGACGTTAAAAAATACGTCAAAAAACGACATTATTACGTCATTATTTTTGCACCAACCTAATATATATATATATATATATATATATATATATATATATATATATATATATATATGATCAAAGTAGGGATTCCCTTACACATTTTGATATTTTTCATTGTTTGTGTCACGAACAAGTAAAGGTTTTTATATATACAAGAGCATGTTTTTCTTTAATAAGATTTCTCGAGTATTCAGGCCGGTAGACGAAAATAAATAAGTATACTGCTTAATAAATAAATTGAACGTCCACTCAAATATGAGTATCCACTAAAAATAACGTTTAATGTGTTATATACAAGGTGTCCATAAAGTTTTTGTGCACTTTAAAAATTTATAACTTTATTTGTATTTGTGATATAAATAATCTGTAAAAAAAGTTTTAATTTTAATGTACATAGTTTTAAGTATAGCTAAAATAACTAATGTGATTTCAGGCATTACTGTAAATCAGTTGGCAAATGTTATCCGTGAACTGCAAAATCGTATTACCCTTTGTATTGCTAATGATGGAGCACATGTGGAAACTTAAATAAAATTTCAATAACCCCACCCCACAAAAAAAATATTTAATTCTTTCTAATCTTTTTTACAAATTATTTTTATAAATAAAGTCATAATTTTTTAAAGTGCATACGAACTATATGGACACCTTGTATATACATATATACATATATATACATAAACAGTGACTATTACGGCTAATAATGCAAGACTCTTTGGTAAATCGAATCGACTTCTCTCAGTCACTGTGTGTTTATCTAAAAATAAATGCGCTTAAATTTCCTATCTATCTATCTATCTATCTATCTATCTATCTATCTATATATATATATATGTATGTATGTATGTATGTATGTATGTATTTGTGTGTGAGGTAAGTCAGACTATATTAAGAAGATATGGAGGAGTTCTTCATTCAGGCGTGTGTCGCAAAAGAAGCCAATGGCAGACGAATAAAATAGTGGAATTCTCTCTGCAAAGAAAGAAATGAAAAAAAAAAAAAAATGAACGTGTCGCCAAAGTCTAAGGAGAGCAAAGATTATCGCTAATCGATACAAATGGCCGTAGATTAAGCAACATTGGGAATTGAATAGGAACGATATATGAAATGAAAATGTATGGAGTCGGGCGAGAGGAACGAATTTCGTTTCAAAATCAGACGGTGAAATAGAGAGTCAGGGGATAGGTAAATAGACAGATACATCAGTAATAAAGAGAGGGGAAAGAGAAGGATAAAGAGAGGGACAGAGAAAGAAAGAGAGAGAATGAGAAGGGAGAGAGAGGGGGGAGAGGGAAAGTGAGAGTGAGAGAGAGAACGGGAAAAAAGAGAGGAAGATGGAGGACTAGTAACATACATCAGTACTGAAGAGAGAGAGAGAGAGGGAGACGGAGAGAAAGAGGGAGACGGAGGGGGATAGAGAGAGAGAGAGTAAGAGAGAGAGAGTGGGGAGATAGAGAAATAGAGTGAGATAACTATGGATAAAGAGAGGAAGATGGAGGACCAGTAACATACATCAGTGGTGAAGAGAGAGAGAGAGAGGAGAGGGAGAGGGAGGGGATATAGAAAGAGAGTAAGAGAGAGAGAGAGTAAGAGAGAGAGAGAAAGAGGGAGAGGGAGAGGGAGGGGGATATAGAGAGAGAGTAAGAGAGAGAGGAGGGATAGAGAAATAGAGTGAGATAACTATGGAAAAATAGAGGAAGATGGAGGACCTACATCAGTGGTGAAGAGAGAGAGACAGTAAAAAAGAGAAATGGCTAGCAGGAAACAAATAAAGGGAACGATAGATTAGCACCAAAGAGAGAGAGACACAGAGAGAGAGAGAAAGAGAGAGAGAGAGAGTGAGCAAAAAGCAAAAAAGAGAGAGAAAAGGAAGTGAGAGGAGAGAGAGTGAGCGAGAGATAAGTATGGGTAATAGGTAAAATAATAAAAAGGATATATCAGTGTTGTATGTGTGTGTGTGAGTGTGAGAATAAGAGAGAGAAAGAGAGAGAGAGTGAAAAAGAAAAATGGGGAAAAGAGAGAAAGACAGAGGACTAGTGTTGAAGAGAAAGAGAGAGTTACACAGATGGCTATCAGGAAACAAATAACAAGATAGATTATCGCTGATGAGAGGGAGAGAGAGAGAACGTGAGAAAGAGAGAAATAGAACGAAAGAGAGAGAAAAGAGAGATAGAGTGATAGACATATGGAGGGAGTAGCAGAATAAATAAAGAAAAAGATATATCAATATTGGATGTGTGTGTGTGAGAGAGTGCGAGCGAGCGAGCGAGGGAGAGAGAGAGAGAGCGAGAGAAAGAAAAAGAAAGAGAGTGAGAGAATGGGAGAGAAAGAAAGAGTGAGAAAGAACTGGAAAAAAAGAGAATAAGATTGAAGGACCAAGAACATACACAGTGTTGAAGAGAAAGAGAGACTGAAAGAGAGATTACGAGAGATAGCCACTAGAAAACAAATAAAGAGAAAGATAGAAAGAGAGAATGAGAAAGAGAGAAAAAAAGGGAACGAAAGAGAGAGAGAGAGAGAGAGAGAGAGAGAGGTGGGGTAGGAAGTGTCAGGGAAAATAACGAAAAAGATATATCAGTTTTGGATGTGTTTGTGAGAGAGAGAGAAAGAGAAAGAGAACGAGAGAGAGAGGGAGAGATGCATATCCCTCCCAGAAATATCTTCCACATGATGGTAAGAGATTAATTAGACTGAGACACCATTGGTACTGGCACTACGTGGGAAGTATTACTAGGAGGGGTATGTGGGAGGTATTTCTGCCACACCCTATATATTCATCTATACGGTCTTAATCTCTATACCCCATTATGTATCTATCCTCCCTATGTCTCTATACATAGACTACAGACACACACACGCACACACACACACACACACATATATATATTGTGTGTATTTAGGCAGCAATTTTTCATTGATGCATGTTTCATTAAATAATATAGACAAGTTTTGTCTATTTATTTTAAGTAAGTTCCTTTCATATTGTCTGATAAGCTTAATAACATTATCATTGAAAGACGAAAGAAAATCACCATATTGATTCATGTTTAAATCCAATCTAAGCTTTCGGCTTACACAAGCCATTATCAAAGATGACAATTACTTTTCAATATATCAAACAATACACGGACGAAACAAAAATTTCAAAGCAACGACTAACTCATGTATACGAGACGCGGAAGAGAAAATCGCATCGCAGCTCGTGACGTGACACATGACCACGCGAGAGTGAAAACGAGAAGTATTAAGTATGGGAAGTCGTTGGTATAAACCAATGGCTTCTGTTATCAATTATAGGAATTTAAGAATATTTGTGGAGATTTCAAAGTTTATTTTGTTCAGGTTAGGTTTCAACTGTTTAATGTATATAGCTTCAAGAATTTTTTGTTTTTATTTATTGTTTTCATGTTTAAGTATAGTTGTGTTTTCAACGAGGATTTTCCGGAATTGTGTATGCGGCCAGGCATGTTGTTTTAAATGCCTAAAAATGTTAGAGCTATCATTCAAATGTAGAGTCAAGCGTCGTGAAAGCGAGTTTGTGGTGTGACCAATATATATATATATATATATATATATATATATATATATATATATATATATATATATATATATATGTATATTACATGAATCATTCTTACATATTTGTATCATACTATATTTGTACAAAAACGCACAACCTTAAAATTTAAAATTCAAACTCAGCGTTGCGGCCCACGTTCCAAAATAATAACACATTTCTCATAGCATTTTTTCGGATTACATCTATATTTTCGTTGTCCTCTTATTACCGAGAAGTAAAAACAAGAACAAATCTATTTCCATACCTGAGGATGTCTGTAGGAACAGACGAAAGCTTGTAAAAACTAAAAATACCTTATGCAACTGGAATTTATAAACAGGGATTATATCATTCATATACAGGTTCGGGGTTAGTGTAACTTATTGAAATTGTTTGCGAAGATGCATTCTCGCCATTTAAAATCATTAACCTCTATATTTGTTTTTTGTATGAATGATTCATGTAATTATAAGTTGAACAGCACCTATAATCGATATATATATATATATATATATATATATATATATATATATATATATATATATATATAATCCAGGTATAACACCAAAATTGTTCAAATCGTGTAACAGCATGGGATAATTGTCCATCCCACAAAATATTATTTAATATTTAAAAAAAAAAACGCACTAAATTATTTGAGTGTCTTTCTTCCAGGTTTTCCGATAAGACGTTTAGCCATCTTGACACCATTTGTCGTTAGAATCACTGAAAAAAAAAACCTTTGAGTTATTCAGCTACAAAGAGAACACTTTAAAATCGTTTTGTGTCAGCGCATCTGTCTTACCAACTGCTCAATAATGAGAGGAAAAAGATCATTCAGGCTTTCTGTAATGGTACCAGCAATTCATAGTCTGGCTTCCGTCTTCAAAATCCATTCAAGAACCATCAAAAGAATGGTGAATAAGTTTTAAAAAGAGGGAACAGTAAAGACGAAACTGAACCAGGAGGTCACAACAGCAAGAGGAATCATTTCAAGTTAGAGCTAATACATTCTTATTATTCAAAGTAGAGCCCAATAGTGTTATAAAAACCTCGGAGAAGGGCGCAAATTTAGTGTACATTAGGATATTGGATTAATAAAAATTTAAAATCTTTCACTTACCTGTCAGTCAGTTATGTGCCATGTGTGATACACGCTTAAGCGATCATGTATCTTTCGATACATGACTGACGAGGCAGATTTTCCGCAGTAGGTTGCCATTTATTGTTGCGGTAGACCAGTTGCCATCCAAAACTATAGAACCCTGTCTATCCTGCTACTTACCCATAGCTGGTTGGGGGGGGGGAAGAAGAGGATTCATACCTTTCCCAAGGATATTAGCACGTAAGTTTATGTAATGAATTCCATGGAACTCGAACACGACTCCGCTTTTCGTAAATGTCTACCCAATAAACGGCCAAGAGTCACGTACGGATTATGACGCTATCTACAATAGATGATGGTTAACACTAGATTTAAAGAGATTAAGATTAGAGTAGAAGGAAACTTCTTATCGAGTGTCAGTCAGTCATTTATGTGCCATGCGTGATACACGCTTTGGCGATCATGTATCTTTCGATACATGACTGACGAGGCAGATTTTTTCCCGGAGTAGGTTGCCATTTCTTTTTACGGTAGACCAGTTGCCATCCAAGGCTATAGAACCTGATCTATCCTGCTATTTACTTATAGCAGGGGGGGGAAGAGGAGGATCCATGCCTTTCCCAAGGATATTAGTACGTAATGGAATTTAATGGATTCAACAGGAATTCGAACTCGGCTCTCCGACTCCTCAATTACTCCACCGTCTGACTGATGTTATATTTAGCACTCCGACCCCAGAGATTAGTAGACGAAGCTTTTTGTAATTGTTTGTTCTACTCGTCAGGAGGTATCAGCAAGTGTCTGCCGAGTTTCTCATTTTCGCTATTTTGATATTAAGTAAAAAAAAATGTATGCCCTTTTAATTGGTGCTAGGTTAATTTTTCTTCTTTGTGTGTGCGTACGCGTATGTATGTGTATGTGTGTGTGTGTGTGTGTGTGTGTGTGTGTGCATACGCCTGTATGCGTGTGTATGTGTACATATCAGGTCTGACGATTCCATTTAAGCATGAAACAGACTCTCGCCACTGGGTGTTAACCTCAATGATCACTTATATATATATATATATATATATATATATATATATATATATATATATATATAGAGAGAGAGAGAGAGAGAGAGAGAGAGAGAGGATGGGAAAATGGCCACTGCGCATTTGTGTTTGTTCAACATCCACAGAGCCAAGCGTTATACGACCTTAGTTATTAGATTGGTGCAAAAATAATGTCGTTTTCTCACATAGTAACATATGTGAGAAAACGACATTATTTGGGAGAGAACGTGTTATCTAGCATGATTAACAATCTGAACAACGCCAGCACGCTCAAACCATCGGCCACGATGACTTGTGACTTCGTGCTAGCTCACCTATCAACGACTCCTAAGTGTTCCGTCTACCCAATGTCATTCACAAGGGTCAACCCATTCTGATTTTCAGGCTCTTTCCAAAGGTGCCACACGCTGCGATCGACCTCCTCCAGACTGATAACGTCAGGAAGTCTCCTTCCCTGACAAATCAACCAGGGTGAGATTCGAACCCGCGTTCGAATCTCACCACTGCTGCTTTGTGAAATAGATTCCTGTCAGGATGTTTTTCCGATCACTACAATCTTCAAGCCTAAGTTTATCTGTCGTCGTTCCTACATAAGCTCATAAACCCTGCTACTTGCCTTCTCTTACGTTCATATAACAACATGCAACAACACTCTACTTTGAATGGCTCTTGGGCCTTGTGAACATTGGTATAAAAACACGCTTTAATTTAAGTAATCCGATGGGAGAGTAATTTCTTTTTTTTTTTTTTCAATCGGTATTACCTCAGGGAAAACAATAAAGCCAGTAAGACACAAAAGTGTTATAGAGGATGGAAAAATTAGGAAAAGAAACAATACTGAGTGAGAAAAGAAGAGAGTAAATCAGGAGAATAGTAGATAGCGATTGACATTGCATTTTTGAAGATTAATGTTGGCTAGAAAGCAAGGAGATGGAAGGAAGTTCCATAAGAGAGAAGTGCGAGAAAAGATATTGTTAGCATAGAATTTACGGCTATATCTAGCCAGTTCAGCTGTAAATTGATGACACTTTGACGTCAGTCTAGTACTGCGCTTAAATTAAAAAGAAAAGTCTAGGTACCATCGTGAAGAATTCACCCGAACAATTACCTTGAAAGTATTTATAGAAAAAAAAACTATATATGAGACAAATTGGAAAACTTTTAATTTGACATATTTTGCTGATTTTCGGATTTTCATTCGACCAAATCTATATTGGCAAAAGAGGACGTGATTCACGTTAATCACATGAACATTTGATTGAAAACGTCACACTCTCTGAATCCCCTGTGATAAATATATGACTGGGATATTTTAGTATTATCACCGGTTCTAACTAAACTAGAGTTGAAATAATGTGGGGTATGAAATACAGAGTGTTCTAGAAGTCTTGGGTACATTTCAAGTCCTCATATATGCTGAACTATGAATGGTATTAAGATGAAACTGGTACCATTTTAAAGCTAAATTCATTAAGATTTTTTGCAATGCTAATGATTTTTTAATATTTTATCAGATCCAGTAATGGCGTTCACTCAACCAGAAAAGGCGTTTTGCATCCTTGAATTTACAAAAATTGAATCATGGACTCTTGTTCAACGTGCATTTTCGCAGGTCTCTAGATCTCACAGCCTGCGATTTCTTTTTGTGGGGGTTTGTGAAAGAACTGGTCTATGTGCCCCCACCTTCCAAAAGACGAACTGAATGAACTGGGTGCCAGAATAACGGAAGCTGTTGCAACCATCGACAACGCAGTACTGGAACGCGTTTGCCATGACTTGGACTATCGGCTTAATCTGTGCCTTATGAACAACGGTGCTCACATTGAACAGCTTTAAACATTCCACGTAAAACTTGAAATTAAATTCTTTCAGAATGTGTCAGGCACGTTTTTATTTCCTTAATAGTTTTCGAGATATTCAATGTCAAAATGTTCCAAAGACTTTTGGAATACCCTGTATTTGAGTTGGTGCATAATTATCAGGCGTTTTTGTAGGCGAGATTTATTAATAGAAATTACCGTTTTGTTAACTTTTTTTTTGTTTTAATAAAAATATTATTTTATTTTCAGGTTATAAAAATGCGTGTCGATAACCATACGCTCCGGAATAATCATTTAAAGATGTTATTGTTGAATTGTTATGTTTCTTTTTCCATAATAAATATTGTTTAAAAAACGCCTGATAATTATGCACCAACCCAATATATTAAAAAAATATGCCCCCCACCTGCTATCCTCTACCTTTACAACAGCCAGATCAGGCTAATAATGAAGTACTGTTGTCATATTTGGGCGGGAGCCGCCCAGATCTCACTTATCCAGCCTTGATAGTGTCCAAAAGAGTATCCGAGCTCTTCTGGGTGACGAATTATTCTCTATCCTCCAACCACGGACGAATTACATTCCTTGGTCCCGCCGAAGCAAACCTTCACAGCAAGAACACGTCATGCCACCTACATAGTAGAAAACCACCCACATTCCCCCCGTATTCGATTGTTGAGAAGTAATTTCCACTCGAGCAGTTTCTTCCCGCGAACCAATACTGTGTGGAACCGACTCCCAAGAGAATGTTTCCCCGATCTTAACCTGTCTAAGGATAGGTTTAACCGTTATCTTTCACTCTTGTACGCAGAAATAGCCTCCTAACGTAACCTTCTAACTCAAGTGGCCTCCGGTTCTTTGTAAAAAGTGAACCTTATTGTAAAAATATATACGAGTTGATATTATTAAAAAACACAAAACAACAACAAAGAAACAACAAAAAATGCAACAAAATGATACAGTTAGAGTTAAGAAGAATATCGAGGAAGATTTTCTAACATACCTGATGTCCATTATTGAAATGAATTCAGGAAAATGAGATCCAAGAGTTCAAAACTTTCATGGAATTATCTTTGGAATGAAGGCCAGTAAACTTTCAGATCTTGCATCATTAACCCCTGTGTTAGTGACATTAATATTTTAAAGTACTCGTAATTCCTAGTTGGCCATATTTTTTTAAACAGTATCACCTCCAAGCAAGGCAGTAATGTCACTAAAACACAGGTGTTTACAGGATGTGGAAGTATTAGGAACAGAAACGTTAATGATGAGCTGAAAGAGAAGAGAGTAAACAAGAGAAGAGTAGATAGTGATTGACATTGCATTTAAATTTTTGCAGATTAAAGTTGGCTGGAAACCACGGAGCCTACAAACGAGAAGTGCGAGATAAGAACCTATTAGCATAGAACTTACGGCTGCATCTAGCCAGCTCAACTGTAAATTGATGAGATCTCGACGCCAGTCTAGTACTGCGCTTAAATTCAAAAACTCTACATAGCGAAGAGCTTATTTGAATAACTGCCATGAAAGTATTTATAGAAAAAACACAGAGAGGCAACCTTACGGCGGTGAGAAAGGAACTGAAGCCGAGATGCCAGATCAGGACCAATAATATAGCTGATTAAATTTTGGATCTTATCAAGGATTACAAGGTAAATAGCAGAAGCACCGACCCATATGTGGCAGAAATATGGGGGAAAGGGACGGTCTTGTTCTGTCTTAACGTTAAACTTAGCTAGCCACAAACACAGATCCAAATATACAACAATATTCCTTTCACCAAAACAGCGCATTCTTTTTATTCTTACTTCATCCAACATGACATCCCAGAATCTCCATGAAATCTTAAGTAGTCTCCATATTCATTGTGGGGTGGGGGAGTAAACAACAATTTAAAATCTTGCCCCATAATGAAGAGCGATATTTATTCTGTTTTCTACAGAAATGTGGCACATGGCCGAAGGGGCGATTGGAGAAAGGACGGTCTTCTTCTGTCTTAACTATAACTTAGCTAGCCGCAAACACTGACGCAATCGTACGAACAATATTCCTTACACCAAAACAACACATTCATACGTATCTTTCTTACTACAATCACCATAATACCTCTTTGTCTCTATGAAAATACTAACTAGTCCCCATAATGAAGAGCTCACTCGAACAATTACCATAATAGTATTTATAGAAAAGACAGGTAACATTACGGTGGTGGGAAAGGGACTTAAGCTGAGCTGCCAGATCAGGACTAATAATATTGCAGATTCTTTGGATCTTATCAAGGAGCACAATGTAAATAGCAGGGGCACTGGATCATATGTGGCAGCAATATTCTAGGCATGAACGAATGATAGACTTATAGATATGAAAGATAGATTCCGGAGTGAAAAACTGTCTCGCCCGACATAGTGAATCGATTTTCTTAGCAGCTGGCCTAGCAATGGATTCAATATAGTCTTTCCACTTCATGTCAGCTGGGAAAGTGAGCCTGAGAAAGCGCAACGAGCCATTTTTCTGGAGGTTAGCATCAGCCATGCTGATGGAAGGCAGCGAGAGATATCCCAGTTGATTTATGGAGAGCAGTTTAGTTTTGGAGGTGTTAAACTTAAAAATACATCTTTTGCCCTCGTTAACGAAGGACTTGAGGTCGTTTTGGATATCGGTTGCCATTTTGATCTTGTCGGACTGATCAGCCTTACTATCGAAGCAGGAGTAAATTGTTGTGTCATCGGGCGTAGATACCAATTTGAGAGCTGATGTCATCAGGAAGCTCATCAATTAAAATTTAGAAGAGATATCCTCAATAAAAGATGCCATATGTAGAGCATTACATGTACTCCATGAAAATGGTTTTGGAATGAATGTCTGGAAATTTTTAACAATGCTAAATTGGTTTGGTGTATTTTGTTTTACGGCATCTCAGCCTCAATGTGTTGTTTAATGCCTATAATTTTTAAGATATGTTCATATGAATAGAGTATACATTCTCTGTAAAAAACAAACAAACAGATTTCATTGATGTAAAGAGGATTATTTTCGAGAGTCAAATGTATTGCTGATACTATATATTTTTTAAATGTATAGATTGTATTTAAAAAAAAATATATTGCTGGTATTTTTACTATAAAAAATCTATCTTTATACATTGATAGTTTTTTGATCTCATTTTGTTGGGAGGGGGGTTAACAATTGGCCCATAGCTAGGACCCTAAGAGGTGCTACCACCTCGGAACAAGGATGCACCTGGGAACAACAGTAATTACGAGGTAGTTCCATGCTCGTCAAGCTTCCTGATCAGAGGCCTTGCTGCCGAATGTAGTTTATCGTCATACCCAGGACGCGCAGTGTTAGAATTATTACCATAGTCTATCTCGGTAACATTAAATAAACTTCCTGAAAGTATAATGATGTATTAATTTTCAGAAGAGCTAGGGTCATCGAAAAATGCCATATCTATGACATTGCATAGGCGTCAAAACACTAGATTCGCTATGAAATCCTGAACCAAAAAAACTTTTGAGAGATCCTGATATTTTTCATAGAACTGTAACGAGGCTATATCAACATTGTGTCTAAACATAAATTTTTTAAGAGCACTTTTGCGAAAGATCTACACAGAAGGGTAATTGGTAATTTTTAGTGGGGGTTACCTGGTTGGCAAGCCTGCCCGCAAAAAGTTTATTCTAGTGAAAAGCTCTAATTATAGCCAGGGAGATTAGCCCCTTTCGCCTTGAGGTCAGTGCGGCACCTGTGTGAATGTACATCGTGTAGATATGCTCATTGTACGAATTCTCTTGCACGTTCGCTGGAATGATCTGTAAAAAGTTATGTAAGAAAGATGACAAATTTTATCTACTTCGCCGCGGAGGCATTTTGTTTTTATCAGCCAATCAAAGAAGCAGCAAGTAAAGCCTGGTCAGTTCTAGTTGTTCAGGTAAACGTAGCTTCGCAAGAAATGGCGGCAATTTTACAAGTCAAAATTCCGAACGCGTTAGGAAGATTTACGCATAGTACCCGCTCTATCTCTGTTCAATCATCGCTCTCCTCCTTCTCTCTCTCTCTCTTTATCCCATTTCTCTTTCTCTCTCTCTCCCATCTCTTTCCTCTTCTCTCTTTCCCCATCCCTCACGCTCTTTAACCGCATCTCTTCCCTCTCCCTCTCTTCCGATCTTTCCTTCTTACACGTTCCCTCATCTTTCCCTCTCTCTTTTCCCCATCTCTCCCTTTCTCTTATCTCTCTATTTTTCTTTCTCCCATCTCTCCATCTCTCTTCCCACTCTCTTTCTCTATCTCTTTCTTCCATCTCACTCTCCCTTTACCCCATCTCTCCCACTCTCTCTTTTCCCCATCTCTCCTTTTTTACTCTTTCCCATCTCTCCCTCTCCTTCTTTCCCCTGTCTCGCCATTTCTTTCTTTCCCCCGTCTCTATCTTTTACCAATCTCTCAATTTCTTTAACCATCTGTCTCCTCTGTCTCTCTCTATTCCCCATCTCTCCCTTTTCACTCTTTCCCCATCTTTCCCTCTCTCTCTTTTCCTATCTCGCCATTTCTTTCTTTCTTTCTTTCTTCCGTCTTTCTCTTTTCCCCATCTGCTCCCTCTTTCTTCCTCCATCTCTTCTGTCTCTTTCCCCATCTCCCCCTCTCTCTCTTCCAATCTCTCCCTCTCTCTTGCCCCATTTCTCCCTTTCTCTGTTTCCGCCATCTCTCCTTTTCCCACCTCTCTCTCTTTACCCATATATCCTCTTTTCTCTCTTTCCCCATCTCTCCCTTTCTCTCTCTTTCCCCTATCTTTCCCCCTCTCCCTTTCCCCCATCTCCCCACCCTTTCTCTATCCTTCTTTTCTATTTTCGAGATAACACGTTCTTCTTCAGAAATGTTCCGGCAGACATCTTGCCGAAAAAGACATTGATAATTCATTTGTTATCTTTGTAGATATTTCCTTTTTTTTCCTCGCTTATTGATTAGAAATTACTACTCGCTTCATATCGCGATTATATTTTTGTCTCAGATCTAAACAGATCGTGGCCATTGTTTTAGAAGCAGCAGGAATTTCCCGGGCGACCAAAAAAAAAAAAAAAAAAAAAAGGAAAAAAGATGATTTAAGACGTCGTCTTCGTAAAGGTGTTTTATTTCCAACTATGTCGTTCGTTCAGTAAAATGGCTGACGGTCATATCAAATTGAGGACGGAAGTTATCTTGTAACACTGTCTTACCTGCAAAAGCTTTTCCGTACAAGAAGTAGGTAGTCTACTGGGCTTTCTATTATATATTACGATGAACCAAAAGTGCCATATTTTTAACAATGTTATGAAAATCATGCTTTTGAATAAAAAAATCCAAATGCTCACCCAATATAAGGCTCAAGAGACAATCAAGGTAGAGGCAATTCAAGAGTATGATATGAACTTAAGATGAGTAAGTAGGAAGTGAAAATTATGAGAATATGGTGGATCAAAAGCCATTTAGCAGTGACTTGAAGAAGTTGAGATTGTAGTGTTCAGGGAAGCAGCCACACGGGAGCCTGTTCAATAAAGTAGCGGTTCTGGGAAAGAAGCATTCTGAGTGGAATCAGCTTATTCAAATTCCATCGATAGGTCTGCGAAATTGAACAAAACGTAGAGTTTATAAGTCGCGACAAAAATGTTAGCGAAAACTTTAACATTATTGAAGAAGGGGAGGATTTGAACACTCGTATGCCGTGTTGCAAATCATTTTAGTTCGAGAGAAAGAGACTATTAGATCAGAAATTAAGAAGACAGAAGATAGCGATTGACATTGCATTTAAATTTATGAAGATTTAACTTGATTGGTAAGCAAGAAGCTGAAAGAGAGTCCCCATAAGAGAGACGTGGGAGAAAAGACAAGTTTAGCATAGACTTCACGGTTACATCTATCCATTTCAACTGTAAAATGATGAGATTTTGGCGCCAATTTATTCGCGCGCTTAAATTCGTAAGGCTAGGTATCACAGAAGAGTTCACCATAACAATTACCATGAAATATTTATAGAAAAGGCAGAGGGAAGCTATATTACGGCGGTGGGACAGTGACTGAAGCCGAGATGCTATGTCAAGACTAATAACACTACAGATTCTTTTTCGTATTTTTTCTAGAATCTTTAAATGCATACCAGAAGTACCAGACCTTATGTGATTAAGGAGAGAAAATATTAAAGGAGCAGGAGTTAAGAAGACAGCAGATAACGATTGACATTGCATTTAAATGTGCGTTAAGATTAGTAAATAATGTCATAGCCTGGTTGACCATTGAGAATTGAGTCCGATGCTGACAGCTCACACTATATGCGTGACCTTGTGCGAAACTAAGCTAATTTTAGTACGTAAGATCATTGGTTGGTTATTATAGCAGATCTAATTCTTCTTCTTCTTGCAATCAAGGACCTTGATAATTCTGTTCTTTGTAGCTCTTAATAAATTGTGTCTTTTTGTCATCTCTCCCAAACCATGCTCCGCTACCCATTCGCTCAAGTTCGCCTTACTTTCAATCTGCCCTGTGAGTTTCACATTTTCCAAGCCCTCTTTCCTCCATATGTGCCTAAGAAATTATCTCTTCCTGGTGTTTAAGAATAAGTGTCCTTTTTGTGGCAATTGTCTCTAGAACTTCGTCGTTGCTAAAATCTTCGCCACATAATATTTTTTATGAAAACATTTCTAATGCTTCAAGTCTCTTCTTAATGGGTAAGGGGATTGTCTAGCGCTCACTGACATATAGGAGGACTGATACAACATTAAAATGGTACACATAGGTCTGGTTAACACTAGAAACAAAAAGGCAGATAGAGGCCCGGTTTACACATGAATCAAAAAGTTTGAACTAGATCCGGTTTACATATGAGGCAAAAAAACAGTCCAGTTTCCACTAGAAACGAAAAGAGGCAGACATAGGTTCGGTTTACACTAGAGACGAAAAAGTCAGATATAGGTCTGGTTTACACTAGAGACGAAAAAAGACAGACATAGGATTGGTTTACACTACAGACGAAAAAAAGGCATACATAGGACTGGTTTGCACTAGAGACGAAAAAAAAGACAGACATAGGTTCGGTTTACACTATAGACAAAAAAGACAGATAGAGGTTCGGTTTACACTAGAGACGAAAAAAGGTACACATAGGTCTGGTTTACACTGGAGACGAAAAATGACAGACATAGGCCTTGTTTACACTAGAGACGAAAAAAACAGACATAGGTTCGGTGTACATTACAGACGAAAAAGGCATACATAGGTCTGGTTTACACTAGAGAAGAAAAAAAGCCAGATATAGGTTCGGTTTACACTAGAGACGTAAAAGGCATACATAGGTCTGGTTTACACGAGAGACGAAAAAGGCATACATAGGTCTGGTTTACACTAGAGACGAAAAATGACAGACATAGGTCTTGTTTACACTAGAGACGAAAATAGTCAGGCATAGGTTCGGTTTACACTATAGACAAAAAAGACAGATAGAGGTTCGGTTTACACTAGAGACGAAAAAAGGTACACATATGTCTGGTTTACACTGGAGACGAAAAATGACAGACATAGGCCTTGTTTACACTAGAGACGAAAAAAACAGACATAGGTTCGGTGTACATTACAGACGAAAAAGGCATACATAGGTCTGGTTTACACTAGAGAAGAAAAAAAGCCAGATATAGGTTCGGTTTACACTAGAGACGTAAAAGGCATACATAGGTCTGGTTTACACGAGAGACGAAAAAGGCATACATAGGTCTGGTTTACACTAGAGACGAAAAATGACAGACATAGGTCTTGTTTACACTAGAGACGAAAATAGTCAGGCATAGGTTCGGTTTACACTACAGACGAAAAAGGCATACATAGGTCTGGTTTACACTAGAGAAGAAAAATACAGATATAGGTTCGGTTTACACTAGAGACGTAAAAAGCCTACATAGGTCTGGTTTACACGAGAGACGAAAAAAGGCATACATAGGTTCGGTTTACACTAGAGACGAAAAAGGCATACATAGGTCTGGTTTACACTAGAGACGTAAAACGGCAGACATAGTCCGGTTTATGCTCGAGGCTAAAAAAGGCAGATGTATGCTCGGTTTACACTCGGTATAAAAAAGGTAGACAATGTTGTTATTTATACTTGAGTCAAAGTTTTCATGACCACAGTTTTATTCACAAGGTTTGGATCAACCCGTGGCTTGGTTTTCAGGTGCTTCTGAACGGTGTTGTATGCTGGGACCGATATAATGGGGCAAGAATAATTTAATTTATTTCTCATCTTATACTCAAAAGTTTCATTCAAGGGTGGATGGCAGGTATTAGTCTTAAAGGGAAGATGCTTTATAAAATGAAACTCGAATATTAACCTTATGACATTAGTTTGGAGTTATATGAAGAATGAAATATTAATTTAAATTTAGAAGAGGAATAAAAAGGAGTCTAAAAATAAATTTTAAATATATAGATAAAAGAACGTAATGGATTAGTGGAAAGAGGGTTGTGGAGATATTAAAGTAGGGGAAAGTTTGTAAATTATAGTATAACGTAAAGAGGTTATAAAGGGGGAAATAAAATATAGAAATTAGAATTAGTTATACTATCGACATTTGAAGAGTTGGGGAGTGAATATTATGGATATGTCGTAGCTAATTAAGTTAAAGCTATATTATGGAAATTTGAATTTGTTTTTATGTCGACATTTTAACATTGATTCATTCCTTTGATTCAATAGATAACTTTGATTATTATATTTTATTATACTAATCTTTTCTTCTAAACATAAGTCACACCTATCTCTAAGACTATTAGGAGTACGTATATATGTCTGCGTGCCATCTATGGAGTTAGCCTTCAAGACAGGCCATCCGATGTAGACCTGTTTAACAGTTGCAGTATTGGAGGAATCGAGACTTTACTCATACAGTCTCAGTTGCGGTGGACTGGACGTATCTTGAGAATATCTGATGACAGGTTACCCAAGATCTTTATGTACGGCCAGTTAGATCAGGGCTACAGGAATGTAGGACACCCATGGCTTAGATACAAAGACAAGCTGAAGAGCAACTTGTCAGCTGTCAATATGCCTCATAACACCCTCGAGCACCTAGCCTTGGAGCGGGTAGAATGGAGATCAACATGTTTTAGTGGACTCAGCGGTTTTCACTCTGCTAGTCTGAATCGTCTTCAAGAAGCGAGAGAAAGATCTAAAAGGTCAGCCAATCTAACAGTGACCTCATCCCACAATCCTCACTCTTGCTTCATATGTGGCCTCCTTTGAAAATCACTTAAGATTATTGCACAAGATTCATAACTGAATCGATTGCCAGGTCCTGATACGTCGGAACCGATGGGAGAGTACATTATATATGATATTTTTCTCTTATTACTATAAATGTTATTTTTAGTGGGTGCACTAAATTTGAGTGGATACATTATAAAAATAATGTTAAATAATTCCAAATAAAAAATCCATTTAAAAATGCCAGCAGACATATTCGAAGAAATGCAAACGAGATTTGTTTTGCCTTCAGTCGACAATTGAGCTTTGCTTTGTCGGTCTCCCGTGAATAAATTGGTTATGGCATGCTTCGGCGATAGATAAAATAGAAGATACAGATTCTATTCCTGTCTGGAGGTACATTTTCCTTGAGTTAGATGTCCTGGTTATGATGATAAACTACATCTGGCAGCAAGGCCACTGGCCAGCAGATTGGAGGTTTTGAGGAGCGTGGAACCATCTCTTAATTGCTGTTGTTCCCAGGTCTACCCTAACCTGGGATGGTAACACTTGTTAGGGTCCCCGCTATGGACAAATAGTGAACTCCCAAACAAAATTCAACAGTGCATTTTTTTTTATAATAAAACGAGCAAATATACGTTTTTATAGCAAAATTACAATGAATGCAACACTAAAAATATATAAAAATAGATTTGTATAGTAAAATTACCAACAATACATTATATGATCAACAAACTATATATCTAAAACAATATACCTTTAAACTTGAACGTATAAAATTCTGTAAAAAATATGTGTAGTTCAAAGCATAAAATTACGCACAAAGTTTTTATATTTCTGCATTAAATAATTTATATTTGATCATAAATAAAATAGTTTATGAATGCATAATTAGATTCTAATATATTCATTTTAACATACCATATATGTACTCAATAAATTAAATATAATATCTTAAGTCGGTGCGAATATAAAAATAAATACTAAAAATGTGACTAAATAATATTGTAAAGCCCGTTTTGAAAAATCGTAATTGAAATTTATAAAAATTAAATTAAATTAAATAAAGAGTAAAAAATAAAAATACCAAATATATTGTTACTGAAACCCAGACGATGTGTTGGAACGTAGATACTAGCACAAATTTCTACTTTAAAAAAAAAGGAAGTTTGTTTCAATAGACAGATACCCAATCCCCCACCTTGATGGCTACAATACATTAGATACATAAGTTTCTAAATAAGTTAAATCTTGACATCTCTAAAATAAAAAAAAAGACTGAATTTTCCATAACCCCAACATGGCAAAATACCAAATTTGTCTGGACTTATAAATTAAGTAAATCAATTTCTAAAAAGTTATTCTTAGCATCGCTTGATAATGGAACGGCACTTTGTATTTTAAATTTTTATGATTGAATTTGAATTGAAGTTTCAGTTTTGAAACATGGGAATTTCAGTGTTGCGATGGTAATATATATTTAAAAAGCAATTTTAATATATATATATATATATATATATATATATATATATATATATATATATATATTACGAAATGGACAAAGTCCGACAATTTATTTATTAAAGATATTTTTATGTTTTTAACGTTATAGATACAAGTATTTAAGTAAAATTTTAAATTTAAACTTAAATACTTGTTTATTTTAAAATTTAAACTTAAATACTTGTATCTATAACGTTAAAAACATAAAAATGTCTTTAATAAATAAATTGTCGGACTTTGTCCATTTCGTAATATATGACGTCATTTGTTTACATTTGATACGCCATGAGCAGTTATGAATATTCGAGATTCATGGAAGATTGAGTTTATAAGCAGTAAATTCGACCTCGTCTGCCGAACGCTTCTTTGTAGCCTAACAGTAAGGCACATCAGCGTAAATGACGGTTCCGTATAGGATGCAGGTTCGAATCCTGTCAAAGAACGAATATTTTCTATGAAAATTTCTCGGACATTCAGGCCGGTAAATGTTATTTAATACTGTTTATTATAAACAGAGCATTTACTTAAATACTTGTATCTATAACGTTAAAAACATAAAAATGTCTTTAATATATATATATTAGGTTGGAGCAAAAATAATGACGTAATAATGTCGTTTTTTGATGTTAAAAATACGTAAAAAAACGACATTATTACGTCATTATTTTTGCACCAACCTAATATATATATATATTACTGTATTGTTCCAATTTTCAAATAAGATATTGTACATATGAGTAAAAATAGTAGATAGACTATATAAAATGCATGCCAAAGTAGAGATTTTTAAAAATCGTTATATATTTCCCATTCTGTTAGATTCTCATCATTCTTTACTTTCGCCACTTCCTCACTCGCTCACGCACATTTGCACAAGCGCGCACACACACACACACATATATATATATATGTATGTGTGTGTGTTTGTGTGTGTATGTATTGCTTAAAAGTTTTTATATTTATCGAGGAAGAGAGATCAATATCGAAGTTTGATCGTTTATAAATATGTTTTTTAGTTTACAATATTTACAATCTATTTATCTCTTTCTATTCATATCTATCTATCTATCTATCTATCTATCTATCTATCTATCTATCTATCTATCTATCTCTTTCTGTTCATATATATCTATCTCCTCCTGTTTATATCTGTTTCTGTTCATATCTATCTCCTTCGGTTCATATCTATCTATCTATCTATCTATCTATCTATCTATCTATCTATCTATCTATCTTATTCTGCTCATTATCTATCTATCTATCTATCTATCTATCTATCTATCTATCTATCTATCTATCTTATTTTGCTCATTATCTATCTATCTATCTATCTATCTATCTATCTTATTCTACTCATTATCTATCTATCTATCTATCTATCTATCTATCTATCTATCTATCATCTTTTTACTTTCCTTTATCGACAAATTCAATCATTCAGTGTGCTTTAGTCCCTCATTATTGCAAACTTAATCGAATACAAGTCATCGCTTCCCCCACCCCTGGCGTAATTCTCAGTTCGAGAAGAGAAGGTGGGGGGGGGACATCTGTAGCGATGTTGAGCCTGTGGCTGTGACAGCTCTGTCGTTCTCCTCGGTCGATCTCTCAAATGTCTTGCTTTGGTCGCGTATCCTTAAACCTATCTCTCGGCGTCATCTTTCTTCCTTCTCTTTGTACTCTGCCGCTCTCGCTTATTCGTTCTCAGCGCGAGTTGGCGTTCAAAATCCCGCGATCCTTTCTTTTCCATCTACTGCCGCAATGTCGCGAACATTGTGGCTCATGTCGTTAATCCTTCGCTTTCAAAGTAGTATTTGTTATGGTCAGCAATTATTAAAAGTTTCGTTGAGAGTCAGTTGGACAGCCAATGGGGTGGGGGCGAACAGACAACATTGACTAAAAGAAAATCAGCATTTTTTGTCATTTTTACTGAACGCAGCTCAAATTACGTGAGAATAATAGAAATAGTTTAAACATATATTTTCACCATATATATATACATACATACATACATACATACATATATATATATATATATATATATATATATATATATATATATATATATATATATATATATATATATATATATTATATATATGCACATTTCATTGAAAACGACAGACAAGGTGCCATTATTTAGTTTTTTATACAATTTCTCATGCGATCTAATAATTTTTTTTCTTTTTGGATGATAAATTATATGAAAACTGTCTAAATGTTCTTTTTATCCGAGCGCTTACTATTAACTTTGGACATAATATCATGATCGTGTTTTGAAACAAAAAAAAAAAAAATGAAAACATACATACAACAAACTATTTCTTATTTTAACAGTTAAAATATAATCCTTGAAAATAGCTAAATGTATAGCCGAAAGCGCTCGGATAAAAAGAACATTCGGATAGTTTTTATATAATTTATCATTCGAAAAGAAAAGAAAAATTATTAGATCGCATGAGAAATTGTATAAAAAAACTAAATAAAAACACCTTGTCTGTCGTTTTCAATTAAATGTGAAAAAAGGGATTGCTGCCTAAATACACACACACACACACACACACACACACACATATATATATATATATAGATAGATAGATATGGTATAAGATGGCAATTGGAAATAAATCTTAATTTTTTGACGACACGTTTCGTCTTCCGCCTTTTTCAAGGCAAAAATGAAATCGAAATGTTTTTGTTCTTATAGTTACATTACAAAATCCAAATTTAAAAATGAGAGAAACGCTTCTGCGTAAGCCTCTTTTTTCCCATGTCGACAACATAGTTAAATTGCCAGATCAATTCTGTGGCAAAGACTAATTGGTATAAGATGACAATTCGAAAAAAATATCTTTATATGATTGTATGTTAATAAACATAAATAATAATAAATTTACTGTTTCGCCATATAAAAAAAACTTACCAGCATAAATTCGTGCACACTTAACTACAAGAGCGAATGCCCATATTAATACAAAATAGCAATTATAAAAAATCTAATACATCTTGCAAAAACTAATTCATCCACAAAACGGATTTTTTTTTACATTGAACTAAAGAATATAAAAAACAACACTTATTAATAATATCTTTACAAACTATTATTAATAAGTTTAATAATAATATTAATATAGCTTTCAAAACGACATAGTTGGTGAACAACTTTCTTAGAAGTCTCAATACTAAGCAAATAGAACATAATACTGCTTCAACTAATCCCAAACATATTAATCTCTTATATCGTAATCAAATGCATACTAATTATAAACAAGATGAAAACATACTAAAAAAATTAGTAAATACTAATATATCTACAACAGATCCTAGCAAAAAATTAAGCTAATCATATACTACACTAAATCCAACTTAATTATTCGCAATGATTCTTCCCCGCTTGTTAGCGATTTACAGAAAACCAACATCGTTTACAAATTCAAATGCCCTCTGGGAGATTGCATCTCCAACGGATTAAATAATATTTATGTTGGTCACAACACACACTCGCTTTCACGATGCTTAACTCTCCATTTGAATGACAATTCCAACATTTTTAGGCATTTAAAACAACATGCCTGGCCACATACATAATTCCGGAAAATCCTTGTTGAAAATACAATTATACTTAACCATGAAAACAATAAACAAAAACTAAAAATTCTTGAAGCTATTTACATAAAACAGTTGAAGCCTAACCTGAAGAAAATAAACTATTAAAACGCCACAAATATACTTAAATGCTTATAGTTGATAACAGGAGTTTTTGGTTTATACCAACGGCTTTCCATACTTAACACTTTTCTTCATTTTCACTCTCACGTGGTCATTTGTAACGTCTTGAACCGCAATGCGATATTTTGCTTCCTGCGTTTCATATGCACGAATTTATCGTTGCATAGCCATATTCCATGCAAACAAAACAAACTATCATTGTTGCAATGTGCGAAAAACAAAAATTACCATCTTTGTTATATAATTCATTATTTTATTTATTGTAATGTACTCTGATGATGGTTTATGGAAGCAGAAAGCTTAGACAGGATTAACAATAAAAACATGTATCAACATAGTGATTTTCTTTCGTGTTTCAGTGATAATGCTAAAAAGCTTATTCGACAATATGAAAGGAATCTGCTTAATAGACAAGTCCAATATTTAATGAAACATGCATTAATGAAAAAGTGCTGTCTAAATACACACACACACAATATATATATATATATATATATATATATATATATATATATATATATATATAAATATAAAAGTGAACATAGAAGTCAACACTTAGAGGCGACAGTCTGTTTCATGCTATATGCAATCGTCAGGCCATAAATATAGCACACCTTAAGACTATATTTCTTTATATATATATATATATATATATATATATATATATATATATATATATATATATATATATGAGTTGAAATGATCATTAAGGAACTGATAAATAATTACATTGGTCACACTACTTAATTTTAGACAACTTACGTTACACCTACCTGACCATAGCTCCACTAGGACTCATTTAAACAAACACTAAATCCTTCCAGACCCTACCCGAATCATACTAGTAGAAAATACAAGTACAATAGCCTCATCTACATGTAAAAAAAGATTTAAAATAATTTAATCCATAATAATAAAAAAAGAAAAGCCAACACTCAATAACATTAACTACGAACACGGCCACAATGTGCTGAACGTGTTTGGAAAATAAAACATTCTTATAACTTTAGACATATACATAACCCCCCACATATTCAGTTAAAAGAATCGCCCTTAATAATGGTTAAATGAATAGCCGAAAGCGCTCGGATATGCAAAACCTTGTACGAACACACACACACACACACACACACACACACACACACACACACACACAATCAAAAGGTTAATCGCAGTGCCTTGTCAGTCTTATGAAACACACACACACACACACACATAGATATAGTCATCTACAGTCAAACTCTTTCGATGTATCACAGCTCTTCACTATCGCAAGCCGGGATCGAAACCGAACCGATTTGGTGTTAGTGAGGAATCTACCCTTAGGCTATCGTCACAAGGCAGAGAGGAAGGGAAATTTTAACGTTTTCTATGCGTCAGTGGCCCCGAGAGCTTAACCCAATGTTTCCTTAAAGACGACTAAAAAGTTAATTAATTAATTATTTAATTAACTTAATTTTTCTTGTGTGTGTGTGTGTGTGTGTTTTGGAGATGTTTGAAATGTTTGCTTGAATATTCAACACAAAGTTGTAAACGCGGTAACCAGGAGGAGGAGGCAGTAGCTTTGCGGATAAGTGTCAAGAGGAATTGCATTCCAAGCTTCAGTTAAATTCCACTTCAATGAATCAAAATCGACGATATCACGACTACGGTTTTACAAGTGAGTTAGAATACACTTCAGATATAGTAACATTCGGATCTGGGCTCTTACAGAGCCACTCAGATAGAGCAATTGGAGATGGTATTTTTTCTCGAAGGATATATTTGCCGTTTCTTTCTTTTTCTGAGAACCCTGTATTTTTCATGACACCATTTCAGTCCAGTGCTAAATCTGAACTGTTATTCTGTCTTTGCATCTAATACCCTGCTGCTTATGTTTTCATTGTAACCCTAGCAAGCCAGAATGGGATTTGGTTCCAGAGACGCATACAGTTTTGATTTCAGAGTTTTCCTTCTCATAGACGGGTTAACAACCACGACTGCTCTGTATAGCTAGGGAGATATAGGGCTGGGAGGGCAAGAGATGAATTTATACATTACCCAAGAGTATTTGAACGTTAAGTGAATCTAACAAACAGGACTGGAATTCGAACTCGGCTTCCTCACTTCTCATTCCTATCCGCTATCCACTATAACACCCGCACACCCTTCTATATACTAAGGAACATCTTGATTCTTTAATACTCAAACTGATCTATAAATCTTGACCTCAAACTGACACCGCGAACCGTATTTTTAGTCAATAAGAAAAAAAAAAACTTTTATTTTCCTTTTAGCTCTCCATACTTTAAAAGCATAATCGTTAGGTTTTAGTAGGGATGACCAGAAGGCGTAACGGTTACCGAGCCGGAAAGTGGAATCGATGATACGAGTTCAAATTCCTGTCCAGTCTGATGCGTCTACTTTCGCACAATCGCCGTCGGGAAAGACATGAAACCATCTCTTCTTTCTCCAAGCTATGGGTGAAATAGCTCGAGCTCTCTACTCTTGGTTGGTAGCCAGTCTAGGAGAAGGAAATGTCTGAATTCAAAATCATCGAGAAACCGCTTTCACCAGGGGGTTGTGGGAATTCATAGATAATAAAGAAAAAAGAAATTGTGGAGAGCCATAATCCCCTACGTTCTGCTGTGATATGGTATTAAAAACAAATTGGTAAAAATGCATAAAATATCACAAAGCCTGTTGGTGTTTTGATTGATGGTTTTCAATATAGAGGCTCTGTGACTTAGGAATGTAATAGATACCTGGTGATTTTTCCTGAAATTATAGGGTGTGGAATTACCATTCTTGTACAATGAAAAGGAGAAAAACGATGTATTCAACATTTACATCGAAGAGACGGACTAAAAGTTCTATCAGGATTTAATATTGGAGGCTACAATCTTAACAACATGCAATATGCGCTTAACACGGTGTTGATAGCAAGTACAGAAAGTAAACTTTCAGGACTACTAGACAAGGTATTAAACGAAAGGTAGAAGAAAGGACTATAAACGTTAATTGTAAGAGGACCATAAAACTTTTAAAGAAATAAAGGAAAACGGTTCACTCAAAACTTTCTTTTATTTAAAATAAATGAAAAAATAAATAATTTATCAAATTAAAATATTATTTATAATAAATGCATTATTCGATAAAAGGAAAAAAAATATAAACAAATAAGAGAATAAAAATTCAACAACAATAACGAAATTTTCACATTTTTATTAAGCATTAAATTACATCACTTAGCATCCTCCATAGTTTAACTTGACTTCTACAGTTAGCCGGAATATTATTTTGAATATTCTTAAATTTTGAAAACCGAACTATATTTTTTTTTACTTCTGTTTATTGTACATCTTGCAAAATAGAATCCTTATATTTGCCTTCATAAAGTTCCTTAGAGGATGAAATGCATTAGTCAAGAAAAAAATCCTTTTCTTAATATTATCTTTTTACAGAAATATTTTATTCATATCTTAATTTTTACACACACACACACACACACACACACACACACATGTATATATATATACCGTGCGTAACGGCAAAATTGTCCATTACTTAGATTAATCTCCGAACCGTTGTATCTTAGAAATGATTAAAGATATATTACTGGAAATCTCCGGGGGTTTTATAGCACTATTGGACTTTACTTTGAACAATAAGAATGTATAATTACACTCCGAGCTTAACAGAAGAACCGTGATGAATTCGATCATAAACGAAAATAACATGTTCATCATTAATTAATTATAGCTAAGGATCGGAAGCTCATGAAGGATTGAAATAAAGTTCAAATATATATGCATATATTATTCCAGGATCATTTTCCAACATACTCAAGGTGATCTTCGCCCTCTCTAATCTTCTTTCTGTTCTGGAGTAACAAGGTGCTTCACACGTTTCATGTACGATTTCATTTTCAATTCTTTTTTCACGGCTCTTTGGACTGTCATAACTGAAACTCGTCTCTCAGATGCCAAATGTTTTATGAATTGAGTTGGATCTTTTCTAATTGATTTCTTTAGCTTTAAGTGGAAATGATGATCGCTCTTCATGTTGTGACCTCCTGATTCAGTTTCTCTCTCTACTGTTCCCGCCTTTTGTAAACATTTTCACCGTTCTCTTAATAGTCCTTAAGTGGACTTTGAAAATGGAAGCCAGAGTATGAATGTTGGTACCATTACTGAAGGCCGGAATGATCATTTTCCTCTCACCATTGCGCAGTTGCGATGACAGTGGGTCTGACACAAACCTATTTTAACCTGCTCTGTTTTTAGCTGAATAACCCAAATTTATTTCAGTGATTCCCACGAAAAAAATGATATCAAGATGGATAAAGGTCATATCCTTAAAAACTGGAAAAAAAAAACTCAATTAGTTTAGTGTTTCTTTTTAGATATTAAACATTTTGTGCGATGGACAATTATGCTGCTACATGATTTGGACAATTTTGCTGTTACACACGGTATATATATATGTGTGTATGTGTGTGTGTTCCAATAGCTTGGATCGGTTTTAAATGTGAATTAAGTTTAAGTGTCCAATGATTTTTTCTTTTTCTTTCAGATTTATCAACTTCAGTCTTTGGCAATTTCAACCATGGAAAGATTAACAATCAAACAACGTGTTCAAGTCATCGAAGTCTATTACGAAAATGGACGTTCAAACAGAAATGCAATAAGAAGTTCCCAGGTCGCATCATCGCTCGAAGCAGCGAAGTCAATTGGCCACCAATGATCGTGCGACTTGACGCCTTTAGATTTCTTCCTTTGGGGTCATCTCAAAAGTAAGGTTTATGCCAACAAGCCAACAACAATTCAACAGCTGAAGGATGAGATAAGACATATTGGTGAGATCGAAGAACAACTATGCAGAAACGTCATCAATGATTTTGACCATCGTGTGCCGAGAAATACATTTTCAATAATAACACTGATTTATTTACTGCTAACTTTGATCTGTCTTAATGAAACACCTTTATATATATATATATATATATATATATATATATATATATATATATATATATATATATATATATGTATGTATATAAACAAGTTTGATTAAAATGAATCCAGAAAGGGTCTGTCTGCTTAATTTTTTATTGTATTTTTCCAACTGCGTGTTGATTATTTTACTCGTAGTTGGGGATAAACTGTTCGAATTTCATATTGTGTTATTTTTGTTCAAGTACTTTCGACTTTTGCAGTCATTATCAAGAACCTATGTATTGTCTGTGTGGCAATTAGAATTCATTTGCTTTCATCCTGGTATTCTTTGAGAAGTAAGACGTTTGAAATGATCTAGCGTGACGTCATGTGTAACGGCGATTGGGAACGAGGCTACACAAAATGATTACGATTAATTAATTAATATTATTTAGCAGTTTATTTTCATTTTATTTCTTCTTATTATAATTAATTATATCATATGCATATACATATATATATATATATATATATATATATATATATATATATATATGTGTGTGTGTGTGTGTGTATATATATATACACACACACACACATATATATATATATATATATATATATATATATATATATATATATATATATATATATATATATATTTCGACCCTGGCTTTCGGACGTCTAGTCGGGCTGAGCAGCTGTGATACAGTGAAACAGTCCTCTCTGTGAATGACATAATTAAGCTCTTGATAATATAATTCCATTGGGCACTCCTGAGAGACAGCCTAATTCTACAAACAGCAGCCACCTACGCTAAAAACGCAAAGGTCTTCGGTAAAATGAATACGGATCACTCTGGCTGACTGGCGTTTGTTTATATTCGTAAAAAGAATACGCTAAAATTAGCAGTTTCTCTCTTCCGAGTGCTGATAACTTCGGGTAGAAATCGGTCGGGACGTCTAGTCGCTCTGTGGAGCTACGAAACAGTGCTGTATCTCTCTCTCTCTCTCTATATATATATATATATATATATACACACATTTCATTGAATACAACAGACAAGGTGTTTTGATTTAGTTTTTTAAACAATTTCTCATGTGATCTAATACATTTTTCTTTTCGGATGATAAATTATATAAAAATTGTCCAATTGTTCTTTTTATCCGAAAGCTTTCAGCTATATATTTAGCTATTTTCAAGATTTTCATTTTCAAAACACTGTCAAGATATGGTACCCATATTCATAATTGATATTATTAAGTATTGTTTTTGTATTTTTTTATTAATATATTTCAAACTTGAAAATGGCTAAATGTATAGCCGAATAACTTGAATACGTTGTTTGATTGTTAATCTTTCCATGGTTGAAATTGTCAAAAACTTAAGTTGTTAAATCTGAAAGAAAAAGAAAAAAATCATTAGACGCTTAAACTTAATTCGCATTTAAAATCGGTCCAAGTTATTGGAACACCCTAGCACATATATATTATAATTAAGTAACTGATCGAGTCTAGAAGAAACCTCAATTGAATGCAGAAAGTGTTGCAGTTTTTTGTGCATATATATCTACTAGTGAGCCAATCCAAATGACTTGACTCACTTTATAGTCCACCAATAGAAGGTTAATCAATCAGAAGACGTAGAACATTCAATCCGTCGTGTATAAAGGCGGCCATTTTGTTCACTCTACCCGAATGTCCAGTCCAGCTTGTCAGGCGAAGAGAAACAGAAGGACGAACTATGCTCTGCTACCTTTTACCAAAATATCCACTGCTAAAGTGAACAACGCTTTCCCACTGTTTTCAAGATATTCACTGTTAACCTCTGGATTCTCTACTCAAGACGACCGTCATTATGAAAAACAGAAAGCACATCGTACCTTACCGTAAAATTGAAGACCAATAGTCACTCAACTCAACTCAACTCACCGCATCTTGAAGACAGGATTAAAAAGACAAGAGAGAGTGAGGTGATAAAAATAGGGAGACAGATACAGATAGATAGGAGAAAAAAACGATTGAAGTATATGGAGACAGGAAAGAGAGAGATAGATAGATAGAGAGAGAGAGAGAGCGTGAGAGAAAAAGGGGATAGAGTGTGTCCTTGAGAAAGAGTGTATGTGATAGAGTGTGTGTGCGAAAGAGAAAGAGTGAGTGTGTGTGACGGCTGTTTCGTCCTATATTTGGGTCTCATCAGTACTGCGTATCCGCTACCGAAAATTGAAACCCGGACAGTTACGTTATCAGACAAACATCATAACAGCTGTACCAACGGGCCTCGGTGACGGAGAGGCAACGAATTAGACTCGATATAGCGCCGCTCGATCACATATTCCGTGGTGGGAGTCATCCGTGTTTCTCTTTAACCCATAGGACTGTGTCCCCACGAGCCACGACTACTGTCCCCAAACCACTCCATCCATAGCATTTAAAGCCGGTTCAAGCAATGATATACAAGTGATAGAAATTATTAGGAAGATTTTATAATTATAATTATGTAATTCATTGAGTCTAGAAGAAACCTCAACAGAATGCAGAAAGCACTGGACGGCCGTTTTGTCCGATATTTGGGACTCATCAGCAGTGCGCATCCATTACCGAGAATTGAAGCCCGGGCAGTTACAATAGGAGGCAAGCGCCATACCAACTGTACCAACGGGCCTCGGTAACGAAGAGGTAGCAAATTAGACTCGATACAGCACCGCTCGATCACATTCCGTGGTGGATAATAGATGGGGATCGTAGTCGTGGCTCGTGGGGGTACAGTCCTATGAGTAAAAGAAACGGATGAGTTCCACCACGGAATATGTGATATATATATATATATATATATATATATATATATATATATATATATATATATATAATAACTGTTCATTTTTTCTTAAAAATATCTTGGCCAAATGCAACATTTTCGCTTTGTTTGTTACATATTCTCAGTAATTAAAAGAAACAGCTGTCATACGAACATTTCTGATCATAAACCAATCGTCCTTTATAAAAGAAAAAAATAACCAGTAGATCAGGGGGCCATATTTGGATGTTATAACGATACAAACAATGAAAGCATAGTTATATTTCGTATAATAAAAAGCTTCAAGTATTTTGTGCGTTTCCTTGCAAAGAGTGCTTTTTTACAACAATGTTCATGTTCAAGGATCGAGAGCAACTCGAGGCAGATCCTTACGTTCGGAGGCAATTTGTGCGGATAGGAGTGGAAGATAACAGCTAAACCGAGCTTGAAGAGGTTAAAATTTTATTGTTTGGGGAAACATCCTCTTCGGAGCCGATTCCACAGAGTAGTGTCTCACAGGAAGAAGCTCTTCAAGTGAAACATCTAACCGATCGAATATGGAGAGAATGTGGGTGGGGGTTTGTTACTATATAAGTGGCATGGCGTGTCCTTGATGTGAAGGTTTGACCAGGGAATGTAGTTCGTCTGATCACTTGAATAAAGCAGCAAGAAGTTTGCTACATCCTGCCCGTGGGAGAAAGGTAGGAGGGTAGAGAATAATTCGTCACCCACAAGGACTCGGAGACGCTTTTGGACGCTATCAAGGCTGAAGTGGGAGGTCTGGGCAGTTCCCACCCTAATATGACAACAATACTCCCTTTTTGGCCTGATCTGCCGCTTGTAAAGGTAGAGGGTAGCAGGGTGGGGAGTCAGGTACGTACTGGAGTGGTACGTGGAGCCGACCATTTTACCTACATCCTTAGCAATGGATCGTATGTACGAGTCCCACTTGAGGTCAAGAGCAAATTTGAAGACCAATAGTGACTCAACTCAACTCACGGTGCCACAGGAAGATGAGAGAATAGATTAAAAGACAAGAGAGAGTGAGGAGATAAAAATAGGGAGAGAGATACGGATAGATAGGAGAAAAAAAAGATTGAAGTATATGGAAATAGGATATATATACATATATATATATATATATATATATATATATATATATATAGAGAGAGAGAGAGAGAGAGAGAGAGAGTGAGTGTGGGTGTGAGAGAGAAAGAGTGTGTGTGTGTGTGTGTGTGAAAAAGGGAGAGAGTGTGTGCCCGTGAGAAATAGAAAGTGTGTATGTGTGTGAGATAGAGAGAAATTTTAGTGTGTGCGTGTGTGTGTGAGTGAGAGAAAGAGAGAGTGTGTGTGCGTGTGTGTGAGAGTGTGTGTGTATGTGAGAGTGTGTGTGTATGTGCGAGAGGGTGTGTGTGTGTGTGAAAGAGAATGAGTGTGTGTATATGCGTGAGAGACAGTGTGTGTGTGAGAGAGAAAGTTTGTGTGTGTGTGTGTGTGAGAGAGAGAGAGACAAAGAAAGAAGAGAGAGGGAGATGAGGAAACCAATTTGCATGGAGATAAGAGATTACTGAAAGCATGCTGTTGGCTTCATTCGGCATTATGTTAACTGCGACTATCAAGAGGCGCGACTGAAAATGAATTGCCAATACCGAGGTTTTTGTTGCATTTCTCATATACTCCATGATATCTATGAACATGTTTCTTTCACTATTTGCATTATTCGGACTATTGTCCCCATCTTTGTCGCCATATTTATTACAACGTTTCGGTCTTTCAGTATCTGTCTGTATTTCTGAGATGAGGTATTATTTACACTATTTACATTATTCGGACTATTGTCCCCATCTTTGTCACCATATTTATTACAACGTTTCGGTCTTTCAGTATCTGTCTGTATTTCTGAGATGAGGTATTATTTACACTATTTACATTATTCGGACTATTGTCCCCATCTTTGTCACCATATTTATTACAACGTTTCGGTCTTTCAGTATCTGTCTGTATTTCTGAGATGAGGTATTATGTACACTATTTACATTATTCGGACTATTGTCCCCATCTTTGTCGCCATGTTTATTACAACGTTTCGGTCTTTCAGTATCTGTCTGTATTTCTGAGATGAGGTATTATGTACACTATTTACATTATTCGGAGTATTGTCGCCATCTTTGTCGCCATATTTATTACAACGTTTCGGCCTTTCAGTACCTGTCTGTATTTCTGAGATGAGATATTATGTACACTATTTACATTATTCGGAGTATTGTCGCCATATTTATTACAACGTTTCGGCAGTTGTACGCCCTGGACTTCTTCAGGTAGTTGGAATGTCGAACTTTACCCTTTATTTAGCTCACTGGGGTAGACTGTTCTAGTTCCACGTGCCATGTTTTAATTGATGTTAGTTATCAGTTAACTCCTGTTAATTCATCTCTCCAAGTTCTCCACTGCCTTAACGGGGTATTGAACTCACACTCTTTGGGTCCTGCCACTGGATCTAACGCCTTTATCCACTGTGGATAAAAGGTGTTAGTAATAATAATGTAAATAAAGTATATAATAATGTAAATAAATGTACTTTACTAATAATGTAAATAGTGTACATAATACCTCATCTCAGAAATGTAGACAGATACATGTTTCTTTCAAATGAAATAAACAAATTTTAACAAATGCAAACGTTAACACTCAAAACTCCATTGAAGTATCGGAACTTTCGACTCGCAAAAACATAGAAAGGGAAAAACCTTGATCGTTGTGTAACAATATGAGTCAAGTCACTTCTATCACAAATTCAAGCATCCGCGGTCCTGGGTAAGAGGATATACTATATCCGCGGCCCCGGGGAGGATGATAAACTACATCCGCGTCCTGGGTAAGAGGATATACTATATCCGCGGTCCTGCGTAAGACGATAAACTACATCTGCGTCCTGGGTAAGACGATATACTATATCCGCGGTCCTGGGTAAGACGATAAACTACATCTGCGTCCTGGGTAAGACGATATACTATATCCGAGGTCCTAGGTAAGACGATAAACTACATCCGCGTCCAACTGTTTTTCTTTTCTTTTTCTTTTCTTAAAACGTGCGCTTCGCTAAGTGTTGACAAATAAAGGAAGAGTTACATCAGTCATTTTATCTATTATTATTATTATTATTATTGCTCATATTCAATCTTATATTACTCTTTATTCAGTGAGCGCAATTTGCGCCACTGTGATCACCATTCGTCTCTATTTATGTTGTAATCGTGGTTCATGGTGACATTCAAGGCAAATATAGTGCAATGGCTTACCGGTTCCTTTTGCACCCCATGCCTCCTCGCAGAAGTTCCTCTACTCACTAGCAAAGCCACTAACATCCGAGGCTCAGCTCCTACACCCAGGATGGCAGCTGACTGATGACCACTTCACTTAGCGCAGATGGGCTGGAGAGAGGCGTTCCTCTTCATTGGTTGGGTCGGGAAACTATTCCAACTACCCTCATACAGTTTAGCCAGCAGGTCGATACTGTTGACTTGGGTGTGGCCTTCTTGGAGCAATGTGTGAAAGTCGGATATAGGCTTTCGACCAGCAGAGTTTCACATTTCAATTCAGCTGAGTAAATCAGAGTCGACCACTTCGTTGCAATGGTATACCACTGACGATAGACCAGATATTTAAATATTTGTGCTTGGTTGATTTTGGTATCCCCGATTTGTAATTTGCATTTTGAGATCAACCCTTTGCTAACAACAGTGAATTTGGTCTTTCTGCAGTTCACCTTTTGTCCTTTCTTCTCGCTTTCCTTCACTGCCTTCTGTAGGAGCTTTTGTAGTTTTCTTTCCGTATCTGCCATCAACACCGTGTCATCTGCATATCTTATGTTGTTAAAATTGTAGCCGTCAATAATGAATCCTGGGAGGACTTCTAATTCTCTCAGTATCGCCTCACTGCATAGGTTGAATATGTCCAGTGAGAAGACGCATCCTTGTCTTACGCCTCTTTCTATTTTTGCGTATTTACTGAATTTATTTTCTATCCGTATGCAGGCGGTTTGCTGACAGTATATATTCTGGATTATCCTAATATACTTCCCAAATGTGTTAAAGTTGCCTAGCTGTCCCAGCAGATCTTTCTAATGTACTTTATAAAATGCTTTTGCATAATCTATAAACATAGGTATACACCTATTTGCATTTGTATTGCCCTTTCTGATATAAATATTGCATTTCTTGTTCCAGTGTCTATAACCAACCCGTACTGTTCTTGTCCTATTCCCGGTCTGATTCTGCTGCCCGGCCTATATCATATGTTTGATGAAGATGACGTAAAGTGATTATATCTATCTATATATTATTTCCATTTATATCATCATAATCATCATTAAATTCATCAAATTTTGCATCGCCGCTGTGGTCACCCCTCCCCACCATCTCACAGTTGTAGTTCATGATGACATTCAAGGCAGAATAGTGTAATGGCTTGCCGGTTCATTTTACACCGGGTATGTTGAGTTTAACCTGTCCCTCATCTCAGAAGTTTCTCCGCTCACTGGTAAAACCGTTGACCTGTGGCCGCTTGGCACAGGTGGCTTGAGGAGAGGCCTTTTCCTTCACCGGTCGGGTCGGGTAACCCTTCCGACAAACCTTGCACAATTGAGCCGGAAGGTCGATGCCGGTAACCTGGGTGTTGCAACTTCTTGGAGTCACGTGTGAAAGTTGGGTGTAGGCCCTGTACCAGTTCAAATCCGTATCCGAGTTCACATGAGTAAAACAGGGTCGACCGCTTCGCTGAAGAGAAAGTACACCTAGCTATACATCCCATAAACACACACACACACACACACACACACACACACACACATATATATATATATATATATATATATATATATATTACACCAGATGTTGAAGTAAAACCTTTTATACATACTTTAAAAGATTGTCTTCTGTGAGTGAAAGATATTTTATTTAACCCTCCGCTTTTAGCTATCGACATAGGTATACGTAGATTCGAAACTTATATGGCCTGCTGACGTATACATATGTTTTGAAGAGTCCGTAAAATGTCGGATTGTGCTAATCCTACTTTCAAGCCGGTATAAACTTATAGAAGCATACTTAACGATCTGTTTTTGTGATGTATTTTTATAATATTACTAGCAGCCATAAACGGTTCAGTTTGAAATTTCAGTCATCTGAAGAAGACCGGAGCGTACAACGCTCGAAAAGTTTTGAATATGACAATAAAGATGAGGGCAGCAGTACGAACTATGTATATAATTTATAATATAAATAATGACAACACCTCGTTTCAGAAATGTAGACAGATACAAAAGTAAAAATCTGGTTAGTTCTTTAAATTTAAAAACGCTGAAAAATATAATTCAGCCTAAGTGAAAATCGAATCTGACTAATATGAGTTTGTACCCTGGAATCTTTTTCAAATATATCAATTCCTGAAAGAATTACTTCTGTCCAAAGCCAAAATATATGACTATAATTTTTTTTAAATATAGAGAAAACGCTTAAATTCCTAACGTATTATTTAAAACTAGCAGCCATGCTCAACTGGTCAATCAGAAAAAGAGTTCAATTAGAATGGAGCAAAAACAGCATCATGTTTAGATGTAACAGAATCTATCTTCTTCAATTACTTCAAAAGTACTTTCATTAAAAAAACATTTTGAATTAATACAGTTTCTGTTATAACAGAAGTAGTTTGCATTTATTTAATCGAAGTTAACCGAGGAAATGAAAGGGTAAAACAGGCAACATGAAAGCTCACTTTAGAACACAATTATTTTGGAGTTTTTGAAATTGAATTTGTGAGTGTGCTACCAGGAATATAAAAGAGGACACATTTATAAAGTAATTGTTAAGTGGCCAGCTATACATACATACATAATATTTATATATTTTTATATTATTTCTATATGCATATTTGTTTATGTATTCATAATATATATTATGTATATATTTATATTATTTATTGGTTTTTATATTTTTTATATTATTATGTATACATGAGTATATATTTTATATATTTATTTATGATAACAATGATAACATCATATCATCAAGTTAAATTTTCTTTATTTTTGATATATATATATATATATGTATATATATATATATATATATATATATATATATATATATACTTAGTGTGTTTTGAAAATAATTTAATTAAAGACCTTTAAAAATTCTCGCGCGACACCTACGATCTTCTCACGGTACACCAGTGTGCCGCAGGACACCGATTGAAAATCACTTTATATATATATATATATATATGCGCGTGTGAAAATATATACAGATACATGTGTAATTTTGTTTATGGGAACATGTTTACTCGAGCAAAGTATCTTATATTGGAGAACAACCGCCAAAGCTTAACTCACTGTGTACTGTTTGCAAATAAATCCATCCATTTCCGACGCCCTCCGGTTCTCGGCCTTTGCGTATCGAACGAAGACAGTCAGCGAACATGTCGAAAGATCAAAGGATATCTGCAACTATGATTAGTGTATCAAGCAGCCATCAAACGAGGGGCCTGGTGCCGTCAGCGAACGGGGATAAACTCAAAGGGGAAACGGGTTTTCACTCGGTTCAAGTAAACAACGAGAAATTCGTATAATCTATGCTGGGAACGTTTGAAATGGAAGCAGATATTTTTCTTCATTGAATCCACTTTCGCAATCGGTTGCTGGCGTTTCGTGCCACACTGATTTCTCGCCTTTTTCGTTTGAGCGGGAAAAAGCTTTAAGAACGGCAAAGTTTTCCCTCTCCAGGATTTATAGAGTTAAGTAGAAAGATCAACTTATAACTCTTCACCTACATATGTAAAAAAAAAAAAAAAAAAAAAAGACAGCAACAAAAAACAAACTGAAAACGGTTTTCATTATATATATATATATATATATATATATATATATATATATATATGTGTGTGTGTGTGTGGGGGGATCACTTATCTGGAAATTAAATTTGGATGGGGGCCACTATTTCTGCTGTAGCCACTGAGATATGAATCTATCTCGATCACAAGACTGGCTATCTATCTATCTATCTATCTATCTATCTATCTATCTAAGTCTATTCCATGTTTACCAATCTATTTCAGTCAATTCCTTCTTATCTATCTATCTATCTATCTATCTATCTATCTATCTATCTATCTATCTATCTATCTATCTATCTATCTATCCCTTTGTATCTATATATCTATCTATGATGAAATAATACCGAAGTTGCATAATAATCTAGAAACGTTGTGAATATGGCAATGAAGCTGCGGGTAACAGTCTGAATAATGTAAATAATGCAAGTAATCATAATACCTCATCTCAGAGATATAGACAGACACATTGTTTTGTCAACGTCTGTTTTCAAACTGATGTCCGTTCTGGCCCAGGCATTGTTGACAACGTGTAACTGTGAAATCCTAAATATCAACAAATATTTCGTTTGGTATTTTTGTGCATTTTCTTTCGATGGCTGCCCTGAATTCAGCGTCTGTTGCAGGTTTCATAGTTTAGACCTTGTCTTTTAAGTATCCCCATAAAAAGTCAAGATCTAATCAGGGATCCATTCCCCCAAGGCAATACTTCTCATTCGGGAGGGGACAGTGTTTATTACCCGGCGTCCCCAAAAGGGGGAGGTGCCGAGGGTGCTTGAACAATTTTTCGCACGGTATTGCTGTTAAATCCAATTTAAACTGACCTTGTGTCACATTCGGTAGCGATATGGGGGAACTGAAAAATACACCCTAACTTCTTCTGACGGGAGACGGTACCTAAAAGATGAAGTTGTGGAGAGCCATGATCGTACATGTTCTAAAGAGAGACGCTATATAGAAGATGAAGAAGGATATTGATGGCAGAAGAAGGACATCTAGGAATGGTAAAAAGTAAAATGTTACATAGAGAAACAATTGATAGGAAGTTGTGGAGAGTCATGATCGTACACGTCCTGAAGGGAGACGCTACCTAAAAGATGGAGAATCATATTGATGGCAGAAGTAGGATAATGAGGAATGGTAAAAAGTCAAAAGTTACATAGAGAAACAATTGATAGGAAGTCGTGGAGAGCCATGATCGTACATGTTTGGCAGGGAGACTGTACATAAAAGAAGAAGCATGTGGATGTCAGAACAAGGACAATAGCGTAAGAAGTTACTGAGAGCAAGACTAGACAGGAAGTTGTGGAGAGCGTTGATTGCGCATATACGTTGAATAAAAGTGTAATATACATGGTAATAATGCTTATTGTCAATTTCAACGTTTCTTATACTGGAAGATATCCAAGGATGGTTTGTTTTGGAAAGATAGCAAAAATTTGGAGAAGTAAGGAACAGACAAAGTATTTATTACAATTCTTTTTTGTCCAGATGACCAAATTATTGCAATAAGGATTAAAAGCATTCTGAGCTACTGCGACGAGGATTAAGATTTTGTCACATATGTCTTCTACTGCGAAGTTTTCAAAATCCCCTCAAGCCCCAGAGGATCATCCCCCAGGCAGTACCTCTGCTTCGGGAAGGGGCTGGAGTCATTACTTGGCGGCTGAGATGTCGTCCCCCAAAGGGAAAGTGCCGAGGGGTTTTGAGCAATTTTTCCTCGGTATTGCCGTTAAACCCACTTGAACCTGACGTGTTACATTCGGTAGCGATGTGGGCACACTGAAAAATATATTTCGGTAAGTGAGCACCAGGTGGGGTAGTTTGAAGCTAATATTAGCCCAAGAGGCCATCCCAAGGCAGTACCTCTTCTTTCGGACAAAGTCTGGGTTCATTAATCGACGCGTGAGATGTCCCCAAAAGGTGAAGTGCCGAAGGGGCTTGAGCAATCTTTCCACGGTAGTGCCAGTAAACTTGTGTCCCATACGGCAGCGACGTGGGCGAACTGAAAATACACTTTATTTCAGCAAATGAGTCAGTTGGTGCTGACAATGTTCTCCAGTTTTCGGGTTGGCAGTGTGTAGTATCTCTAGTTTACAGAAAAATGCTTTGGGGGCTGCGTGGGCACTGGGGTTCCAACCCTGCGGCAGCACCTGTCCATGGATTAAAGACGAAGGGATGGTAGATACCAATGCCAGTGTGACAGTGGTCGCAAGAACTGGACATCCTTTGGCTTTCGCCCATATGTACACGTATGGGCGCTCCCCATCAAATCAACCTTGTATACGCAAAAAGTTATGATTAGTCACCATTTCGACGGGAATAATTTGTGAGTCCCACAAAGACCTGTGTTTTTTTGTTTGTTTCTTTTCTTTTTTTTTTTTTTTAATCAAAACACCATCTCTAGTATACAAAAACTTACTGAAGCCTATCTACCCTTAGCTCAAGCAAGTTATCTCCCGGCTGGTTGCCAATGCAGTATATTGCTTCGTGGAGTCTTTACACCATTTTCCTTCTGCAAGATGTGTTGCCTTCACTACGGTTTTGTTGTTCTAGAAACGAAGTCTCCCCATCCTATATAAAAAAATGAAACCGACAAAAACGTATTTTTGAAAAAGTTTAAGAAACTAGGCAAATATACAGGGTGATTGAAAAGTAATTCCCCATTTTATATATGATGGACTCTCCCGTTTGAGTATAATTTCTACAAGAGGGGAGAGTCCATCATATATAAAATAGGGAGTTACTTTCCAAACACCCTGTACAATTGCCTCGTGGTAGAAATAGTAGAAGATATGCTATTTCAAGACAACATTACCTGTTGTTATTGGGGCTCTAATTTTATCTGTAGTTCACGGAATAAAAGCTTTGAGTCATAAAAATGACTTCAAAGAGACTGCTTATAGTCTTTTCTTATTATCCAGGGGTTGTTGCCAGATTGAAAGAGAGTTTAACCCCCGTGACATAGATGTCCCTTTAAATTTTTATTTAAACTATTCGCTATGGGTCGTTTCTCTAACGGTAGTATGATCAAATTTCAAACTTAAATTCTTCCTCCATTTAAAATACTACAATTAGAAAATTTATTCAGTTTAAATACAGAAGAGTCATTAGAATGACTCTAAAGGGCGACTTCTTTATT
>OZ010603.1:80034621-80057121 GCA_963932145.1 Acanthosepion lycidas
CCCTTCTCCCCATCCTTTCTTCTGTCACTCCCATCTGATCTTGCTCCAAATTTTTCTGTAACCCCTTGCGTCCTAGTGGCTTCCCGCCTTGCTTGGGGTGAAACGCTTAATATATTTTATATATATAATTATATATATATATATATATATATATATATATATATATATATATACTATTTTTATTGTAATAGATTACAATAAAAAACATTTTACATCAATATACAAAGGCTTTCATGTTTCAGTACTATAATTGTATTTTCTCAGGCAATGGTAGATAACTTGTGATAAAAATGATTTATTAGGGAAATTTGCAAACAAACGATCGTTGATTGGCATGTCTAAGCGTCAGTTTATCTTGACATGAATAAATAACCCAACCACCTCCACCCTCTGATCATATTTGTCTATTTTACTTTAGAGCTGACTTTTAATTGGTTAATCTAGACATACCCATGAGTAAATTTTTAATTCTGTCATTATACTCCCTTTAATTTCCGAAAAAAGGGTAACGATTTGTTTTCAAATTTCCCTAGCTGTAAATCGAAGTTTAAATTCACTCTTCCCAACTAGTATCACCGAAGTTTTGCTTCATTCGTCGAAATTTAGCTTCACTTGGCCCAACTCCATTGATGTTTGGCTTGAATCTACCCCACTCAGTTTCGGCGAATCATTCAGCCAAAATCGGTTCGTCGAAATTTGGCTTCACTTGGCCCAACTCGATACATCGATGTTTGGCTTGCCTCGGCTCAATTCGGTTTCGGCGAATCATTCGGCCAAACTCGGTTCGTCGAAATTTGGCTTCACTTGGTCCCACTCGATACATCGATGTTTGGTTTGACTCGGCTCAATTCGGTTTCGGCGAATCATTCGGCCAAAATCGGTTTGTCGAAATTTGGCTTCACTTGTTCCAACACGATACATCAATGTTTGGCTTGCCTCGGCCCAAATTGCTTGAGTTTCGTACCCAAAAGGTACGCCAAGATTTTAACAAAAATGTTTTCAATTCTTGTCCGTAAAAGAAAGTAGATTACCTGTGGAACACAGAATCTGACAGCAATTTGGAACGTAGGAAGAACCGGAAAAAAATTTAATATCATTAAGAAACATAGGCGACCTACTGAAATTGAATTTTGGAAGAAAAAGAAAAAGTTCACCTTGGAGATGTTCTCATTTTTGCCGGCTGACGAATCCGCCATAGAGAAAAAAACGCCTCGGGGCTTGCAGACCGCAATCTCTTAGCACGTGTCGTTTTCTGGTGAACACTCTATTTGTTTTTTTCAATAGTAAGTCTCGTTCTTATAGTAATAGTAGTAGTAGCAGTCGTGGTTACATTGTTGATATTGTTCTTCCTCTTCTTTCTCTCCACCTTTTATCGTCTGCTTCCATTCATGGCTGTTTATTTTGTAGCGGTGAAGGTTTCTTACCCGCTGCCTACTAGCAATGAGAGAAAGCACTAATAGCTCTCAAATAGCAAACGAATTATTTATTTTCACTTGCAAAGAATGATGATGTTAAAAGCAGGAAATACAATTAACATCATGAAAAGAAATATGGAAAAAAATAGTGCACAAGGGAAAATATGATGTAAAGAGGCAGGGCCTGAGGAGGTGGACAGCCGAAGTGCTCCCTGGGACCTGCAGCTAAAACAAAATAGTCCCGTTACATTTTACCATCATAGACAATATCGTTTTAGACGTTTTTTTTTTCATTCATTTGTTCGTTCATTTTTCTTTCTTTTTTTTTGTTTTTCTTTCTTTTTCTCTTAATTCCTTTTACACAATCCTTTCTTTTACTTTTTCGTTTACATAATACTTTTTCTTTCCTTCTTTCTTTTCTTCTTTCTTTACACTATCCTTCTTTTGACTGTTTTTCCTTCATTTTGTCTTTCATTCATACTTTCATTCTTTCTTTTTCTTCCTTTCATTCGTTCGTTTTCTTTAGACAATTCTTTCTTTCTTTTTTCGTTCTTTTTCTCTTCTTTCTTTCATTTTCTCTTAATTTTCTTTACGCAATCCTTTCTTTCTTTCTTTCTTTCTTTCTACAATCCTTTTTTTCTTTACACTATGCTTTTGATTGTTTCTCTTTTTATTTTGTTGTATAAAGCTTTTTCTTTCTTCCTTTTTCTCTTAATTCCTTAAAGAAAGAAAGGATTGTATAATCCTTTCTTTCTTTCTTTCTTTCTTTCTTTCTTTCTTTCTTTCTTTCTTTCTTTAGATTAGTCTTGCTTTCATTGCTTCTATTTTTTCTTTACACAACCCTTCTTTGTGTCTACTTTCTTTCTTCATATGAACTTTTCTCTCTGTGTTTCTTCCGTTCTTTCTTTCGTCATATCTTTCATTTTCTTTTGATTTGTTCTTTTTTCTTTACACAACCATTCTGTCCCTTTTTCTTTTTTATATAAACATTTTCTTTCTTTTATTCTTTCTTTCTTCCTTCGTACCATTCTTTTTCTTTACAAAACTCTTTCTTTCATTCGTTATTTTTCCCTTCTTTCATTCCTTCCTTCTTTCTTTTTTTATTTTCTTTACACAATTTCATTTACATTTTCCTTTAAACAATTCTTTCTTTCTTTTTCGCTTAATTTTCTTTACACTATCCTTTGTTCCTTTTTTTTACACAATCTTTTCTTTCTTTCTTTCTTTCTTTCTTTCTTTCTTTCTTTCTTTCTTTCTTTGCATTATCTTTTCTTTCTGTTTCTCTTAATTTTCTTTATACTACCCTTTCTTTCATTTTTACACAATCCTTTCTTTCTTTCTTTCTTTCTTTCTTTTAGTTCTTTTCATTTTCTGTTAATTTTCGTTATACTATCATTTCTTTCTTTCTTATAAAATCCTTTCTTTCTTTCTTTCTTTCTTTCTTTCTTTCTTTCTTAATTTTCTTTATACTACCCTTTGTTTCATTTTTTACACAATTCTTTCTTTCTTTCTTTCTTTCTTTCTGTTGTGGCCTGTTTAGGGGCCAGATAGAAAGACACGGAAGACGAAGGTAGGTTGAAAAGAGTATATTGAAGATATATACAAAATAATAGTGTTAGTAATAAGTAGATTAGCACCGCGTCTACTACTCCACTTCCCTCTACCCGTCTCTTGCAGTTTGTATTTATGAGAGGAGGAAGAGTTCATTCTACTGTAGAAGGGTTTACCACAACACTTTCTTTCTTTCTTTCTTTCTTTCTTTCTTTCTTTCTTTCTGTTGTTTTCCTTACTTTCTTAAACCTTTCTTTCTTTTTTATTCGCTGCTTATAGTCAAATTGCTATTCATCATTTTCAGCATCTTTTCCTTTTTCTGTCCTCTTTGATTAAAGAGTTCCATTGTCATTTCCAGTTGGAGATTATTGGGGTCTTCATCGCCTCTCTATTCCAAATATTTTGCCCGGTCGTTTCCCCGACCGACTAATTCAAAGGCCGTCACCGATGAGGAAACGTGACGCTGAGACGTCAAGACTACTCACCGTGGAAATCCTTAATTTTTTTTTTTTTAAGCGTTTCACCCCAAGCAAGGCGGGAAGCCAGTAGGACGCAAGGGGCTACAGAAAATATAGAGCGAGATCAGATAGGAGTGATAGAAGAAAGGATGAGGAGAAGGGTAGTGGATAGATCAAGGTAACTGGAGATGTCGATTGACATTACACTTGAATAGCTGGAGATTATAGCTCTCAGAGAAACTGGAATAGGGAAGGGAGTTCCACAGGCGAGAGGTGCGAGACATGAAGCTATTAGAGTAGAAGAGACGGCTACATTTAGGAGTTTCGATAATGACATCTGGGAACCACCGAATGCAGCTGCACTGGAGCAATTTCCATGAAAGTATTTGTAGAACAGACAGAAAGAGGCGACGGCGCATCTGTGAGAAAGTGACTGTAGACGAGATGCCAGAGCAGGGCCAATTATATTGCATATCCGCCTCTGGAGCCTATCAAGAACCCCGAGGCAAACAGAAGGGGCTCCAGACCATATATGGCAGCAATACTCCATGCAAGGGCGAATTTTTGATTTGTAGATCTGGAGGATCGATTCCGGGGATTAAAATTTCCTGGCACGGCACAGGGAGCCAACTTTCCTTGCGGTGGACGAGGCAATGCCGGTAAACAAACGCTACGAATATAACTATAAAACACAAGACAAAAAAAGACGAATACAATTCAGAACGATTAATGATAATATTAGTTAGAAAATGAAGCAGCAACCGTTTAATATCAGAAAAGTCACCTTTGCAGGTTGAATTGGTTAATATGTATAATTCTACAGAAGTCCAATGTTGTCCCATGTCGCTGTTTTTCTGGTGTCTGTCATTAGTTTTCTTTTAAAAAATAAACTGTAATTGCTAAATCAAACAAGTAGAAAAATTATCTGGGAAGTATTTTAAGAGAGGACGAAAAGTGCGATATTGAAATCCGGAGGTGTATTGGGATAGCGAAAGGTGCCTTCCAAAAGCTAAGAAAAATATTAAGAAACAGGAAACTTTTAGTTAGTATTGAACTGTTATGCAATATCAGTCCAGTAAATGCTGGATAATCTACATACAGATGGAAAAGAGATCTGAAGCAACAGAAATGGGATCCTATAGAAGGATGCTGAGAATGCCATGGACTGAACATATGAAGTTCTAGAGAATAAAAAGAAAAAGGACACTTATAGTTAACATCATCAGTTTATAGTTCGTGTTTATGCATGAGTCTATATTTAGGCATCAGTAGTGTTTATACTTGAGCTTATAGTTTGCCTTTATACCTGTGTTGTAACCTAGGAAAGGCTACTGAATAGAATAATCAAACGAAGGTTGGTAATGAACGATAATACTTAGGACAAAAACAAGACATATATGATTCGCCAGCGGCGATTAGATGTAGTAAACTGCTAGACGGGAGTCAAGTGAATTCCACAATGAATCTCAAATTGCCGACCAACATACAGTTGTGACGTCGTTCCCTGGTCGCAGCGCCAACTGTGACGTTCTATCCTAGTCTACCACGGCACCAACTGTGACGTCCCTAAACAGCACCAATTGTGACGTCCTCGCCGCGGCGCTAGCCGTTCGCTCCTCGCTGCTCCGTTCGGGTGTCGCCGCTCCAAATGTGACGTTCTAACCTTTTGGTGATTCGGGTGGGAATCTGGTTAGATTTGATATCAGCCTCGTCGTTCCCAACTCGCCTCCAACGCCTGGTTACCAAGGTAACTGCACTGATCCCCCAGTCCGCCTACCCACGTTGTGAATTGATCTTAGGCAGACGAGATCAAACAGTGGTTGGGGCCGTACTGCAAACCGAGTTCAACGGGGGTGATACCACACAAATATGCATAAAAGACAATAAAATGAAAACTCAAAAGTTCAAAGTATCAAAGAAAAAGGTAACAAACTTTATGTCTAGTTGTTCGATACATAGGACTGCATCTATCTCCCGACCCGTTCTATGGAATGTGACACGTCGTTTTCCGCCAGGCAAGTTTTAACACTTCAAGTTGTCTGCTCTCTAAGAAATTGGTGTTTCGGTGGGTCTTTGGACGAAAGTCAAAAAAAAAAAAAACTTATTCCGGTGATCTGGATCTAAGTCGCTCTTCAAAATAATTGTTCTTGGGTTGAAGAGGGGTCCGGAATGTGCGTGAATCTTGGTCAGCTATCTGCAAGGCTTGCTTCAACTGAAGACTGACTCTGGGAACTGCTGGAACTCAACTAAACTCTGCTCGTTGTGGCTTCGTTTATATGGGCGCCGACCAAAACCGGGGTGAGTTTGTCGGTGCCGGGGGGTTCCTCGATAATTCTAAATACATATCCACATCTCTGGTTAGGAATTTCCACCTTTTTCCATTTTTGGGAACCTTTCCTCACTCCCACCTTCTCATCATACTTCAGAGGGGCGTGAACTGCCCTCTCCACATCTTCGTAGCAACCTCTCTTACTCATCCTCCAGATGGGCAGCAACAGCCTCCCTCGTGCGTCACGTGATCACCACTCGACCAATGATGTCTTAGTCGGGCGTGGACGAATCCGCGGCTTTGTTTCAGGAAGAAAAAAATATCTTGCTTAACTAAAAAAAAAAATTATCTCTTCTCTTTCCCTTTTCTTCCTCTTAATCGCCGTTATCATTTCTCTGGCCGCGAACGGGACAATATGACAATGGCGGTCATAACTCTTGTTCTACACGTGTTTACGTCAGGTATTTTATTGCTAATTATCAGAATGGGTGGTCTTCCTAACACTGTCTCAAAAAGAAACATCTCCAAAGTTTCAGTCAGTCTGTCGCCTCGAAGAAAGAAAAAAACACTTCTAGGTTCCCATTCATTTTCCTTCGGTACATATTTCTGATAACATAATTTTATTATCGCAGGCCAAGGATGTTCCGTCGAAGGAAAATCGGTCAACGGACACTCGTAGGTGGTTTTTAATTTTTCATATCTGTCCAAAGTCCTTTTAGTTGCCTGTTTTTCGTCACTTATCGAAATAACATTTTCATTTGAATTTTTTTTCTCTCTCTTTGGCCAGCCGGTCTGTAGTTGATAATAAGATGTCTTCCCGTACCAATAGTTTGTTTTCATATCCTTAGATAACACAGCCGATGCCAAAACATATCTGATTCTTTCTTTTTTCCCCCTGTCATTGTAATGACACTCTTTCGCCATTTGTTACTTATCAAAATATCCTTTTATCCATTGTCTCTTAGCCGTGTGTGTGTTCTTGCTTATCACCCACGATTCGGTCCTTAGCCTCTCCTTTTCCTCTTTTCTTTCTTTTCCCTTTCTGCCTCGTTAAATGGTGCCACAATCCTCCCCTAAACGATTTGTCATTTACGCGTAAATAACACCTAAACCCAAATACACCATTTAACATGAATCATGCATTTGTCGCATGCAATTCTATACTACTTTCCTACATGCAACGTAATGTTCTCTTTCAAGTTCTTCTGTTCTACATGAATGTAATGTTCTATTTCATCTTCTTCTGGTCTACATGCAATGTAATGTTCTTTTTCATCTTCTTCTGTTCTACATGCAAATGTAATGTTCTCTTTCAAGTTCTTCTGTTCTACATGCAATGTAATGTTCTTTTTCATCTTCTTCTGTTCTACATGCAAATGTAATGTTCTCTTTCAAGTTTTTCTGTTCTACATGCAATGTAATGTTCTTTTTCAAGTTCCTCTATTCTATATGTAATGTAATGTGTGCGTGTGCCTGTGGGTGCAGATGTGGTTACTATGGCTTGTTCTTTTTGGTCAATGTTTTCCTCTCCGCTGTGGGAGGTTTTTCCGCCGCACGTGGCGGTCTCACGCCAGCCTCCTCCGCTGGTCTTCCTGCAATTTCTTCGCCGATTCTGTATGAGTAAGGAACATTACTCGGCATCTCCCTCTCGAGTTACTGCATGCGCATTGGATTGTCATTCGTTAATCTCCTCTTACTCTTAATCTTCCATGCTACTATACCCCCGATGGCTATAACTATGAATGTACCCATCACTATTGACCAACTTATCGCGATCTGCTCATCGCCTTCCCAAGCCATACCTTCATTTCCCAACGCACTTAACTTGTCCCTCAATTGATCCATATCGATCTTTTCTATCGGCTTCATTAGTTCTGGCATTTTATTCGAGGTAACATTGGAGAATCCCTTCACTATTGGCTCCCATAATTCTGTACAATTGACTAAGCCTCTGCCAATCATTTCTATGATTGAATCTTTCTCTTCATATCTTTCTTCTTCCTGGTAATAGGGGGATAAGGACATAGATATCCCAAATGCCGAACATCCCATGGGTAACTTTAACAGGGATAATGGTGGCCTTACTTTTAATGTCCCTCTGGACTCTCCCCCACACACCCTAGACAATCTGATAGGTTTCTGTGTGGCTACTGCCCACACCCCGTCTGAAACACTGATAGCTTGTGGTAATGCCGTGTTTGCTAATACCTCCACTTGGCAGGTTCTCTTAATTCCTTCTCTCTTCCCTTCAAACAATTCTAGTATGCACATTTTGCGGTTACCAGTTATATAGATAGGGCTCAACGAGGTACAAGTCCCTAGAGCATCATCTCTACAATTTCTAGCTTCTTCAGCTGTTAGCAACATGAATTTAGTTCTCCCTGAATTTAAAGCTATGTATTCTGTTTCCACCTTGTACCTTGCTATCATTCCCAAACCTTGATCTCTTCTGGGGTAGGGAATGGGTAAATTTATAACCTGGTATATCTCGAATATACTCTCTCTATCTAACAACGGAACAGATATCACAACCAATAGTCGTCTATTTCCCAACAAGGTCACACATCCCAGTGCATTATAATATTTCCACAATTCTTTGGTGGAGTCAACTGGCAGCCTTAAATGGTGGGGTAACTCGGCCTGTATTCCGAGTAGCACTTCCCTTAGGCGACCCGGGTTTACTATGCTTGGGGAGAGGTGTCCCAATGACAGCATGTCTAATTGCGCTCTCACGTGTTCCAGCAAGATCGTCAACGACTGACTAGTTTGTCGTACCTTATTCGAAATTGTCATCAGTTGGAAATATTTTTGCATGAATCCGCTCATTTCTTGTAATTCGATCATTACAGTTTCTGTATCATTAATTACCTCTTGTCTCAACCCTGTCAGGTTATCTATTAACCAATTGATTCTGGCTCTGTTTTTGGCCACCTCTAACCTTGTCACATTTAATATTGTTACACTCTCCCTTGCCACTTGAGCAAGCGTCCTCTGGTTTACTTCCACTTCTCCCAGTTTCCTTCTTATGAATTTAACGTCATCTTCAGTCACTGTTCGAAACAGGACATTTAACGCTTTTCCTACAATCGGAACTACTGATCTCTTTTCCCGCGTCTGCAGTAACTCTATTCCCTTCAGGTAATTTTGCATGTCCCTCCATTGAGCCACTATCATAGTGGCCTCTGATTCTAGGGAGTGTAGTAAACTAAGATACCCTTTTTCCTTGGGATAATCTTGCCCTACCTTCAACCGGGCTGCATCCAGCTGCGTTAGCTCATTTCTTAACTTATTTAGTAGCGACTCGTATGGTTTCAAATCTATCACGAATGTGATCAACCATCTAGACTTGGTTATTATTACTTCACTCGTCTTTTTAAAAATGGTGTTTCGGCTTCCGCCATCGTCACCATCAGTGTGGCTATCATCATCATCATCATCAGCCCTTTCATCTTGATCATTCCTGTAAGGTAACAAAATTCTCTTGTTGTTATTCTTCACAACCATTCAGTCTTGCTCAATTCATCACTCAATTATTCCATAATTTCTTACTACGTTCAGCTCTTCCCTCCTCTAACTAACTCCTAGCAGACAGAATGGCCCGGACAGGTGTGCGTGGCGCCCACTCCCAAAGGTCGTACTTCATGACACCACTGATGGCCAGTCAGCAATGCCAATAATCTTCTTCCGTCCTTCGTGAGATGCAGCCCGCGACTCCATCCCCTCCATCCACATCCACCACAGTCAGCCAGCAGGTTTTTGGATGAGCCAGTGTCGTTACCTGTCGACACCGACTGTTTCTATTCTGCACAGCCTTCTTTGTTCTACTGAGATTTGGGGGTCTTCACCCTTCTTGATCTCATCTTCCGAGGTGGTCCCTGCTCAACCTCTAACCTTCCCTCTGTGTTTAATTCCCGTCCAGGAGATGTTTTGTCCTCTTCTTCCTCCCCTGATTCTTCCTTCTGTTTAGAGTCCTCGCCTTGGACGTCTTTAATACCTCCTGACTCTATGTCTAGATCTCTCCTGTTCCTTAGCTTTTCCTTGAGCTGGGAAAGGGGTATTTGATCCTCTTCCTCCCACTCGCTGGGCCCTTCGTCCTGGTCAGGGTGCCTCTTTTTAGAGCCCTTGGCTGCTTGATTGGATCTCCTCGTCTTTCTCTTCCTTTCCTTTGGACATGGGGGTGCGATGGCGACCTCGCAGGGTCTTCTCTGCACCGATTCAGTCGACGACTGAACACCGCTGATATCCGCCGAGGGTTCCAACCCCGTCACTCGGATCACTTCGTCTATCTGGCCAAGTCGATCTATCTCCTCATTTTCTTCGGAATCTTCCTCCGTCTCCATTTCTTCCGGCTCAACCAGAGTTACCCTCCTTGTCCTTGTCTTCTTAGGCCTCGGCTCGCTCATTTCCAGGTTAGCTATTTCAGCCTTCCCTAGATCATTGGCATGGACCCTCCTTGCTCGTCTTGCCACTTGATCCCATATTACATATGATACTGGACCCGTCTGCTCTACTATCCGGTAGTACGGTTCCCATCTTTGGTCCAGCTTTCCTTCTCTCTGGTGGATTTTATAGTAGACAGGGTCTCCAACCTTCAATTCAACTACCTTTCTTTCAGCATTCATTCTCTCATTTCTTTTCTTCTGGGCCCTCTTTATTCTTCTTCTGGCCTGAACAAATATTTTATGTTGTTGTTCTAGCAACAGCTGATGATGATCTTCTCCCATATATTTTTTCGGGGCTTCAATAGGTTATCAACAGGCAGGACCACGTCTCTGCCAAACAACATAAAGTAAGGAGAAAATCTGGAGGTTTCGTTTATCGTAAACCACACGGCCGCCAGAGCCTGTGTCAAATACAAGTCCCAGTTTCCAGTGTTCTCTCTGACCAGCTTGGCCAATACATCTCCCAAGGTTCTATGAAACCTTTTCACTTTAGCATTTCCTTGGGGGTGATATGGAGATGCTTTTACATGCTCTATATTCAAACCTGTCAGCACTTCTCTCACTATGCTGTTTACATTCTCCGTGCCATTATCTGTTACCAACTGCACAGGGGCGCCATACCTAGGGAAGATTTCACTTATTATCAAACCGGCCACAGTTCCAGCCTTCTTGTCTGGTACTGCAAATGCCTCAGGCCAATTTGTTAGCCAATCGACAAAACTCACTATGTAGTTGTTTCCCTGTGCAGTTTCCCCATATGGTCCTGATACATCCATACTCACTTTCTCGAAGGGGAAGTTCGGCACGTCCGTCTCCTCCAATGGTGCCATTTCCTGCCTTCTGCTCTGCGACTGGCACACTACGCAGCTCCGAACATAGTTAGTGACCTCTCCGCACAATTTGGGCCAATAGTACTTTCTTTCTATTAGATCACATGTCCTATCAATTCCCATGTGACCCAACCTCTCGTGGCACTGTTCTAATACCTCTGGTCTTAAACTTTTGGGCACATACAACTTGGGCTTGACTTCTTCATCCCTGCCTGAGAGATAATACAGCCTTTCCTCTATTATGGCATACTTGGTGGTCTCTCCTGCCTTCACCTTTTCTCTCAGGGCAGCTATTTCACTGTCTGCCTGCTCCTTCTCAATTCCTTCTGTCCAGTAGGGATCGGTTATTATCTGTGTGTCCCCTTCTTCGTCCGATTTTAACATAGGGCGATCTTTTAGCTTATTAGAGTTAATTACTCCTATTCTGTAGGCTTTATCATCTACTCCCTGCTCTACTTTTACAGATATTTCTTCCAGTTGTTTCGGTATTCTTGAGAGTAAATCTGCGCACGTGTTTTCCTTCCCTGCCAAATACTCTATCTTACAGTGGTAGCCACTTAACTTAAGTGCCCACTGTTGAATCTTATTATTTGTCCACTCTGCCTGCAATAGGTACTGCAGAGGTTTGTGGTCTGTTTTTACAGTAAAGACCGCACCATACAAGAAGTAGTCCAATTTTTGGAGAGCATACATGATAGCATATGCTTCTCTTTCTATTACTGGCCATCTCTGTTGTGTCTCTGAGAGCTTATGAGAGAGAAAGTATATCGGTACTTCCTCTGGTATGCCTGGCACTGGTCCTTCTTTATCGGGACACGGCTGGGTAAGAACTGCTCCTACACACTGCTCACTGGCATCAGTGTATAGTACCATGGGCTTGCTGAGGTCTGTGTACGTCAGCAGTGGGACGGCTGTCAACTGTTCTTTTAACGTATCAAATGCCTGTTGACAATCCTCTGTCCACTTGAACCTAGCGTATTTCTTCGTCAGGGCTACTAGTGGTATGGCAATTCTCGAAAATGCTGGACGAAGCGTCGGTAGTAACCTATAGCTCCTATAAAACCTCTTACCTGTCTCACTGTCTTAGGTTCTGGTATTTCCCTTATGACTTTCACCTTATCCATGTCGGGTTTAATACCGTCTCCGTTTATAACAAAGCCCAAATATCTAGTCTCCTCCTTCAGAAACTGACACTTCGACAATTTCAATTTTAAGCCGTGTTTTCTTAACCTTCCCAACACTTGTTTTAGATGGAAAAAGTGTTGTTCTACTGTCTCCGAAAATATTAAGATATCGTCCAAATATGCCATGGCAAAGCTCTCGTATCCTCCTAACACTATTGACATCAGCTGTTGGAAGATTCCCGGGGCATTATCTAAACCGAATGGCATCACCCTGAACTGAAACAGTCCTAGGTGACACGCAAATGCGGCCTTCTCCTTGTCAGCCTCATCAAGGGCTACCTGCCAATACCCGGACCTCAAGTTCAACGTAGAGAAGTACTTTGCCTTCCCTAATAATGCCAATATGTCATCTATTAGTGGCAATGGCACCGCCAACGGCTTCGATATAGAATTCAGTTTCCTAAAATCTACACAAAAACGGTGCCCGCCATCTTTCTTACCTACTATTACGATTGGGAAGCTCCAAGGGGAGATCGATCTTTCGATCATCCCAGCTTCCAACATCTCTTCTACTGCCTCTTCTACAAGGGGTCTTTTATGAATAGATGTCCGGTAGGGTTTTAATTTCACAGGGGGGTGATCTCCGGTGTCGATTTTCATTTTGACTGTGTGGGTCTGGCCCAATTCCTTGTCTGACTGGGCTACCACATCTCGATTATCCCTCAGCAGACCTCCCACCCTGGTTCTAAATTGATCCGGTGCTAATATATCTTCGTCCACTATTCCTTCTGTTTGCTCTACAAGTTTTCTTCGTTCCTCTTCGAATCTCACCCGATTCAGAGTCCGTAGGGTTAGCCCTTTCCCTATCTCTTCCCCTCTCCTAACCTTTATAGTCTTTTGGGCCTGGTTCACCATCATAATGGGCACTAATTCAGCTGCCTCCACCACTGTCTCACACAGAGTTACCTCATTCTCTTCTAGGCCCTTCCCTTCCACAGGGACCAACTGCAGGGTTCCTTTTCCTATTTTCTTCCCTGACATTAACCTACCCTTTCCCGACACCGCCGTTCTAGGGGGTAGCTTTACATCTTCCTCCACCACTATTGTTATATCTTCTTCCGGTGGGCATCCCAATGGCGTTCTCTCGCCATTCACTATCAGCACAGTGGGGTTGAACTCTATCTGGGCCCTCTGGCTCCGGAGCCAATCTTCTCCCAAGATTGCCTCCGTACACAGGTCGGGGGTTACGTAAAAATTTTGGGTGCTTCTTAATTTCCCAATCCTCACAGGGAGCCTCACCATCCCTTTTATCTTCAGGGGGGTTCCATCTGCTTGCGTGACCTCTATGTCCGCTTCCCGTAACCTACTCTTCTGTTTCACCCGCCTGTATGCTTCCTCTCTCAGCAATGACACAGATGCTCCTGTGTCTACCAGAGCTTTCATCGCCTTACCCCCTATCTCTGCTTTACAGGATAGCTCCTTCTCTTGCGTCAGCGAAGAGAACACTTGGGCTTTCCTCTTCCTGGGCCCCCACCCTTGGGTCATCCCAGCCATAGGCACCGGCAGCAATAAATCACCTTCATTATTCTTACGGGGGGGGGAGTTCTGCGCTTTTCGCACCTGGGCGGGCCCGGCTGGACCTCTCCCAGTCTCCCGCGGCTGTTCCTAAGGATACAGCTTATCTTCAAGTGCCGTGGTCTCCTACAAAACCAGCACCTTCTTGCCGGACAGTTCGCCGCAAAGTGGCCCACCTGACCACATGTCCAACATTTTGCTCTTTTTCTCTTCAACTGGGCTAACCTCTTGTTTACTCCCGGGGGGACCTGTCCTCTACCCAAGCGGCTCGCTCGACCACTGGTCCAAGCTTTTTAACTGGGCCACCCTCCCTCTTAATTCCGGGGTGGCCCGCTGGCTTTTCCCTGGTCTTGTCTCTTGGGTTCGGCCTTCTTTGTTAATATCGGTGGGGCGCCTTTTCTCAGCCCGCACCACTTGGCCAGGTGTCCTCTCTTTCCACACCTGGTGCACCTGTCCTGTTCGAAGTCTGGGGGCAAACCCCACTTCGTCGGATATTCCGCCGCTCTGTGGTCCTCATGCCCACAGGTCCAGCAGACCAGCCCGTATCTACCCGGCGTGGGCTTATAAAATCCATGCCTGGTTGACCATGCCTTTCTATTGGGGTCTTCTTCCCACACCTCAGGCTGATCTACTTCTAGCTTGACCCTCCGATTCCACGCGGGGGGTCTTCCGCCTTTCCCCCTTTTTCCGACCTCTTGACTTAGTATCTGGTTCCTTCCACACCTTTTCACCTTTTCCCATACGCCCTGGCTCTCCTTGGCCAGCTCTATTGCTGCCGATAGTCTCACCGGCCCCTCTTTCAGCACGTCGTGACGAACACGCTTGTCACTTAGGGCCTCCACATACAGGTATGCTAACTGGGCCTGCATGACCGCATTGTCTCTAACCACTTCTCGGAAGGCCAATGATGACAGCTTTCCCGCTCGGGCCCCCAATTCTCCAGGGGTTTCGTCCACCCAACAACTTTCTCAGGTCAGCTGACAACCCTTGTCTAACCCTCTCTTCATCCCCCACTGCTCTATCTGAATCATAGTCCGACATATTTAAAGAGAAAGACAATCTACGCAGCAATAATCGAGGTTGGGAAATAAAGCAAAGTGTCCTACCATACAGACGATTCTGTTCTCGTTCCTCTCGGTCCCGGGTCGTTTTGAGTCCTATTCGAAATTTCTCAGCAACAGTGGTCGGTCCAGGATCCTGTCCTGCTGTCACGGTACTAATTATGGCAGTGGCTGTTCCAGGGTCCTATCCTGGTCACGGCACCAGTTGTGACGTCGTCCCTGGTCGCAGCGCCAACCGTGACGTTCTATCCTAGTCTACCACGGCACCAACTATGACGTCCCTAAACAGCACCAATTGTGATGTCCTCGCCGCGGCGCTAGCCGTTCGCTCCTCGCTGTTCCGTTCGGGTGTCGCCGCTCCAATTGTGACGTTCTAACCTTTTGGTGATTCGGGTGGGAATCTAGTTAGATTTGATATCAGCCTCGTCGTTCCCAACTCGCCTCCAACGCCTGGTTACCAAGGTAACTGCACTGATCCCCCAGTCCGCCTACCCACGTTGTGAATTGATCTTAGGCAGACGAGATCAAACAGTGGTTGGGGCCGTACTGCAAACCGAGTTCAACGGGGGTGATACCACACAAATATGCAAAAAGGACAATAAAATGAAAACTCAAAAGTTCAAAGTATCAAAGAAAAAGGTAACAAACTTTATGTCTAGTTGTTCGATACATAGGACTGCATCTATCTCCCGACCCGTTCTATGGATTGTGACACGTCGTTTTCCGCCAGGCAAGTTTTAACACTTCAAGTTGTCTGCTCTCTAAGAAATTGGTGTTTCGGTGGGTCTTTGGACGAAAGTAAAAAAAAAAACTTATTTCGGTGATCTGGATCTAAGTCGCTCTTCAAAATAATTGTTCTTGGGTTGAAGAGGGGTCCGGAATGTGCGTGAATCTTGGTCAGCTATCTGCGGGGCTTGCTTCAACTGAAGACTGACTCTGGGAACTGCTGGAACTCAACTCAACTCTGCTCGTTGTGGCTTCGTTTATATGGGCGCCGACCAAAACCGGGGTGAGTTTGTCGGTGCCGGGGGGTTCCTCGATAATTCTAAATACATATCCACATCTCTGGTTAGGAATTTCCACCTTTTTCCATTTTTGGGAATCTTTCCTCACTCCCACCTTCTCATCATACTTCAGAGGGGCGTGAACTGCCCTCTCCACATCTTCGTAGCAACCTCTCTTACTCATCCTCCAGATGGGCAGCAACAGCCTCCCTCGTGCGTCACGTGATCACCACTCGACCAATGATGTCTTAGTCGGGCGTGGACGAATCCGCGGCTTTGTTTCAGGAAGAAAAAAATATCTTGCTTAACTAAAAAAAAAAATTATCTCTTCTCTTTCCCTTTTCTTCCTCTTAATCGCCGTTATCATTTCTCTGGCCGCGAACGGGACAATATGACAATGGCGGTCATAACTCTTGTTCTACACGTGGTTTACGTCAGGTATTTTATCGCTAATTATCAGAATGGGTGGTCTTTCTAACACGGTCTCAAAAAGAAACATCTCCAAAGTTTCAGTCAGTCTGTCGCCTCGAAGAAAGAAAAAAACACTTCTAGGTTCCCATTCATTTTCCTTCGGTACATATTTCTGATAACATAATTTTATTACCGCAGGCCAAGGATGTTCCGTCGAAGGAAAATCGGTCAACGGACACTCGTAGGTGGTTTTTAATTTTTCATATCTGTCCAAAGTCCTTTTAGTTGCCTGTTTTTCGTCACTTATCGAAATAACATTTTCATTTGAATTTTTTTTTCTTTGGCCAGCCGGTCTGTAGTTGATAATAAGATGTCTTCCCGTACCAATAGTTTGTTTTCATATCCTTAGATAACACAGTTGATGCCAAAACATATCTGATTCTTTCTTTCTTTCCCTTTCTTTTTACTCAGAATTTCCCTGTCATTGTAATGACACTCTTTCGCCATTTGTTACTTATCAAAATATCCTTTTATCCATTGTTTATACTTGAGTTTATACGTTTATATGCATAAGTATATCAGTAGATATCGGTTTTGTATATAACAGAATCTATAAATATATCACTTTTATACTTGAGTCTATTGGCAGACAGGTGTTGTGACTACACCTGAGTATAGGCAGACGTGATCTCATTTATACTTGAGCCTATAGATAAACATATGTCTCATTTCTACCTGTGCCTATAAGTAGACATAGGTCCCGTTTATACTTAAGTCTATAGGTAAACATGAGCCTTGATTATACCTGTGCGTGTTGGCAGAAAAATGTTTAATTTATACCTGAGTCTATAGGTAGACATGAGCCTTGTTTATACTTGTGCGTGTAGGCATAAAAATGTTCAATTTATACCTGAGTCTATAGATAGACATGAGCCTTGTTTATACTTGTGTATGTAGACAGAAAAATGTTCAATTTATACCTGAGTCTATAGGTAGACATGAGCCTTGTTTATACTTCTATATGTAGGCAGAAAAAATGTTTAATTTATACTTGAGTCTATATGTAGACATGGGAACTGTTTATATTTGAGTCTATAGGTAGATGTTTATACAGGTGTTTTTTTTTATCTAGGCAAATGTGCTTATAACTCTCTAAACAAGATATTGTTAATGTTTATTCTTGTGCCTATTCTTACAATCTAAACAGATTTTCTGGCTGGAATAATCTGCAATAGTTCGATAGCTATTAAGTGGAAAGAACCAAAGTATTTTTTCGATTGTTTTATTATATTTAAAGGTTCTAATTTTTGGTTAAAAATTTTGTTTTTCTTGCGTCAGCGGGAGCAGCAAAGATTATTTATATTAGGTTGGTGCAAAAATAATGACGTAATAATGTCGTTTTTTGACGTTAAAAATACGTCAAAAACGACATTATTACGTCATTATTTTTGCACCAACCTAATAGGAAAGTTTAGCATGTTTTTGCGGTAAAACACACATTGATTTGGAAATTCTTGCAAAAATCAAATAATTGTTGGATTTTAATAAAAAGTTCAGGGCTTATTCATAAATAAATAAAATTATTTTGGAAACTTTTATTTTTAGAAATTCTTGGTAGAAATATTTTTTTTACATCTGTAACCACCCACATCCTAACTGAATTAATAAAATTTCCAATAATTAAATTTTGCTTCTTTTCATATTTATATTAATTAAAAGCAGGAATCCTTGGAGAATGTAAATCTTCAATTTTTTTTTCAAACCCGAAATCTGCTTTAGATCGTAAAGTAAAAAAAAATGCAAACTAAGACATTATTTAATTAGAAAAGATTTAATTGCTTTTATAAATATATATAAAGGACACTATGGTCTTAAGAAAAACATTTGAGATGAATAATGGATTCTTACAAGATTTGTTTTCGTTTTTTAATCTTTTAAAATTATGTATTAATTTGTTACTTTTAGATTATAGTATTATTAAGTGAAAACTATACTAATCATGAATTGAAATGTTTAGTACAAATAACCACACTCCAATATTTTAAATAGAATTTTGGATTTATTTTATGTGTATAAACGTGCTTATCTTTGTAAGTACGGACGACCATCCACGACATTACCAGAATATAAGAGCGATAACAATATTAAATTTACAGCTCAAAATATTTAAAATTCAATAAAACCTTCGATTACGGAGAATATTTTCTTAATTTTTGAAAATTACTGAGTACTCATATATATATATATATATATATATATATATATATATATATATATATATATATGAACTATATTTTTAAGGTGTGCTATATTTATGGGATAAAGTGCTCAATATCAGAGATAGGGCATATGTAAATATAAATATAAAAGTGAACATTGAAGTCAACACTCAGAGGCGACAGGCTGTTTCATGCTGGACGCAATCTTGAGGCCACCCTGACCTGACCTGACGATTGCGTCCAGCATGGAACAGCCTGTCGCCTCTTAGTGTTGACTTCAATGTTCACTTATATATATATATATATATATATATATATATATATATATATATATATATATATATATATATATACATTAAGTTATTCACGTTAATTCAATTAGGTTTTTTCACATCCATCCCTCTCCTCTAGAACAAGATTAGATAAATATACAATTTGTCATCAAGCTGACAAACCCGCTAACGCCTTACACAGCTACTGTCGGGTTAAAAAACGCATTTCTGCAAGATTTTAAACTTAATAATTGTCGTTTCGCATCAAATTAATTATACTTTAAATCAGTTAATCTTCCTTAAAGAAAGTTTCAGAAAAATATATTTTTGAAAGATTTTTAATAAAGAGAATTACATTGCGATGAAAACAACTAAAAAGGACGCTAATAGGCTATTTTAGCAAAAAGAAAAAATCATTTTCATTCAATCTAAATTAGTTTTCGAAATACAGCAAAGTACTTTGCATATTGTAAATATTAAATTTAATCTATTAGCTTGAAATTAAAAACAAAACAAGAGTTTCAAGAAAAAAAAAATTCATTTAAAAAAAAATCATTTTAAACCTCATATTTTTCATTTTTTTTTTTTTGGAGGTACCTACATTAAGTCCTCTAAGTTATGTTTTAATTGAGTCTAGGTTACGTTTATACTTGAGTCTATAATCGGCATAGGCTATGTTTATACTGAAGTCTATAGGTAGCCGTAAGTTGTGTTTATATTCGAATCAATCGGTAGAATGTGAACTAGAAGGTACTTATACTCAAAATCAAAAAAAGATGGAATTGAAATTCTTGGCACATGACGAGGAAGGATGATTTAGAAAATTCACATATTGAGGGAAGAAATAATAGACAGAAACAGCAAACAACTTCACGGTTAGAGAGCAACGCTGTGGAGAGCAATAACCGACTATGTGTTTGTGGGAATATATAACAGCACAGAGACAAGAGGAGATTCAAACGTTGCTTGAAACTACAAGGGATAAAAAGCTTAATCGTCATGGAACATAAATGATGAAAGCTAAAGTCCTTGGGAAATTCGCGAAATGTGGAGGTGCAGGTTAAGGAGTCGAAATTATGGAGGAAGATGATCAGTCACGTCCAGAAGGAACACGACACATAAATGATGATGATGATGATGATGATGATTATAAGTAGATATATGTCATGTTGTTATACTTGTGTTTATAGGTATACATATGTACTTGTTTATACTTGAGACATTGACCATCGTTTATACTAGAGACATAGGTCCTTGTTTATACTTGAGTCTATAGGTAGATATAGGTAATTGTTTATACTTGAGTTTATATGTAGACATATGTTATCGTTTAGAAATGAGTCTATAGGCAGACATCTTCCTGCTTATACTTAAGCCTATAGGCATACCATAATCTGAAATTAAACAGAGGTTAAAAGGTTGGCATAGGTCGTCCATACCCGAGTCAGACAGGATCCATTCGGCATATGGCATATGGTCCATATGGCTTGCCGGAGGGTCTTACCTAACTGCATGAGATACGGCCGGCGTATTGGCGTATTGTTGGCCCCCGTGGATTCGCATGACATATATTTGGGTAGCAATCATTCTTTTATACATGTTTCATTGAATTTTTCTTTTTTTTACTTCAGATTTTCTAGTGTTCTTAGTAGTATTTATTTTTATGAGGACTAAACGTACGAAGAAACTGTTTATGAGTATTTATGCCTCAAGCGTTTTCGGCTAATAGTTCATTTTTCGTTAGTGTGTTTTATTTGTATGGAAATAGTTATAATTGTCGTTTATATTACATTTTATGTTTTAGTCATTAAAAAAAGCCAGGGTGTCTTGACTGTTTTCAAAGCAAATAATGTTAAGTGTAAATCTGTTGCTTTTTTTTTTATTACTATGACTGTCTCAGTTATCTTAAATCGTTTAAAGAATCTGATCTTGTTTTTCTTTTTTTGTTAATCTCCAGCCTAGGCAGTACGTAGATAAGTGACAGCTTGCGAATTCCAGGTGCTGAAAGCTTGGATGTGCGGGTGGTTAAATGGATAACGGCTCGAAATTGAAAATCAGAGAGACGAGTTCTAATTCGAGTTGGGTTCGTTATAATCAATTACGCGAAAATATCCTTGAGAAAATTATGAATGAACTTCTCTCCCCAGCTATAGGTTAATTAGTAGGACTTGTATAAGGAAATCATTATTATCTTCCAAAAATAGATATAATTAGGTACTTCCACCTTTTCGCGAGAAAACAGTATAGCATAATAGAAAAGGCCAGAAATTTAATAAAATAAAGTATTATCGTCAAAATGTTTATTTTATTATTAAGATGAAAGACGAAGATCTTTTTTGATTATTTTTTGAAATTTTTTTTATCCTTTCTAACACGTTGGAAATTGTGGTTAAAATTTTTTTTTGTTTACGTCATCGGGGTGGCGTATAATTACATTGACTTTTTTGCGCTTTCTTGCCGTTGAAAACACATTAATTTGGAAATTCTTGTAAATAATTGTCGGATTTTAAAGAAACTTTCAGGACTTATTCACAAATGAAAGAAATTATTTTTGAATTTTTTTTGTTTTAGAAAATTTTGGTAAAAAATGTTTTTTTTTAAATATGTTACTCCTACTTACTGAATTTCATGAAATTTCACGAAAGAGCTTTCTGTTTCCTGAATTTTTTTATTAGTTAAAAGTACGACTCCTTGGAGAATGTAAATCATTTAATTTTTTTTTCAAACTTTCATTATTCAAACTGAAAATCTGCTGTGAATTGTAAAATAATAAATTCAATAAAACTATGAGATTATTTAATTAGAAAAGCTTTTAATTGCTTTAGTAAATAAGTTATAGTAAAGAAACTATTGTCTGAAGAAATAATTTTTTTTTCGATGAATAATGAATTTTTAAAAGAATTTTTTCATTTTTAAAAAAAATTTAATCATAATAATTAATAATAGTTAAAAATTGTTTAAAATTCTGTAACTGCCTTATTTGCTGTATCTGATATAATAATTAAGTGGAAACGAAATTTACGAATTCAAAATTGAAAAAATTAATAAACGTCATTTTATTATTCTATTTTAAAAATAATTTTTTATTTCTTAATTTTAATTGTTCCCTTTTTTGCCTGTCCAGGCACGTGACCTTTTCATAAGAGAAAATAGAAAAATGAAGAAAATAGAAAAATGTTTTTTAGCTAATGTTAATTAAAATTTATTCATTATTAATGATTAAACAATATTTTAATTATTATAAAACATTTCCAGATCAATATGTTAATTTTCTTTCTTACTTATCTTTATTTTAATTTCATCTGGTATTAAATTTTAAAATTAATTTAAGAAAATTTTATAGTACTTCAAATTTTTTAATTTTTTCATAAAGCATCTTCAAACGTAAATAAAAACAAAATATTAGATAATTGTTGAAAATATGTTAATTTGTAAAAATTACTAGATAGATAAAAAAACGATAAAAAAAGTGCCTTCACTTGATTTCGTAAATTTATCTCAATTTTGGTCATCCATAGTAGCTGTCATCGCTTCATCATTCAATCGTCCATCAATTATCACTTGAAATAAACAGGACCAACCATTAACAAATGGTTGTATATTAATTTCTTATGATATAAGTAAATAATATTTATTTCAAAGCAGATTAATTTAACTTTAAATTTGCTAATTTTACTCAAATAACGTGTCACAAATATATATTTTATTTTAGGAAGATTTTTAAAATCGAAAATTTTGTTTTTTTTACAAATTTCTTAAAATTAAGAAAATAGTCGCTTTTAAGAAAATTTTAAAAAATCGAGCAAATTTTTGACATTCCAATCTATATAATTTCTATCTGAAATACACCAGAATATTTTCCTTACTGG
>OZ010603.1:80062121-80117121 GCA_963932145.1 Acanthosepion lycidas
AGTAATTCGGACTCTGCTAGCCAGATCCTTCAGAAGAAATTATGCTTCCCATTGAGGTTTCGATTCCTGTCGAAGAAACGCAAATTTTATAAGAAATTTCTCTATCATTAAGGTCGGTAAATATAATTAATACTGTTTATTTAAAATACACAGCATTCACTTAAATACATTGTATATATTAAAATAACGCAGAAACAGAAGATATATTTAACATTCGTCGGACTTAATCCATTTCAATACATATATATATATATATATATAGCATCATCCACAGACAGACTGTTTCGCAGCTCATCAGTGTGGCTAGACATCCGGTTGCCTCTAGCTCGGATCGAAACCCGACTGAATTGGTATCAGCCGGAGATTCTACCACTAAGCCGTCGGCGCATGGCAGGGAAGTAGATGGATAGCGTATTTATTTATTTATAAACACGCCCAGTGACTGACAGTGACTCGAATCGCTATGCGAAGTGTCTCGCTATATATAAGCTATAATAGTCACTGTTTACAAACCCAAACCTACTCCCTAGAGAGCTCAACCGAAATTAATATTTATTTCAGGAGCCAATATATATATATATATATATATATATATATATTAAAACTGTATTTCTTCATATATATATATATATATATATATATATATATATATATATATTCGGTTGGTGCAAAAATATCGTCAATATTTTTGCACCAACCTAATATATATATATGTATATATATATATATATATATATATATATATATATATATATATATATATATATGCATATATATATATATACACACACGTTTCATTAAATAGTATAGGCAAGTGTTGTATATTTATTTTATGTAAATTTTTTTCGTAACATCTGATATTATTTAATTCGTTGGAGAGAGTGTATCGTTATGTAAACACTGACAGACTATCATCACTGTCTTGTCCGTATATTGCTTAATATGTTGTAATTGACATCTTTGATAATGGCTTATGTAAGCCGAAAGCTTAGATTGTTTAAAAAAAATATGGATCAATATTGCGAATTTCTTTCTTCGTTCAACGATAATGTTATTAAACTTATTAGACGTTACGAAAAAAATTTAAGTAAAATAAATAGACAACACATGTCTATATTATTTAATGAAACGTGTATGAATAAAAAGATGAGGCCTAAATACACACACACAATATATATATATATATATATATATATATATATATATATATATATATATATATAGTTTTAATCTTAATTTGAAACCTAAACTTTAAGTAAGGAAGATTACGCATCTAGAAATAGTTACAAATTACATTCATGAATTAGATTCAAACTGATAAAGATGTTACCTTAACAGTCATTTACAATATTACAATATTAAAAGAGTAAACTGTTATACAGTGTAACACCGGATATAAGAGAGTTGTCGGGACCAGAGAAGAAGTCTCTTATATCCGGGTTTCTGTTATATACGTGTTTGGTCTAATTTATATACATTAACACAGGCTCTAATTTGGGACCAGAGAAAATCTCTCTTATATCCGGGCCTCTTATATCCGGGTTACACTGTATTTTAAAAAGTTTCTTTAATGTGTTCTCTATGAATGTGTTAATAAATACAGTATTTAAGTTATATTAAATCCGCAAGTTATTAGTAAAAGAGTTAAATATTTAAATTGATAGCAAGCATCAGATTAATGTCTTAGTGGTATTTTTTGAACATTTAAATTACTATCAAACACTAAAATCTATTTTTTTAAAAATAAATTGCTAAAAATATACCACCCCCTTCTTCCTACGTAAAACCTCATTACAGCTTCTTTCTCTTTACTTCCCCCTTTCTTTTTTCTTTTACTTTTTCTCTCTTCTCCCCTGCCATTTCAGTGTATCACTTCCGTTAAGTTAACCGTTTAAATAGGTCAAGGTCTGGTCCCTCCTCCCCCAATACTAAGTATGATTGTAAGGAAGATTAAAATAAACCCTCTCTAAACTCGACCATGTCTCTCCCACCCCTCCTCGCTACCCTCTCTGCTAAATTACATAAACTTGATACTACCCGTCAAAAAGTGTGAAGTTTCATTTCATCTTTCGTTTCATTTTTGGAAGTGTTATCTGATGATCCAGCGTCCCTTAAAAGGGCTCTGAGGAAATAAATTATTATAATGGAACCTTAAAGTGGTCTGTTTTTCTTTAATATATATATATATATATATATATATATATATATATATATATATATATATATTATATATATAATATATATATATATATATATATATATATATATATATATGAAGAAATATAGTTTTAAGGTGTGTTATATTTATGGGATAAAGTGCTCAATATCAGAGATAGAGTGTATGTAAATATAAAAGTGAACATTGAAATCAACACTCAAAATCAAAAAACAAACAGAATAAATAAATATATACAAAATAAAAAAATAAGTAAATAAATTAAAAAAAACTAATAAGAAAATAATTATAATAAGAGTCTGATTAGCAAAGTCTGAATTACTGTTTTGTAGACTATAAAAATTGACGTCAATGTTTACGTTAAAGTACGTTTCGGGAGTAGATATGATCGTTCGGGAAAGATCATCGAAGATTGTTGTTTATAAACAGTAATTCGTACTTTGCTAATCAGACGCTTCTCGAGAGCTGAGTGGTTAACAGCAAATCAGATCAAATGATGGTTCCCATTAAGGGTTGCAGGTTCGATTCCTGTTCGAGAAGCACATATTTCCTACGAAATTTCTCGAACATTCAGACCGGTAAATGTAATTAATATTATTTATTTAAAAACAGAACATTTACTTAAACAATTTGTATCTATAACTTATAAACAGAAAATATATTAAATAATTGTCGGACTTAATCCATTTCATAATATATATATATATATATATATATATATATATATATATATATATATATATATATATATACGTTTCAAAAATATCATCATGAACAATTATAAAACTATCTATCTTATCTATTGGTTTATAATATATACCGACATACATACATGTTTTTATATATATATATATATATATATATATATATATATATATATATATATATATATATATATATATATATATACATATATATATATACATATATATATATGTGTGTGTGTGTGTGTGTGTAATGCACCACAGACCCATATATATAAATAGTCGAAGAAAAATCCAACATTCGCAGTCTGACGATTGCGGCGAGCATAAAACAGCTTGCCGTCTCTGAGTGATGACTTCAATGTTCACTTTTATATTTATATTTACATACGCTCTATCTCAGATACCAAGCACTTCATTCCATAAATGTACCACACCTTAAAACTATATTTCTTCATATATATATATATATATATATATATATATATATATATATATATATATATATATATATACATACTATGTTACGCTTATTCGATCGGGCACTATTGAGAAAAGGGTAATTCTAAAACAGTAGCAACCGCTGTTTTAACACACTGCTCTTCATTAATGAATTGAGGATATTGGCTGCTGGCGTTTGTATACATTCGTGTATAATACGTCAGAATTTCTCTTTCTACGCCGTTCGCCGGTAACTTAGGGGTAGGATATATGAATGATGCCAAATCTGTAAACTTTCGATCCGAACTTAAAGAAATTGGATGTCTAGCCACTCTGATGAGCTGTGATACAGGGAAACAGGCCTGGATAACTATATATATATATATATATATATATATATATATATATATATATCAATTAACACGCAATAAAATCTCAAATCCCCACATATAGGGTATAGCGCATTTCGGCAGGCGAAGATATCAGTCGTCATATCAAACACAGGTGTGGACTAGGCTAATTAATTACTTTTGTGGATCAGTTGTAATATTTTATATTATTAGGATCCATTTGGATTATATACCAACGGATTTGTTACCTTTACTATGTATGTATATATATATATATATATATATATATATATATATATATATATATATATGGTGTATTTCGGCAGGAAGAATTCTCTCAAACATCTTTTGTTAAATAATATGGAAAAGTTTTTCTGTCGTTTGTTTTTATTAAATGTCTTAAATTTCCGAATAATTTGTTTGTGTTATCAGTAACAAGTTCTATCGCATAATATCTTGAAAAAAAAATTCTGACCACCTTCATAATAGTGGAAAATATTTGTTGACAACACCAATATACTACACCATGAAAATAATAAACACTTCAAATTCTCGAGGGCCTTTCTATTAAAATCGATCAAACCGCACAACAAAATTTATTACAAATATACGAACAACATATTAAAGTGCCTATAACATTTAATGCCATTTTAGATTTCTACCAATTCCCGGTCAGCTCGAAACGCTTGTTTTGTAAAAAAAAACAAACAAATCATAACTCCAACGGAAATATATAATATTTAAAAATTATAAACTAACTATAACAGAGCGGGTTTTAAAAATCACTATGACAAGAGAATGTAGATCTTATCACTGTTACATTAAGTTTGTCTTTGTAATTTACTCCTAAAGATGATCTTAGAAAATGTCGAAGAAAAAACCCCCAAAAAACTACGGCACTTTCCTTGATGAATTACATGTTAACAACAAAAACTGATTAAACAACCTGAGATGATCTGTATAAAAATAAGTAGACACAATATATCTCTATTATTCAATGAAACATTTTTGAATGAATATATGCTGCCTATATATATATATATATATATATATATATATATATATATATATATATATATATATATATATATATCCCCAACGAATTAAATAATATTTATGTTGGTCACATCACAAACTCGCTTTCACTCTAACATTTTTAGGCATTTAAAACAGCATGCCTGCCCGCACATACAATTCCGTAAAATACTTGTCGAAAACACTATTATACTTCGACATGAAAACAATAGACAAAAACTAAAAATCCTAGAAGCATTATACATCAAACAGCTGAAACCCAACCTAAACAAAATCAATTATGGCATCTCTACAAATATTCTTAAATGTCTATAATTGGTAACAGAAGCCATTGGTTTATACCAACGGTTTCCCATACTTCATACTTCTCCAATTCACTCTCGTGTGGTCATGTGTGACGTCATGAGAAGCGGTGCGATTTTCGCATCTAGCGTCTTATATGCGCGTGTTTATCGTTGCTTAGAAATCATCTATGTAAACATTGACAGACTATCATCACTGTCGTGTCCGTATATTGTTTAATATGTTGTAAATGACATCTTTGATAATGGCTTAAGTAAGCCGAAAGCTTAGATTGTATTAAAAAAAAAAAAAAATAGATCAATATTGTGAATTTCTTTCTTCGTTCAACGATAATATTATTAAACTTATCAGATGTTACGAAAAACATTTACATAAAATAAATAGATAACACTTGTCTATATTATTTAATGAAAAGTGTATGAATATATATATATATATATATATATATATATATATATATATATATATATATATATGTGTGTGTGTGTGTCATTTCTGCTTTCAGCTTTTGAAAGTTTGAAATTCAGTGTGAGATAACTGAAAAGCTGTGCCGATTAAGGCTAAAAGTTGTTCGGGAGAGAATTGTATAGATTATTCAGAAATAAGTTTCTGACACAATACAACGTAATTACAAATCTAGTTTACTTTCTTATTTATTGTTAAAGTGAGGTCAAGATGATAAGGCGATCTTATTGATAAACCAGGCAATAGTCGTCAGCGCATGACATCCATAACTGACCCTAACTGACCAGCGGCATCTCGTCTCTCTTTTCAGCGTCATTTGACACAGTGACGCTGACCCCTTTCAGCGTCGACCCGTCCGTGCTCCGGCCTTTGTCTATATCTGATGTTTGACCAAGTGAACACGGCAGTTGCTGCCCTCTCTACCTGTGGAATGCGACCCGATCAGGTTTAGCTGACGGCGACGTTTCCTTTTCGATAATCTGACTCATTCTTCCACGTTCAGCTTCGCGACTTGCAAGATGGGACGTCGATTTTTACCAGGCGGTTCATGTCGCACCTCTGACCACTTCACACCGATTCTCCGGCGTCTTTTATCGCCAGTTTCCAACTGACCGTTCGGACGGTTGCCTCTCTACTTCTCCGGCTAATTGCACTGCCATTTTTGTTGCATGATACCTCTCAGCGAATTGGCTTCCGGCAGCTAAAAGTACTACACGGCCCTGTGAGATGTGGGTCAGAAATCAGTATTGCTCGCGGCGGATCTCCGAATTCTCTAGGGAATCCAACACTCGCTAAGCTTGTTTGTAGAAGCAATAGAAACGCTCATTTTTCTTTGATGCATTTATGCATTAATTTGTCTGTCATAATGGAAGAGAAACAGAGTCATATTCAGCTTAATCGGCCCACGACGAACGGATTAGAATGAGGTGAACGGCCGCTTAAAACAATCCGAAAGATCAATTTTCAACATGGTTCGATAAATATAAATGTTTTATTGTCGGCTTGAAAAGATGCATAATTAACCATTTTTTTCAGCGTTTCATCAATTACAATCTCGTTCTTATCTGTTTTTTTTTTTAATGAAATCCCGTTTTGTAAATTTTCACCATAAAAATCGAAAATCTCAAAAAAGAAAAAAAAAAATTCCAAACTTGTCTGACATTAAAGATTATTTCTTTAAGACGAGTTCGTTAAAGTAGCAAAGTTATATTTTCAAATGATGCTTCTCTGTTCTAGCCTTGTGCCAGACTAAGCTATATTTAGTAAATACAATTGGACACATCAGAAATCTAATTCCGAATTTGCCAGACATTTGAGATTATTTTTAGCAATATTAAAATACTTTTTTCATCTAGACCAATTCGTCTAAGTAGAAAATGACATTTTCAGTCAGTGCTCCGTTATTCTAGCCTTGTGCCAGACTAAGCTATGTTTAGTAATAAACAATTAAACACTCCGAAATCTAATTTTAAATTTTCACAACAGTTCAGGTTATTTTGTCAATAATAAAATATTACTTTTCATATTAACCAATTCGTTACTGTATTAAAGTTAGATTTTTAGTGGATGCTCAACTGTACTAGCCTTGTGCCAGGTTAAGCTACTTTTAGTGATTACCAATTAGACATCTCAGAAACCTAATTTAAAAATTGCCTTACTGTTTATATTATTTTTAGTAATATTAAAATATTACTTTTATATAGAGCAATTATTGTAGCCAAGTTAGTTCTTCCTTGATGCTCCACGATGATAGCCTTGTGTCAGACTGACCTATTTTTAGAAATTGAAAACTGAACGGTGGCTGTAACGCTATTAATAGCAGGCTCGTCAGCCAATTTGATCGCAAGATGTGAGGTACACAATGGCTGGCAGCCTGTACCGAGGTAAACTTGTCTGTTAGGGCGGCTAGCCAATCCCTGTTGCAGACACCTGCTCAGGCACATTTGTATTTGTTTAATACCCGCATAGACAACCTGCGGTTTATACTACAACTATGCCGAGGGAGACTTAGTTTTACACACACACACACACAGACACATATATATATATATATATGTATATATATATATATATATATATATGTATTATAATAAAAAGAAAGAATAACTTATTTTTAAATTTACTGAGTTTTAAACGCACATATAATTCATAATTTCTTGTTTCCAAGGATACAGAGAAATCAAATCATTTAGACATAAATTAATATATATATATATATATAAATTAATATATATATATATATATAAATATATATATTAATATATATATACATAAATTATATATATATATATATATATATATATATATATATATACATAAATTATATATATATATATATATATATAAACAAAGACTTGTACCCACAGAAACTATGTATATATCCAACTATATATATATATATATATATATATATATATATATATATAGATAGATAATATTAGTGGTAAATATACATATATATGCAAAATCCACAGGTGCATATACACACATGTATATTTTTTGAATAAAAAATTCCAAGAGGATAGAATCCAGGTAGAACTCAATGTCCAGGACAGAGTAAGGATATAATAAAAAGGCTTAAACACTAATATTCCATGGTCATAATTTATTCCATTGGAATCGTAAATACGATCCAATTCATCAGACCTACAAATTCAAAAAGAAAACAGAAAAAAACCCACTCCGGAAATAAAAATAGAATTTAGAGAGAGTGTAATTATGAACTAACATTCGTTCCTCACTCTCATAATTACACCCTCTCTAAATTCTATTTTTATTTCCGGAGTAGGTTTTTTTCTGTTTTCTTTTTGAATTTGTAGGTCTGATGAATTGGATCGTATTTACGATTCCAATGGAATAAATTATGACCATGGAATATTAGTGTTTAAGCCTTGTTATTATATATATATATATATATATATATATATATATATATATATATATATATATATATATATTTTCAAATAATAGGAAAGAACAGTCAGATTTATAATCCAGACTTCTTTAGCATTTATTTTTATTTCAAAAACAGTCGTAGATACATAGCAGAACATAATATTATAATTTATTTTTAAAAAGAAATAATATATATATATATATATATATATATATATATATATATATATATATATATATATATAATTATCAAAAAAAAAAATATCTCCATCGCGATACAGAAATTACTGTTTCGAAGCCGAGACTTAAATCTTAAAATTCAACTTTAAAATTTAAACATAAAATTCGGAGCTCTGTTTCATTCTCAAACGATGCTAAGAAAAACAATAAAATTGGATTTACTCTATTTTTAAGTTAAGTTGGTGGTATTAAAAGAATTCCCATTTTTTTCATTAAGGGTGTGTTGGCTTTTTTTTTTTAGAATGAAGAAAGGAAGAATATTTTTGTTTGGCAAATTTAAAGTAGGTTGAGATTGGGTGGCGGTTCAAGATTTCTGTCTGACTACACCGATTTTCTTTCAAGCTGTCAAGTTATTACTGTTTGGTTTATTTTATTAAGGTTTACGCTACAATATATTTGGCATTATTTATTTATTTATTTTCTTTTTTAAAACTACGTTGAGATTTTCTTAAAGCCGAGCAGCCAGAACAGGGCCAATAATATTGCAGATTCTTCTTTGGATCTTATCAAGGAGCTCTAGGTAAATAGCAGTGGCAGCGGACCATATATGGCAGCAATATTCTATGCATGGACAAATGGGAGACCTATAGATACGTAAGATAGATTCTGGAGAGAAAAGTTGTCTAGGATGACACAGTGAACCTAGCAATTGATTCAATATAGTCTTTTCACTTCATGTCATCCAAGAATGCTAGCCGGAGAGGGTGTAATGAGTCACTTTCCTGGAGGTTAGCATCAGCCATGATGATGGAAGGCAGAGAAGAGTCTCTCAGATAATTAACAGAAGGCGGTTTAAGTTTGGATGCGTTAAAATTAACAAGCCATCTTTTGCCCCAGTTAACGACGGTCTTGATGACGTTTTGTACATCGGCTGGCATTTTGACCTTGTCGGACTGATCAACCTTACTATCGAGGCAGGAGTAAACTGTCATATCATTAGCGTAGATGCCAAGTTGAGACTTGATGTCATCAGGAGGGTCCTTAATGTAAATTAAAAATAGGGTAGGACCCAGGATTGAGCCCTAACGGTTTGTGGGGTGCGGACATGTTAGTCCAAAGAGATCTAGATGAGTGGCCTTTGAGGATAACTTTCATTTCATGATTTGATAGGAAAGTATGGATTAGTTCAAAAACCGACCAGAGACACCGTAACATTTAAATTTGTGAGAAGACTTGTATGCTTGACGCTGTCAAAGGCTTTCGAGATGTGCCATGCTACAGGCCGGGCTTCGCGGCTTTTATCTAGAGCATGATAGATTCGTTCTGCAATTACCGCATCAGCAGTTGACATGGAGAAACGAAAGCCATATTGCTTGCCTCAAAAAAGACCCTCTGATGAGAGATGATGAAGCAATTCAGCGTTGATCATGACCTCAATGAGTTTTCACCCCAAAAGAGGTAGAAGGCTAATAGGCCGATATTTGTAAGGGCCCGAAAGTTCATTAGAGTCCTTAAAAGCTGGAACAACAGATGATGGTATCCAGCAGACAGGAAAGCAGGAAGCAGCGGGGCATTTATCATACAATTTAGAGAGAACAGGAGCCGGTTCGGGAGTACACTTCTTAACAACTAATACAGGGATACTATCTATCTATCTATCTATCTATCTATCTATCTATCTCACTCTATTTCAATCTATCTATCTATCTATCTATCTATCTATCTATCTATCTCACTCTATTTATATCTATCTATCTATCTATCTATCTATCTATCTATCTATCTATCTATCTATGCGTGTGTGTATGGGAGAGTGGTATGTATGTGCGTGTGCTTCTTTTCACAGAAAAGCATGTGTATGAAAGAATATTTAAGTTGTCAGGATCGACAGTTATCTATGTGTTTATTCCTGCATATATCAAAATACAAGCACAGACATACGCATATATATATATATATATATATATATATATATATAAAATATCTGTCTTAATATATATATATATATATATATATATATATATGTATATATACGTGTGTGTGTGTGTCTGTGTGTGCGTGTATGTGTAAACATACGTATTATCAGGATTTAAAGAAAAAAAAGCAGTAACTTCAACGAAAAATAAGAACTTTGAATTGGCCATTGCTTCTAACTTCCATTTCCCCCTTGTACTGAGTAATCGACGCCATTTTTAAGTGGTTGAAAGCCGCCATAATGAAAACAGAAGAAGAAAAACGCGGGAAGTATCACCCAATAGGCCACTACTGCAGATTCTGCAATAAAATATACAGAAAAAAATAAAAAAAATTATACAGATAAATTAAACAAAAACGAAAAGAAGCAAAACCCGTTCCTAAAAAAATCCATTCAGATGCTTTGAGGCTCTTTATCTATCCCTACAGGTATAATTACTACTTCCGTCGAAAGTCTTAAGTTAAAATGGCGCCCTTGGCTGGCCAGATCGGCCGAGGAGAGATTTCCTTCTCTGCAACTCCTGAAATAAGAACTCGTATTCACAATACTGGCGTAATTTGTTCAGTGTTTGAGACATTAGCGGTGACGTCGATTCACGCCACACTTGTACGAATAAAACTCTTCTCCTAAATATGCATTGACATGGCACTAGATTCTATTATTCGGATATCAGGATTGGCATCGTCTTGAAGAAAACAGAAATAAGTTTTCTTTTATTTTGTTTTATCTGTGTAGTCGTTGTATCGATGGAGACATTTTGCAAACAGACTAAATACACTTGACCATACATTTTGGCGAGCAAACAAGCAGTTGAAAATAGCACATTCACTTTCAGATGACATCTATCTATCTATCTATCTATCTATCTATCTATCTATCTATCTATGTCTGTTCATATGTATTTAACGATATGCATGACTATGTCTCTCGATTTGTTCCTATCTATCTATCTATCTATCTATCTATCTATCTATCTATCTATGTCTGTTCATATGTATTTAACAATATGTATGACTATGTCTCTCGATTTGTTCCTATCTATCTATCTATCTATCTATCTATCTATCTATCTATCTATCTATCTGTCGTATATTTTCGCGTATAAGTAGACCTGTAAATAATACGAGGCCCAAAATCTAGGTAAATTTTCGTGATTTGTCTGGTATCCGTAGTATAAGACGACCAAAAACGTAGGCTATCCTACACCACCATTAGTCTATCAACGATTCCTCTGAGTTTAAAATAAAGCTGATCTTATTAAAATGTTGTTTTTACTTACCTTTATCGTTATCAAATCAAAAGGAATGAAATAATTTAAAGAATTATCATGAATCTTTATAAAAAGAATAATAACGATTCCATTCTTACGACTCGTACGAATGAAAACAGCGGCGTATTCTGTAATAAGTAAATAAAGATTTTATGACAGCTTAAATGTTTTGTTACTTAAGGAAGGAAATACCGTATAATTTATGTTATTGAAAAATAATGTTTGCATGTTATATTAAATGTTGTTATTTAACATCACAATAAGAATGAATTTTAATTAGAAATATAGATTTTATGTTATCCTAAATATTATTTAACACTGCAATTAGAAATAATGATTAGGATGAAATTACCTATCACTTGACAAATCAAGAACGAAATATTACTTTGTTACTTGTGCGTGTTGCTCAACGGAAATTTTGAAAATTCTTGTGTAATCGTCTCTTGAATATTCTATTTTAATGTCAAAGCAAGAAGTAAAAGTATCTTAATTAATTTAATTTAATATTTCAATTAGAAGATTGAAAATGGGGAGTATTTTGGAAAAAAAGGCTTAAAAAGAACAGACTTCAAGAAGACAGAAGATGGAGAAATGACGGTTGTATCTAGCTAGTTCAACATTAAAACGCTGAGACCTAACTGCCAATCGAGTAGCGCGCTTAAATTCATCTAGTCGGTGCATGAGGGAAAAAAACTAGAATTGCCCATAAATATATTTGTAGAACAGACAGAAGGAAGCCACGTCACGTCGGTGAAAAGGTGACTGGAGACGAGATGCCTGATCAGGGTGGTTTGTATTGCAGACCCTTCTCTAGATTTTGTCAAGAATCCTGAGATGCAAAATAGGAGCACCAGACCAGATATCTGATATTAATGATTTTGTGATTTTATCTGATATCCTTAGTATAAGACGACCAAGAACTTGGGCTAGCAACGATGACAGTAGCAATTAGAACGATCATAATGATTCCTCTGAATTTAAAATAAAGCTGATGTTATTAAAATGTTGTTTTTAATCACCTTGATCGTTATCAAATCAAAAAGGAATCAAATAATATAAATTATTAACATGAATCTTTTTGAAAAAACAATAACGATTTCATTCTTTCGACTCATACGAATGAAAACAAAAGCGGCGTATTCTGTCCTAAGAAATTAAGATTTTGTGTCATCTTAAATGTTTTGTAAAAAAAAAACAAAAAAAAATTAATAATATCACACCAGTGACGTCATCGCTATGTCTCCGATAAATAATTATCTGTTACATCATAGTTTTTGATCAGTATGCTATCTATCTATTTATCTATATCTCTAACTATCTATAATAATCACCTGAGAGCTATCTATCTATCTATCTATCTATCTATCTATCTATCTATCTATCTATCTATCTATCTATCTACCTATCTATAATAATCACCTGAGAGCTATCTATCTATCTATCTATCTATCTATCTATCTATCTATCTTATATTTCCACGTATAAGGCGACCTATAAATAAGACGAGACCCAGAATCTAGGTAAATTTCGATATTTTATCTGATATCCTTAGTATAAGACGACCCAGAAAGTAGGCTAGCTACGATGACAGTAGCAATTAGAACGATCATAATGATTCCTCTGAATTTAAAATAAAGCTGATGTTATTAAAATGTTGTTTTTAATCACCTTGATCGTTATCAAATCAAAAAGGAATCAAATAATATAAATTATTGACATGAATCTTTATGAAAATCAATAACGATTTCATTCTTTCGACTCATACGAATGAAAACAAAAGCGGCGTATTCTGTCCTAAGAAATTAAGATTTTGTGACATCTTAAATGTTTTGAAAAAAAAAAAACAAAAAAAAATTAATAATATCACACCAGTGACGTCATCGCTATGTCTCCGATAAATAATTATCTATTACATAATAGTTTTGAATCACTAAGCTGATTTATTCATTTTTAGTGACGATGTCATTGGCGGAGGTATGCACTCACTGGGTGATTACTATATGCTCTTCTGTAGCGAGTTCAAGTCTGGTACATTGTGCTCTGGCCTTTTTCCAGTCTAGCTACGTTTAGTAAATAATCTCCATGGAGCAATGGTTAGCAATGTAGTGTCGCTGGCCAACGCTACTATTTCTTAATTTAGATTCTCCATATGTGCATCAGTACTTGGCTATCGTATTTTATTAAACTTTGCGCTGTATCACTTCAAACCGTGGGCATTCATTCCACAACTTCCTATTATTTGCAACTCTTAGTAAGGTTTATCTTTTCGTTATCTCTTCCAGTCCCTGTTCTGATATCCATTTACACAAGCTCGTTACGTAGGCTACTCACATCTTTCCTATGTATCTCTTGTGTTCAATGTGTCCAGAGAGTGTGAACAACTTCGCAACTTCTTTCCTCGTTATGTGTCCTAGAAAATTCAACAAAAATTAAATTCTAAGTATGTGTGTCCGTTTCGTTTCCCTTCCCTTAGAACTCCTTCGTTACTCACATGTTCAGTCCATGATATTCTCGGGTTCCTTCTGTAGAAACACATTTCTCTTGCTTCCTCTGTGGGGAAATTTGTCCAGCATTCGTTGTCATATAGGAGAACTGATATTACATAAATGTTCAGAAATCTTTTCTTTGTTTCTAACGTAATGTTTCTCTATCTTAATACTTTGCTTAGCTTTTGATAAGCATCTTCAGTCATTCCAATACTAATTCGTGTTTCGGTGTCACATTCACTTCTCAGAAATTTAAAATATTGTACTTGCTTGATTTTGTTATTTTCAATCTTTGGTTCGAATCTTGAACTCTTCCTATTGCTAATGATCTTACATTGTGTCTTCTTACAAAATATGTTTAGTCCTTTGTTAAGCTAATGACCTTAGACTCTGTCTTCTTACAAAAATATGTTTATTCGTTTATTAAGCTAATGACCTTAGACACTTTTTTCTTGCAAAAATATGTTTAGTCCTTTGTTAAGCTAATGACCTTAGACTATGCCTTCTTGCCAAAAAATATATTTTGTCCTTTGTTAAGATAATTAAATATCTACCTGAGTGTTGGGCATAGGTAACCAATTAATTTTACTCACGGGTCATTACAAATACGTATGCTGCCCCAGAAGATTAGCGCAATGCAATGTTCTCATCACTCGCGATCAGCTGGCCCTGTGTAATACTAAACTAAGGTTAGTGAATATTAAAGCATAAATTGAAAATCGCTGTCACGCACCATAGTCTCTTAATTGCGAAACTTTCGCTAGCCCCTAACAAGATTTAGTGTAACCCTCTCGTCTTCCTTCCCGCCATTCATACGATGCCATTCCTGTAGGAAAGGCACCGATATTTCTCATCTCATGAAATAGCTCTTGTTCTTACAATTGGTAGTCATTTATATTTTATTTATTCAAGATATTTTTGATTTTCTTTTTCTTTTTTTTTTTTTTTTTACATATTTTATATTCTTGACAGATTTATTTACCTTCATCTTCAGAAACAGTACGCCGCCTGGCGGCAAAAAAGAAGAATCAATAATAAACGAAACGAGAAAGAAGGGGAAGTAATGAAGACTGTCCTCTGGTTTATGCTGATATATTTTTCGTTGTGATAATAATAATAATAATAATAGTGAGAAGAAAAAGAAGATATAGAAGGAGAAGACAAAGGTAGCCAAGAAGAAGGCGAATAATAATAATAATAATAATAATAATAATAATAATAATAATTATTATTATTTAGTTTTGATCAATTGCAACTTGAACGACAATCTGACAATCAGACCATGTCTAAGTTTTGAAGGAGAAAGGACTGAAAAATGATGATGGAAATATAGATAAAAAAAAAAAAAAATGTCAAAGAAAGTAAAAAGAGAAAAAAAATATTTTAAAAGTTTATTTTGAACCAACGAAGAAAAATGAAAAAAAAAGATTCAAATAGAAATATGCGAAAAATAATAAAAAAAGGAGGAGGAAAGGGAGAGGTAGGATAAGAAGAAGGATAACAGGAGGAGGGGAGACGAAGGATGAGAAGGAGTAGGAGGAGGAGGAGAAGGGAGAGACAGCATGAGAAGATATGGACGGATGGGAGGAGGAGAAAAGTAGGATGGGAAAAAGAAGGGGAAGAAGAAGAAGGAGAGAAGGAAGAGAAGTGGCAGGATGAGATGAAGAAAAGTGAAGATTATGATGCAGAATGATGAGAAGAGGAGAGGCAGGATGAGAAGATGTAGACGGATGAAAGAAAGAGGAGAGGAGAGATAGGATGAGAAGAAGAAAGACAAAAGGAGGGGAGAGGCAGGATGAGAAGATAAAGAAGGTTAGAAGGAGGGAAAAGCCAAAATAAGATGAAAAAGAGGGAGAAGAAGGAGGAGGAGGAAGAGGGGATGAGGATGGGAAAGGAAGGATGAGAAGATTCAGACTGAGGAAATAATAAGAAGAAGAAGAAGGAGAAGAAGAAGAAGAAGAAGCAGAAGAAGAAGGAGGAAGAGGAGGAGAGAAGGAGGGGAAAGGCAGGATGAGTAGATTTAGCCTGATGGATGAAAAAAAAATAAGAGGAGGAGGAGGGAGAAGGAGGAGGAGGAGGGAAGAGACTGTATGAGAAGATATAGACGGATGGGAGGAGGAGAGAGGTAGGATGGGAAGAAGAAGGTGAAGAAGAAGAAGGACCGGAGGACGAGACAGGTAGGATATGAAGAAAAGTGAATGCTGTAGGATGAGAAGGGGAGAGGCAGAATGAGATGTAGACGGATGAAACAAGGTGGAGGAGGAGGAGACGGAGAGGAGAGGTAGGATGAGAAGAAGAAAGGCAAGAGGAGGGAATAGGCTGGATGAGAAAAAAAAGAAGGTTAGAAAGAGGGGAGAGCCGAGATAAAATGAAGAAGAAGAAGAAGAAGAAGGGGAGGAGGGATGATGAGAAGAAGACAGGATGAAAGGAGGGGAGGGACAGAATGAGAAAATTTAGACGGATGGAAGAAGACGACGAACAAGAAGAAGAAGAAGAAGAAGATAAAGGAGGAGCAGCAGGGGAGAGAAGATGAGAAGAAGAAGAAGAAAAAGGAGGAGGAGAAGAAGAAGAAGTAAGAGGGTGGGAGAAGGGGGGGATGTGAAGATATAGACGGACGGAAGAAGGGGGAGATGGCAGAGGTTGAATGAGAAAAAGGAGAAGGAGGAGGAGAAGAAGAAGAAGAAGTAAAAGGGTGGGAGAAGGAGGGGAAGGGCAGGATGAGAAGGTATAGACGGATGGAAGAAAGGGGGAGATGGCAGAGGTTGAATGAGAAAAAGGAGGAGGAGGAGGAGAAGAAGAAGAAGTAAAAGGGTGGGAGAAGGTGGGGAAGGGCAGGATGAGAAGATATAGACGGATGGAAGAAGGGGGAGATGGCCGAGGTTGAATGAGAAAAAGGAGGAGGAGAAGAAGAAGAAGAAGTAAGAGGGTGGGAGAAGGAGGGGAAGGGCAGGATGAGAAGATATAGACGGATGGAAGAAGGGGGAGTGGCAGAGGTTGAATGAGAAAAAGGAGGAGGAGGAGGAGAAGAAGAAGTAGTAAGAGGGTGGGAGAAGGAGGGGAAGGGCAGGATGATAAGATATAGACGGACGGAAGAAGGGGGAGATGGCAGAGGTTGAATGAGAAAAAGGAGGAGGAGGAGGAGAAGAAGAAGTAGTAAGAGGGTGGAAGAAGGAGGGGAAGGGCAGGATGATAAGATATAGACGGACGGAAGAAGGGGGAGATGGCAGAGGTTGAATGAGAAAAAGGAGGAGGAGGAGGAGAAGAAGAAGAAGTAGTAAGAGGGTGGGAGAAGGAGGGGAAGGGCGGGATGATAAGATATAGACGGACGGAAGAAGGGGGAGATGGCAGAGGTTGAATGAGAAAAAGGAGGAGGAGGAGGAGGAGGAGGAAGAGGAGAAAGAGAAGTGGTGAAGCAGAATGATAAGACGAAAAAGGAGGTAAAAGAAGAAGAATATTTAAAAGAAGAACAGCAAGAATAGACAGAAAGTAAAAGATAACGGAAAAGAAATTCTCAAGAAGAATAATGGGGCGGAGAAGAAGAGACGTAGTAGAAGAAGAAGAATGAGAGGGAGAGCGGAGAGAGGCAAGAAGAAGAAGAAGAAGAAGAAAAAGAAGAAGAAAAGTAGAGGAAGAGAGAGAGAGAAGAAATAAGACAAAGGTGGAGGATTAAGCAAGAAGCGGGATGAGACGGAAGGGTGGAAGAAGAGAAGATGGAGGAGGAGGAGGAGGAGGAGGAGGAGGAGGAGGGGTCAGAAGTAGAAGGAGGAGGATAGGCAGGATGAGAAAATGAAAAAGAGTGAAAAAAGAAGATATTTAAAAAGTAAAGCGAGGGAAGGAAGAAAAAAAATTTCTAAGTAAAATCATATAAAAGTGATGAAGGCTGATATTAAAATCACTTGATAAAGAAACTCATATAAAACTAGAGAAAATGTGAAAAAAAGGTTTGTTTAAAGAATTTCAAAATCGAAAGAGTATGTAAACAAGGAGGAGAAAGAAGAAAAAGCAAAGAGGGAAGGAAAAAATATTGTAAAATGTACAAGAATAAAAAGCTGAAGAAAGAAAACGAACAAGGAAAGAGGAAGAAGAATTACAAAAGTTAAAATCAAGATGGCGGCAAGAAAAATGAATTTAGAAAAGAAAAAGATAAAAAAAATATTTTGTATTTCAACCATTAGTTTATTTAATGTCGAATTTTGTATGAGGCACTCAATAAGGAACACAATAAATACTCACTAGAAGCAGTCAACTTGACTAACCTCACCAATCGTTAACTCCTGCTATGTCAGCTGGAGCTGAAGAATAAGCCGACTGCACCTCTGCAGATGAGTAACATCGCCTCATGAAGTAAAATAGATAAACTACCAACTATATATCTATAAAGCATACGGTTCCCCTGAAAGTATAAAACTATGCACAAAATATAGGTAGCAGAAGCTATAAAATTGCGTAATATATATATAGGGTGTTCCAATAACTTGGACCGATTTTAAATCGGAATTAAGTTTAAGTGTCTAATGATTTATTCTCTTCATTCGTAGAAACAAATCTTTTGCTTTTGAGTGTATAGTCCACCATTCTCTACCATATATATATATATATATATATATATATATATATATATATATATATATATATATATATATATATATATAATGTAATGAAAAACAAACCACTTTAATGTACCATTACGATAATTTATTTCACCTAAATCCTTTTTTAAGGATTCAGGATCATCAGGTAAATCTTCCAACAACGAATTGAGAAAAAAAATGGGATTAGAAATTGGTGGGTAGTGTAATTTTTGTAATTTAATAGAGGGGGTTGAGAGTGGTAGTTAAACAGACAATATAAAGTATAGGGAGGGGTTAATTTTATATCTCTCTTAAGTATGTTTTATATTGGAGTAGGAGGAGTGACAGAAACTTGACCTCTTTAGATGGTTAATAAAACGGAAATGAATTGTAGAAAATGTATACAAGTGAGTCTTATGGTAAAGAGAGAGATAAGTAGAGAATGGTTATTGGAGAACCCTAGGGTATTCCAATCACTTGGACCGATTTTAAATGTGAATTAAGTTTAAGCGTCTAATGATAGTTTTTCTTTTTCTTTCACATTTAACAACTTAAGTGTTTGGTAATTTCAGCTACGGACAGATTAACAATCAAACAACGTGTCGAAGTTATCGACGCTTATTCCGAAAATGGACGTTCAAACAGAAATGCATTTCGCGCACTTTTTTTGAGTCAACATAATCGACCAATCGAGAGTGCAGTTGGAAAAGATGTGACGTTTGTTTTATAGCGGAAGTTACTTTGGTAGAATTTAGTCGCAATGTGTAGACCCATGGACCAGCAAACTTCTGTCATTTTGCATCTACGTTCAGTCTTTTCTTCTTCCTCTTTTTATTTGAGGGTTGCCTTCTCATTAGTTAAGAGAGAAGTATATAGAGAAAAGGGTAGAAAGAGAGAGAGAGAGAGAGAGAGAGAGGGTGATATGTGTTTTAAAGGAAAGCCTATATGTCTTATTTTGATTTGAATTCCTGTTTTGTTTATAAAGAGTGTTTCAAGAATTTGAACCGATTTTAAATGAGAATTAAGTTTAAGAGTCTCATGATTTTTTTTCTCGTTTTTTTCAGATTTATCAACTTAAGTTTTTGCCAATTTCAACCACGGAAAGACTAACAATCAAACAACGTGTTAAAGTTATCGAAGTTTATTACAAAAATAGACGTTCAAATTTATAAATAAACGACCCAATGATTTTGCTAGCAAAACAATGCATGCCAAACCGTAACCTTTTGTGGATGCAATGACTTTTCAAGAATCTTCCATGGATTTTCATCAGCCCAAATGCGACAATTCTGATTATTAACGGATCCACTAAGATGAAAATTGGATTCATCAGTAAAGAGGATTTTTTGCGAAAAATCTACATCGGCTTGTCTTTGCCCGTGTACCCAATTGACGAATGTACGGCGCTCCAAATGGTCAGCAGATTTCAGTTCTTGTGTCAATTGAATTTTGTAATCTTTTTGTCAAAATTCGATGTAACGTTGTTGTGGAGAGGTTCAATTCCTGCGCGCGATCACGAATAGAGGTGTCTGGATTTTCGGCTATATTTTCGTGCACTGCAGCAATGTTTTCAGCTGAACGACGTAAACGAGTGTTTTCACATCTGCCACCGACCCAGTTTGTTTGAATTTACGAACAATTTTTCCAATTACACTCTCGGTTGGCCGATTAAGATAATCGAAAAAAAAAAAAAAAATAGCAAAGTGCGCGAAATGCAATTCTGTTTGAAATTCACATTAAAATCGGTTCAAATTATTGAAACACCGTTTAGCACCGAGATAAACAAATTCACTGATCGAGATTCTGTCACCGATGAAGATGAACCAAATGAAATTAAAGCAGAATACATTGAAATGCATCAAATATATTTAGATTTCGGCATTAAAATATCCATAGAGGTTGATATGCCGTTAAACAAAGAGACCTATAGATAGACATGGCGCTTCTGAATGCTTTTTCTTCTTCTTCTTTACCTGCATCTCTATCATCTTTACTGTTTTCTTCTTATTATTCATAATCTTCTAAGTATAAAAAGTATAAAACTCTGTAACTGAAGGCATAAAATTGTGTAAAAAATATTTAGATTTTGGCATTAAATAGCCAATAGTGGTTGATATGCCGCTAAACAAAATCAACCAAACAAAACAATCAAAATATTTAAATTTGGGATTAAATAACCCCTAGAGGTTGATATGCCGCTAAACAAAGCAACCAATTAAACAATCAAAATATTTAGATTTCGGCATTAAATAACCCATAGAGGTGTTGATATGCCGCTAAACAAAATCAACCAACCAAAACAATCAAAATATTTAGATTTCGGCATTAAATAACCCATAGAGGTGTTGATATGCCGCTAAACAAAATCAACCAACCAAAACAATCAAAATATTTAGATTTCGGCATTAAATAATCCATAGAGGTTGATATGCCGCTAAACAACGAACTGAGCAAATTGTGTCAATGAACACAATGATTAAAAAGTGACATGACATGTGTTTGAAGCTACTCAACGTGCCAGAGGTCAATCAATGAGTTCAGGTAAAAAAGAGGATATAGAATTTTGATTTTCAAAGAATGAAGCCTCCCACTTCAAAGACGAGCGCAGGACAATTTCTGTCCATCTTTCTAAACTGAACAGAATTCTTTTACCCGAGAATTGTCCCTTTGTGAGACAGTCAACCGACAGGTGTTTTCCATAACATTTCAATCCTGGCATCTTCAAGGTCCACTCGTTATCTTTCCCCCTCCTTATCATAATCTTATCTTCCTACCATCTCATCTTCTATTCATATGGCATTCCTCATTTAACTTTATTATTTAAAATGTAGCCCACTACCTTGAGAGGTTCTCGAGCCTTGTGGGATATTTAGTGAAAACAACCGCCCCCAATGTGTTTTTAACACTACTGGCGACAAATATAATTTTCTTTAGAAACAAAAAAATGAGTGCTATGTAATATCAGTCATCCTACATGACAGTGAATGTTGGACAATTTGCTCGCAGATCATGAAATAACCCGAGGCAAAAAGATGTTTTAAAAAGCATGAGAATAGCATGAACGGAACACGTTTTCCTTCAGGAGTTTTTTTTCTTTTTTTTTTTTTTTTTACAGTTCATTTTGCGGTCAGTCTTATAAAGGAGACTGAGAGCTAGCCCTGCTATATTGCTGGCCATTCGCTCGTGCGTTGCGTTCGTCTCGACCTTAGCGCTCGGCTCCATTCTGCTCGATGTTTCTAGAGAAGCACGCACAGAGACAGATTACAGCAAACATAAAACCAATAAATGTAAGGAAAATAGGGGTAATAGTAAAAAGTAGAAAACCAGTCTGTGAGTCTATATTTACTTTTTCGAACTCACTGGAACTTTTTTCTATTCCCCCTCCACAGACATTTTTAATATTAAATTGTGTTTTAATTGTAGATTCTCGTCTCCTTGACATATGTCAATTATCCCGCAATTCTCCTTGCATTATACTATTCGCCAGCGATTCTATTGATGAGGTATTGGCCAAAAAAGGCTACATTTTCAAGGGAGAAATATACTTTTTGTTTGTCTATTTAAAACCATCTATAATTTCTCTAGGATCACACATCTATCTATCTATCTATCTATCTATCTATCTATCTCAGCTTGTTCATATCTATCTATCTATCTATCTATCTATCTATCTATCTATCTATCTATCTCAGCTTGTTCATATCTATCTATCTATCTATCTATCTATCTATCTATCTATCTATCTCAGCTTGTTTATATCTATCTATCTATCTATCTATCTATCTATCTATCTATCTATCTATCTATCTATAGATGGATAGCTAGATAGATAATCCTCCCTACGATTACAAAAGTCAAGGGGATGATGATGATGGTGATGATGATGATGATATAAACTTCACTATTTACTTATGTAAACCGTTCATATTAGTAAAAAACGCACTCTCTTAAATTTTCAAAAAGAAAAAAAAACTTCAGCCTTAGCGTTGCGACTGCACAATTCAAAAGATTTTATCCCTTAACAATAACACATTTCTAAAAAAAAAAACATATTTCGATTCGCATTTAATTTGTTCGTCTCTAATGCTACCTGTATTCTATTTAAAAACAAAAGAATCTCTATGACTGAGGATGACTGAATGTACTGTTGAAAGTACCAGCAGATTAAAAAAAAGACCTTATGCAGCTTGTACTTATTAAAAACAAGGATCATAACATTCATCAAGTGGTTCGTAGGTTAATGCAACTTTAAAATTTTGTTTGCGAAGAGATTTCGCCATTTTATGTCATTAACTTTACTAATCTACTTTTTGTATGAATGATTCATTGTAATATATATATATATATATATATATATATATATATATATATATTAAACATTTTACCACAAGCAAGGCGGGAATGCAACTAGTACTCAGGAAGTTACAGAGGGTGAAAGTGAGAGAAAAAAAACTGGCTATGGGGGTATTAAAGAAAGGACAAAAGATGAAGGGCCCAAAAAGGTTACATTTCAAGGGAAGAATGGAGAGTTTTGTCTATTTAAAACCATCTATAATTTCTCTAGGATCATATATATATATATATATATATATATATATATATATATATATATATATATATATATATATATACATACAGTGTATCACAAAAGTGGGTACACCCTTCACATTTCTTCAAATATTTAAGTATATCTCTTCATGGGACAGCATTGAAAAAATTACCTTTTGACACAATGAAAAGTAGTCTGTCTGCAGCATATATAACAGAGTTAATTTCTTTTCCCCTCAAAATAACTCAAAATATAGCCATTAAAAGCTAAATCCCTGGCAACAAAAGTGAGTACACCCCTAAGAAACTACACCCCTAAATGTCTAAATTGGTTACTGCTTTTCATTTTCCCTCCAAAATGTCATGTGATTCATTAGTGTAACTATGCCCATGTGTTCATGGGGAGCAGGTGTATTCAAATTTGTCGTGCAGCTCTAACACTCTCGCTTACCGGTCACTGAAAGTTCCAACATGGCACCACATGGCAAAGAACTCTCTGAGTATCTTAAAAAACGTATTGTTGCACTACATAAAGATGGCCAAGGCTACAAGAAGATTGCCAACACCCTGAAACTGAGCTGCAGCACAGTGGCTAAGATCATCCAGCATTTCAAAAGAGCAGGGTCCACTCAGAACAGGCCTCGGGTAGGTCGTCCAAAGAAGCTGAGCGCACGTGCTGAGCGTCACATCCAAATGCTTTCTTTGAAAGATCGGTGTAGGAGTGCTGTTAGCATTGCTGCAGAGATTAAAGAGATTCGGATTCAGCCTGTTAGTGTTCAGACCATACGCCGCACACTACATCAAATTGGTGTGCATGGCTATCACCCCAGGAGGAATCCTCTTCTGAAGGCAATACACAAGAAAGCCCGCAAACAGTTTGCTGAAGACATATCAACAAAGCCCATAGATTACTGGAACCATGTCCTATGGTCTGATGAGACGAAATTTAATTTGTTTGGTTCTGATGGCCTTAAGCATGTGTGGCGGCGACCAGGTGAGGAGTACAAAGATAAGTGTGTCATGCCTACAGTCAAGCATAGTGGTGGGAATGTCATGGTCTGGGGCTACATGAGTGCTGCAGGTATTGGAGAGTTACATTTCATTGAGGGAAACATGAACTCCAACATGTACTGTGAAATACTGCAGCAGAGCATAATCCCCTCTCTCCGGAAACTGGGTCGCAGAGCAGTGTTCCAGCATGACAATGACCCCAAACACACATCCAAGACAACCACTGCTTTACTGAAGAGGCTGAGGGTAAAGGTGATGGACTGGCCAAGCATGTCTCCAGACTTGAACCCAATAGAACATCTTTGGGGCATCCTCAAGCAGAAGGTGGAGGTGCGCAGAGTCTCAAATATCCGCCAGCTCCGCGACGTCGTCATTGAGGAGTGGAAGAGCATTCCAGTGACTACCTGTGAAGCTCTGGTAAGCTCCATGCCCAGGAGAGTAAAGACGGTTTTGGATAATGATGGTGGCCACACAAAATATTGACAGTTGAAATTTTGTATGTTAATATTGACAACTTTTCCTAAGGGGTGTACTCACTTTTGTTGCCAGGGATTTAGCTTTTAATGGCTATATTTTGAGGGAAAAATAAATTAACTCTGTTATATATGCTGCAGACAGGCTACTTTTCATTGTGTCAAAGTGTCATTTTGTCAGTGTTGTTCCATGAAGAGATATACTTAAATATTTGAAGAAATGTGAGGGGTGTACTCACTTTTATGATACACTGTATATATATATATATATATATATATATATATATATATATATATATATATATATATATATATATTAAATATTTTAGTCCAAGCAAGGCGGGAATGCAACTAGTACTCAGGAGGTTACAGAGGATGTAAGTGAGAGAGAAAAATGTCTATAGGGGTATTAAGGAAAGGATAAAAGATGAACGGGATTCAAGAAGATAAAAGATGGCGATTGACGTTGCATTTAAATTTTATTAGATCCTAGTTACCAGGGAAGGAAGTAAACGAATGAGTTTCTGCGGAAAGGTTTGAAAGCTTTGTGCACTACCAGGAACCTCATCTTGTCATTGTCAAACAGAGAAAAATGGCATTCTTTGGGTACATTACAAGGCACGACAGCCTGTGTAAGACCATCATGCAATGCACCGTTGAAGGTGGACGTAGGAGAGGATGCCAGCAGAAAAAAAACTGATTGGAAAATGTCAAACAATGGACAAGAATGAGTATACTAGAATTGCTGATAGCTGCCGTTGATAGACCGTTGTGGAGGGGATTCAATATGTCTTCTGCATTCGGACGCTCCCTACGATCACAAAAGTTAAGGGAATGATGATGATGATGATGATGATGACATAAACACCACTATCTACTTATGCAAACCGTTCAGCAGTATCCAGTTTCCGTCGTAATCTTAATATTTCTATTTGGCTAATGATTTTGTGGATACCTTCTCTCACTCTCTCTCTCACTCTCTCTCTCTCTCTCATATATATATATATATATATATATATATATATATATATATATATATATATATATTATAAATTAACTGATTTAAAATGTTTTTTCGCTACACAGTTCTAACCATGTTTCAAAAATGGGAGCTAAAAGCTTCGAATTTAATTTTGTAATTAAATTAAAGACATTAGTTCCATTTGATCCTCTAAAATTCGCTTGAGGATGAAATGGAACTAATGTCTTTATCTTTTCTTTTCTTTTCCTTTCCCTCTCTCTTCTTCTGATCTTTAAGATTAGATCGTCTATTGTGTGTGTATGTCACCACAAAATGTATCCTTTCCAGTTTCATCTCTAATGTATTAGACATCCGACAACATTCAAAATTTCTCTCACTGAAACCTTCTTTGACTCCCCTCTTTAAAACTTCTCCCTGTTAAATTTTAATCCCCCTTTCATCTTTAGACCTTCCTCTTCTTCTCTCGTCTGTTACCCCTCCCTATAGCTTTCATTTACTCTAACATTCGTCCCACACTCTCATACATACACTCTCACTAAATTTTATTTTTTATTTCTAGAGTTGTTTTTTCTGTTTTCTTTTTGAATTTGTAGGTCTGATGAATTGGATCGTATTTACGATTCCAATGGAATAAATTATGACCATGGAATATTAGTGTTTAAGCCTTTTTATTATATATATATATATATATATATATATATATATATATATATATATATATATATATTAGGTTGGTGTAAAAATAATGACGTAATAATGTCGTTTTTTGACGTTAAAAAATACGTCAAGAAACGACATTATTACGTCATTATTTTTGCACCAACCTAATATATATATATATATATATATATATATATATATATATATGATGAGAGAAAAATTGATCTAACAAAAAAATGAAAATTACGTAAAAAAAAAAATGATAATTCTATAAAGAATTGGCAATTTCGAAGAATTTATATATTAAAGGCTTATCATTCGACAAGGGAGTTTATCAATTCAAGGGACCATTGGCTAAAATCACGCGGCTTCACGCCGACCTTGCCCCTAACGAGATATCGATCAGTGGCCTGGAACCGGCGGTCACTGGGAAGAAATTGCTTGCATATCCAAAGGATCTTAGCATCTATTCTCTTTACTTCTCTCTCTCTCTTTTTTTATCTCCTCATTTATTACTTATTTAAATGCGGAAAATGGCAATAAAGTCGAGAAATTGTTGCATGAAGAAAAAGGTGGACATGATATGCAGCAAGAGAAACGAGGGGTTAGAAAGAGGAGATTGTAATTTATTTTTATTATCGGGATCAAAGCATCAGAACGAAGAAATCGTTTCTAGAACATATATATATATATATATATATATATATATATATGCATGTGTGTGTTCGTCATGCAAAAGTTCTATGCGCATCTTTTTTTGAGAACTCGAGATTGAATACGCATATCTATCTACCTTAAGCAGATCAGATCTATCTATCTATTAGGTTGGTGCAAAAACAATGTCGTTTTTTGAAGTTAAAAAATACGTCAAAAACGACATTATTTTTGCACCAACCAAATATCTATCTATCTATCTATCTATCTATCTATCTATCTATCTATCTTAATCAGCTCAGATCTATCTATCAATCTATCTATCTATCTATCTTGCTTGGTAGATAGATAGTTCTCTGTCAGTTTTTTTAAAAATCTATCTCTATGCCTATGACAATTTCTACCCTCCATCAGCATGGATGATGCTTATCTATCTATCTATCTATCTATCTATCTATCTATCTATCTATCTATCTATCTATCTATCTATCTATCTATCTATCTTGCTTGGTAGATAGATAGTTCTCTGTCAGTTTTTTTAAAAATCTATCTCTATGCCTATGACAATTTCTACTCTCCATCAGCATGGATGATGCTTACCTCCAGGAGAGTGACTCTTTGTACCTTCTTGCTCTCATATATTCTCATGACCTGAAGTGAAGCGCTTATATTGAATACGCACACACACACATATATGTATGTATATATATATACACACACACACACACACATACAGTTTATCACAAAAGTGAGTACACCCTTCACATTTCTTCAAATATTTAAGTATATCTCTTCATGAGACAGCACTGAAAAAATTACCTTTTGACACAATGAAAAGTAGTCTGTCTGCAGCATATATAACAGAGTTAATTTCTTTTCCCTTCAAAATAGCCCAAAATATAGCCATTAAAAGCTAAATCCCTGGCAACAAAAGTGAGTACACCCCTAAGAAACTACACCCCTAAATGTCTAAATTGGTTACTGCTTTTCATTTTCCCTCCAAAATGTCATGTGATTCATTAGTGTAACTATGCCCATGTGTTCATGGGGAGCAGGTGTATTCAAATTTGTAGTGAAGCTCTAACACTCTCGCTTACCGGTCACTGAAAGTTCCAACATGGCACCACATGGCAAAGAACTCTCTGAGTATCTTAAAAAACGTATTGTTGCACTACATAAAGATGGCCAAGGCTACAAGAAGATTGCCAACACCCTGAAACTGAGCTGCAGCACAGTGGCTAAGATCATCCAGCATTTCAAAAGAGCAGGGTCCACTCAGAACAGGCCTCGGGTAGGTCGTCCAAAGAAGCTGAGCGCACGTGCTGAGCGTCACATCCAAATGCTTTCTTTGAAAGATCGGTGTAGGAGTGCTGTTAGCATTGCTGCAGAGATTAAAGAGATTCGGATTCAGCCTGTTAGTGTTCAGACCATACGCCGCACACTACATCAAATTGGTGTGCATTGTTGTCACCCCAAGAGATAGCCTCTTCTGAAGGCAATACACAAGAAAGTCCGCAAACAGTTTGCTGAAGACATGTCAACAAAGCCCATAGATTACTGGAACCATGTCCTATGGTCTGATGAGACGAAATTTAATTTGTTTGGTTCTGATGGCCTTAAGCATGTGTGGCGGCGACCAGGTGAGGAGTACAAAGATAAGTGCGTCATGCCTACAGTCAAGCATGGTGGTGGGAATGTCATGGTCTGGGGCTGCATGAGTGCTGCAGGTATTGGAGAGTTACATTTCATTGAGGGAAACATGAACTCCAACATGTACTGTGAAATACTGCCGCAGAGCATGATCCCCTCCCTCCGGAAACTGGGTCACAGAGCAGTATTCCAGCATGACAATGACCCCAAACACACATCCAAGACAACCACTGCTTTACTGAAGAGGCTGAGGGTAAAGGTGATGGACTGGCCAAGCATGTCTCCAGACTTGAACCCAATAGAACATCTTTGGGGCCTCCTCAAGCAGAAGGTGGAGGTGCGCAGAGTCTCAAATATCCGCTAGCTCCGCGACGTCGTCATTGAGGAGTGGAAGAGCATTCCAGTGAGTACTTGTGAAGCTCTGGTAAGCTCCATGCCCAGGAGAGTAAAGGCAGTTTTGGATAATGATGGTGGCCACACAAAATATTGACAGTTGACATTTTGTATGTTAATATTGACAACCTTTCCTAAGGGGTGTACTCACTTTTGTTGCCAGGGATTTAGCTTTTAATGGCTATATTTTGAGTTATTTTGAGGGAAAAATAAATTAACTCTGTTAAATATGCTGCAGACAGGCTACTTTTCATTGTGTCAAAGTGTCATTTTGTCAGTGTTGTTCCATGAAGAGATATACTTAAATATTTGAAGAAATGTGAGGGGTATACTCACTTTTAGGATACACTGTATATATATATATATATATATATATATATATATATATATATATATATATATATATATATATATATATTATGATATTTTGATCACTGTGTCGTCTCAGTGTTTATCTTCAGTATTCATCTTGAACATTGATAAATCTATCATATGTCCGCGTATTGATTATTCTTGCTACCGATATTTATCGTGAAGTGAAAATGTCTGAAATGTGGCACATGAAGACATCAGTAATTTCAGTTCGAGTTGGAACCTTCTGTTGCTCCTATTATATATTTCAAGATTCTCGACAAAATTCAAAGAAATGTTTGCAATATTGTTGGTCTGGACCTGGCATCTCGACTTCAGTCTCTTTCCCACAGCCGTTGGATAACTTTGCCCTACCTTTTTTTTAAAAAATAAATATGTTCATGGACGTCGTTCTAATGAGTTCGCCTCCTTGGTACCTCGATCGTATGAATTTAGGCGTACGACTTGATTGGCTATTAGGTCTCATTGTTTTACTGTTGAAATAGCTAGATGTAATTTGTAACTTTTATTCTAAGTTTCTTTCCTCACATTACTAGCTTGTGGAAATTTTTTCTGGTTTCTTGCTTTTCTGCTACCTACAATTTTCAAAAGCTTAAATGCGTATAATATAAAGCATAGCAGAGATGTGGCACAAGGCCAAACGTATGGAACGGCCAGAGAGCATCGAACCCACTACTCAGTCGGAATTGATCAAACGAGACACGCTTGCTAACCATTACATCACGTGGAATATGTCCGAGTCAGAATAATTTTGGGCGATTATCTTTCAGGCCGAAAGTATGGAGCACCTAGTGAGGATCGATCTCACTTTTCAGTCGGAATTGATCTAGCGAGACAAGATTGCTAATCATTACAACATGTCGAAAGGCCCCATCTGTGGTTGTTTGACTTGATGTAAGATCTCCAACCATGCGAACGAAAATAATAATAATAATAATAATAATAATAATCAAAATGGAGTTTCAAATGTGCGTAGAGATGCAACTACAGCACAATACACCGGCTGAAACTGCAAAATACTTAAAAAAGACAGCAAAGACAAATGCAACCGACTAGACACAGAAACAATTGCAAGATAAACCGCTTCATGGCCAATACTCTGCCCGTACCAAACAAGCTGACATAGACAACACCTGTGCCCATCAGTGGCTACGTAGTGCAGGGTTGAAAGCTGAAACTGAAGGTTTTATCCTTGCTGCACAGGACCAATGCTTGTAAACTAGTAATTATCAAGCACATATACTAAAATATTGTGTCAGCCCAAAATGGAGATTCTGTGATAAATATCCAGAAACGATTGATCATCTTGTATCAGGTTGCACGATGTTGGCACCCACTGAATATAAAACCCGACATGACAGAGTGGGCCAATATCTGCACTGGAAAATCTGCAACTTCTACGGGAAGGAAACTGAAAGAAACTGGTATGAACACCACCCAGACCCGGTTACGGAGATAGGACCTGTTACAATTCTATGGGACTACACAATTCACACTGACAGAACAATCAAGGCCAACCGCCCAGATATTGTTATTAAAGACCACAAACAAAAACGGTGCCTCCTTATTGATATGGCAGTCCCTGCTGACTGCAATGTATCTTTGAAGATATTCAAAAAGCTGTCAAAATACAAGGACCTTGAAATAGAAATCTCGAAAATGTGGCATATGGGAACATCAACAATCCCTGTTGTAGTTGGAGCCCTAGGACTGGTTGGAAAAGATTGCAGTAGACTAATTGAAGGGATTCCTGGAAGTCCATGCCTCAAGGAGATACAAAAAATTGTTCTGACAAGTACAGCCCACACTTTACGAAGGGCTTTATCTATGTAATTTTTTTTTTGTCAGTGGAAAGTGTCATGATGCCATTTTTAACCTTAGGTCCCTGGGCGGGACCCGGAAAGAAATGTGTAAACGCCAGAAATCAAAGAAAATAATAATAATAATAATAATAATAATAATAATAATAATTCTGCATGATAGAGTGGCCAATATCTGCAGGCAAATCCAATAAACTGGTGTGATCATCATCCAGACCCGGTTACAGAGATAGGACCTGTAAAACATTTTATCGGACTTTACATTACACTCAGACAGAACAATGAAAGCTAATCGCCTAGACATCTTGATCAAAGTCCACAAAAACAGAATGTGTTTTCTTATTGACATGCCAGTCCCTGCAAATTGTAACGTATCTAGGAAGAGCTTCAAAATATAAAAACCTTCAAATGAGAATGTAAAAAATGAGGCACCTGAGGACAATTCCAGTCGTAGTTGGAGCCCTCGGATTGATTGGAAAATGTTTCAATATTTTATTAAATTTGTTAAGCTCAAATATTTAACGATGCGATAAGCGAATCATAGAACTCGCCATGGGTTTATTCAATCATTAAATGAAGAATTAAGATTCATCACAAATTTCGGTATTTTTTAGCTTACATTATTTACTCTACTGTTGTTATCACCATAGTGTTTCCGCCATTGTGCCCTTCGGTCTTTGGGTAGTCTTCAGTTTTGAACTGAACCTTCTATTCAATCTATGCTGACATTAAGGATATTTAATCTAATAGGTTAATTCCATTTCAAAAATAAAGCCTGTAAAAATAGGTACCTCCACGAAATCGCTAAAAAAGAGCATAGCTTGATGAAAAAGACGTCAACCTTGCCGAAAACAAAATTTTATCGTCTAAATGCTTATGTTATTATTAGGAGGAAAGACCATTTTTTAAAAAAATTATTTAAAAAAATTTTTCTTTCTTTTTAGAACATTCTAAATTTTGATTAAAAAACCTTGTTTCTCTTTGTATCAGCGGAACTAGTAAATAGCATAGACAATTTTTAGCACGTTTTTTTGGTATGACACATTAATTTGGAAAATCTTGCAAAAATATAAATAATTGTCGGATGTTAATGAAACTTTCAGGAACTATTTACATATCTCGTGGAGGTACCTAATGTAAGAAGGAATATTTTAAATTAATATACGACCAAATATAAAATGCTTTTGACAAAAATCCTTAATTATTTCACTATAATTATGTAACAATAATGTAATCATATTCCGCAGACAAATCTACGGTTTATGCTACCTCATTTCATTGCATGGTTACAAACTATAAACCTAAATTAAGCTTGAAATATTGTGTAATCGGCTCTAATTTTTTGTAAAATACTTGGATATGATATAATGAATAGTTTTAAAGCAATTTTCAATATTTTTCAAATATTTTTGTTGAATATGCCCTTCCTCCGCCGAACGCGTTAAATGTCCCTTTTTATCTATTTGGCAAAAGTTACTGCTATGTTTCTCAAGTTGAAGCATAATATGTGATTCACGCCAGGAGCTACCGGCAGAATGAACTGAATTATGTCCTGGGTTCATCCTAAGAGAAAGACGAGCAATCTTCTCTACACTAATTCTTGAACATGAACTCGTCCATTCGCTATGAATATATCGCCTTTTTCATAGAAAAAGTCATCACAATGTGGATGGCAAGGCGTAGTGTTTGAGGCGTAAGCATTGTCGCACTTTCTTCATTTTCATTTTTCTCGTCGTCTGATTTAATTCTCCTTCTCTCTTAACGGTTTTATTCTTCTTCTTCTTCTTCTTCTTCTTCTTCATTTTGTTGTTACAAACGTTTTCTGTATCTTCCTTTTTGAGGATCCTTTACTTCTTGCTATAATGAATTTCTTTCTAATTTCTAATCTCGTCTTTATTTATCAATCGATCTTTATTTCTTTCTTTCTTTCTTTCTTTCTTTCTAGCCTGCATAACTTTTCTCTTTCTTTTTGTTTATCTTTCTTTCTTTTTAGCTTACATAACTTTTTCTTTCTTTCTTTCTTTCTTTCTTTCTTTCTTTCTTTCTTTCTTTCTAGCTTGCATAACTTTTCTCTTTCTTTTTGTTTATCTTTCTTTTTTTCTCGCTTACATAACTTTTTTCTTTCTTTTTTTTGCCAATCGATCTTTCTTTCTTTCTTTCTTACTTTCTTACTTTCTAGCTTGCATAACTTTTCTCTTTCTTTTGTTTATCTTTCTTTCTTTCTTTCTTTTTAGCTTACATAACTTTTTTCTTTCTTTCTTTGTCAATCGATCTTTCTTTCTTTCTTTCTTTCTTTCTTTCTTTCTTTCTAGCTTGCATACATTTTCTCTTTCTTTTTGTTTATCTTTCTGTCTTTCTTTTTTTCTAGCTTACATAACTTTTTTCTTTCGTTTTTGTCAATCGATCTTTCTTTCTTTCTTTCTTTCTTTCTTTCTTTCGTCAGAATATAAAAGGAGCTAGGTGCCTCAGAGGGTTGACTTGGAAGTTAACCGCAAAGTCGCCAAATGCCGAATCGAGCCTCAGGTGTGTTGGCCAAAAGAAAGCGGAAGTCAACGTAGCTGAACATAGGACACACACTCAGACACACACGTGCACAAGACAAAAAATTTTCACAAGAGAGAAAGCAGAGATCTTTACATTCATCCTTGAGAAGGAGATTGAACACGAAAAATCCCCCGAAACCACATACCCTCCACGTTAATTTGTCAGAGTTCAGAAGGGTATAAATAATTATTTTACGTTTGAAATATGTAGTCTTGTATTCTCTCAGACGTTTACTAGCATGATATCATTGGAGTAATATGGAGACGGTGTCTATAGATTTTTTTTCACGCCAAATTGTAAAAGCGACCTTAACTTAAAAAAAAAACAAAAAAACTCTCGTTCAATTGTTTTTTCTTGGTAGTTTCAAGCAACTCGTCTTCCTTCTTCTTTTTCTTCTACTTCTTCATTTGCTTCTCAATTCTCCTCTTACTCCTCCTCGTCTTCATTCTTTTTTTCAATCGTCCTCCTTCCTTCCTTTCTTCTTCTTCTTCTTCTTCTTCTTCTTCTTCTGTTTGGTGGTAGCACTTGTTAAGGCCCCAGCTAGGGTCAAACAGTGAACCTGTAAGCTGGGGTCAAAACATTATTAAAAATATAAAAATACATTTTCATAGTAGAAAACATTACCAGGTATACGAAACTAGAAGGAGAAATTGCTAAAGCTGACGTCTTCAAGAAAATCAAATTTCATCATTAAATGAACTATAAAGAGTTGATATCCCCATTAAACAAACATAACCAAACCAAACTCTTCTTTTTCAGTATAAAACTGTTTATTCTTCGCTTTATTTCTTCTAGATTGTCTCTTGTAATCTAATTATTAATATCTCCCAAACCGCGTTTCTTCTTCTTCTTCTTCTTCTTCTTCTTCTTCTTAGGTGAGTATCTTTTCCTTCTTCATTTTGGTTTTTTCATTCTTCTTCTGGCTTCTCTCAGATTAGTATCTTCTTCATTTTGATGCTCCTCTTCTTCATTTTTGTTCTTTTACTCCTTCTGGCTTCTAATAGGTTAGTTTCTTTTCTTCTTCTTTACTTCTTTTTCTTCTTCGTCTTCTGATTTTTCTTATGTTAGCAACTTCTTTCTCTTCTTCATCTCGGATTTCTTTTTCTTATACTCCTTCTTTTAACACTGGCTTTTCCTAGACAGCCATCTTCTTTCTTTCTTCATCATTTCGTTCTTCTTCTTCTTCTTCTCCTCTTCTTCCTCTTCTTCTTCTTCTCCTCTTCTTCCTCTTCTTCTTCTTCTTCTCCTCTTCTTCCTCTTCTTCTTCTAACTCGACATCTCTTAGGCTATCATCAACATCATCATCAGCAGCAAACTAATGTTCCTTCTTTATTTCTCTTCTTCTTAGCATCTTCATTTTGCTTTCTCCTTCTTCTGGCTTCTCATAGTTTAGTATATTCTCTTATGTTAGTATCTTCTTTGCTCTTTTACTTCTTCTGGCTTCTCTTTGATTACTATTTTCATCTTCATTTTGCTCTTCTTCTTCTTTTTCTTCTTCTTCTTTTAACTGAAACTTCACTTACGCTAGCATATCATCATAATCATCATCTTTTTCTGCTTCTTCTTTTTTACTTCTTAATTCTCTTAGTTTAGTATTTTCTTCTTCGTTTAGCTCTTTTTCTTTTCTTCTTTTTCTCCATTTTTCTCTTCTTCTTCTTCTTCTTCTTCTTCTTCTTCATCTATTTTTTTCTCCCTGTAACACTGGTTTCTCTTAGGCAGCTACATTCTTTTTCTTCTTCTTTTTCACTTCGCTTATCTTTTTTTTCTTTTTCATTTCGTTTTTCTTCTTCCTCTTTTTCTTCGTCTTCTAACTGATTTTTCTTATGTTAGCATCTTCTTCCTTTTCTTCATCTCAGATTTCTTTTTCTTATACTCCTTCTTTTGACACTGGCTTCTCCTAGGCAGCCATCTTCTTTCCTTCCTCTTCTTCTTCTTCTTCTTCTTCTTCTTCTTCTTCTTCTTCATTTTGATCTTCTTCTTCTTCTTCTTCTTCTTCTAACTCGACATCTCTTAGGCTGTCATCATCATCATCATCATCATCAGCAGCAGCAGCAGCAAAATCTTCCTCCTTTATTTGGCTTCTCTAAAGCTATCATCAATATCATAATCGTTTTCTTGTTCTTTTTGTTGTTTTTCTTCTTCTTCTTCTTCTTCTTCTTCTTCTTCTTCTTCTTCTTTCTTTACTTTTCTTGCATATTCTTATTCTTCTTTCTCATCACCATCATCTCCTACTTCTAATTCTGACTTCTCGTAGGTTATCATCTTTTCTCGCCAACTTCTCCATCTCTCCCACCTTCTTTGGCGCCTCACGTCTTCCTCCTTTCCCTCTTCATCATCAAATCCCCACTCATCACCCTCTCTCCCTCCCACTCTTTCCCCCTTCCACTTCCCTATTAACCGACATAATTTCTATGTAGATAATAACCACTACTTAATCCCTCGAAATTCTTTGCCTCCCGTAACAATTTAGAAAAGCAAATTGACCCTTACAGAGATTTCGCGATTTTCAAACCCGTATTTCACAGCGAGCAGGCCAACATTCTCAGCTTCTGTCGGGTATTGGCCGTAGGGGGTAGGTCATTGGCCGAACTGCAGCGAATAAATGTCATTCACCGTAAATTGGTCCAGTGAAAAGCGGCCGTTCTGGTGCACTGGACAAGTAGTGATCTCATTAGATCGCTTAAGGCTTTTGTTCGCTTCAGAATGTCGACTGAATGATTTGCTGGTCAACCGACCGCTCCGATTTTACAACTTTTATTTAGCACCAGGCATTATTTTTGCCTATTTCGCGGCCCCATGCACTTCTCCTTCGGACACATTCCTTCGCTTTGTCAACTTTCTCTTCTTATACAGATTTCTTTTCAAGTCTAATTTCTTCTTCTTCTTCTTTTAACTGAAACTTCACTTACGCTAGCATATCATCATAATCATCATCTTTTTCTTCTTCTTTTTTACTTCTTCGTTTAGCTCTTTTTCTTTTCTTCTTTTTCCCCATTTTGCTCTTCTTCTTCTATTTTTCTTCCTGTAACACTGGTTTCTCTTAGGCAGCTACCTTCTTTTTCTTCTTCTTTTTCACTTCGCTTATCTTTTTTTCTTCTTCATTTCGTTTTTCTTCTTCCTCTTCTTTTCTTCTTCTTTTTCTTCTTCGTCTTTTAACTGATTTCTCTTATGTTAGCAACTTCTTCCTCTTCTTCATCTCGGATTTCTTTTTCTTATATTCCTTCTTTTAACACTGGCTTCTCCTAGGCAGACATCTTCTTTCCTTCTTCATCATTTCGTTCGTTCGTTCGTTCGTTCGTTCGTTCTTCTTCTTCTTCTTCTTCTTCTTCTAACTCTGATTTCTCTTTTGTTAGCATCTTCTTCCTCTTCTTTATCTCGTTCTTCTTTTTCTCCTAACACTGGCTTCTCTTAGGCAACCTTCTTCTTCTTCTTCTCTTTCATCTTTTAACCCTGATTCCATTTAGGCGCTCTTATACTATCGTTTTAGCGTCACTGGAAAAATGAGTCCATTCAAGTGCTGCCTCTTGAAATCTTTTTCATTAAATATCATTAAATTTTCTTGTTCATCTTTAACATCTATATTTCATATCAATGCTTCATTCCCTTTTTCTCTTTCTCAGTTTTATTCGTCTTTTTTATCCTTTCTTTTCTCGTTCTTTTTGCATCCCGACTATTTGCTCTTCTTCCTCTTCTTCTTCCATGATTGCATTCTTTTTTCTTTATTTCATTCTTCTTCTTCTTCTTCTTCTTCTTCTTCTTCTTCTTCTTCTTCTTCTTCTTCTTCCATGATTGCATTCTTTTTTCTTTATTTCCTTCTTTTTCTTTTTCTTCTTCTTTATCTTCTTTTTCTTCCATGATTGCATTCTTTTTTCTTTATTTACTTCTTCTTCTTCATTTTGTTGTTACATACTTTTTCTATCTTTTCCTTGTTGAGGATCATTTTCTTCTTGCTATAATGACTTTTTTTTTTAAATTTCTAATCCCCCTCATCTTTTTTTGTTTATCAATCGATCTTTCTTTCTTTCTTTCTTTCTTTCTTTCTTTCTTTCTTTCTTTCTAGCTTATATAATTTTTCTCTTTCTTTTTGTTTCTCAATCGTTCTTTCTTTCTTTTTTTCTTTCTTTCTTTCTTTCTAGCTTATATAATTTTTCTCTTTCTTTTTGTTTCTCAATCGTTCTTTCTTTCTTTTTTTCTTTCTTTCTTTATTTCTAGCTTACATAAGTTTTTCTCTTTCTTTTTTGCTTGTCAATCGATCTTTCGTTCTTTCTTTCTTTCTTCCTTTCTAGCTTGCATGACTTTTTCTCTTTCTTTTTTCTTTATCAATCGATCTTTCTTTCTTTCTAGCTTGCATAATTGTTCTCTTTCTTTTTGTTTCTCAATCGTTCTTTCTTTCTTTTTTCTTTCTTTCTTTCTTTTTTCTTTCTTTCTTTCTAGCTTACATAACTTCATTTTCTTTGCCTTGTTCTTTCCCATTTACAAATCTTTCTTTCTTTTTCGATTTTCCTTTCTCTGCCTATTCTTTAGCATTTTCCTTCCTTATTTCCAACTCCTCTTCTCTCTCTCTCTCTCTCTCCCTATTTAACAGGTTTCTTTTTCTAAAAACTTGACCATATGTCTCTATCTCCCATTTCTTCTTCTCGGTATGCACTTCTTTTCTCTCCACTCCTTTTTTTTTAGCTGTCTAAATTCCCAAACCCTTCTCCCTATCTAACTTCTGCCTTTTTCTATCAAATTCTGTAATAATATTTTTCTCACCCTCCCTCCCAACCTACCTCAAAACGATTCTTCCTCCTCTGTTTTTTTTCTCTATTTCTCTCCCTCCCTCACACACTTACAGTCACCCCCCCCCACAAAACATAGTCTGTCTCTTTTTCTATCTCTTTTTCTCCTTCATTCACTCCCGGCATTGTTGATATGCTTTATTCTGAGTGGAAATGTGATTTGCGATTCGAAAATCATTGATGCGATGGTTCGCGTTGCAAAAATCGCACATAATGGAATCCCGCTCGCCACTGTATCCGGCCAACGTGGAAGTGTGTTGATTATTCGTTCTGTCCAGCGAGTCGACCACTGACTATTTCGGACCAAGTTGAACATTATACACGCTCGGCCCGTCGCGAAAATGAAAAGTATTGCTTGACTTATTGTCGAAATAAATGAGCGTTTTTCATAAATACCCCTCTTTAAGTAGCGCTAAAAGAAAAACCATACAAAGAGAAAAAGAAAAAAAAGAAAAAAGAAAAGAAAAACATCAACAGGAGGAGGAGAAGGCAACAGAAGGGAAGGAGGAGGAGGATGAAGAGGAGGAGGAGAAAAGAACAAGACGGTGCCAGGCGTCCATTTTTGGACCTCGTTCTCGCACGGTGTTACCCTTACGACGTTATCAATTTTCAAAGCCTTTCTCCTTCCGGATGACGTAACTTCCTAAAGACGCCAATCACGCCCGTGTAAGCCATCAAAATCAATCATGATTTTATTCTCGTCATATAGCAAACGGTTCTACTCTCTTTGCACTTTATTTACAAAATGATAGTGGCTAATAAATGAAAAATACACATACGTATTACATAATAAACATTCTCCAATTTCGTTGAAACAAAGATGGCGGATACATCTTGGAGTCTTATTTATTCATTTCTCGAATTCCCGTGTTTAATAATCTTCCAACCCGCTATCATTTAATACATTCATTTGAAACATATAGCTTTTTATTTTCTTCATTTACTTTCACCTTGGAATAATGGAAGTTATTGCCATAGAAGAAGTTAGAAGGCAGGTTTTAATATAAGAAGCTAATAACCGAAATGAAAATGAACGTACCAAGTTAAGATTTCGACGGAACTAATTTCAATAAAAAGTACAATTCGTATGCTAATAATTCACAATCTAAGTGGTCGGTTGTTGGGTGCATATTTGATATAGGTAAAGTATAATGCACCAAGAAGCGTTTCAGGTAAAGGTGAAGAGATGGTTGCTTATCTAGAAAATTTTGCTTTAGTTAAATAAGGGCATAAATGAGATTCTTGTTGGCTGATTAACGTTGTATTATTTATCTACGGAGATACGAATTGGGCAGTTATGATGTATCAATATCTCACTCCGCCTATCCGATTATCTATCTATCTATCTATCTATCTATCTATCTATCTATCTATCTATCTATCTATCTATCGATGCCAGTTCATATCTATCGCAGTCAGTTCAGATCTATCTATCTATCTATCTATCTATCTATCTATCTATCTATCTATCTATCTATCTATCTATCTATCTATCTATCTATCCGAGTCCAGATCTATCCATATGTCTATCGCAGTCACCTATCTAGCTAGCTCACTAGTACTTTTCATATCTATCTATCTATCTATCTATCTATCTATCTATCTATCTATCTATGTCAGTTCAGATCTCTCTATCTCAGTTAGTTCAGATCTATCTATCTATCTATCTATCTATCTTAGTTTATTCATTATGTATGTATGTATGTATGTATGTATGTATCTATCTATCTATCCTTGTCTATTCATTATCTATCTATCTATCTATCTATCTATCTATCTATCTATCTATCTATCTTAGTTTATTCATTATGTATGTATGTATCTATCTATCTATCTATCCTTGTCTATTCATTATCTATCTATCTATCTATCTATCTATCTATCTATCTATCTATCTATCTATCTATCTATCACAGTTTATATTACTGGATAAAACAAAAACACCGCTTATACATAGAATCGGACAGGGACATTTGGAATTTCAGAAACGCATAATAAGAAATGAAAGCCTGTAGAATTTGGCTCTCAAAGACGTAATGAAGACACGAGGCACTGGCGGAACAGTGAGGAATCTAGCTAAAGAGTTTGTGCAAATAGATGACATAACATAGGAGGGTTGATTGACAATCCCTCTGCTAAGAGCTACAAAAATATAGTCATTTATCTAGAATCATAATTGTTCACTACCAGAAGAGACATGACATCAAATCAAGTAGCTATCGATAAACACCAACATCTCTGTTACACGTAAGACAATTTCACTTCGTAAGGGAATGAATAACGAACGGAATTGAATGAAAATCTATTGTAGATAACACTGTCATTCTAAGAACATCTAATTGCAAAAGTCGTTTAAAGATAATACAGGGTGTCCATAAAGTTCGTGTTCACTTTAAAAAATTTATAACTTTATTTGTATTTGCGATAGAAATAATTTGTAAAAAGGATTAGAAAGAAGTAAATCTATATTTTTAAGTTTTTATTGAAATTTTATTTAAGTTGCCACATGTCCTCCATCATTAGCAATACAAAGGGTAATATGATTTTGCAGTTCACGGAAAACATTTGCCAACTGATTTACAGTAATGCCTAAAATCACATTAGTTATTTTAGCTATACTTAAATCTAGGTACATTAAACTTTATAACATTTTTACAGATTATTTCTATCGCAACTACAAATAAAGTTTTAAAATTTTTAAAGTGCACACGAACTTTATGGACGCCCTGTAGCGGCACTTTATATAAGGTGTGGAAGAAATGCCTTCCACATTTTAAACTGTTAGTTGTGTGGTGCAAGTTAACTTAAGCAAGTGGCAATGATATCTTCATCTAAAAAATGTTTTACCATATTTTACAGATACCATTAATTGCCATTATGACTTAGGTCGGTGTACATCGTGTGTTTTTCTTTGAAATGTTATTTTTTTTAAGACTGGTAAATCTTGCAAATTCAGAAAGCTTTTTGTGCTCATTTCATGTTGCGTCGCAATGAAAATCAATCCTGCTATCGGTTGAAAATTTCAAGGCCACCGGTTCAGCGCTTAAAAGGAAGCCACCCGGAAGAAGACCTCGAAGCGTTCGAACTTTCGGGTGATGGAACACTTTACTAATCCGTTTGTGGTGAGTAGAGGCCACCACTTGGAGGATGTCATTAAAAAAAAAAAATAAATGAATAAAAACTGTAACTCTTTGTTTAAACTCATTAACTGAATTGAAGCCAATTCGTTACAGCATTTTTTCGTCACTAGCTGAATTAGCACTTTCGAGCTTCCATCTCTTTTGTACAAATCGAAGAGGTACCGAGCGGCAAATATTATGGCAGTGATGAAGAATTGAAAACTGCCTTTATTGGTAAGTCGAACACTGATGTTGAAAGAATGGGGGTGACTATATTGAGAAGTAGGGATAGTTAGATCTTGATTCACGATGTGTTTGATTGTCTTCCTTATTGCTTATACAGGATGCGACAGAAATACCTCCCACACTTGAAACTGTCACCTGTATGGTACGAGTGAGCTTAGACAAAGTGGAAATGGTGTTTTCATCTAGCTAAAGTCTTACCATTTCTTTCAGATACCATCAGTTACCAGGATATGGGAACAGTGCTATAGCCTGTTCGTTACTGTCGAACTCTCTGTCTTGAGTAGAGAAGAACCCGGACGAGGCTTTGCCGAAGGGCAGGGTTTCGTCAGGGGAGGTAGATAGATACCAATCTACATCCGCGTCCTGGGTAAGACGATAAACTACATCCGCGTCTTGGGCATGACGATAAACTACATTCGCGTCCTGGGTAAGACGATAAACTACATCCGCGTCCAGGGTATGACGATAAACTACATCCGCGTCCTGGGTAAAACGATAAACTACATCCTCGTACTGAGTAAGACGATAAGCTACATCCGACAGCAAGGCCTCTGATCAGGAGGTTTTGAGGGGCGGGGAACTACCTTTTAATTGCTGGTGTTCCCACGTCCGCCCTGACCCTGGGTGGTAGCTCCTGTTAGGGTCCCAGCTATGGGCAAATAGTTAAGCCCCAAACTGGGGTCAAAATACTATGAAAGTGTAAAAATAGGTTTTAATACCAGGAATAAAATTTGCGATAAATAAATAAATTATTACCAGCAATACATTTTTGAGGAAAAATATTTTCAGCAATAGATTTTTGTAGGAAAAAATGTTACCAGCAAAATACATTTTTGTAAATAATTATCATCAGCAATACATTATTACCAGTAAAAGGTTTTTGAAAAAAAAATTACCAGCAATACATTTTTGAGAAAGAAAAAAATTACCAGCAATACATTTTTGAGAAAGAAAAAAATTACCAGCAATACATTTTTGAGAAAGAAAAAAATTACCAGCAATACATTTTTGAAAAAGAAAAAAATTACCAGCAATACATTTTTGAGAAAGAAAAAAATTACCAGCAATACATTTTTGAGAAAGAAAAAAATTACCAGCAATACATTTTTGAGAAAGAAAAAAATTACCAGCAATACATTTTTGAGAAAGAAAAAAATTACCAGCAATACATTTTTGGAAAAGAAAAAAATTACCAGCAATACATTTTTGGAAAAGAAAAAAATTACCAGTAATACATTTTTGGAAAAGAAAAAAATTACCAGCAATACATTTTTGGAAAAGAAAAAAATTACCAGTAATACATTTTTGGAAAAAATATTGCCAGCAATAAAAATCTTGTCGGCATTAAATAACCCATTGAGGTTGATATGCTGCAAAACAAACCAAACCAAATCAATATATACTGAAATAGATAGATAGATAGATAGATAGATAGATAGATAGATAGAGAGAGAGAGAGAGAGAGAGAGAGAGAGAGAGAGAGATAAAAATATTACCAGCAATAAAAATCTTGTCGGCATTACATAACCCATTGAGGTTGATATGCCGTAAACCAAACCAAATCAAACTAAACCTGATGAGTTTGTCTCTCATTTGAGGCTACAGCTTAGCGTTTTTCTCACTAAAATGCATGAAATGTTCTAAATATCAAATATGTCTGCTTGCGTCTGTTTTGTTTTTTCTTTATTGTTAATCTGTAGATAAATAGGAAGTGACAAAGTTAAAGAAAGTTTGTCGTAAGTTTCCTTTGTTTTATAAATTTGTCACTAAAGTTGACAAGTAAGCAATGAAAGTTCTGCAGTTTTAATGAGGCAAGAATTTACGAATGCAATTAACAGAGAGAAAGGTGCTTTTCAGAATGTGATAGTCGTTAAGACTTGTGAGGTAAAAAAAACAAAAAACAAAACAAAAAGGAAATAGAGAGACAGAGACAGACAGACAGAGAGATAGAAAAGGAGGGAGGAAGAACAAGATGAAGGCAAAAAAGACGAAAAAAAAAGAATAAGCAATATGATGAGGAAGAAAGAAGCCTAAATAAGTGAGGCTATAATAATAATAATAATAATAATAATAATAATAATAATAATAATAATAAGTTCTGCGTTGAATATGATGATAATGTTGAAGAGAAATCAGCTAGAAAGGTAATGATTTTAAAATAAGAAGCTGTTAGAAGAAGATAAAAGGAAGATACTAGAAGAAGAATAGAAAGAAGATACTTGAAGAAGAAAACGATGCTAGAAGAAGTAGAAGAAAAAATAATATGCTATAATAATAATAATAATAATAACAACAATAGTAATAATAATAATAATATGCTAGAAGAAGAAGAAGAAAAAGAAGCTCGAAGGAGAAGATGCTAGAAGAAGTAGAAGAAGAAGAAGGAAGATGCTTGAAGAAGAAGTTCGAAGGAAAAAATGCTAGAAGTAGAAGAAAAAGAATATGCTATAATAATAATAATAATAATAATAAAAAGTATATGCTAGAATAAGAGGAAAAAAGGAAGGTGCTTAAAGAAGAAAAGGATGCTCGAAGAAGATGCTAGTAGAAAAAGTAGAAGCCAGGTAAAGAAGAAGGAGAAGAAGAAGAAGGAGAAGACGAAGAAGAAGAAGAAGGAGGAGAAGACGAGGAAGAAGAAGAAGGAGGAGGAGAAGACGAAGAAGAAAACAAAGAAGAACAACAACAACAAGAATGAGGAGTAAATGTATTTGAAGTAGAAACAGAAGAATATATCAGAAAGGAGAAAAGGTGAAGAACAGAGATGGAAGAGAAAAAAAAAAGCGCCATTGAAAGTAGAAGAAGAAGAAGAAGAAGAAGAAGAAGAAGTTATTTTTATAAATCAAAGCAATAAAGCTGCAGACCCCACTTTTGAAATTTGTCGGGGAAATATTGTCCCCTCGCGACAAAATTGTTAACCTACTTGTAACGAACTGAAGATACAGGTTAAATGAAGTGTTTCCCCAAAACTGTGATGTTACGATAATGATATGTGACAGATGAGAAACGAGAAATGGCTAAGAAATGTCGGTATAAATGCACGAATAAAAACGTTCACACGGATGCAGATGCATGCTGGGACACACACGAACACAGAGAGAGGAACACAAACACACACACACAAACACAGAGAGAGGAACACACATACACACATAAGTATATATATATATATATATATATATATATATATATATATATATAGTTATTTATTTAAAAATATGATTCCAACACGCTACATAAAAGTTCTCATGTTTCAAAACTATATATATAAATAATTATTTATTCAAAAATCTCTATCTATAAAAGGCAGGATGTGTGTGTGTGTAACGAATGTACGGCCGCAATTTTCGACGGATTTGCACCAAAATTTACATGCACATGCTCCAAGTTAGCGGGAAGGCCAACACCGACTTTGCATTTCCCAACTCTCATCGATAGTGGAAATAATCGATTTTTTTCATGCTTCTACGGCAGTATTCACGTAGTTTTCGGCCATTTCTACTGGCCAGAGTGAGAGCCTATAGCTGGCTGCCACGAATAGGCAGGAAGATTATATTAGCCAGCGTAAGAGCCAACAGCTGACTGACACGAATGTTAACTAGCATGCTAGCATGCAAAAACATCGATAGCTGCATTCGTCACAAGTGGGAAAAATTTAAATCTGCATGGCACTTTACTCCAATTGGCTCATTCGCTTGTTTAAACTCAACGTTGATTCTGATTCCGCAGAACTGGGTTGGGTGTGAAAAAGTATTTGTTGTTCGGTTTTTCCAGTTACGAGTCCTTTTTTAAAGCTGATCGTTTTGTGTTCATTTTGTTTAGTTCTTTTTTCGTAACAGATTTAATGTTCAGTATAGAGCTTCGAAAAAATTCGCAGTGTGAGATAGGCAAGAAGTAAGGCATGTAGCAACATCAACACGGCAAAAGGCACTCCTTTAAAGGCAAGGAAGGGCAAAAATATTTTAAGTCAAGTGATAGCGATTGCTGTATGAGTTTGTATGATTTTTGAATCAAGCACGGGCAACGCCGGGTCATGTTGCTAGTTATAACATAAATATGTTATAAAATCATTAAAACAATCGCTATTTGCGTGTTTATATATCCAAATATGTCTGCGTGTTTGTGTATCATAATCTGATTGTCTGTGTATTGTCTTTTGCTAGATTAAATCCTACCCCTGCCCATGTCTTCACTTCAAATGTATCTAAGTTGTCATGAAGTTCAGAGCAGCATCCAATTTAATTTCAATAAAAACAAAGGAAATAGAAAAACATATTTTTTTCCTCAGTTTCTTCTTTAAATAATTTTATAATTTTAAACTTAATATAGATTAAATTTAAAATTGGTAATTTTGAATTTTATAGTATAATTTAATATACATTTGTTAGAATGAATTCTATTTTAGTCTAACCCTAACATTAAAGCATTAAATAATTATTATAACCAAAATTCTTTGGGAAGTTTTTTGAATTCTCATATATTTGTATTTTGATTAGTCATTGCATCTTATGTAACAACGCGTCCCCTAGTGAGAGGTGTTTGATTGATTTGAACCTTTTAAAACCCTTTATTATACATTCAACACCATCACTTGATAAGACACCAGAAGTGTTGAAACAAAATGGTTATTTTTGTAGTGATTTTATAACATATTTATTTTAGAATTTTAGAATAAATAATTACATTTCCTTTGCTCTGTATTGAGCAGTCATTTAAGAATAGTATTTGTTGGTTATTGGTATTTATTCCGTATACACCAAACCTATATTGGGTGTATATATATATATATATATATATATATATATATATATATATATATATATATATATATATGAATATATATATGTGAATATATATATGAATATATATATAGAGACATGAATATATCAATAAAACATGTTGAAATCGCTACACAATACTTTTCGCGTTTCGGCACTACATTGTACCACTTCAGGCGATGGTAAGAGTAGAAATTTAGTTCATCTGTTTTTTCTCTCATTTATATATATATATATATATATATATAGATATATATATATATATATATATATATATATAAACATAAACATTTATATATATATATATATATATATATATATATACATATATATACTCACACAAATATATGTTTAATGTCTGTTTATATATTGCTTATATATATATATATATATATATATATATATATATATATATATATATATATATATATATATATTTCTGTATATTTAGGCGGCGATTTTTCATTGATGCATGTTTCATTAAATAATATAGACAATTTTGCCGATTTATTTTAAGTAAATTTCTTTCATATTGTCCGATAAGCTTAATAACATTATCATTGAAAGACGAAAGGAAATCACAATATTGATACATGTTTTAATCCTATTTAAGCTTTCAGCTTGGATAAGCCATTATCAAAGATGACAATTACATTTCAATATATTAAACCATACACGGACAAAACAATAATGATTGCCTTTTTTGTTGCATGAAAATTTCAAAGCAACGATTATATATGTATATTTATCAATATTTAATCATATATTATTAAATATAACAGACAATGAATGTCTGATCATGAGCCATTCTAATATTCGAATGTTTGCTTTATAATTTCTGGTGAAATTAGACAAAGAATTTCCAACATTTGGATATTTCTTTATTAATATGGTACTAAGCTTTTCGGCTCACATGAGCCATTCTTAAATTTAAACGCCTTGATAGAACAATGGAATATTCGCTCTTGTATGGAAACACGTTCAACAAAATAAATCCTTACATTTGTCTTGATAAAGTCCCTCCAAACCTCAGAAGACGAAACACGTCGGCTAAGATCAGTTTTTCCCCTTGTCTTTTACTCATTTTCTTCCTTCACAGATACACTTCATCTGAATATAATACACTGATAATTTATACACACACGCAATTTATATATATATATATATATATATATATATATATATATATATATATATATATATATAAAGAAATATAGTCTTAAGGTGTGCTATATTTATGAAATGAAGTGCTCAATATCAGAGATAGAGCGTGTGTAAATATAAAAGTGAACATAGAAGTCAACACTTAGAGGCGACTGTCTGTTTCATGCTATATGCTATCTTCAGGCCACATATGCTGTTATTTTTCTCGGCTATTTATATATATACGGGTCAGTGGTGCATTGTGGGTATTCTATTATGGCGGTTATTTTACCGGAAGTAGTTTGTTTGTTTATTTGGGTCAAATTATATTGCTTGTTTTTATGTTTTATATGCAATCGTGGCCTGACGATTGCATATAGCATGAAACAGACTGTCGCCTCTAAGTGTTGACTTCTATGTTCACTTTTATATATATATATATATATATATATATATATATATATATATATATATATATATATACACCAATTTGTGCCTAATGCGAACGAGTATATTTATCCAGAGAGCTCAATGTAAATTTATATTACCGAGCATTATATAATAAATCAAGAAAAAATGATTCTTCTCCCCCGGTTAGCGATTTACAAAAAAACAACATAGTTTACAAATTCAAGTGCCCTTTGGGAGATTGTATCTCCAACGAATTAAATAATATTTATGTTGGTCACACTACAAACTCGCTTTGACGACGCTTGACACTACATTTAAATTAAAACTCTAACATTTTTAGGCATTTAAAACAGCATGCCCGGCCGCATACACAATTCCGGAAAATCCTTGTTGAAAACACAACTATACTTAAACATGAAAACAATAAACAAAAACAAAAAATTCTTGAAGCTATATACATAAAACTGTTGAAACCTAACCTGAACAAAATAAACTATGAAATCTTCACAAATATTCTTAAATGTGTATAATTGGTAACGGAAGCCATTGGTTTATACATACGGCATCCCATAATTAATACTTCTCGTTTTCACCCACTCGTGGTCATGTGTGACGTCATGAGATGCGGTGCGATTTTCGCTCCCAGCGTCTTATATGCACGAGTTTGTCATTGCTTGGAAATCTTCCATGTAAACAGAAACAGGCTATCATCACTGTTTTGTCCGTGTATTGCTTAATATATTCTAATGTAATTGTAATCTTTGATAATGGCTTATGTAAGCCGAAAGCTTAGATAGGATTAAAAGATATGGATCAATATTGTGATTTTCTTTCTTTGATTAATGATAATTTTATTAAGCTTATCAGACGATATGAAAAGAATTTACATAAAATAGACAACACTTGTCTATATTATTTAATGAAACATGCATAAATGATAAAACCCTGCCTATATACACACAATATATATGGGGTGTATCAAAAATACTTTTACAAACTTTGGGGCGGGTTTCTTATTCCAAAATAAGGACAAAAGTCCATATAAACATATGTCCGTAAATCCTTCTTTTTTGAGTTATTAAGTTTAAAAAAGTTTACGGTAGATGGCGCTGTGTTGCCATGTAGATTAGTTTGCATTTGTCTTTCGTGTACATTTGTGACTAGTCTGTCTTTAAAGTTTAACGCGTGTAACAGGGAGTTAACAGAGAAGTGTTCCGTTTAATAATGCCAGGATATTCATATCGTGAGTAGGCAGATAAGATTTTTACTTATGGCCGCGCAAATGGTAATGGATGCGAGATTGCTGTTCCAGACCAACGGCAGCCGAGTCATCCAGACTTTGCAGCTGTTTATCATTGCGTTGCCGAGACAGGAACAGTGGCACCCCAAACTATGGGCCGATGAAGACTGAGATCTGCATGTACACCTTTAGTACTGCCCTCTCAAGTAGTTTGTAACACCTTACTTATCATCTCCCAGTTGCGTCTCTGTCTTCGGGCAGAGTGCGCTCAGGGGCGGCTCCGTCAAATGACAGAGTCGCAACTGAGGAAAATTATACTGAGAGGTGCCCAGACCTGGGGGACAGCTGCCTGAGGCCGTGCCATCTCATTGCACCAGAGAGAGGGATCTGTGCTTGCACTGAAGCCAGCGGGGGCTGCGTGGATTTTTTGTTCCTAGCCCGGGTGTACGTGCTCGGGCTACCTACATTAAACCAACCTTGTGTCACAACCTGACCTCTTGGCGGGGGGGGGAGTAAATACACAGAGTACCAAATGGAGAGTACTTCAAAAAGAGCTCCTGTATCCGTCTCATTTGCAACGTGCACAAGGTCTTTCGCCCTCTGATCACTTATCACGGGAGAACTTTTGCTGATGGCTTATTGCACAAAGTACGTATCCGTTTTTTGTCTCTTCAGTCTTGTTTACGGGTGAGGCAACATTTGAAAGAGATCAAATAACAAATTTATACAGCCAACATTTGTGCGCGGATCGGAGTCTTCATTACATGCCAGATAGCAGCACCAGGTTACGATTAATGTGTGGGCTGGTATTGTAGGTGACTGCCTGATAGGTTCATATATTTTCCCAGCACTGTCTACAGGGGCTTTATTTGGAACACACTTCCAGATCTGCTAGAGGATGTACCCCTGCTAATACGAAGACGCATGTGGTTCACGTTTGAGAAGGCGGGAGCATGTGTGTATAGAAGCAAGCGGAGTACATTTTGAACATTTCTTATGAGTTGCTGTCTTAAGATACAACGATCGTCTTTTAGACATATGTTTATATTGACATTTTTATCTTGTTTGGTGTCAGGACCCCCCCCCACCAATTTTTAAATGTATTTTTGGTACACACTGTATATATATATATATATATATATATATATATATGTCATTCGCAGACAGTACTGTTTCGCTGTATTACAGCTCTTCAATGCGACTAGACAACCGAATGCCTCAAGCCAGGATTGAAATCCAACCGATGCGGTATCAGTCAGAGTTTCTACCACTGAGCTACCATCATTCGACAGAATGGGGTAGCTAAATCTAGCGTTTTGTTTTTACAAATGTAAACAAATGTCAATCAGCCGGAGTGCTCCATTAATTTTTCTGAAGAGCTTTGCATTAACGAAGGTGGCTGTTGTTTGTATTAGGTTGGTGCAAAAATAATTTCGTTTTCTCACATAGTAACATATGTTAGAAAACGAAATTATTTTTGCACCAACCTAATAGAATTAACTTGTCATTCAACGGTGCTCAATTGAAATATATTTTCAAGAGCTATCAATTAAAGATGTTGAATAAAATGTGCAAGCGTCGTAAAATCAACGAAAGTGCTCGATGTATAACCCAGAACCTTATAAATATGATTAATTAGGTACCTCCACTAATTCGGTATATGTAAATTTTAAAATGAATTTTTAAAAATGAAAAATCTTTCTTGAGGTTAAAGATGAAAAATTTTCTATTTCTAGTAAACCAAAAGTTGGCTGAAAAGTATGGAGCCAGAAAAATGCCTTTGGTGTTTATGAATGCTGTAGAAATGTGGTTGTACAGAAGGAAGAATAGAAAAGAAACTGTTAGCATGGAACTTACGGTTATATCTAGTCACCTCAAGTGTGAACTGGTGAGACCTTTCCGCCAATCTAGTACTGCGTTTAAATTCCTATATTCTAGGTCCCATAGCGAAGAGTTCATGCAAACAGTTACCATGGAAGTATTTATAGAAAAGGCACAGTGAAGCCGAGAAGCTAGATCAGGACCAATAACATAGCGGATTTTTTTTAGAATATATCAAGAACCTAGCGATATTGAAAGCGTAAGCGAGTAGTAGCCCATATATAGAGCATACAGTAAAACTATATTTGTATCATATATATATATATATATATATATATATATATATATATATATATATATATATATATATACGTATTAATCAAAATCACCCCAAATAAGGCAATAACGCTAGTAAGATACAAGGGGTTACTGGGTGCAAAATAATTAGAAAATAGGAAGATTATTGAGGAACGAGAACACTAGAAGAGGTAATCAGGAAGACAGTAGATGACGATTGACATTGCATTTAACTCTTTGAAGGTCAAAGTTTGCTGGAAATCATGGAACCGGAAGAATAGGTTTATTAATTATTTATTGGTTGTGGGTGATACTGTGGTGATGTTCTGTTGATCGTGATTATATTATAGCTATTGGTAAGGTAAATAAGCGCGAAAGAGTTAAAACACTGGAACATTATTAGGCAGAACAACGAAAGAATAATTAAGAAGCCAGGAGATAACAATTGACATTGCAGTTAAATTTTTAAAGATCAAATTTGACTGGGAAGCAAGAAGCCAGAAGAGAGTTCCACAAGCGAGAAGTGCGATAGAAGGAATTGCTAGCATAGAACTTACGATTATATGTAGCTATCTCAACTCTGAACTGGTGAGACCTTGCCGCCGATCTAGTACTGCGTTTAAATACCTATATTCTAGGTACCATAGCGAAGAGTTCATGCAAACAGTTACCATGGAAGTATTTATAGAAAAGACACAGTGAAGCCGAAAAGCTAGGTCAGGACCAATAACATAGCAGATTCTTTTAGATTTTATCAAAAACCTAGCGATATTCAAAGCGTAGGCGAGTAGTAGCCCATAAATAGAGCATACTATAAAAAGTATATTTGCATCATATATTCTATCTATCTATCTATCTATCTATCTATCTATCTATCTATCTATCTATCTATCTATCTATCTATCTATCTCAGTTTGTTCAAATCTATCTATCTATCTATTTATCTATCTATCTATCTCAGTTTGTTCAGATCTATCTATTTATCTATCTATCTATCTATCTATCTATCTATCTATCTATCTATCTATCTATCTATCTCCGTTTGTTCAAATCTATCTATCTATCTATCTATCTATCTATCTATCTATCTATCTATCAACCATTCCAATGAACAATCTAATAAACAAATACTGTAAATAAACATTCTGTTTTATATCTCAGCTGTACATTCTCAAGAATAAAGAAGATATCTGTATGTATCGCTGAGATGAGGTGTTATGATTACTCGTATTATTTACATTATTCGGACTGTTACCCTCATCTTCCTTGCCACACTGGGAGGAAATAGAAAAATCAGGCGTAGCTGACCACATATAGAGGGAAAAGGCAGATCACCGACACCTGTGGGATGAGGTTGAGATAATAGACAGAGAACATCACTGAAAAATACGAAAACTTAAAGAATCAGCACATATGGTAGGCCACAAAAATCTCTTGAAAATTTTCTTGAAATGAATATAATATGGGAACCAGTAATAATGAGTGCTAGAGAAAAGAAATAACTAACTAAAAAATGCGATATAAGCTATAGTGAAAAATGCAATAATAGCATAAATTTGTAATATGAGCACTGGTAAAAATGATTAATGAGACGTTAGGTTTATATGTTTGAAAATCCATACTCAATTGTCATCCCATGGCCTAGTGAATAAAGTCGTTGGATAGATGCAAGTGACTACACCCAAAGAATTGTGAGTTCGATACCAGGCCACAGCAGTGGTGAACCAAAACTTGTTGAGTTGAATTAAAGGGGAATAACTGAAACACCCGGAAGAGGCATGTCATGTGGAACTAGAGCAATCTACGAAGTGGACGAAGTAAAGGGCTCGGTTCGAAATTTGGAAGAAGGCCGGGGCGTGAATATGGCAATGAAGATGGGGCATAGCAGTCCAAGTCATGTAAATAATGTAAGAAAAAAAAAAAAAAAAAAATGTGTAAATTCACTTATCCTCATATTTTCAGGTTTCAGTAAAATTCTAATCACCGCTTTTTAAAACAGTAAACATTGCTGTGGAATGAAGGTAATTGAGATAAGAGCGGCGTCAATTGAAAAAAAAAAACGTTTTGACACTTTATTTTTTTGCGGACATGAAGGTCCAAGTTTGCCGAAAATTGCTTGTAGACAAATAGGGTTGTTATCAGATAAGGGAAAACTCGAGTTTAATTTGCACCCAATAAAAGAGCCAAAAAGAAAAAGAAAAAGAAAAAGAAAATGTGATAACCAGATACCTGACATTAGTTTGTTTACTAGGGTCTAATTAGCAGGTACGTGTCTGCATTTATCCCGACCAGAAAACAGCAGTGAGACTTCAACACAATTAACACATTTATTTTCATCGAGTTGCCCTGTCAAACAAATGACAAAGAGGACAGAAAGTTTAACTGTCTGTATAATTTTTATTTTGTTTTACCGAAAAGATGTCACAAATTAACGGCAATGACGCCAAATAGGTTCCGAGGAAGTGTGACACTGAAGATCATTAGGAAATTGAAGTTAATTTCTAGTCGAGTTTCTTTTCTTTTCTTTTCAGTTTGGCTTCTTTTGTTTTCTTTTGTTTTGTTTTGTTTTTTTTGAAATGAGAAAGAATGTCGTATTTGTTTCATAGAAATTTCATGCACGTGAATTGGGTGACGATGTTCAATTTACGTTTAAATGTTTCAAAAACACTTTGAAAAATTGCGGTTAATTTAGGAAAAAAATGTTTCTAAAATCAAATTAGAACCACCTCACCTACACCCCCTTTAAAAAATCTGTAAAAAAAAATGTGAAACGGAATTACACATAAAGATATCTTAAATTACCAGGTGAAAGAAATAAACAAAGACAAAAGGAAGAATGAAGTTAAAAAAAAAACATGGAAGGGGTCAGCAGATATAGAGGTATCTATCTATCTATCTATCTATCTATCTATCTATCTATCTATCTATCTATCAGTATGTCGATATCTATCTATCTATCTATCTATCTATCTATCTATCTATCTATCTATCTATCTATCTATCTGTGTCTGTTCATTATCTATGTATCTATCACTGTCGATATCTTTCTATCTGTTCATTATCTATCTATCTATCTATCGATCGATCGATCGATCTATCTATCTATCTATCTATCTATCTATCTATCTATCTGTTCATTATCTATCTAGTTAGCTCTCTATCTTTCTCTTCAGATCTATCTCTTCAGATCTATCTATCTATCTATCTAT
>OZ010603.1:80122121-80244621 GCA_963932145.1 Acanthosepion lycidas
GGGCGAACAAGAGGGCGGGAAAATATATGCGAGAAACAAACTCATGACAAAGCATTTGAGAAGATAAAGGAAAACAAAAAACGACAGCTATACACATAATTTCACTCTCTCTCTGTATCTTTCTCTTTCTATATCTCTGTTCACCTATCTCTCTATTTCTTTTGCTCTCTCTCTCTGTCTGTCTGTCTCTCTATCTCTGTCTGTCTTTCTTTCCTTCTCTCCTCCTCTTTTTTCTCTCTGTATTTCTGTCTCTCTTTTTTTCTCGCTCTCTATCTCTTTCACTCTTTTCTCCGTCTGTATATATATATATATATATATATATATATATATATATACAGTGTAACCCGGATATAAGAGAGTTGTCGAGACAGGAGAAGAAGTCTCTTATATCCGGGTTTATCTTATATCCGGGTTTTGTCTATTTTGTTTAGGTAAGTATGGCTCTAATTTAGGACCAGAGAAAATCTCTCTTATATCCGTATTTCTCTTATATCCGGGTCTCTTATATCCAGGTTACACTGTATATATGTATATATATATATATATATATATATATATATATATATAGAGAGAGAGAGAGAGAGAGAGAGAGAGGATTAATACAATAAAATTTGTCACTTAGTTGATAATGTTATATTCAGCAACCCCAATTTTAATTTATTATAATTGTTCAATCCACTCCACAGGAAGTTTTAATATATATATATATATATATATATATATATATATATATATAGTGGACTCTCCCGTCGTATTCAACGTATGAGTGTCAAGCAGCTCAGTTCCTAGGAACCGACATATGATTTGATTATAGTGGTGAAGGCTTTGTGCAGAACCAACCACACTTTTTGAAGGGCCGAATACAAGGACCTGGCGCACAAAGTGTCACAAGGTTCGCAAACCGACCCGTAGGGGTTCCCCCCTTCTCTTAGAAGTTGCCATCCAAGGCTATAGCTGGAGGGAGATGAAGAGGATTAATAGCTTTCCTAAAGATATTAGCATGTAATGGATTCGACTGGATTTCGAACTCGGCTCTCTGATTCCTCAGTCCGAGTCGTTATCCACTACTCTCGGTATGTATGTATGTATGTATGTATGTATGTATGTATGTATTATTTTAATTGTTCAATCCATTCTTCAGGAGGTTATATAAAAGTGGACATTGAAGTCTCTAGGTGTTGACGTCAATGTCCGCATTTATATATATACGCTCTATTCCTGAAATTGAGTACTTTAACCCATAAATATAGCATACCTTAATATATATATATATATAGATAGATGTGTGTGTGTTGCGTTTTTGGGCAGCAATTCCTCATTTATCGAGATTTCATTGGAGTCGACTATTTATTCAGCTTTAATGTAATAGATACGTTAAAAAAGAAAAAGAAAGAAGAGACTCATTTATGAACACGGCCACAACGTGTTCTGACTGTGTTCGGAAATTAAACCATTCCTATTGTTAAATAAAAAAAAATCTGCATATTCAGACAAACATAAAACATCCTTGATAATTTCTAAATGATTAGCTGGAAGCGCTCGGTTCAAAACTTTATGTCCCCAACCCCACCAAGAAATTACTTGTACGATTAGAAGAAAAAAATATAAAATAGATTTAATATTTATAATATTGTTCTCTCTCCTTAATTGTAACTCCTTGCGTCTTAGTGACTTTATTGCCTTGCTTGAGTTTCAGTAATTAAAAACAATCAAACGAGGTTTATTTAATAAGCAAGAATTAATACAAGAAGGTTTTGTCCATTTCCACGGAATCACTCCATTCTCTCCTCAGTGGATATCAGCAATTGACTTGCCTCTACTTCTCGATTTTACTTTTCTTATATGTATATTTCATTGGTGAAAGTTTTTTTTTCATAGTGTATGTGTTCGTTCGTGCGTATGTGTGTACGTGTAGAATGACGTAGTTATTTGTCCTTTTCGTCGTTTTTTCACTTCACACGCACTCCTTTTTTTTTTTACCTTTTGTCTCTTTTTCCTCTTTTGTAGCCATTTTGATTTCCGGTTTTCCAGACATATACTGTCGCTTTTAATTCTTGAGCGCTAGGCAGCAATCTTTCTTTTGTATATGTTTTGTTAAACATGACAGACAAGGGAAATTGAATTAATTTTTTTTAGTTTTTCCAGCGTTCTTACATTTTCCGTTTAGTTGAAGTAAAGGAGTGTAAAAATTGTCCATATTGTCCAGTGTCCCAATCGCTGTCGCCATTTTCAATATAAAATAAAATAGCAGTGATAGAATACTTCCTAAATAGAGCACACCTAAATTTCTCTTCCCAAAGAATGCTTCTGAGTGAACTAAAACAAATAAAACAAACATTAGTCAACAATAATTTTCCTAATTACATCATTGGTAAACAAATAAAATTATTTTTGCAAAAATACATGACACCAGTAATAAAAAATTTTACACAAGAAAACATTAACATATTTTATTGCATCCAGTTGCACAATAATTACATGCAGGACGAATTCGCTATACGGAGAATCATTAAACGCCATATTTTTGCAGTAATTCCTGAAAAACATGTTAAACTTATAATATATTACAGAAAATGGAAAACCGAAAACGTTGTTGTCATTAAACCTAAATAACCCCCTCGAATATAAACCAGCGATCTCAATATAGCGTATCAATTTCACTGCACAGTAGAAGACTGTGTTTCTTGTCATAAATCAATTACCTATATCGGACATACTACTACCTCCTTGAGTAGACGGCTCACATGTCACTTATCGGATCAAAGTTTTACTAAAAACATCTAACTACCCACAATTTACCAGAACTCTTAAAAAATATTCTGGCCGAAAACACTAAAATTCTATATAAATCATGCTATCGGAAACATCTCGCTATAAGTGAGGCCCTGTATATTAAATATCTCTCCTACAATCAACCACACCTTATTTATCGGTGAGAATACCGTGTTGAAAGTTTAAAAAATAGAAAGAAGTTCACTCGAATTGCAACACACGGAAGATCGTAAGAAACATATCTACTAGTATTTAAAACAACATAAAAATACTTCTTAAAGTCAAACAAGAATTGAAATCAACAACACCTACCCCCCCCCATTTGAAAATGGCTAAAGAAGTGTCCGAAATCGCTTGGGACAATGGGCAATATGAACAGTTTTTGCACTCCCTTCTACGAAACGGAAAAAATGAAGAACGCTAAAAACTAAATAAAAAATTAATTAAATTTTCATTGTCTGTCATATTTAACGGAAGATGCATATATATATATATATATATATATATATATATATATATATATATATATATATATATACATATATATATATATATATATTAAATAAAAACAGACCACTTTAAGGTTCCATGTAATAAATTATTTCACCACAGCCCTTTTAAAAGGACTGCGGATCATCAGACTTCCAAACAAAAAATGAAAAGAAAATTTACACATTTTTGACGGGCCGTATTAAACATATGTAAATTAACGAAGTGAGGAAGTGAGTGGGGGAGAGAGAGAGAAGACATGAGTGAGTTAGCAGATATTGACACATTTAAACGGTTAACTTAACGGAAGTTATATATTGATATCGAAGGGGTAGCGAAGAAAAAACTCAGAGAAAAAAAGAGAGAAGGAAGTTAAGAGAGAAGAGAAGAGAAGATGTCACTAATTTTCTTTGTAAAAAACCTAGAAACAGACGCTGTTATTTTGCTTTGCTTTGAAAAGGGCTGTGGTGAAATAATTTATTACATGGAACCTTAAAGTGGTCTGTTTTTATTTACATTATTTGCTCTGGATTTACATTGAGCTCTCTGGATTATATCCTCCTTAGATTTACACATACGGGTTACCTAGTTTTTCATAAACTATATATATATATATATATATATATATATATATATATATATATATATATATATATATCAGAAGAACTGATAAAAGTAATAATTTCGTTATTTTAAACAAATATGAGTAGCACTCAAAATTACATGCCATTTTGGACGATCACAATAAATTTTAAAAATTAACTAATAACCCTACCTCCCAACTTAAAAAGCATATCAATAAACTTATTACTGTTAACAATGCTGAAATAGGATCTTACAAACTTCAAAAGATTATAGATGACTATCAACCTGGCTAAATTTATGGAAATGTAAAAATCCATAAAAAAAAGATCATCCCCTCCGGCCTATCATTTCACAAATGCCCACACAAGTATATTACCTTTAAAAAACCCTTAACAAATTAATTACTCCCTACCTCCCAAGTAAATATTGTATTAACTCCACAAATGAATTTATACAAATTCTTCATGCTGTAAAATCAAACAACCAATAATCACAACTTTGTATTTACAAAATTTATTTACTAATATCCCCATCCATGAAACGATTGACATCATTATCCGTGATATATACAATCACACTTCTCTCCCATCCATCAATATTAAACCCACTATTTAAAAAAATATTATTAGCATGTATCAATCAAGTACCTTTTCCTGATCCCCTACGTGATAATTGTACTCAAATAGACGGTATTGCGATGAGATCCCATTTAAGTCCACTTTTTTCTAATTACTATATGGCACATTTAGAAAATAAAATGTTTAATGACACTGATAAACCCCCTCTTATATGTAAAATACACAGATGATATCTTCGTTTTACTTAAAAATATTGATCAAATTACACAACTCCCTCCTCAGATTCACAGTAAAACTTAATATTAATAATAAAATTCCATTCCTTGATGTATTTATTGATTCTAGCACACATAAATTTACTACTTCTCTATATAGGAAACACACAAGCATTAACTCTTCTTAATTATAATAGTGATTGCCCCCAACGATATAAGTTAGCCGTTATTAAATATAAAATATTATAAAATATTATAAAAATCCAACGCCCGCAAATGATATCTTTTTCTAAAGCCATTTTCTATAATGAATTACATAACATTAAACAAACACTTTTTAATAAAGGATTTCTTAATTTCGTCATTGATCAACACATTAAAATGTATCTCAATAAACTTAATAATACCTTTAATAAAATTGTTAATAATAATAATAATAATAATAATAATAATAATAATAATAATAGTGTACGTCAAAATAAACATAATTATATTAACTTATACTATTGTAACCAAATGCATAATAATTAAAAACATGATAAAACAACACCCAAAAACATAATAGATAGAAATGTTAAACCCATTAATAATAATAAACAAGTTAAGCTCTTCATATATTATAAAAAAATTAAAACACTTAACCTCATAGTCTCTAATTAGCCTACAACCACAGAACTAAATCCCCTACAAAAAACAATGTAGTGTATCAATTTAGATGCCCGTTCAGAGACGGTATCTCTGATGCTAATAATAAACCCGCTACAGATATTGGTTCTACTACAACCACGCTCTCCCGTAGACTTACCTGTCACCTTTCTGATCTTTATTTTCATTAAGCAACATTTCTTAGAAAAACATAGCCATGTACCTAATATTAGACAGATATTAGTGGATAGCACAATAATACTCAGACATACACACAGTAAAAAGAACCTTCAGATATTGGAGGCCATCTACATTAAAACAAAGCAAACCGGCCTCAACAGAATCGCATTTCAAACTAGCCACAACACATTACGATGCATCTAGACATATTGTTCTGTTGTTAATATTTCGTTCTTTCACGTAGTACGACGTCATACAACTGCATCATGAATTTACGACCTGCGTCAGCTATTCCGCGACCGTTATCGTCGCATAGCAATCTCCTACGTCAGCATAACAGAATATCATTTTTGATGGTGAATACCTTTGTTTAAATGACCATATAACCACTCTGAAGATGGCTCATGTGAACCGAAAGCTTAGATCAAGGAGAAGCTTAATAAACAATATCCAAATGTTGGACAATTTTTTCTTTATTTTCTCCCGAAATTAAAGCAAATATATGAAGCTTAGAACGGCTCCTGATCAAACATAATAAACATTCATTGTTTGTTATATTTAGCAATATATATATATATATATATATATATATATATATATATATATATATATATATATATAACTTTAAACGTTATCTTTAGTGGATACTCGTATTTGAATAAGCGCTCCGTTTATTTATTAAACAGGATATTTATTTTATAGAAAAGGCACAGTGAAGCTACGTTACGGCGGTGGGAAAGAGACTGAAGCTGAGATGCCAGGTCAGGACCAATAATAATGCAGATTCTCCTTTGGATTGTATCAGTAATTTCTAAATATATATCAGGAGCATCAGACCTGATGTGGCAGTAATATTCAAAGCAAGGACGAATGGTAGACTTATAAATACGTAACATAGATTCTGGCTTGAAAAATTGTGTAGCTCGATACAGTGAAACAATTTTCCTAGCTGTAGACGTCGCAACTGATTCAATATACTCTTTCTGCTTCCTGTTAGCGGAAAACATTTGCCCGGGAAAGTGCAATGAGTAACTCTCCTGAATGTTAGCATCAGCCATGCTGATGGAAGGTTAAAAGGGTTCTCTCAGACGATTAAAAGAGAGCAGTTTTGTTTTGGGGCGTTAAAATTAGCAAACCATCTATTTAACAACAGAGTGTAGGTCATTTTTGACTTACAATCTGTTTCCTGGATAAATGTTATTTGAAAAGCCCAAACAGGCGATAATCTTAGAGAGATAAGTCAGGACTATGCGATGGGTGTGGCAAAACCTCCTAATCTTATTAGACTTTTGTCAGGATGTGTAGGATGACATCGTCAGGCAGATGTTTTGGTCTCTTTTGGCCAACAGCTTCCTTCAGTCGGTGGAGTATTTACCAAAATTTGTCTGTCATATCATGAGGTAAGAAATCCACAAGAAGCACTCTTTTTGGCATCCAAGAACATTGTTGCAATCAGATGATTGCTGAACTTTGAATTGGAGGGGGGTGTCTGGTGACAAGACAAATACCCCCCACCAAAAAAAAAAAAAAATGATGTTTGTTTCATGTTCACTCTATCCATGTATTCTTTAAAATGAGACTATAGATAAAAATCAATATCAATATAATAGATAATTTGAATTTATTGCTTTTTCCCACCTCCTTTTTTTGTTCATACTGTCCTGGGTAAGACGATAAACTACGTCCAGTAGCAAGGAGGTTTTGAGGAGCGTCGAACCACCTCGTAATTGCTGGTGTTACCAGGTTCACCTTGACCCGGGGTGGTTGCATCTGTTAGGGTCCCAGCTATATAGTTAACCCCCAAAATGAGGTAAAAAGCATTATGAAAGTATAAAAATAGATTTTAATACCAGAAATACTTTGTAAAAAAATTATTACCAGAAAATAAATTTTTGAACAAAAAACTATTACCAGCAATATATTTTTTTAAAATATGTTTTTGAAAAAAATATTACTTGCTATACCTTTTTGAGGAACGAAAATACTACCAGAAATAGATTTTTGACAAAACAAAATATTACAAGGAAAAAAAAGTTGTCGGTATTAAATAACCCATTGAGGTGTTGATATGCCGTAAAACAAACCAAAACTTGTTCACAATTTGTGATATGAAAAGTAACAGGGATATAAAATTAATAAGTCAATCCTGGAGGTAAGTACTTGCTTCCCTGATAGCTATAATCTCTAACTATACAAATGCTATGTCAATCGACATCTCCAGATGCCTTGATCTATTCCCCGTCCTTCTTTTCACCCTTTCCTCTTTCACGCCTCTTTACTCTTGCTCACCCTTTCTGTAACCACTTACGTGCTAGTGGTACTCCCGTCCTGCTTGGGGTGAAAAGCTTACAAAAAAGTATTCTTTGATATAGCCACTATACGAGGAAAGGGTTCTGCTGCTTGAAGAACATCATAAAATTCACATATAATAATAATAATAATAATAATAATAATAGTACATCAGAATAATAATAGGAATAATAAAAGATTTCACAATAATAATAATAATAATAATAATAACAATAATAATAATGATAATAATAATAATAATAGTACATCAGAATAATAAGAATAATAAAAGATTTCACAATAATAATAATAATAAAAATAATAATAATAACAATAATAATAATAATAATAATAATAATAATAATAATAATAATAATAATAATAATAACAACAATAATAATAATGATAATCATCCCATATCTCTGTCGGTGCGTGTATATGTACATGTTTGCTAATCTCTCTCTCTCTCTCTATATATATATATATATATATATATATATATATATATATATATATATATTGAATGTACATGTAGATATGTCCACACTGACAGGGATCATACTGTATTATATCTGTGTTTTTTTTTTTTTTTTTTTTTTTTTCATGGCTACAGGTGTAATTTTCCTACAATGCTCTGCCCTTTGTCTATCATCTCTTTGAGTGAAAATTCTAAAACCTATCTTTCAGCGGCAAGTAGGTTGAGAGATGACCGGAAAAGTATAACTTTTATTCCCTTGCTCCTACCCCTCTGTTTAATGAATTCTTCGATATTCCCCCCTACCAATCTGTTGTATAAGCTCAGCCTACCCCATAAAATTTGATAAGTATCTGTCGTTGGCGACGGAAAATTGAACATTTGTGGAGAGTCACTTGTGCCATGCTCCGAAGTTGTAAGAAATGGTAAATGAAGCATCTTTGAATGATACTTTTCCTTTAGTTTGATATGATTGTAAATCCTAATGTCTCAAGTTAATTCCTTGCTTTTCAGTTCCCTTTTCTCTCCTCTAATAATTTTTTTTTTAACTTGTATTTCAAGTTTTAATCCACACCCCAGACCTTAAGCGGACACCCGTGTCCATTTTTTTTTGTTTTGTTTTATGTCTATATACTGAAATCTAGTTATCCCACTTGGAGGTGTCTCTCGGACTTATACTAAGTTAAAACTTAGTATTATCTACCCAACTAAATACCATACACTGTTATGAACTTTTAACTTCGATATATTAATAAACCCACTATCTCAAATCTGGTCTTGCTCTTTGACCTTCTTCAAGTCTCGTCCTAAAGCTGGTAATCTGAACAAAATTACCCCTTGGCGGTCAAGGTTAAAACGCATCTCTACCAATTTCAATGAATACGAATAATATCTCATACCGGATCGGCCGTCAACCGGGACAACAAGGGCCGCGTCCCTCAGAGAGGAACCAGTCTGAGGTCGAAAAGTCTGTCACTGGAACAAACTCTTCCACACACGAAGAGACACTAGGTCACCAAACCCGGATTATCGCCAACCTTGGACCAAGTGTCTCAATGCCAAATCGACTAGTAAAAATGAAACGAACGAAATGGAGCCGCGAAGAGTATCGACAAGTTATGACATCCTTTTTCACTGCACTCGAAAACCCAGTAAAGAACACCACCAATCAAACATACCAAATATGGAGAAATATGGTGGGAAATGATATAAGACCTAACCTCAATCCAAACATGCTTGCCAATGTCCGCAGAGATATCATGCGAAACAACAGACTCTCAAAGGCAGAAATAGATAAGATAAAATTAGATATAAGACAAAATACTATGACCCATCACTCAAACTCTGTTGAGACGAATGTTGAAATAAAGAATGCGACAGAGGATGAGGTGGACGCTAAAGCGAATGAAATACGAAATCATCTCCCAGGAAATGAAACCGAAGATTCTACCTTAGACACAACCTCTAGTTCTCCAGAAATTGTCACTGAAGATGACTCCAGGTACATTAATTTAGAATTCCTTGAAAACCACGAAGCTGAAATCACCGAAGCGAAAAATGACGTCATCCAAGTACTCAGCAGAGTAACTTTCATACAATTGTCAGACAGAGACCAGCTCCCGAAAATCCATATGACAAATTCCAACAAGCACATCGTGAAAATATACAATGCTGCCCTGGAAACACTGTTAACAGATAAACCACCGGGAAACATAACAGAAGTTAACAACGTCATATACGCAACAGCTCTAGCAGCGACTCGGAAGCTTGGGGTCAAGACAATAAATAAAATTAACAGACACAGAGAACCAGATTGGAAAACCACACTGATACGAGAAATAAAACAAATCAGATGTGAGCTGTCTATATTAGATGAGCTCACCAGAAACCCTAATATTTCCACACGTAAATCCAAAAAGATCAAACGGAAATATAGCATTAAATCCCTAATTGATATTCCATCGATCAAGGAAATGCTGAAACAGAAACTTCAGCTAAAAGCACAGAGAACAAGACGATACGAGAAACGTTGTAGATTCTATCGCCAAAATAAAACATTCCGAACAGATCTTAAGAAATTTTACAGGGAAATTGGAAAAACGCCTATACATGTCGAAACGCCACCATCGATTGATAATGTACAGACATTTTGGGAAAATATTTGGAGCAACCCAAAGGAATGTAACCCAAATGCAGAATGGATACGGCGTGAAGAAGAACGACTGCTGGATACACCTCTGCAAGAATGGGTAAATATATCCACAGATGATGTTAGGCAAGCACTAACGAAATCCCAAAAATGGAAATCCGCAGGAAATGACAAGCTGCCCAATTTCTGGCTGTATCATCTCTCATCTACCCATGGCATACTTGCAAAAACATTATCAACGCTTGTAAATAATCCCAATAAAATCCCGGAATGGGTTACTGAAGGTATTACATACCTCATACCAAAAACAACTGAAACAGACGACCCGAAAAATTATAGACCGATAACATGTCTTTCCACAACGTATAAGTTGATCACGTCTGTACTGACGAACCGTACTTACTCCTTCTTCGAAACAAACAGCATTCTCCCGCTGGAACAGAAGAGATGCAGTAGAGGTTCATATGGCTGCAAAGATCAACTTCTGATAAATAAAATGATCCTGGAAAATTGCAGGAGACGACGCAGAAATCTCAGTGCAGCGTGGATTGATTATCGTAAAGCCTTTGATAGTGTTCCACATTCTTGGATCCTTAAGGCTTTGGAAATGTACAAAGTCTCCCCTGTGGTATTAAACTTTCTTAAGCACAGCATGGGGATGTGGAACACAAAACTATACCTTAGGCACACCGGGGGCACTGCCATATCCAACCGTCTGAATATCCGACGTGGAATTTTTCAAGGAGACTCTCTGTCACCCCTTCTGTTTTGTTTATCCTTAACCCCTCTTACACATGAACTGAACAACAGTAGCTATGGTTACAAAATAAATAAGAAAATTTTCAATCACCTACTATACATGAATGATCTCAAACTCTTTGCCAAAGACGACAATGAGTTGAAAGGCCTCCTCAATATTGTAAAATACTTTAGTAACGACATAGGTATGGACTTCGGATTAGATAAATGTGCAAAAGTAACATTCAAGAAAGGTAGAATTACAGAAACACCCTCAATAGATTTAGATTTTGTCACAAAGATTAGGGAATTGGAGCATGAAGAAGCTTATAAGTACCTAGGAATTAGCGAAGGAGATGGCATACAACACCCCCAAATGAAAGAAAAAATAAGAAAAGAGTACTACAGGCGTGTACGTCTGATACTAAATACTGAACTAAACTCAAAAAATAGAATATCAGCTATAAACACATTGGCTGTCCCAGTGGTGCATTACAGCTTTAATGTCCTTAACTGGACCATAGCTGAAATTAAGTGAATGGACGCCAAAACGAGAAAGCTTTTCACTTGCTATCGCATGCATCATCCCAAAGCTGATGTTGATCGTCTGTATGTGCCCAGATCCGAAGGAGGCAGAGGATTAGTTCAACTAGAACTGTCCTACAAAACTACAACAATTGGCCTCCAAAAATACTTGGAAACTACAGAAGACTGGATGATGGTATGCGTCAAGGAACATGAAAGTAGTAAGCGTCTTTACTCCGTAATGAAAGAAGCCAACAAATTCAAACTGGAGCTTCAAATGGGCGTAGAGATGCAACTACAGCACAATACACCGGCTGAAACTGCAAAATACTTGAAAAAGACAGCAAAGACGAATGCAACCGACCAGATACAGAAGCGATGGCAAGATAAACCGCTTCATGGCCAATACTCTGCCCGTATCAAACAAGCTGATGTAGACAAAACCCGTACCCATCAGTGGCTACGCAGTGCAGGGTTGAAAGCGGAAACTGAAGGTTTTATCCTTGCTGCGCAGGACCAATACTTGCTAACTAGGAATTATCAAGCACATATACTAAAATATTGTGTCAGCCCAAAATGGAGATTCTGTGATAAATATCCAGAAACGATTGATCATCTTGTATCAGGTTGCACGATGTTGGCACCCACTGAATATAAAACCCGACATGACAGAGTGGGCCAATATCTGCACTGGAAAATCTGCAACTTCTACGGGAAGGAAACTGAAAGAAACTGGTACCAACACCACCCAGACCCAGTTACGGAGATAGGACCTGTTACAATTCTATGGGACTACACAATTCACACTGACAGAACAATCAAGGCCAACCGACCAGATATTGTTATTAAAGACCACAAACAAAAACGGTGCCTCCATATTGATATGGCAGTCCCTGCTGACTGCAATGTATCTTTGAAGATATTCAAAAAGCTGTCAAAATACAAGGACCTTGAAATAGAGGTCTCGAAAATGTGGCATATGGGAACATCAACAATCCCTGTTGTAGTTGGAGCCCTAGGACTGGTTGGAAAAGATTGCAGTAGACTAATTGCAGGGATTCCTGGAAGCCCATGCCTCAAGGAGATACAAAAAATTGTTCTGACACGTACAGCCCACACTTTACGAAGGGCTTTATCTATGTAATTATTTTATTTTATTTTATTTTTTTTTTTTGTCAGTGAAAAGTGTCATGATGCCATTTCTAACCTTAGGTCCCTGGGTGGGACCCGGAAAGAAATGTGTAAACGCCAGAAAGCAAAGAAAATAAAAATGATAATAATAATAATAATTATTATTATTATTGGCTCTCTTAGCACAACTCTCTTAGCCTGCCAATACATTATTAATAATACACTATTTCGTTTTGATTCAGTGAAAAAGAGGGAAAAACATATCAGAGACTTGCTTTCAGTGAGAAAGTAAAAGAAATCGACAAAAAATAAATAAAAGAGGATAGAAGTGTTTAACGTTTCTAGACAATACCTCATAAATAATGAATTATTCCGTTGTGATCGTCTTGAAAGACAAAAACACATATGAGGGACACTTCTTTGTTTCAGTGAGAAAATAAAAGAAAGAAGAGTGTTTAACGTTCTTCGGCTAATGCCTCATAAAGAATGGACAATTCCATTTTCTGTTTCCAGACGGAAAAGATATATCAGAGAGGCTGCGTGTCTGTGAGAAAATGTCCGAAAGAAAGAAATGTTACCATGCGGTCTGTCATCTTGGTACTTACCAGGCTCAACGTTGCTTAACTTCGGTGATCGTACGAGAATTACCGCTTCATCATGATGTGATCGTAAGTATCTACTTTAGACGACTAGCACATTCAAGCTTATTCCCAAGCGGTCAGCCATCTAGGTAAGGACCTGGAACGACGTTGCTTAACTTCAGCGATCGTACGGAAACTGGTGTTTCAATCTGATACGGCCGTTAGCCCTTTAGACAACTCGCACATTCAACGTCACAAGACCTGGTATTCCCAAGAGGTTACTCATCTAGGTAAGGACCTGGATCGACGTTGCTTAACTTCAGCGATCGTACGGAAACTGGTGTTTCAACGTGATGTAGCATAAAGCCCTTTAGACCACCCGTGCATTCAGCTTACAGCACCTCTGTATTCCTAAGCGGTTACCCATCTAGGTACTGACCTAGATCGACGTTGCTTAACTTCGTACAAGAACTGGTGTTTCAACGTGATGCGGCATAAAACCCTTTAGACCACCCGTGCATTCAGCTTACAGCACCTCTGTATTCCTAAGCGGTTACCCATCTAGGTACTGACCAGGCTCGACGTTCCTTAACTTCAGCGATCGTACGGAAACCGGTGTTTCAACGTGATACGGCCGTTAGCCCTTCAGACAACTCGCACATTTAACGTCACAGCACCTGGTATTCCTAAGAGGTTACTCATCTAGGTAAGGACCTGGATCGACGTTGCTTAACTTCGTACAAGAACTGGTGTTTCAACGTGATGCGCTATAAAGCCCTTTAGACCACCCGTGCATCCAGCGTGCATCTAGCGTGCATCCAATGTGCATCCAGCGGTTACCCAACTAGGTACTGACCAGGCTCGACGTTGCTTAACTTCAGCGATCGTACGGGAACCGGTGTTTCAACGTGATGTGGCCGTTAACCTGTTTTTTCTTTTTTTTTTTTTTTTGTTGTAAATCTCCATTCTTTTGTTGAGGTTTCTCGGCTTGAACCATTTTCAATGGAAAGACGATATGAGTGGAGACGGCATTTTGTTTTGTTTTTACCGTATGTATTATTATTATTATTATTATTATTATTATTATTATTATTATTATTATTATTATTATTTATTTCTTCTCATTCTTATTGTCCTTCCTCTTATCTATTTGTATGAGAAATTCTTTTCTTTCATATAGATACATGTCCAAACTTTCTTTCGGGGGGAAGAGCGAAACTTCGCGACCTAGCTAAAATGGTGATTCTTATAAAACTTACATTTTGGTTGATTATCAATGTCTTATTTTATTTATTCTGTGATTTTTCATATATTTTTTCCACTTCCAGCCGATCAGCTTCCATCTTCTCCCAAGATTGCTTTCGTTCTTTGTCAGAAAATACAGGGCTTTTTTATGGCATGAAGTCGTCCATTTCCTTCACTAATATCCGGGCAGGCGGTAGCTCCCCTTCAGGACATATAGGCACTGCATTTTACGTCTACAATTACGACGGATTAGTATCAACAACGTAAAAGAGAATAGAAAAAAAAAAAAAAAAAAAAAACGTATTCAAGAAAAAAGAAAAAGAAAAAAAAAAGAATGAGATTGAAAAGAAAGACAAAAAAAGTATTGAGATCTTCCCCCGTTGGCTTTTTACGAATAAAAAGCTAGTTTTTGTTCATGGCTTAGAGATATATTTTTTCTGTGGTCGTACCCCTGTCGGGGTATGCGTTTATGTGTATAACTGTGCAGCTTTTAAAAGAACCCAGAGCTCAGAGGTAAATCATTGGCTGGCTGAGCGGGACGGATCAGTGCTTGAATTACGAGGGTTAGCCGAATGCGGAGAAAAATTTGACGAGCGAGCGAAAGAAAGAAAGAGAGAGAGAGAGAGAGAGAGAGAAAGAGAGCGGAAAGTGAAAGAGAAAGTGAGAGAAAGAGAGAGAGAGAGAGTTACAGAAGGAAGGAGAAAAGTGAGCGAGAAAATTAGATGCAATAGCGGGAAAGACGGGGAGGGACATAGAGTAATGAGAGGAGTAGAATAAGGAAGGTATGATAGAGAGTGTGTGAGAGAGAAAGAATGAGAAATAGGAAAAGGAGAGAGTGGGGACAGTGAGAAATAGCGGCAATAAAATGTGTGTGTGAGAGAGCAGGGATTTCGGAGTAGATAGCATATAAGGAAAACCGGAGTAAGAAAATTTAAAAGAATATTTAAATAATAAAATAGATAATTGCAAAGAAGAAGAAGAAGGAAGAAGAAAGAAGACGAGAATCATAAACAAGCGATTTACGAAGAAGGATAATCAAGAAGAAGAAGAAGAGGAAGAAGCAAACAAAAAGAAAAAGAGAATCAAGAAGAAGGAAAAGAGAATCAAGAAGAAAAAGCAGAAAAAATGAAGAAGCCAAACAAGAAGAAAGGAATGAAGAAAACGGAGAATATGAAGAAGAAAATTTAATAGAAAGAAATTCAGAAAAAAAGAAGAGAATGGAGAAGACTAGAACGGTGAAAGAGAAAGGAATGAAGAAGAAAAAGTGAACGAAGAAGAAGAAAAAGAAGCGAAAATAATTCAAGTAGAGAAAGATGAAAAAGAATAAAAGAGAAATCGAATCAAGAAGAACGAAAAGAAAAAAGCAGAAAACATTTAAGAAGAGTATGAAGAAAAGGAAACGAATGAAGAAGGAGAGAATAAAGAAGAAGGAGAGAATGAAAAACGAAGAGAATGTAAAAGAGAGAAAAGCAGAAAAATAGAATGAAGAAAAACGAGAATGATGAAGGAGAAAAAAATCAAGAAAAAGCAGCAAAAGAAAAAGTAGAAAAAACCACCGAGAAGAAGAAGCGAAACCGTAACAAGTGAATTATTTCTGTTTTTTCTTTTTTTCCTTCTTGATTCTCTTCTTTTTCTTTTTGATTCAAGTAGAGAATGACGAAAAAGACCAAAGAAATCGAATCAAGGGAAGAAAGAAGAACAAAAAGAAAAAGCAGACAACGTTTTAGAAGAGTAGGAAGAAAAGGAGGCGAATAAAAAAGAGAATGAAAAAGAAGAGAATAAAGGAGAAGAGAATGAAAAAGAAGGGAATAAAGAAGAAGAGAATGAAAAAGAGAATAAAGAAGAGAATAAAAAAAGAAGAGAATAAAAAAGAAGAGAATGAAAAAGAGAATAAAGAGAATGAAAAAGAAGAGAATAAAGAGAATGAAAAAGAAGCGAATAAAGAAGAAGAGAATGAAAAAGAGAATAAAGAAGAGAATGAAAAAGAAGAGAATAAAGAGAATGAAAAAGAAGAGAATAAAGAAGAAGAGAATGAAAAAGAGAATAAAGAAGAGAATGAAAAAGAAGAGAATAGAGGAGAAGAGAATGAAAAAGAGAATAAAGAGAATGAAAAAGAAGAGAATAAAGAAGAAGAGAATGAAAAAGAGAATAAAGAAGAGAATGAAAAAGAAGAGAATAAAGAGAATGAAAAAGAAGAGAATAAAGAAGAAGAGAATGAAAAAGAGAATAAAGAAGAGAATGAAAAAGAAGAGAATAGAGGAGAAGAGAATGAAAAAGAGAATAAAGAGAATGAAAAAGAAGAGAATAAAGAAGAAGAGAATGAAAAAGAGAATAAAGAAGAGAATGAAAAAGAAGAGAATACAGGAGAAGAGAATGAAAAAGAGAATAAAGAGAATGAAAAAGAAGAGAATAAAGAAGAAGAGAATGAAAAAGAGAATAAAGAAGAGAATGAAAAAGAAGAGAATACAGGAGAAGAGAATGAAAAAGAGAATAAAGAGAATGAAAAAGAAGAGAATAAAGAGAATGAAAAAGAAGAGAATAAAGAGAATGAAAAAGAAGAGAATAAAGAAGAAGAGAATGAAAAAGAGAATAAAGATAAGGAAGAGCTCCAAGAAGAACTAGAAGAAGAAGAAAAAGAAGAAAAAATTAAAAAGAAGCGAACCAAAAAGAAGAATAAGAGAATGAAAAAAAAGAGAATGAAAAAAAGCGAATGAAAAAAAGAGAATGTACAATGAGCAAAACCAGGAAAAAATAAAATGAAGAAGGCGAGAATGAGGATGAAGAAGAAAAACAGAAAAAGTCACGCAGAAGAAAATGAAAAAGGGAACGAAGAAGAAGACAATAAAATAGAAGAACACTATTTACATTATTCGGACTGTTATCCTCATCTTTGTTGCCATACTGATCACAACGTTTCGGCTATTGTACGCTCCGGCCTTCTTCAACTGGTTGGAATGTCGAACTGAAACCTTTATTTTGCTCGCTGGAGTAGACTGTTCTAGTTCCACGTGCCATGTCTAATGGATGTCAGTTATCAGTTATCTCCTGTTAATTCCTGTTAATCCCCCTCTCCAATTTCTCCGCGGCCTTAAACTCACAATGGATCCTGTCACTGGGTCTATCCCCTTTAGCCACTGTGCCATGGGACCACCAATTTGGATTGATTCTTTTCCGTTTGTTCAACTCTAAAAATGTATATCATCAATTTGATCTGGATTTGTAGAATAAACATTTCAAATTAGTCTTGTTGAACATACTACGTTTAGAAACTTTTCCCTTCTCTGCAAGTTTTTAAGCCTTCAAATTTAAGTTTGTAAGAAAAAAAATTCAAATAATAATAGATTTTGATGTCAACAATCAAATTAGCAAAGGCTATTGAGTTTACCACCGAACTGAAAGCGAGGCGAAAATAAGTTCCGGTTATTAAAAAAATAAATAATAACACCATTTACATTATTCAAACGATTGTCCTCATCTTTGTTGCCATACTGATCACAACGTTTCGGCCGTTGTACGCTTCAGATGGTTGGAATGTTGAACTGAACCCTTTATTTCGCTCACTGGGGTAGGCTGTTCTAGTTCCACGTGCCATGTTTAATGGATGTCAGTTATCAGTTATCTCCTGTTAATCTCCCTCTGAAAGTTCTCCACTGCCTTAACCGGGTATTGAACTCAGACTCTCTGGGTCCTGTCACTGGATCTTACTAACGTCTTTATCCACTGTAACATGTGTCAATGATTTTTTTTTACTTATCAGTGGAATGAAAAGGATATTTCATCTCTTTTCATCAGAGCTGTTGTTTTTTTTAATTTTACATGCGACCAGTAAGGGTCTTTAAAAACGGGATTTAAATTTAACCCTTTAAAATATTGGCTTACACTTTATCCACTGTGACATGTGTCCTTGAGGACCTCTGTGCATAAATTTTTGGGCATTATAAACCTAATGTCTACAGCACACATTTTTTTTTACCAGTGCTCATATTGCAATTTTCTTTGTTATCGCTTTTCTCTGGCATTCCTTATTACTGGTTCGCATATTGTATTCATTTCTATGCTTGGTCGGCTCAGGAGATTTTTGTGGCCTCGCATATGTGCTGATTCTTTAAGTTTACGTATTTTCTAATGATGTTCTTTGTTTATGAGTTTATGATATCCTATACGGAACCGTCATGAAGGAGCGTTCGGTTAGCAAGGTCGAATTTACTGTATTTAAACTTCAATCTTCCTTCGTGGCCAAATCGGTAAAGGCACGTCAAGCTAAATGAAAGTTCCGTATAGGATACAGGTTCAAATCCTGTCGGAGGACGAATATTTTCTGTGAAAATTTCTCGGACATTCAGGCCGGTAAATGTTGTTTAATACTGTTTATTATAAACAGAGAATTTACTTAAATATTTGTATCTATAAAAAGAATGTATAAACATAAAAATGTCTTAAAATAATTGTCGGACTTTGTCCATTTCATATATATATATATATATATATATATATATATATATATATGAATTCCAAAGAGGATAGAATCAATGTAGAACTCAATGTCCAGTACAGAGTAAGCATATAATATAAAAGGCTCCAAAACTAATATTCCATGGTTATAATTTATTACATTGGAATCGTAATCACGATCCAATTCATCAGGCCGACTAATTTGTAGGTCTGATGATTACGATTCCAATGTAATAAATTATAACCATGGAATATTAGTGTTTGCGCCTTTTATAATATATATATATATATATATATATATATATATATATATATATATATATATATATATATATTACAAAACTTTCAAAAAGTTTTGTCATCTTTTAAAACTGGAATTTGTTTCAAGTGTCATCGTTAAAAAACAAACAAACTGTGTCATAATTTCTTCAGATATAACGGATGTTTTTACTTATTCAAAAGTTTTAGATAACATTTTCATATTATTTACGTGAACATTGTGATTCTCATCTCCAATTCTACGTTTTTCCTTTTGTTTTAATCTACTTATGTATTTATTCGCCATTATATTTTTGACATTCTTTGCTGTTGCTTGTGCTGGTGTTGTTCCATTTTGCCGGAACCGGAAGTGAAGATGTGACGCCTCTAAATTACCAGAAGTGACACGGAATTCCGTCAATTTTTTCGCGACGGGAGAACGCGGAGGCATGTCGCTCTCGAGTCAAATCGAAGAGACGGAAATCACACACACACACACACACACACACACACACACACACACACACAGATAGACACCAAAACATTCAACGACGCATAAAAACACCTACAAACACATACATATATACAAAAACGCATACAAATATCTATATAGACACGCAATGTCAGGCGTGCAGCAATGGAAACAAATGAAAAGAAAAAAAGAGCAAAAGATGCATACAGACGCCGATGCACACGCAAAACACACAAAACCGCACACAAAGGCATGCATATAGTCACACAAACAAACATCTACACTGACACATGCAAACACAAAGAGAAACATCCATATATGCAAACATATACAGACATATACAAATTATACACATATGTGCAGACACACACACAGAAACACAAACACACTAAAATACACATACAAAACCTACACAGACTCTCAAGTACGCAGTTACCCAAAGACCCATGAATAAAAGCAATAGAAACATCTATAAACAAATACATACAAGCACGCACCAAATATACACACACGCACAGAATGGAAACACATGCACACACGCAAAAACATGCATACAAAGACGCACAAAGACACAATCGCAAAAACAGAAACACCCACAAACATATGCAAATACGCAAAATCATACACGCAAACATTGTCAAACACACATAGACATACACAAAAACGCACATGTACAAACGCACGCAATCGCACAAGCGCATACACCTGCTCAGACACAATCAAATATACGCATATACACACAATCACAGGCACATACACAGATACACTAACTCACGGGCGTTTATACACACACGCACACACAGACACACACACACACAACAAAAAAAAAATTGAATTCGAAATGCTACTGATTCTTGTTCTTATATTTGCTGTGTCCCTAGAAACGTGTATAATCACGACTCTCTACAATTTCCCATCCTTTGTAGTTGTAATTCCTCCCAGTCCATGTTCATGACTCGCCACAGCTTCCCTATCATTTGTAGTTCTTAGTAAAGTTTGTCATTTTGTTGTCTCCGCGTTGAAGCTTACGGCCACTTTCAAGTTAAGCAACGTCAAGCCTGGTCAGTACTCAGGTGGTTGACCGCTTGGGAATACCAGGTCCTGAAAGCTTGGATATACGGGTGGTGTAATGGATAATGGCTTGAAATTATTAATTGAAGAACCGAGTTCTAATTCTGGTTGGGTTCGTTATATTAACTTAGGCGCAAATCCCCTTGGGAAATGCATGAATCCACCTCTTCTACCTAAGAGCCTATAGATTAAGACATATATTACTAAATCCAATATTGTCTTAAAAGAAAAATAAAATAAAACGCCGTACAAAAATTGTTTTTTGTTTGATTTTGTTTAGAGGCTTATTAACCTATATAGGCTATTTAAAGCCGAAATCTAATTATCTTGAACGCACTTGTATGTCTTCAATTACTGATAAAATGTATAGCTGGTCATTTTGCCTTAAAATGCATTGTTGGTGCGCGTGTGTATATATATATATATATATATATATATATATATATATATATAGATAGATAGATAGATAGATAGATAGATAGAGAGAGAGAGAGAGAGAGAGAGAGAGAGTAAGAATATAATATAAAAGGCTCAAAGGTTAATTTTTTACATTGTATCGTGATTACGATTCCAATGTAATGAATTATAACCATGGAATATTAGTGTTTGAGCCTTTTATATATATATATATGTGTGTGTGTGTGTTTCATCTTATTCGGGACTCATATAGCAGAGCGCATCCACGCGAATCGAACCCGGACCGTTAGGATACAATGCAAGCGTCATACTACTAGACCAACGGGCCTCGGTTATTAAGAAGAAACTGAATAGACTCGATAGAGCACCGCTATTCCTAAATTCCATGGTGATACTCATCCAAGTATTCAAACCCAACGAGGTTTTATCCCAAGAGCCTTAGCCGCTCCATAGCAGGGCATTAGCTGGGTCAAGCAATGATATACAAATGATAGAATTCTGGGGGATTAGAATAACAATTATAGTAATTTAGCGACTCTAGAGGAATCCTCAAGAGAATGCCGTTTCGTCCTATTGTACACACACACACACACAAACACACACACACATACACACACAAACACACACATATATATATATATATATTTAAGACATTTTTTATGTTTATACGTTATATATTTAAGTAAATGCTCTGTTTATAAAAAACAGTATTAACGACATTTACCGGCATGAATGTCCGAGAAATGTAAACATAAAAATTGTCTTAAAATAATTGTCGCACTTTGTCCATGTCATAATGTGTTGTTTGTTTACATTTGGATACGCTTCGAACAGATATGAATGTACAAGATAAAATTGTAGTTTAAAAACAGTAAAATCGACCTTGCTACCCGAAACGCTCTTCTGTTGCTAAATCGGTAAAAGCACGTCAAGCTATATGACGGTTCCGTAAAGGATGCAGGTTCGATTCCTGTCGGAGGACACATATTGTCTATGAAAATTTCTCGGACATTCAGGCCGGTAAATGTCGTTAATACTGTTTATTATAAACAGAGAATTTATTTAATTATTTGTATCGATAAAAAGAACGTATAAAAATGTCTTAAAATAATTGTCGGACTTTGTCCATTTCATAATATATATATTGATGGTATTTTTACTATAAAAATGTATTTTTATACTTTCATGGTGTTCTGTTTGGGGGATGGTCACTATTTGCTCATAGCTGGGACCCAGACAGGTGCTACCACCCGGGTAGGGGTGGGCCTGGTAACAGCAGTAATAAAGAGGTGGTTCTACACTCCTCAAAACCTCCAATCTTCTGATAAGAGGCCTTGCTGTCGAATGTAGTTTATCGTCACACCCAGGAATCAAATTTTGGTATTAAATCACCTATAGAGGTTGATATTCCACTAAACAAACCCACCAATCAACCCCTTTCATTTGCAAAAGCTTGTTAGCTAGGAAACTCATTGTTTTCATTTGAGCCTTCCACCTTCAGTAGGTTCTGTGAGTGTCAAACTCTACGAGCCTTCACTCCTCGTTAGTTGTCCCAGTATGTCCAACTGTCTTTTTCGTTTCAGTTTTCTTGAAAACTTCTTCATTGCCCGTCTGTTCCGTCCGTACAGGACGTAATTTTAAAAAAATGAAAATTCCATCATTGTTTCTTAAATGGCATGTTTTAAGGTTTCAATTACTATCAATAAAATATTTTCTTCCATCACTTTTATTGGATTGTTAAAAAGTTCTAGTTTTTTGGGTCACCCTGTATATGTTAGAAATCAAAATAATAAAAACATTTGTTGTTAATTTTTCGTATGTACACTTATTTTCTTGATACACTGCATTTTATTTTAAAATTAAAAAAAAAAAGTATCCAAGTGTCAAACTATTAGCAGACGTGTTGTCTGTTAATTTAATTTTTTTTTATCGCAGATGTGTATTATCGGCTGCTTTAGTAATTATTTTTTTTATACACAAGCGGGAAAACAGTATCTGATCAGTTTATTTTACCCATATAGGGTCTTCTCGTGCGTATGCAAATTGACTCGTTTAACTACGCTTTGGAGATGCTCGTAAAAGAGCAAGCTCCAGCCTTTCCAGGAATTTTTTGGTTTTCAACGCGCGACAGCGTCCTTTGGTCTGCACCTTTAACCAGAAGGGACGTCATCATCCATTCCTCCCTCAACTCAAGAAGTTTCGTGTGCCACAGCAGCAACGACATCTATAGAACAGAGCGAAAGATTTCTCCATGTCGCTATACCCCTTTGACATTTATAGATGTTTTACAACGAAAACGGTTTCAGCACCTTTCAAGTCAACTTCTCGTGTGAAGTTATTCATTTTTACATATCCGGAAGTGTAAGCCGATATTTTAAAGGGTTAAATTTAAATCCCGTTTTTTAAAGACCCTTACTGGTCGCATGTAACATCTAAAAACAACAGCTCTGATGAAAAGAGATGAAATATCCTTTTCATTCCACTGGTAAGTAAAAAAAAAAAAAAAATCAAATCACGGACACATGGCACAGTGGATAAAGACGTTAGTTAGATCCAGTGACAGACCCAAAGAGTGTGAATTCAATACCCGGTTAAGGCAGTGGAGAACTTTCAGAGGGAGATTAACAGGAGATAACTGATAACTGACATCCTTTAAACATGGCACGTGGAACTAGAACAGTCTACCCCAGTGAGCCAAATAAAGGATTCAGTTCGACACTCCAAACACCTGAAGAATGCCGGAGCGTATAACGGCCGAAACGTTGTAATAAATACAGCAACAAAGATGAGGACAACAGTCCGAATAATGTAAATAATGTACATAATACATCATCTTAGAAATATAGACAGATACTGAAAAATCATTTTATTTACGTTTGATAGTAAATGTCTGGGAATAATTCCATAGCACTTAAAGCTACTAATATTTGTAGAAGAGACAGTGGGAGGCCGCAGCACGACTGTGGGATAGCGATTGTAGACTAGATGCCAGATCAGGACCTATCATCTTGCATAAATGATTTTTTATCATGGACATTTTTATCATCTGCTTTAGAGCTGATTTTTTTTGTATATTAGCAGGAAAAGGAAAGAAAAGTTAACTGGTCTGTTTATTTTGCTCATATAGGTCTTCTCGTGTGTATGCAAATTGACTCATTTGATTTTAGCCACGCCTTGGAGATGCTCATAAAAGAGTGAGTTCACACCTTTCAAGCAAGTTTTTTTTATGCATCAGTCTGGGGCCTTGGTCAGTACTTTTAGGCAGAAGGGAGAATGATGTCATAATCCCTTCTTTCTTCAACTCAAGAAGGTTTTTCCAGCAGCAGGAGTGATTAATGTCTCCATAGAGCAATAGATCTCTGCAAAGAAAGTGGTTTTATGAGCCAAAAGTTTACATTTTTAAATATCCATCAGAGTAAGATAAGATTATAAATGGTTGAGGAAAGGATACAGAGAAGAACGAGGAACAAGATCAGGGTATCAGATGTCGATTGACATTACACATGAATATTTGAATATTATTGTCATCGGGGAAGCAAGTAAGGGGAAGGGAGTTCCACAGACGGGAAGTGCTGGAGAAGAAGCTGTTTGAGAAGAAGAGACGTTTATATTTAACCGCTTTGACAGTGAAAGGGCGGGACCGAGATGTCAGCCTGGTAGTACGTTTAAATTCATGAAGTCCGAGAACTAGCGAGAGTAGCTCGTCGGAACAGTTGCCGTGAAAATATTTGTAGAAGAGACAGGGGGAGGCCACAGCGCATCTATGGGATAGCGAGTGTAGACTAGATGCCAGATCAGGACCTATCATCTTGCATAAATTATTTTTTATCATGGACATTTTTATCATCTGCTTTAGTGCTGATTTTTTTGTATATTAGCAGGAAAAGGAAAGAAATAGTTATCTGATCTGTTTATTTTGCTCATATAGGGTTTTCTCGTGTGTATTCAAATTGACTCATTTGATTTTAGCCACGCCTTGGAGATGCTCATAAAAGAGTGAGTTCACGCCTTTCAAGCAAGTTTTTTTATGCATCAGTCTGGGGCCTTGGTCAGCTTAAAGATGCTCTGTTTACTAGCAGCGGCGGGGGCCTTTCTGCTCTTGACTAGTATATCATTGTTATAGAAACAAAATTGGATGAGTGATTAATGTAAACAATACATGGCGTCAGTATGTGTGGGATGCGTGGTGAATGTGTTGCTGTATGAGAATGACTTATTTTTTCTAAGAAATTTCTTTCCACTATTAGGGTGCGTCTTCTGACCTCAAAAATAGACGTGCCATCTACAAGGAGAAACTTTATTTAAGATCGAGCGGGCGTTTTCTTAAATAAAGTTTCTCCTTATACATGGAAGTGTTTTACGAAGAAAGCAGTTTCAGCACCTTTCAAGTCAACTTCTGGAAGTGTAAGCCGATATTTTAAAGGATTAAATTTAAACTCTTTTATTAAGACCCTTAGTGGTCACATAAAACATTAAAAAAATAACAAAAGCTCTGATGAAAAGAGCTGAGATATCCTTTTCATTCCACTGGTAAGTAGAAAAAATCATTTTATTTACATGTTAAATGGCTGAGAATAATCCCATAGCACTTAAAGCTATTACTAGTACAATTCAAGTACAATTCATTTATGTCTATATCTAACTGTTGTTTATATTGTAAATAAAGTTTATCATTCTTATTTCTATAAACATCAAGCGTTTTATCCTTTATTTCCTTCGCTGATATTGTTTAAATTGTTAACCTTTTAATCGGACTTGTTGTCACTTGCTCTCAAATGGAAGGAATTTCTCGATAATAAACTTTCAAGTTGCCACCCTTTTCTTTTGGTTTCTAATATTATTGGCCCATAAACGTTTGCAATTGCAGACGTCAACTTCCATTTTTCCGATATATATTTACAAAAAAAAAAAAAAAGGTCTATTTTGAGGTCTGATCTTACACACAAGAAGGATCCCCATATTAAAAAAAAAGCCTTCTGCCACCTTAAGATCGAGTGAGCGTTTTCTTAAATAAAGTTTCTCCTTGTACATGGCAGTCTAAAATTCACCAAGGAATTTCAAAATTTGATAACACCTTTATTTTTTAATTTTAATTCATGTAAATGTACACTAATTAAGAAAGATCGCAACTTTTAAATGGCGTCCATTTTCAACGTTACACGAGAAGGGTCTCCACATTAACATCTGCTCTTGACTTGTATTTCCAAGATTATAAACCTTCCTGGAGCCGAGCCACAAGCTTAAAGATGCTCTGTTTACTAGCAGCGGCGGTGGCCTCTCTGCTCTTGACTAGTATGCCATTGTCTTACAAACAAAACTTTCTAAGGTATTTTCTATCACAGACCTCGGTGTTTCAGGCTCTAATGCTCGGAATACTGTTTGAATGTTGTCATTCATCTGTTGGAGAGTCTGAGGCTTGTTGACATAAAGGTTTTCTTTTGGACAACCCCATAGGAAGAAATCGGGGGTTGTTTGATCCGGAGGAAGTCGTGGTCCGGTTATATTTAAGCGTGAGAAATTATTCTTTTTTTCCAAAAATTGCCTGAGAAACTGGAATGTGAACCTTGTCTTTTGAGCTGTCACTCCCTCACCGTGTACATAAACAGATTTCAATTGAAGTTGGATTGATGTCTGAGAGATCACTACCTATGAAGATAGCCAGCGAGTTGATGCTCCCGGATCTTCGATACTCTTCATTACTCTTCTTAGCCGAACGTGATACGTGATATGCTCACTGAGTATGAATTATTGATACTTGTTTTTGGCAGAAAAAAATCGCGACTTGTCTTCATTGTTCAGTCGTGTATTTTTACATGAATAAAGTCCCTTTTATAAAATACATGAAAGCAAAACAAACCAAAACAAGAATATTATACTGAGGAAATTGAACATAGAATGCACTGAGCTAGAGGTAGTTTCACACAATACCGCAAATTGCTACAAAACCAAAAATATCAGACTGAAAACAAGAGTCATCATCTTAAATGACCTCATCAGATCGAGGCTTTAATACAGATGTCAAGTAGGGCGCCAAGCCCGTTCAGAAATATCTAAACTGTCAGCTGTATACAACCGATTTCTAAAATCAATAGTTAAAAATGACTTTGAGCGAATGAAACCTGTAGGTGCTAGCGAGGACCATCATCTTTTCAAAACTTATGTACTGACGCTATATAATCACAAACCAAGATTTGTGCCAAATAGCAGAAACCACATCACTTGTGGACTTTCAACAGCAGCAACAATTAAAATGGATAGCATATATAATTCGAAGAGAAAAAAATGAACAAATAAAGATGTTGACGTTCACACTACTTCAAAAAAAAAGTTAGGAACGAAACCCCCTCAGTAATGGGAAGAGTGAGTGGACCTGAAAAATCTATTTTCCTGAAAAATTTCAACCGAAAGCAGTCATGACCGCCCGTCAATGAATGACAAATGCTTCCAAACAAAACGGCTAGTTTTACCATTAGCATTAAAGATGAGGAGAACAGATACTACACATTGATCCTAGCCCGATGACGATATTCAGTAAACCCCCCCGCATGAGGGTGTCATGTGGCACAAGGCCTTTTTAACGTGGGCATTCCGAGCCCGTGGGCTCGGCCAAAAATATGCCCATTGAACCCGTATGTAACGGGTTCAGGGCCGGTCTACCTCCCCGAAGGAGACTACGCCCTTCGGCGTAGCCTCCTTCGGGTTCCTCCCGTCCGTAGGAAGAGAGTACAACCGAACAGTCGGCCAGGACTTGAACGACTGACTCCCAGCCCGATAACTAAAGAGTGAAAAAAAAGCGTAACTAGATTAGCACTGTCTGGTCAATGAATGCTGAATGTTTCCTTATAAGGAACGGCTAATATTACCATTAGTATTAAAGATGAGGAGAACAGATACAACACATTGATCCCAGCCCGATGACTAAAGAGTGAAAAAAAAGCGTAACTAGATTAGCACTGTCTGTTCGGTCAATGAATGCTGAATGTTTCCTTATAAGGAAACGGCTATTATTACCATTAAAGATGAGGAGAACAGATACTACGCATTGATCCCAGCCCGATGACTAAAGAGTGAAAAAAATAGCGTAACTAGATTAGTACTGTCTGTTCGGTCAATGAATGCCGAATGTTTCCTTATAAGGAAACGGATAATATTACCATTAGTATTAAAGACGAGGAGAACAGATACTACACATTGATCCCAGCCCGATGACTAAAAAGTGATACAAAAAGCACAACTAGATTAGCACTGTCTGTTTGGTAAATGAATGCCGAATGTTTCCTTATAAGGAAACGGCTAATATTACCATTACAATTAATCTTTCAGACCGTTTGGTAACTTTTGGGTCAAATTGTATTCCCCACCAGCTACCTAATTTTCAGTAATAATTTACTATCTTCATTCAAACGTGATGACGAGTTTGGGTTAACGGAAAGGCTACAGAATCGATGAAGTTGAATATTTTTTCGGGAGCAAATACAAATTTTCTTGCTGTTGTTTCTCTTGATAGGTGAGGTTTCATTTTGGTAAGTCAATTACATCACAAAGAACGCAGTGACTTCCACACTGTTTTTTTTCTTCATTTTTTTTTTATCGATATCAGTAAGGTATTTGTAGCAGAAGAGCGTAACCTATTAACGTGGTAAACCCAAGAATTCACAACGAGAGTAAGAAATTTTCATTAACGTCGACATATTTTCACCTTATTTTTTTTCTGCAAACCGTATAGTCCAAATGCTCTTTTTACTTCATCTCTCTCTTTCTCTCTCCACCCTCTCTCTCTCTCTTTTTGTTTCTTTTCAAAAGATAGGTAATTTGTTTAAAGGTTTTTACCGACAATGGAGAGAAGCCAATTCCGATCTATGGTGCACGTAAAGAGTGTTCTTCACGCAAAGAATATATCAGTAACTGCGAGTTGTGTAAAGGGTGTCGGGGCCATGCGCGTCTCTGGAGAATCTATTTTCCTTGATTTCTCGTGAACTTCATCAGACTGTACTTTGAACCGCCCGCGGGAAATTACCGACGTCCCGAAGTGCTTGTGATAATCGCGTCGGTAGTTTCAGCTCGCTTTCCCGCCAGTTCTTCAAATTTCAGGATCGGAAGAGAGATAGAGAAGATGAAAAGAAGAAGCCTGATCCCCCAGTGCAAAGATGGCTGTCTTGATTGGTCGCTACTTTTTATGAGCGAAAACAGCACCTGGTTGGATGTTCAATGGCCAGCTGCGCATCCACCTAGTGCTTCCGGTCAATAGCTGAATCGTCTTTCCGCCAATAATAATAATAATAATAATAAAAATGGTATTTGGTGTAATTCCATTCTCTCTCTCTTTCTCACTTTCTTTCTTTCTACTTTATATTTCTTTTTCTCTGTCTTTCTTTTTATCTTGACGTTATTCTCTTTCTTTCTACTTTCTTTCTTTGTATTTCTTTTCTTTTCTTTCCTTGTTCTTTATTCTTTTTCATTTGACCTTCTTTTCATATATGTTTCTTTCTTTTTTTCCTTTACTTTCTGCTTTCTTTTTTCCTTTCTACTTATTTCTTCTTGCTTTTCTACTTTTCTTTTGGCTTCTTTCTTTCTTTCTTTCTTTCTTTCGCTGATTTCTGTCTCTTTTCTGCTTTTCTTTTTTCCTTTTCTTTCTTTCTTTCTTTCTTTCTTTCTTTCTTTCTTTCTTTCTTTCTTATCTTACTTCTTTCTTTCCTTACCTGATTTCCCTCTCTTTCTTTCTTCGTACATTTTTCTCTTCTTTCTACTTATTTCTCTTTGTGATTTTCTTTTGACTTATTTCTCTTTTTTTTTCTTTCTTTCTTTTTTTCTTTTTTTTCTTCTTTCTTTCTTTCTTCCTTTCTTTCTTTCTTTCTTTCGCTGATTTCGGTCTCTTTTCTGCTTTTCTTTTTTCCTTTTCTTTCTTTCTTTCTTTCTTTCTTTCTTTCTTTCTTTCTTTCTACTTTTGTTATCTTACTTCTTTCTTTCCTTACCTGATTTCCCTCTCTTTCTTTCTTCGTACTGTTTTCTTTTCTTTCTACTTATTTCCCGTTGTGATTTTCTTTTGACTTATTTCTCTTTTTCTTTATTTCTTTCTTTTTCTTTCTTTCTTTCTTTCGCTGATTTCTGTCTCTTTTCTGCTTTTCTTTTTTCCTTTTCTTTCTTTCTTTCTTTCTTTCTTTTTTTCTTTCACTGATTTCTCTCTCTTTTCTCCTTTTCTTTTTTCCTTTTCTTTTTTCCTTTTCTTTCTTTCTTTCTTTCTTTCTTTCTTTCTTTCTTTCTTTCGCTGATTTCTCTCTCTTTTCTCCTTTTCTTTTTTCCTTTCCTTTCTTTCTTTCTTTCTTTCTTTCTTTCTTTCTTTCTTTCTTTCTTTCTTTCTCCGCTTTCTGTTTCTTTTCTGCTTTTCTTTTTTCCTTTTCTTTCTTTCTTTCTTTCTTTCTTTCTTTCTTTTGTTATATTACTTCTTTCTTTCCTTACCTGATTTCCCTCTCTTTCTTTCTTCGTACTGTTTTCTTTTCTTTCTACTTATTTCTCGTTGTGATTTTCTTTTGACGTATTTCTCTTTTACTTTCTTTCTTTCTTTCTTCCTTTCTTTCTTTCTTTCTTTCTTTCTTTCTTTCTTTCTTTCTTTCGTTGATTTCTGTCTGTTTTCTGCTTTTCTTTTTTCCTTTTCTTTCTTTCTTTCTTTCTTTCTTTCTACTTTTGTTATCTTACTTCTTTCTTTCGTTACCTGATTTTCCTATCTTCTTTTCTCTTTTTCCACGCATTTCTTTCGTTTTTACTTCTTTCTTTCTTTTTCTTTGTATTTTTCTTTCTAATTATTTTCTCTATCTACTTCATTTTTTAGTTTCTTTCTTTCTTTCTTTCTAATTCTTATCTCTTTGTACTTCTTTCATTCCCTCTAATTCTTTTCTCTTTCTGATACTTTTTCCTTTTTAGTCCTTTTCTTTCTTTCTTTCTTTCTTTCTTTCTTTCTTTCTTTCTTTCTTTCTTTCTTTAAATCGCTGTCTTTTCCGTAATTCTTTACCTGATTTCCCTCTCTTTTCCCTTTTTCTTTTTTCCACTTCTTTCTTTTCTTTCTTTCTTTCTTTCTTTCTTTCTTTCTTTCTTTCAATTGGACTGATGAAGATGTCTGTCCATAAAACTATGCAGTCTGACAAAATATGGCCTTCAGGCCCCAGAATAATAAGTAATCGAGAATGAAAACAGAAGAAAGCAACAAAAAAAAAAAAAAAAAAAAAAAAAAAAAGAAAGAAACAGGAATCAAAGAATAAAAAACAAAACGCAAACGATGAATGCGGGGGGGGGGGAAGAGGAGAAGTGAAAGCGAAAACGAAAGAAAAAAAGCAACGAATTGAAAGGAGTTGTTTACCCGATGGCTAAGAGAGTTGTGTTTTTCTTTCCGTGCCAATAACTGTTGTTTGACAAAAGCCAAGATAATCATCGACTGCTTCCAATGTTGGCAGACCATGAGGATTAGTCAGTCTTCTTACCAACATTCCATACCATTTTGGTATGTAGACTATAGCAAACGGATTACTTCGAACTGTTTAATGCTTAGTAAGCTTTCATCGCTACATAAATTATGACCGAGTAGCAAGTTCGATCCTCACCAGGTGTCCCGTACATTCGGCCTTGTGCCATATCTAATCTACACTTAGCAAATAACTATAACTGAGTAGTGAGTTCGATCTTCACTGGGAGCTCCATAATTTCGACCTTGTGTCACACCTTAGCTACACTTATTAAATCGCTTTGACTGACTTCGATCCTCACTGGGAGCTCCATACTTGTGGCCTTGTGTCACATTTAAGCTACGCTTAGTAAAGCGCTATGACTGAGTAGTGAGTTCGATCCTCACTGAGTATTCCCTAATTTTGGCCTTGTGCCACATCTAAGCTATACTTAGTAAATAGCTATAACTACGTAGTGAGTTCGATCCTCACTAGGAGCTCGATACTTTCGGTTTATGTCACGTCTAAGCTACGCTTATTAAATCGCTATGCCTGAGTAATGTGTTCGATCCTCACTGGGAGCTCCATACCTTCGGCCTTGTGCCACATCTAAGCTACGCTTAGTAAATAACTATAACTGAGCAGTGAGTTTGATCCTCACTGGGAACTCCATACATTCGGCCTTGTGCCACATATAAGATACAGTTAAGTAAAGAGCTATGGCTGAGTACGATCCTCACTGGGAGCTCCATACCTTCGGCCTTGTGTCACATCTAATCTACATTTAGTAGATATCTGTAAGTGAGTCGTGATTGGGAGATACATACTTTCTGTTTTTTACCATAACTAAGCTACGCTTAGTAAATTGCCTGAGTAGTGAGCTCGATCCTCATTGAGTGCTCCATACTTCTGACCTTGTGCTACAATTAAGCTACGCTTAGTAAATTGCTGTGACTGAGTAGTGATTTCTGTCCTGCATACTTTTAGCCTTGTGTCTCATCTAAACTATGTTTACTAAATGTCTAAAGTAAGCATAGTGAAATATATTTCCCCATGGCTCTTGAGTGTTCAATATTAGCTAAAGGTCTGTGTTCTAAGTCAGATTTTTAAATTTTCCGACTACAAGACACGATAGCCACTCAAGGTAGAGGCTTATTGTTGAAATGGTTAAGAAGAATGAGTCCTTGGTATGAGTGAAAGAAGAGGTCGAAGGAAGTGTCAGTTATGAGAAAGATAGATAACCATTGGCCATTTACACAAAGGGATTAAGATTGTAGTGTTTAGGGAAGCATTCACTTGGGAGTCTATTCTATAGTTAGTCTTAGATATAACTCGATTTTGCTTGTCACTACAAATATTAAATTGTGTTATATCTTGATAATTAGTAAGAAAAAATCATTAATTTATGGTGTAATTCGTTTATGAACTCGTCATTGAAAAGCGACACCATGAAAAAGTTATTAAAAGGTTTAATAGACATTATCTGTTCTGAGACATTTGCAATTTTTTTTTAGTCGCTGATCAGCTGCTAAATATTCAAATGAATATTTTTTCGATCAAAGCCTCGGTTTCGCCAATCGTTGTCTGTCCGAATCCCGCTGATACATTAAGCGAATTTTTATTTCCCAACATACTGATTTTTCCCGATGGTTCATTTGCTTAAAGATAATTACACAATTGGTAGCGTTGATTCTGGTCAGATAAAACGCAGCGAAACACTGCATCGCCTCCCATGAAATGACAGATTGTAAATCACGTTCCTCTACAGTACTTTATATAGTGACCTCCACAGTAATGCGATACTTGGTTTAAAATGAATTTTTTAAATCGGAAAATCTTTCTTGAAGCTTTCATTTTAGTTTTAATTTCAAGCTAAGAGATACAATTTAATATTTCAAATAAGTAAAATACTTTGCTATATTTCAAAACAATTTTAAATTTACTGAAGAAGGTTTTATTTTGACATCGCTAACATCGCTGATTTTAACGACATTTTTAGCTATATGTCAGCACAATGTCATTCTCTTCACTATTTACATTATTCAGACTATTGTCCTCATCTTTGTCGCCATATTTATTACAACGTTTCGGCCGATGTACGCGCCGGCCTTCTTCAGGTGGTTGAATGTCGAACTGAACCCTTTATTTCGCTCACTGCGGTGGACACGAGAGGAAGTGGAAAAATCAGGCGTGGCTGACTACATATGGAGAGAAAAGGGAGATCACCACCCTCTGTGGGATCAGGTTGAGATCATAGACAAAGAATACCATTAGAAAATGTGTAAACTTAAGGAATCAGCACATACGATAGGCCACAAAAATCTCCTGAGCCGACAAAGCATAGAAATGAATAAAATATGGGAACCAGTAATGAGGAGTGCCAGAGAAAAGCAATAATAACAACAAAAATTCCAATATGAGTTCTGGTAAAAAGAGGTTGCTGAAGACATTAGGTTTATAATACCCAGAAATTCATACACAGGTGTCCTCAAGGGCACATTAGTTAGATCCAGTGACAAGACCCAAAGAGTGTGAGTTCAATACCTGGTTAATGCAGTGGAGAACTTGAAGAAATGCCACGGCACGTGGAACTAGAACAGTCTACCCCAGTGAGCGAAGGAAAGCGTTCAGTTCGACATTCCTACCACCTGAAGAAGGCCAGTGGGTACAACGGCCGAAACGTAATCAATATGGCGATAAAGATGAAGACAATAGTCCGAATAATGTAAATCGTGTACATAATACCTCATTTCAGAAATATAGACAGTCATTCTTTTCATTAAAATATTTTTTCAAAAATGAAATATATTTTTCTGAAACTTTATTTGGGGAATATTAGCTGAATTAAAGTATAATTAATCTGATTTGAAACAAATGTTAGTTACTTTTAGTTTTTTAGTTTTAGTTTAGTTTAGTTTAAAATATCGCTGAAGTGCATTTTTTTTAACTCCGAGGTAGCTGCTTATTTAAGGTGTTGTCAGGTTGACTAACTGACAGAGGGAAGATTATTATTTTTTTTTTCTACGGTGGGCATATCTGTAAAAATTACTTAAAGAATATAACATGAGCACCTTTTTATATAATTTTTAATAACCAGTAATCTTTAAAATTTAGGAAAATATTCTCCGTAATCTACTGTTTTATTGAAATGTAGGTTCTTTGGCTTTAAATGTATTATATTTATCACACTTATTTTCTGATATTGTGTGTCCATACACACAATATCACAAGAATATATTTACAAGAATCGGCACTTTTTTAAGGCAATTTACTCCAAGCATGGCGGGAGTGCCACTAGCACGCAAGGAGTTACAGAGTATTGAGAACAAGAGAAAAGACGCGCATTTGAGGAAAGGACACAGAGAAAGACGGAGAACAGGGTGTCAGATGTCGATTGACATTAGACTTGAATATTTGAAGATTATAGTCACTGGGGAAGCATGTAAGGAGAAGGGAATTCCACAGACGGTAAGAAGCTGTTTGAGAAGAAGAGACGTTTACATTTAACCGCTTTGACAGTGAAAGGGTGGGACTGAGATGCCAGTCTGGTAGCATGTTTAAATTCATGAAGTCCGAGACCTAGCGAGAGTAACTCGTCGGAACAGTTGCCGTGAAAATATTTGTAGAAGAGACAGAGAGAGGCCACAACACTATTGTAGACGAGATGCCAGATCAGGACCTATCATCTTGCATATTCGTTACTGGATTTTGTCAAGGACCTCGAGACGTACAGCGGGAGCATCAGACCATATCTATCTGTCTTTCGTTTTCCCTTCTCCCATTTTGAATCTATATTTTAAAATATAATTTATGTTTAAATATTTTGTTTTCTGCCTGGCAAAATTTTAAATCCATTTATTTTTTAAACCGTTTCTGGTTTGATGAGTCGAAACCGATGTATTGTTTTGCGAAATAAATATTACCGTGGGTTTCTAAAGTTTCCGCTTTCATAATTATATATATATATATATATATATATATATATATATATATATATATATATGAATCCTTTGAATTTAGCTGAACTTTCGTTTCATCGGAGAAGAGAATATTTAGTAAAAAGAATCAGGTGAGTCACTTTTATTGAACAGCACTGTATATATAGACACTAAGATCAACACCACGCGAAGACAGTCTGTTTCACGTTTGAAGCGAGTCTTCAGGCAATATTTATTTCTATATTTATATTTACACACGCTCTATCTCTGATATTGAGCATGTTTACCGATAAGTATAGCACACCTTAAAACTATATTTATATCATATATATATATATATATATATATATATATATATATATATATATATATATATATATATATAAGGATTATTTAATTGAAAGGAGTGGAAGGGAGAGAGAGAGAGTGTGTGTGCGGCGTAGTAAGTAGAGCTCTAGGATAAATACATAGATATATCGATCTATATTTTTCATTCAACTTTTTTGGAATGTTATCGGCTGTTTTTGGTTCTATCGAACATTTTATCTACTTTTTTTTTTGAAAATTCGATTTTCCCCAATATCTCCTTTTTCAAATCAGTTCAAAGCCCAACCGCTTTTCCAAAATAAAGCATCCTCAGTTTTCACGCTTGTCACGTACACATAATTTATACAAAAAAAGGAATTTTACGTCTTTTTTTGTTTTTTTTTTGTCTTTTTTTCTTTCTATATAATTTTTTTTTCAAGAAACATTAGGATGAAAGGGCAGATAACTGTGAACCACATTGAAAAAAAATGTCTGCGTTTCTTTCAGATGAAGAGTAAAAGACCTCATCATACCTATTGAATAACGATGATGTTGTTATCTCAAAGGTTTGACGCATACTTGCAAAAATAAACAACTCCAAACGAAATAATTTCCTTGCGAAAACACTGGACTTACTTCATTGAAAAAAAAATTAAAATACCTAAATAAATAACTAAAAAGATGAACAAAAAATTGCAAAAACAAAAACAAACACAAAAGAATTTAAATTTTTTCCTGGAAAACTTTCCCTTTAAAATAGATATACTAACATAGATTTTGCGCGACACATAGTTATTTGTCAGGATAAGCTCTCTTTTAAGAATAGTGTTTTTGATTATCAGAATTTTATTCCATCTGTACTAACCCTGTACTTGGGTATATATATATATATATATATATATATATATATATATATATATATATATATATATATATATATGTGTGTGTGTGTGTGTGTGTGTGTGTGTGTGTGTGTAAGCAAATATATGGATATAGATCCGACAGTATGAAGAAAAATATACGGAAAAAACAAGCAAAAATCCTTATATGCAATTATGCTGTTTTAATGTTAATATAATCTCAACGTCGGACGTTTCGGTCTAATAAACCATCTTCAGGTCATATTCATAAAATATAATTAACATTATCAATTCAACATGACAAAGACGATGGACTTAAGAACAAGACTTATCCAGACAGATAACTGAAAGTTTTATATGATCAGCATTCCGTTTAAACATGGTCACGTTGTCGTCACGTGGGCGATGCTGTGAAAACGTATTCCTAAAATTTGAGTATTTTGAATGAAAAATGAAAAGAATTCTATTTTGATCTAAAATTTATATGTACGCTTGTCGAGCATTAATCTCGCTAGAAAAGGGGAAATACTAAAGAAGCCAGGTCTAGTATTCACCGTGCGTGAGATGGATATTATGCCTGCTTCATAAATCCGCCTAAGATTTTTATTATGAAAATATTTTAAAATCTTCACGGAATCAAAATCGAAATTATGATCTGCTTTAGTTGTGTGTACAACTAAAGCATTGTTTAAATTTCCGAGGCGAATATCTCGTTTATGTTCGAAAACACGAGATTTTTCGGACCTACATGTTTCACCCACATATTTTAAGTCACAGCTTTTGCATGAGATTTGGTAAATGCAAGCATCGGATGTAATATGATGTTTGCTGGTGCTATTTAATAAATTACGGATAGTTCTAGTAGGTAATATTGTAGTTTTAATTTTTAACGCATTTAAATTATTGGAAATACGTTCGGTCAAATGGTTATTTGGTAGAAAGATGCGACCAAAAGAATTATTATCCGAGACAATTATTACTGAGAGCTAAAAATAAAGCGTTGAAAATTCACTCATCAGCGCAAAATGACACCTCGAAGGCCACTACAACTACCTCAGTGAAAGGTACACTTTCAGCTGCCCATGCTAATAATTAGAAAGATGCGACCAAAAGAATTATTATCAGGGGCAGCTGAATAGTAATTGTTGGTTATTGGAATTCCATTTTGTTTCAACACCCTCGGTGTCTTATCAAGTGATGATGTTGAATGTAAAATAATATCTGCTCTACTTTGTATTGAGGACTCTTTTAAGAATAGTAATTGTTGGTTATTGGAATTCATTCCATATACACTAATCATATACTTGGGTATATATATATATATATATATATATATATATATATATATATATATATATAGCTCTGATGACAGGATACCCAAGATCCTAATGTACAGCCAGTTAGATCATGGCTACAGGAATGTAGGACGCCCATGGTTAAGATATTAGGATGGTGCAAAAATAATATCGTTTTCTCACATAGTAACATATGTTAGAAAACGACATTATTTTTTGTACCAATCTAATACAAAGACAAGCTGAAAAGCAACTTGTCAGCTGTCAGAATACCACATAAAAGCCTTGAGCGCTTAGCCTTGGAGCGGGTGGAATGGAGATTAACATGTTTTAGTGGACTCTGCAGTTTTCAATCTGCTTGTCTGAATCATGTTCAAGAAGCGAGAGCAAGATCTAAAAGGTCAGCCAATGTAACAGTGATCTCATCTCACAATCATCACTCTTGCTCCATATGTGGCCTCCTTTGTAAATCACAAGCGCGTCTAAAAGGCCACTTAAGATTATCGTACAAAATTTCATAACTGAATCAACTAAGCTGTCAGTTCCACATACGTCGAAACCGACGGGAGAGTCCATTATATAAGTAGGCATTGAAGTCAACAGCAATTGTCGATAGTCTATTTCATGCATAGACGCAATCGTCAGATCATGGCCTTTAAAATCTACTGTTATATTTACACACACTCTATCCCTGATATTGAGTACTTAAACCTGTAAATATGGCATGCTTTCAAACTACATTTTATCACACACACACACACACACATATATATAATATATTATTATAACAGATTATATGAGCATTTTACATCGCTACACAAAAGCTCATTTTGACATGAAAAAAATAACCCACCCACTTCCACCCTCTGACCTTATTTTTCTATTTCAACGTAGATCTTATTTTTAATTGGTTAATCTAGACATACCCACAGTATATTTTTAATTCTGAACTCAAGCCCCCCACCATTAACTCCCGAAAAGTGGTAACAATTCGTTTTAAATCTCCCTAATCATTTTTAGCACAAGTTGTTTACCATCGCCTGAGGCAGTACAATCATACTATCGAAACATGGAATCTTTTGTGTAGCGATGTAAAATGTTTTTATTATAATCTATTATAATAAACATATTATTATAATATTTCGCTGTAAATTGTATTGAGCATATTTTTTAAAGTAAATGCTTGCTACGGACTATGAATTTTTAATCCATCTGTTCTTTCTCATATTTGTGTGTGTATATATATATATATATATATATATATATATATATATATATATATATATATATATATATATTGGACATCACATGACAGCAAGTCACCTCAATGCTACACCAGCGTCCTTTGTATTCTAGCTTGATTGCTATTGTCAGTAATGTCGTCTCTTATTCTATTTTGCTTTTTCGAAACAACTGGATCTAAGCTCTTCTGGCGGTTCCAGAAAAAGATGATAGCAGAAATGTTTATGTAACTATGTATTTTGAGGAAAGAGTAAAAAAATCAACAAATTGTCATGATCAATGTTTTCGTACAATGTACAATACCGACTGGTTTAATATTATTATTTTTGTAGTGAGATTTTATAATTGGTCATAAGTCTGAGGAATCGTTAAAAAAGTAAGCCATTAAGTGAGGAATTGCTGTATTTTTTATTATTTTATGAGATTTTATAATTGGTCGTAAGTCTGAGGAATCGTTAAACAAGTAAGCCATTAAGTGAAGAATTGCTGTATTATTTATTATTTTATGAGATTTTATAATTGGTCGTAAGTCTGAGGAATCGTTAAACAAGTAAGCCATTAAGTGAGGAATTGCTGTATTATTTATTATTTTATGAGATTTTATAATTGGTCGTAAGTCTGAGGAATCGTTAAACAAGTAAGCCATTAAGTGAGGAATTGCTGTATTATTTATTATTTTATGAGATTTTATAATTGGTCGTAAGTCTGAGGAATCGTTAAACGAGTAAGCCATTAAGTGAGGAATTGCTGTATTATTTATTATTTTATGAGATTTTATAATTGGTCGTAAGTCTGAGGAATAGATAAACAAGTAAGCCATTAAGTAAGGAATTGTTATATTATTTATTTTTTTATGAGATTTTATAATTGGTCGTAAGTCTGAGGAATCGTTAAACAAGTAAGCCATTAAGTGAGGAATTGTTGTATTATTTATTATTTTATGAGATTTTATAATTGGTCGTAAGTCTGAGGAATCGTTAAAAAAGTAAGCCATTAAGTGAGGAATTGCAGTATTATCTATTATTTTATGAGATTTTATAATTAGTCGTAAGTCTGGGGAATCGTTAAACAAGTAAGCCATTAAGTGAGGAATTGCTGTATTATTTATTATTTTATGAGATTTTATAATTGGTCGTAAGTCTGAGGAATCGTTAAACAAGTAAGCCATTAAGTGAGGAATTGTTGTATTATTTATTATTTTATGAGATTTTATAATTGGTCGTAAGTCTGAGGAATCGTTAAACAAGTAAGCCATTAAGTGAGGAATTGTTGTATTATTTATTATTTTATGAGATTTTATAATTGGTCGTAAGTCTGAGGAATCGTTAAAAAAGTAAGCCATTAAGTGAGGAATTGCTGTATTATTTATTATTTTATGAGATTTTATAATTGGTCGTAAGTCTGAGGAATCGTTAAAAAAGTAAGCCATTAAGTGAGGAATTGTTGTATTATTTATTATTTTATGAGATTTTATAATTGGTCGTAAGTCTGAGGAATCGTTAAAAAAGTAAGCCATTAAGTGAGGAATTGCTGTATTATTTATTATTTTATGAGATTTTATAATTGGTCGTAAGTCTGAGGAATCGTTAAAAAAGTAAGCCATTAAGTGAGGAAATGTTGTATTATTTATTATTTTATGAGATTTTATAATTGGTCGTAAGTCTGAGGAATCGTTAAACAAGTAAGCCATTAAGTGAGGAATTGTTGTATTATTTATTATTTTATGAGATTTTATAATTGGTCGTAAGTCTGAGGAATCGTTAAAAAAGTAAGCCATTAAGTGAGGAATTGCTGTATTATTTATTATTTTATGAGATTTTATAATTGGTCGTAAGTCTGAGGAATCGTTAAACAAGTAAGCCATTAAGTGAGGAATTGTTGTATTATTTATTATTTTATGAGATTTTATAATTGGTCGTAAGTCTGAGGAATCGTTAAACAAGTAAGCCATTAAGTGAGGAATTGTTGTATTATTTATTATTTTATGAGATTTTATAATTGGTCGTAAGTCTGAGGAATCGTTAAAAAAGTAAGCCATTAAGTGAGGAATTGTTGTATTATTTATTATTTTATGAGATTTTATAATTGGTCGTAAGTCTGAGGAATCGTTAAACAAGTAAGCCATTAAGTGAGGAATTGTTGTATTATTTATTATTTTATGAGATTTTATAATTGGTCGTAAGTCTGAGGAATCGTTAAACAAGTAAGCCATTAAGTGAGGAATTGTTGTATTATTTATTATTTTATGAGATTTTATAATTGGTCGTAAGTCTGAGGAATCGTTAAAAAAGTAAGCCATTAAGTGAGGAATTGTTGTATTATTTATTATTTTATGAGATTTTATAATTGGTCGTAAGTCTGAGGAATCGTTAAAAAAGTAAGCCATTAAGTGAGGAATTGCTGTATTATTTATTATTTTATGAGATTTTATAATTGGTAGAAAGTCTGAGGAAACGTTAAACAAGTAAGCCATTAAGTGAGGAATTGCTGTATTATTTATTATTTTGTGAGATTTTATAATTGGTCGTAAGTCTGAGGAATCGTTAAACAAGGAAGCCATTAAGTGAGGAATTTTGTATTATTTATTATTTTATGAGATTTTATAATTGGTCGTAAGTCTGAGGAATCGTTAAACATGTAAGCCATTAAGTGAGGAATTGCTGTATTATTTATTATTTTATGAGATTTTATAATTGGTCGTAAGTCTGAGGAATCGTTAAAAAAGTAAGCCATTAAGTGAGGAATTGCTGTATTATTTATTATTTTATGAGATTTTATAATTGGTAGTAAGTCTGAGGAAACGTTAAACAAGTAAGCCATTAAGTGAGGAATTGCTGTATTATTTATTATTTTGTGAGATTTTATAATTGGTCGTAAGTCTGAGGAATCGTTAAACAAGGAAGCCATTAAGTGAGGAATTTTGTATTATTTATTATTTTATGAGATTTTATAATTGGTCGTAAGTCTGAGGAATCGTTAAACATGTAAGCCATTAAGTGAGGAATTGCTGTATTATTTATTATTTTATGAGATTTTATAATTGGTCGTAAGTCTGAGGAATCGTTAAAAAAGTAAGCCATTAAGTGAGGAATTGCTGTATTATTTATTATTTTATGAGATTTTATAATTGGTAGTAAGTCTGAGGAAACGTTAAACAAGTAAGCCATTAAGTGAGGAATTGCTGTATTATTTATTATTTTGTGAGATTTTATAATTGGTCGTAAGTCTGATGAATCGTTAAACAAGGAAGCCATTAAGTGAGGAATTTTGTATTATTTATTATTTTATGAGATTTTATAATTGGTCGTAAGTCTGAGGAATCGTTAAACATGTAAGCCATTAAGTGAGGAATTGCTGTATTATTTATTATTTTATGAGATTTTATAATTGGTCGTAATTCGGAGGAATCGTTAAACAAGTAAGCCGTTAAGTGAGGAATAGCTGTATTACTTATTATTTTACGAGATTTTATAATTGGTCGTAAGTCTGAGGAATCGTTAAACAAGTAAGCCATTAAGTGAGGAATTGTTGTATTATTTATTATTTTATGAGATTTTATAATTCGTCGTAAGTCTGAGGAATCTGTAAACAAGTAAGACATCAAGTGAGGAATTGCAGTATTATTTATTATTTTATGAGATTTTATAATTGGTCGTAAGTCTGAGGAATCGTTAAACAAGTAAGCCATTAAGTGAGGAATTGCTGTATTATTTATTATTTTATGAGATTTTATAATTGGTCGTAAGTCTGAGGAATCATTAAACAAGTAAGCCATTAAGTGAGGAATTGCTGTATTATTTATTATTTTATGAGATTTTATAATTGGTCGTAAGTCTGAGGAATCGTTAAACAATAAAGCCATTAAGTGAGGAATTTTGTATTATTTATTATTTTATGAGATTTTTTAATTGGTCGTAAGTCTGAGGAATCCTTAAACAAGTAAGCCATTAAGTGAGGAATTGCTGTATTATTTATTATTTTATGAGATTTTATAATTGGTCGTAAGTCTGAGGAATCGTTAAACAAGTAAGCCATTAAGTGAGGAATTGCTGTATTATTTATTATTGTATGAGATTTTATAATTGGTCGTAAGTCTGAGGAATCGTTAAACAAGTAAGACATTAAGTGAGGAATTGCTGTATTATTTATTATTTTATGAGATTTTATAATTTGTCGTATGTCTGAGGAATCCTTAAACAAGTAAGCCATTAAGTGAGGAATTGCTGTATTATTTATTATTTTATGAGATTTTATAATTGGTCGTAAGTCTGAGAAATCGTTAAACAAGTAAGCCATTAAGTGAGGAATGCTGTATTATTTATTATTTATTGAGATTTTATAATTGGTCGCAAGTCTGAGGAATCGTTAAACAAGTAAGCCATTAAGTGAGGAATTGCTGTATTATTTAATATTTTATGAGATTTTATAATTGGTCGTAAGTCTGAGTAATCGTTAAACAAGTAAGCCATTAAGTGAGGAATTGCTGTATTATTTATTATTTTATGAGATTTTATAATTTGTCGTAAGTCTGAGGAATCGTTAAACAAGTAAGCCATTAAGTGAGGAATTGCTGTATTATTTATTATTTTATGAGATTTTATAATTGGTCGTAAGTCTGAGAAATCGTTAAACAAGTAAGCCATTAAGTGAGGAATTGCTGTATTATTTATTATTTATTGAGATTTTATAATTGGTCGCAAGTCTGAGGAATCGTTAAACAAGTAAGCCATTAAGTGAGGAATTGCTGTATTATTTATTATTTTATGAGATTTTATAATTGGTCGTAAGTCTGAGTAATCGTTAAACAAGTAAGCCATTAAGTGAGGAATTGCTGTATTATTTATTATTTTATGAGATTTTATAATTTGTCGTAAGTCTGAGGAATCGTTAAACAAGTAAGCCATTAAGTGAGGAATTGTTGTATTATTTATTATTTTATGAGATTTTATAATTGGTCGTAAGTCTGAGGAATCGTTAAACAAGGAAGCCATTAAGTGAGGAATTGTTGTATTATTTATTATTTTATGAGATTTTATAATTGGTCGTAAGTCTGAGGAATCGTTAAACAAGTAAGCCATTAAGTGAGGAATTGCTGTATTATTTATTATTTTATGAGATTGTATAATTGGTCGTAAGTCTGAGGAATCGTTAAACAAGTAAGCCATTAAGTGAGGAATTGCTGTATTATTTATTATTTTATGAGATTTTATAATTGGTCGTAAGTCTGAGGAATCGTTAAACAAGTAAGCCATTAAGTGAGGAATTGCTGTATTATTTATTATTTTATGAGATTTTATAATTGGTCGTAAGTCTGAGGAATCGTTAAACAAGTAAGCCATTAAGTGAGGAATTTTGTATTATTTATTATTTTATGAGATTTTATAATTGGTCGTAAGTCTGAGGAATCGTTAAACAAGTAAGCCATTAAGTGAGGAATTGCTGTATTATTTATTATTTTATGAGATTTTATAATTGGTCGTAAGTCTGAGGAATCGTTAAACAAGTAAGCCATTAAGTGAGGAATTGCTGTATTATTTATTATTTTATGAGATTTTATAATTGGTCGTAAGTCTGAGGAATCGTTAAACAAGGAAGCCATTAAGTGAAAAATTGCTGTATTATTTATTATTTTATGAGATTTTATAATTGGTCGTAAGTCTGAGGAATCGTTAAACAAGTAAGCCATTAAGTGAGGAATTGCTGTATTATTTATTATTTTATGAGATTGTATAATTGGTCGTAAGTCTGAGGAATCGTTAAACAAGTAAGCCATTAAGTGAGGAATTGCTGTATTATTTATTATTTTATGAGATTTTATAATTGGTCGTAAGTCTGAGGAATCGTTAAACAAGTAAGCCATTAAGTGAGGAATTGCTGTATTATTTATTATTTTATGAGATTTTATAATTGGTCGTAAATCTGAGGAATCGTTAAACAAGTAAGCCATTAAGTGAGGAATTGTTGTATTATTTATTATTTTATGAGATTTTATAATTCGTCGTAAGTCTGAGGAATCTGTAAACAAGTAAGACATCAAGTGAGGAATTGCTGTATTATTTATTATTTTATGAGATTTTATAATTGGTCGGAAGTCTGAGGAATCGTTAAACAAGTAAGCCATTAAGTGAAGAATTGCTGTATTATTTATTATTTTATGAGATTTTATAATTGGTCGTAAGTCTGAGGAATCGTTAAACAATAAAGCCTTTAAGTGAGGAATTTTGTATTATTTATTATTTTATGAGATTTTATAATTGGTCGTAAGTCTGAGGAATCATTAAACAAGTAAGCCATTAAGTGAGGAATTGCTGTATTATTTATTATTTTATGAGATTTTATAATTGGTCGTAAGTCTGAGGAATCGTTAAACAAGTAAGCCATTAAGTGAGGAATTGCTGTATTATTTATTATTTTATGAGATTTTATAATTGGTCGGAAGTCTGAGGAATCGTTAAACAAGTAAGCCATTAAGTGAGGAATTTTGTATTATTTATTATTTTATGAGATTTTATAATTGGTCATAAGTCTGAGGAATCGTTAAACAAGTAAGCCATTAAGTGAGGAATTGCTGTATTATTTATTATTTTATGAGATTTTATAATTGGTCGTAAGTCTGAGGAATCGTTAAACAAGTAAGCCATTAAGTGAGGAATTGCTGTATTATTTATTATTTTATGAGATTTTATAATTGGTCGTAAGTCTGAGGAATCGTTAAACGAGTAAGCCATTAAGTGAGGAATTGCTGTATTATTTATTATTTTATGAGATTTTATAATTGGTCGTAAGTCTGAGGAATAGTTAAACAAGTAAGCCATTAAGTAAGGAATTGTTATATTATTTATTTTTTTATGAGATTTTATAATTGGTCGTAAGTCTGAGGAATCGTTAAACAAGTAAGCCATTAAGTGAGGAATTGTTGTATTATTTATTATTTTATGAGATTTTATAATTGGTCGTAAGTCTGAGGAATCGTTAAAAAAGTAAGCCATTAAGTGAGGAATTGCTGTATTATCTATTATTTTATGAGATTTTATAATTAGTCGTAAGTCTGGGGAATCGTTAAACAAGTAAGCCATTAAGTGAGGAATTGCTGTATTATTTATTATTTTATGAGATTTTATAATTGGTCGTAAGTCTGAGGAATCGTTAAACAAGTAAGCCATTAAGTGAGGAATTGTTGTATTATTTATTATTTTATGAGATTTTATAATTGGTCGTAAGTCTGAGGAATCGTTAAACAAGTAAGCCATTAAGTGAGGAATTGTTGTATTATTTATTATTTTATGAGATTTTATAATTGGTCGTAAGTCTGAGGAATCGTTAAAAAAGTAAGCCATTAAGTGAGGAATTGCTGTATTATTTATTATTTTATGAGATTTTATAATTGGTCGTAAGTCTGACGAATCGTTAAAAAAGTAAGCCATTAAGTGAGGAATTGTTGTATTATTTATTATTTTATGAGATTTTATAATTGGTCGTAAGTCTGAGGAATCGTTAAAAAAGTAAGCCATTAAGTGAGGAATTGCTGTATTATTTATTATTTTATGAGATTTTATAATTGGTCGTAAGTCTGAGGAATCGTTAAAAAAGTAAGCCATTAAGTGAGGAATTGTTGTATTATTTATTATTTTATGAGATTTTATAATTGGTCGTAAGTCTGAGGAATCGTTAAACAAGTAAGCCATTAAGTGAGGAATTGTTGTATTATTTATTATTTTATGAGATTTTATAATTGGTCGTAAGTCTGAGGAATCGTTAAAAAAGTAAGCCATTAAGTGAGGAATTGCTGTATTATTTATTATTTTATGAGATTTTATAATTGGTCGTAAGTCTGAGGAATCGTTAAACAAGTAAGCCATTAAGTGAGGAATTGTTGTATTATTTATTATTTTATGAGATTTTATAATTGGTCGTAAGTCTGAGGAATCGTTAAACAAGTAAGCCATTAAGTGAGGAATTGTTGTATCATTTATTATTTTATGAGATTTTATAATTGGTCGTAAGTCTGAGGAATCGTTAAAAAAGTAAGCCATTAAGTGAGGAATTGCTGTATTATTTATTATTTTATGAGATTTTATAATTGGTCGTAAGTCTGAGGAATCGTTAAAAAAGTAAGCCATTAAGTGAGGAATTGTTGTATTATTTATTATTTTATGAGATTTTATAATTGGTCGTAAGTCTGAGGAATTGTTAAACAAGTAAGCCATTAAGTGAGGAATTGTTGTATTATTTATTATTTTATGAGATTTTATAATTGGTCGTAAGTCTGAGGAATCGTTAAAAAAGTAAGCCATTAAGTGAGGAATTGTTGTATTATTTATTATTTTATGAGATTTTATAATTGGTCGTAAGTCTGAGGAATCGTTAAAAAAGTAAGCCATTAAGTGAGGAATTGCTGTATTATTTATTATTTTATGAGATTTTATAATTGGTAGTAAGTCTGAGGAAACGTTAAACAAGTAAGCCATTAAGTGAGGAATTGCTGTATTATTTATTATTTTGTGAGATTTTATAATTGGTCGTAAGTCTGAGGAATCGTTAAACAAGTAAGCCATTAAGTGAGGAATTGCTGTATTATTTATTATTTTATGAGATTTTATAATTGGTCGTATGTCTGAGGAATCGTTAAACAAGTAAGCCATTAAGTGAGGAATTGCTGTATTATTTATTATTTTATGAGATTTTATAATTGGTCGTAAGTCTGAGAAATCGTTAAACAAGTAAGCCATTAAGTGAGGAATTGCTGTATTATTTATTATTTATAGAGATTTTATAATTGGTCGCAAGTCTGAGGAATCGTTAAACAAGTAAGCCATTAAGTGAGGAATTGCTGTATTATTTATTATTTTATGAGATTTTATAATTGGTCGTAAGTCTGAGTAATCGTTAAACAAGTAAGCCATTAAGTGAGGAATTGCTGTATTATTTATTATTTTATGAGATTTTATAATTGGTCGTAAGTCTGAGGAATCGTTAAACAAGTAAGCCATTAAGTGAGGAATTGTTGTATTATTTATTATTTTATGAGATTTTATAATTGGTCGTAAGTCTGAGGAATCGTTAAACAAGGAAGCCATTAAGTGAGGAATTGCTGTATTATTTATTATTTTATGAGATTTTATAATTGGTCGTAAGTCTGAGGAATCGTTAAAAAAGTAAGCCATTAAGTGAGGAATTGCTGTATTATTTATTATTTTATGAGATTTTATAATTGGTAGTAAGTCTGAGGAAACGTTAAACAAGTAAGCCATTAAGTGAGGAATTGCTGTATTATTTATTATTTTGTGAGATTTTATAATTGGTCGTAAGTCTAAGGAATCGTTAAACAAGGAAGCCATTAAGTGAGGAATTTTGTATTATTTATTATTTTATGAGATTTTATAATTGGTCGTAAGTCTGAGGAATCGTTAAACATGTAAGCCATTAAGTGAGGAATTGCTGTATTATTTATTATTTTATGAGATTTTATAATTGGTCGTAAGTCGGAGGAATCGTTAAACAAGTAAGCCGTTAAGTGAGGAATTGCTGTATTATTTATTATTTTACGAGATTTTATAATTGGTCGTAAGTCTGAGGAATCGTTAAACAAGTAAGCCATTAAGTGAGGAATTGTTGTATTATTTATTATTTTATGAGATTTTACAATTCGTCGTAAGTCTGAGGAATCTGTAAACAAGTAAGACATCAAGTGAGGAATTGCTGTATTATTTATTATTTTATGAGATTTTATAATTGGTCGTAAGTCTGAGGAATCGTTAAAAAAGTAAGCCATTAAGTGAGGAATTGCTGTATTATTTATTATTTTATGAGATTTTATAATTGGTCGTAAGTCTGAGGAATCGTTAAACAATAAAGCCATTAAGTGAGGAATTTTGTATTATTTATTATTTTATGAGATTTTTTAATTGGTCGTAAGTCTGAGGAATCATTAAACAAGTAAGCCATTAAGTGAGGAATTGCTGTATTATTTATTATTTTATGAGATTTTATAATTGGTCGTAAGTCTGAGGAATCGTTAAACAAGTAAGCCATTAAGTGAGGAATTGCTGTATTATTTATTATTGTATGAGATTTTATAATTGGTCGTAAGTCTGAGGAATCGTTAAACAAGTAAGCCATTAAGTGAGGAATTGCTGTATTATTTATTATTTTATGAGATTTTATAATTGGTCGTATGTCTGAGGAATCGTTAAACAAGTAAGCCATTAAGTGAGGAATTGCTGTATTATTTATTATTTTATGAGATTTTATAATTGGTCGTAAGTCTGAGAAATCGTTAAACAAGTAAGCCATTAAGTGAGGAATTGCTGTATTATTTATTATTTATTGAGATTTTATAATTGGTCGCAAGTCTGAGGAATCGTTAAACAAGTAAGCCATTAAGTGAGGAATTGCTGTATTATTTATTATTTTATGAGATTTTATAATTGGTCGTAAGTCTGAGTAATCGTTAAACAAGTAAGCCATTAAGTGAGGAATTGCTGTATTATTTATTATTTTATGAGATTTTATAATTTGTCGTAAGTCTGAGGAATCGTTAAACAAGTAAGCCATTAAGTGAGGAATTGTTGTATTATTTATTATTTTATGAGATTTTATAATTGGTCGTAAGTCTGAGGAATCGTTAAACAAGGAAGCCATTAAGTGAGGAATTGTTGTATTATTTATTATTTTATGAGATTTTATAATTGGTCGTAAGTCTGAGGAATCGTTAAACAAGTAAGCCATTAAGTGAGGAATTGCTGTATTATTTATTATTTTATGAGATTGTATAATTGGTCGTAAGTCTGAGGAATCGTTAAACAAGTAAGCCATTAAGTGAGGAATTGCTGTATTATTTATTATTTTATGAGATTTTATAATTGGTCGTAAGTCTGAGGAATCGTTAAACAAGTAAGCCATTAAGTGAGGAATTGCTGTATTATTTATTATTTTATGAGATTTTATAATTGGTCGTAAGTCTGAGGAATCGTTAAACAAGTAAGCCATTAAGTGAGGAATTTTGTATTATTTATTATTTTATGAGATTTTATAATTGGTCGTAAGTCTGAGGAATCGTTAAACAAGTAAGCCATTAAGTGAGGAATTGCTGTATTATTTATTATTTTATGAGATTTTATAATTGGTCGTAAGTCTGAGGAATCGTTAAACAAGTAAGCCATTAAGTGAGGAATTGCTGTATTATTTATTATTTTATGAGATTTTATAATTGGTCGTAAGTCTGAGGAATCGTTAAACAAGTAAGCCATTAAGTGAGGAATTGCTGTATTATTTATTATTTTATGAGATTTTATAATTGGTCGTATGTCTGAGGAATCGTTAAACAAGTAAGCCATTAAGTGAGGAATTGCTGTATTATTTATTATTTTATGAGATTTTATAATTGGTCGTAAGTCTGAGGAATCGTTAAACAAGTAAGCCATTAAGTGAGGAATTGCTGTATTATTTATTATTTTATGAGATTTTGTAATTGGTCGTAAGTCTGAGGAATCGTTAAACCAGTAAGCCATTAAGTGAGGAATTGCTGTATTATTTATTATTTTATGAGATTTTATAATTGGTCGTAAGTCGGAGGAATCGTTAAACAAGTAAGTCGTTAAGTGAGGAATTGCTGTATTATTTATTATTTTACGAGATTTTATAATTGGTCGTAAGTCTGAGGAATCGTTAAACAAGTAAGCCATTAAGTGAGGAATTGTTGTATTATTTATTATTTTATGAGATTTTACAATTCGTCGTAAGTCTGAGGAATCTGTAAACAAGTAAGACATCAAGTGAGGAATTGCTGTATTATTTATTATTTTATGAGATTTTATAATTGGTCGTAAGTCTGAGGAATCGTTAAAAAAGTAAGCCATTAAGTGAGGAATTGCTGTATTATTTATTATTTTATGAGATTTTATAATTGGTCGTAAGTCTGAGGAATCGTTAAACAATAAAGCCATTAAGTGAGGAATTTTGTATTATTTATTATTTTATGAGATTTTTTAATTGGTCGTAAGTCTGAGGAATCATTAAACAAGTAAGCCATTAAGTGAGGAATTGCTGTATTATTTATTATTTTATGAGATTTTATAATTGGTCGTAAGTCTGAGGAATCGTTAAACAAGTAAGCCATTAAGTGAGGAATTGCTGTATTATTTATTATTGTATGAGATTTTATAATTGGTCGTAAGTCTGAGGAATCGTTAAACAAGTAAGCCATTAAGTGAGGAATTGCTGTATTATTTATTATTTTATGAGATTTTATAATTGGTCGTATGTCTGAGGAATCGTTAAACAAGTAAGCCATTAAGTGAGGAATTGCTGTATTATTTATTATTTTATGAGATTTTATAATTGGTCGTAAGTCTGAGAAATCGTTAAACAAGTAAGCCATTAAGTGAGGAATTGCTGTATTATTTATTATTTATTGAGATTTTATAATTGGTCGCAAGTCTGAGGAATCGTTAAACAAGTAAGCCATTAAGTGAGGAATTGCTGTATTATTTATTATTTTATGAGATTTTATAATTGGTCGTAAGTCTGAGTAATCGTTAAACAAGTAAGCCATTAAGTGAGGAATTGCTGTATTATTTATTATTTTATGAGATTTTATAATTTGTCGTAAGTCTGAGGAATCGTTAAACAAGTAAGCCATTAAGTGAGGAATTGTTGTATTATTTATTATTTTATGAGATTTTATAATTGGTCGTAAGTCTGAGGAATCGTTAAACAAGGAAGCCATTAAGTGAGGAATTGTTGTATTATTTATTATTTTATGAGATTTTATAATTGGTCGTAAGTCTGAGGAATCGTTAAACAAGTAAGCCATTAAGTGAGGAATTGCTGTATTATTTATTATTTTATGAGATTGTATAATTGGTCGTAAGTCTGAGGAATCGTTAAACAAGTAAGCCATTAAGTGAGGAATTGCTGTATTATTTATTATTTTATGAGATTTTATAATTGGTCGTAAGTCTGAGGAATCGTTAAACAAGTAAGCCATTAAGTGAGGAATTGCTGTATTATTTATTATTTTATGAGATTTTATAATTGGTCGTAAGTCTGAGGAATCGTTAAACAAGTAAGCCATTAAGTGAGGAATTTTGTATTATTTATTATTTTATGAGATTTTATAATTGGTCGTAAGTCTGAGGAATCGTTAAACAAGTAAGCCATTAAGTGAGGAATTGCTGTATTATTTATTATTTTATGAGATTTTATAATTGGTCGTAAGTCTGAGGAATCGTTAAACAAGTAAGCCATTAAGTGAGGAATTGCTGTATTATTTATTATTTTATGAGATTTTATAATTGGTCGTAAGTCTGAGGAATCGTTAAACAAGTAAGCCATTAAGTGAGGAATTTTGTATTATTTATTATTTTATGAGATTTTATAATTGGTCGTAAGTCTGAGGAATCGTTAAACAAGTAAGCCATTAAGTGAGGAATTGCTGTATTATTTATTATTTTATGAGATTTTATAATTGGTCGTATGTCTGAGGAATCGTTAAACAAGTAAGCCATTAAGTGAGGAATTGCTGTATTATTTATTATTTTATGAGATTTTATAATTGGTCGTAAGTCTGAGGAATCGTTAAACAAGTAAGCCATTAAGTGAGGAATTGCTGTATTATTTATTATTTTATGAGATTTTGTAATTGGTCGTAAGTCTGAGGAATCGTTAAACAAGTTAGCCATTAAGTGAGGAATTGCTGTATTATTTATTATTTTATGAGATTTTATAATTGGTCGTAAGTCTGAGGCGATGAGTTTGTTTTTTCAGCGGCCTATCAACTTCTTATGCGTCATTTAAGGCTGAAATTTAATTTTCTTCAGAGTATTTTATTTCACAACAAATGTATTGTTGGAATTTTGTTCTTCAAAAATACATTGCTGGTAATTTTTTTAACTATGAAAATGTATTGCTGGTATATTTTACTATAAAAATGTATTTTCATACATTCATAATATTTTAACTCCGGTATGGCGGGGGGTTAACTATTTGCCAATAGTTGGGCCCCTAACTGGAGCTACCACCCCGGGTCATGAGACGCGATGCAGTTTATCGTCATACCCAGGACTTATAAATGAGGTGTTATATTATTATTATTATTATTATTATTGTTATTATTATTATTATTATTATTATTTCCTTTGATCTATGGCGTTTTCACATTTCTTCCCGTGTCCCGCCCAGGGACCTAAGGTTAGAAATGGTACCATGACACTTTCCACTGACAAAAAAAAAAAAAAAAAAATTACATATATAAAGCGCTTCGTAAAGTGTGGGCTGTAATTGTCAGAACAATTTTTTGTATCTCTTTGAGGCATGGACTTCCAGGAATCCTTTCAATTAGTCTACTGGGATCTTTTCCAACCAGTCCTAGGGCTCCAACTAGGGATTGTTGATATTCCCATGTGCCACATTTTTGAGATTTCTATTTCAACGTCCTTGTATTTTGACAACTTTTTGAATATCTTCAAAGATACATTGCAGTCAGCAGGGACTGCAATATCAATAAGGAGGCACTTTTTTTGTTTGTGGTCTCTAATAAGAATATCTGGGCGGTTGGCTTTGATTTATTATTATTATTATTTAACAGTTGAGACTTCACCCCAGTAATAATTAGTACCATTCACTAGATATCGTCAAATTTTAGTGATTTTTTCTATTACTCCAGCAGATTCCTCAAGTATTCGTTATTTTTTTTCTTTGATTTTAGTTGTACATACTTTTCCTTTCGGCCTCCAACCAGAGATCTAAGATCAGAAATGGTTTCATGACATTTTTCATTAATCATTTTTCTACCCCCCACCCCACAAAAAAAATAAAACTAAGTTCACACACACTTTACATAAAGCTGTTCGTAATATATGTGCTGTACTTATGAGTGCGATTTTTTTTGTATTTCTTTAAGGAATGTGCTACAATAAATCTCTTCAATGAGTCTATCTGAACCCTTTTCACTCAATCCGAGCGCTCAAATTATAACTGGAATTATTCATGTCCCCATATGCTACATTTTTTGGATTTCCAATTCAAGATCCTTGTATTTTGATAGTTTTTTTTGAAGATCTTCAAATATACATTACAATCTGCAGAATGTGCTTTCTTATTGCCATGTCACGCACATTTTGTTTTTATGGTCTTTGATCGCAATGTCTGGGTGATTAGCTTTGATTGTTCTGTCTGTATGTATTGTAAAGTCCCATAAATGTTTACAGGTCCTATGTCTGTAACCGTGTCTGGGTTGTGTTTATACAGTTTCTTGTACAAAGTTGCATATTTTCAAGTGCAGATATTAGCTCACTCTATCAATCCAAGTTTTATATTCAGTGGATGCTAACCTTGTGCAACCTGATGCAAGATGTTCAGTTGTTTCTGGATATTTATCAAAGAATTTGCATTTTGGGGGTCAACACAATTTTTCATTATTATACTTGGTAATTTCTAGTTAGCAAGCATTGGTCCTGTGCAGCAAGAATAAAATCTTCGGTTTCAGCTTTCAACCCTGCTCTACGTAACCACTGATCGGTACGGGGCTTGTCTACATCAGCTTATCTGGTACAGGCAGAGTATTGAAGAGACTTGCCATCATTTTTTGTTTTTTTGCATTTGGTATATTGTATTTGCTTTTTACTTTTCTTTTGTAGATTCTTTGGCGCTGTAGTATGTGTATAACGGTCTATTTGCGCTAATCTCATGGGCTACATTTTTAATATTTCTATTTCAAGATCTTTGTATTTTAATAATTTTGTTGAAGATCTTCAAAGCTATATAACAATGTGAAGGTACTACCATGTTCACTAAGTAATCACATTTTATTTTTCTGGTCTTTGATCAAGATGTCTGGGCGAATAACTTTGGTTTTTCTGTATGTGTGTATTGTAAATTCCCATAAAATTGTTACATATCCTATGTCTGTAACCTTAAATGTTGTATATTTTCCAGTGCAGATACTGGCTCACTCTATCATGCTGAGTTTTATATTCAGTTGATATGAACACCTTACAACCTGATACAAGACGGTCAAGTGTTTCTGGATGCTTATCAAAGAATCTGCGTTTCGGGTTAACACAATTTTTCAGTATGTGTTTTGGAAATTTCTAGTTAGCAAGCATTGGTCCTGTGCAGCAATAATAAAACCTTTGGGTTCAAATTTTAACCCTGCACTACGTAACCACTGATGGGTATGGGGTTTGTTTACGTCAGCTTGTTTTGTACGGGAAGTATATTGACCATGAGGAGGCTTATCTTGCCATCGTTTCTGCATTTGATCCATTGCATTTTCTTTTGCTTTCTTTTTTAGGTCCTTTAGGTGCATTATGGATTATTTGCATTTATTCACCCACTCAAAATTCCATTTTGAATTTGTTGTCTTCTTTTATTACTGAATAAAGATTCTTACTTCTTTCATATTCTTTGGCGCAGATCATCATCCAGTCTTCTTTAGTTTCCAGGTATCTTTGAAGGCCGATTGTTGTAGTTTTTTTAGGTTAGTTCTAGTTGAACTAATCCTCTGCCTCCTTCGGATCTGGGTACATAGAGACGATCAACATGAGCCTTAGAATGATGTATGCGGTGGCAAGAGAGAAGTTTTCTTGTTTTCATATCCATTCGCTTAATGTTAGTTATGGTCCAATTAATGATGTTGAAACTGTATTTCACCACAGGGATAGCCAAAGTGTTTATGGCTGATATTCTGTTGTGTGAATTCAAGTCGGTATTTAACACCAGGCGCACATCCCTGTAGTATTCTTTTTTTTTACTTTCGCCTTCATTTGGGTACACTGCATTCTATCTCTTTCGCTGATTCCTGGGTATTTATAAGCTCCTTCTTGTTTCACTTCCTTGTCCTCTTTGTGTAAAAATCTAAATCTGTTGAGTGTGTTCCTGTAATTATGTATGTGTTTTGATAACTTCTAGTTAGCAAGCATTTGGTCCTGTGCAGCAATAATAAAACCTTCGGGTTCAGCTTTTAACCCTGCACTACGTAACCACTGATGGGTATGGGGTTTGTTTACGTCAGCTTGTTTTGTACGGGAAGTGTATTGACCATGAGGAGGCTTATCTTGCCATCGTTTTTGCATTTGTTACATTGCATTTGCTTTTGCTTACGGCCATATCATGTTGAAACATCGGTTGCCGTATGATCATCGAAGTTAAGCAACGTCGAAACTGGTCAGAAGCTAGCTTAGGAATACCAGGTGCCGTAAGCTTGGATGTGCGAGTGGTGTAATAGATAATGGCTTGGAATTGATAATCAGAGAGCCGAGTTGGTCAAATTCCAGTTCGTTTCGTTATATTTACTTATGCGCAAATACCCATAGGAAAAGTATGCATCCACCTCTTCTCTCCTCAGCTATGGGTTAATTAGTAAGAATTTTATTACTAAATCTCAAAAAAATATTGTCTGGCGAAAAGGGTTGAGAAACCGCAGAAAACGAATGAATCAATCAATCCAGTACAAACTAATTGGAACTAAAAAAATTGTTTCTATTCTATTTGAATCGAGGAAAGAGGAGAAAAGACACGACTTGACTTGAGTGAGAAAATGAAAGAAAGAAATAAAGGAAGATAAAAGTGTTTAACGGCTGCTTCAGTGAAATGCAAAAAGGTGTCATTTTCATTTGTAACCCGTTACTTTCTAAAATAACGACCAGTATTCATAATTATGATTGTTATTGCTATATTTTTTAAAGTTATTAAGCTCAAATATTTAACTATGCGATAAGGGAAATCCTAAGGATATTTTATTGTCATAGAACTTGCCGTGAGTTTATTCAGTCATCAACTGAAGCAGTAAGATTCAACAGAAAATCAAAAAAAGAAAATTGTGAAATTTTTAAAAAGTTAAAACTAGTTGTTGTTATTATTATTATTATTATTATTATTATTAGAGTATGTTATATTTCCTGCTTTGAGAAAAATAGAGCCGTACAGACGTGTCCAAAATGAGAAAAAAGAGTTTTAGAGTCGGGTGAAAAATGACAAAAAATTGCTGTAGAGCCGGGTCCAAAATGAGAAAAAAGGCGCAGAGCCGGGTTCAAAAGAAGAAAAAAAAGCTGTAGAGCCAGGTCCAAAATGAGTAAAAAAAGAGCTGTGGAGCCGGGTCCAAAATGAGAAAAAAGTGCTGTAGAGCCGGGGCCAAAATGGGAAAATGAGTCGTAGAGCTGGGTCAAAAATGAGAAAAAGAGCCGTAGAGCCGGGTCCAAACTGAGAAAAAAGAGCTGTAGAGCCGGGTCCAAATTGAGAAAAAAGAGCTGCAGTGCCGTGTCCAAAATGAGAAAAAAGAGCCGGGTCCAAATTGAGAAAAAAAAGCTGTAGAGCCGAGTACAAAATGAGAAAAAAGAGCAGTAGAGCCGTGTTTAAAATGAGAAAAAAGAGCCGTAGAGCCGGCTGAAAAATAGAATAAAAGAGCTGTAGAGCCGGGTCTAAAATGGGAAAAAAGAGCTGTAGAGCCGTGTCCAAAATGAGAAAAAAGAGCGGTAGAGTCGTGTCCAAAATGAGAAAAAAGAGCTGTAGAGCCGGGTCATAAATGAGAAAAAAAAGCAGTACAGCCGGGTCCAAATTGAGAAAAAAGACCTCTAGAGTCGGTTCCAAAATGTGAAAAAAAGAGCTGTAGAGCCGGGTCCAAATTGAGAAGAAAGAGCTGTAGAGCCGGGACCAAAATGAGAAAAAAAGCCGTAGAGCCGTGTCCAAAATGAGAAAACAGATCTGTGGAGCCGGGTGAAAAATGAGAAAAAAGAGCTGTAGTGCCGGGTCCAAATTGAGAAAAAAGAGCTGTATAGCCGGGACCAAAATGAGAAAAAAAAGCCGTAGAGCCGTGTCCAAAATGAGAAAACAGACCTGTGGAGCCGGGTGAAAAATGAGAAAAAACAGCTGTAGAGCCTTTTCCAAAATGAGTAAAGAGAGCTGTGGAGCCGGGTCATAAATGAGAAAAAAGAGAGCTGTAGTGCCGGCTCCAAAATGAGAAAAAAAACCTTAGAGCTGTGTCCAAATTGAGAAAAAAGAGCTGTAGAGCCGGGTCCAAATTGAGAAAAAAGAGCTGTAGAGCCGGGCCAAAATGAGAAAAAAAAGCCGTAGAGCCGTGTCCAAAATGAGAAAACAGACCTGTGGAGCCGGGTGAAAAATGAGAAAAAACAGCTGTAGTGCCGGCTCCAAAATTAGAAAAAAAGCCGTAGAGCTGTGTCCAAATTGAGAAAAAAGAGCTGTAGAGCCGTTTCCAAAATGAGAAAAAAGAGCTGTGGAGACGGGTCATAAATGAAAACAAAGAGCTGTAGTGCCGGCTCCAAAATGAGAAAAAAAGCCGTAGAGCCGGGTGCAAATTGAGAAAAAAGAGCTGTAGAGCCCGGTCCAAAATTAGAAAAAAGAGCCGTAGAGCCGGGTCGAAATTGACAAAAAAGAGCCGTAGAGCCGTGTACAAAATGAGAAAAAAGAGCCATAGAGCCGGGTCCAAAATGAGAAAAAAGAACTGTAGAGCCGTGTCCAAAACGAGAAAAATGAGCTGTAGAGCCGTGTCTAAAATGAGAAATAAGAGCCGTAGATCTGGTCCAAATTTAGAAAAAAAGTGCCGTAGCGCCTGGTCGAAAATGAAAGAAAATAGCTGTAGAGCCGGGTCGAAAATGAGAAAAAAGAGCTCTAGTACCTGGTCGAAAATGAGAAAAAAAGAGCCGTAGCGCCAGGTCCAAAGTGAGAGAAAATAGCCGTAGAGCCGGGTCCAAAATGAGAAAAAAGAGCCTTAGAGCCGGATCTAAAATGGGAAAAAAGTACTGTAGAGCCGGGTCCAAAATGAGAAAAAAGAGCCGTAGAGCCGGGTCGAAATTAACAAAAAAGAGCTGTAGAGCCGTTTCCAAAATGAGAAAAGAAAGCTGTGGGGCCGGGTCATAAATGAGAAAAAAGAGCTGTAGTGCCGGCTCCAAAATGAGAAAAAAGTGCTGTAGAGCCGGGGCCAAAATGGGAAAATGAGACGTAGAGCTGGGTCAAAAATGAGAAAAAGAGCCGTAGAGCCGGGTCCAAACTGAGAAAAAAGAGCTGTAGAGCCGGGTCCAAATTGAGAAAAAAGAGCTGCAGTGCCGTGTCCAAAATGAGAAAAAAGAGCCGGGTCCAAATTGAGAAAAAAAAGCTGTAGAGCCGAGTACAAAATGAGAAAAAAGAGCAGTAGAGCCGTGTTTAAAATGAGAAAAAAGAGCCGTAGAGCAGGCTGCAAAATGAGAAAAAAGAGCGGTAGAGCCGTGTCCAAAATGAGAAAAAAGAGCTGTAGAGCCGGGTCATAAATGAGAAAAAAAAGCAGTACGGCCGTGTCCAAATTGAGAAAAAAGACCTCTAGAGTCGGTTCCAAAATGAGAAAAAAAGAGCTGTAGTGCCGGGTCCAAATTGAGAAGAAAGAGCTGTAGAGCCGGGACCAAAATGAGAAAAAAAAGCCGTAGAGCCGTGTCCAAAATGAGAAAACATACCTGTGGAGCCGGGTGAAAAATGAGAAAAAACAGCTGTAGAGCCGTTTCCAAAATGAGAAAAGAGAGCTGTGGAGCCGGGTCATAAATGAGAAAAAAGAGCTGTAGTGCCGGCTCCAAAATTAGAAAAAAAGCCGTAGAGCTGTGTCCAAATTGAGAAAAAAGAGCTGTAGAGCCGTTTCCAAAATGAGAAAAAAGAGCTGTGGAGCCGGGTCATAAATGAGAAAAAAGAGCTGTAGTGCCGGCTCCAAAATTAGAAAAAAAGCCGTAGAGCTGTGTCCAAATTGAGAAAAAAGAGCTGTAGAGCCGTTTCCAAAATGAGAAAAAAGAGCTGTGGAGCCGGGTCATAAATGAAAACAAAGAGCTGTAGTGCCGGCTCCAAAATGAGAAAAAAAGCCGTAGAGCCGGGTGCAAATTGAGAAATAAGAGCTGTAGAGCCCGGTCCAAAATTAGAAAAAAGAGCCGTAGAGCCGGGTCGAAATTGACAAAAAAGAGCCGTAGAGCCGTGTACAAAATGAGAAAAATGAGCTGTAGAGCCGTGTCTAAAATGAGAAATAAGAGCCGTAGATCTGGTCCAAATTTAGAAAAAAAGTGCCGTAGCGCCTGGTCGAAAATGAAAGAAAATAGCTGTAGAGCCGGGTCGAAAATGAGAAAAAAGAGCTCTAGTACCTGGTCGAAAATGAGAAAAAAAGAGCCGTAGCGCCAGGTCCAAAGTGAGAGAAAATAGCCGTAGAGCCGGGTCCAAAATAAGAAAAAAGAGCCTTAGAGCCGGATCTAAAATGGGAAAAAAGTACTGTAGAGCCGGGTCCAAAATGAGAAAAAAGAGCCGTAGAGCCGGGTCGAAATTAACAAAAAAGAGCTGTAAAGCCGTTTCCAAAATGAGAAAAGAGAGCTGTGGGGCCGGGTCATAAATGAGAAAAAAGAGCTGTAGTGCCGGCTCCAAAATGAGAAAAAAGTGCTGTAGAGCCGGGTCCAAACTGAGAAAAAAGAGCTGTAGAGCCGGGTCCAAATTGAGAAAAAAGAGCTGCAGTGCCGTGTCCAAAATGAGAAAAAAGAGCCGGGTCCAAATTGAGAAAAAAAAGCTGTAGAGCCGAGTACAAAATGAGAAAAAAGAGCAGTAGAGCCGTGTTTAAAATGAGAAAAAGAGCCGTAGAGCCGGCTGCAAAATGAGAAAAAAGAGCGGTAGAGCCGTGTCCAAAATGAGAAAAAAGAGCTGTAGAGCCGGGTCATAAATGAGAAAAAAAAGCAGTACGGCCGTGTCCAAATTGAGAAAAAAGACCTCTAGAGTCGGTTCCAAAATGAGAAAAAAAGAGCTGTAGTGCCGGGTCCAAATTGAGAAGAAAGAGCTGTAGAGCCGGGACCAAAATGAGAAAACATACCTGTGGAGCCGGGTGAAAAATGAGAAAAAACAGCTGTAGAGCCGTTTCCAAAATGAGAAAAGAGAGCTGTGGAGCCGGGTCATAAATGAGAAAAAAGATCTGTAGTGCCGGCTCCAAAATGAGAAAAAAAGCCGTAGAGCTGTGTCCAAATTGAGAAAAAAGAGCTGTAGAGCCGTTTCCAAAATGAGAAAAAAGAGCTGTGGAGCCGGGTCATAAATGAGAAAAAAGAGCTGTACTGCCGGCTCCAAAATGAGAAAAAATGCCGTAGAGCCGGGTGTAGATTGAGAAAAAAGAGCCGTAGAGCCGGGTCAAAATTGACAAAAAAGAGCCGTAGAGCCGTGTACAAAACGAGAAAAAAGAGCAGTAGAGCCGGGTCCAAAATGAGAAAAAAGAACTGTAGAGCCGTGTCCAAAATGAGAAAAATGAGCTGTAGAGCCGGGTCCAAAATGAGAATAAAAAGAGCTGTAGATCCAGGTCCAAATTGAGAAAAGTGAGCTGTAGAGCCGTGTCTAAAATGAGAAATAAGAGCCGTAGATCTGTTCCAAATTTAGAAAAAAGTGCCGTAGCGCCTGGTCGAAAATGAAAGAAAAGAGCTGTAGAGCCGGGTCGAAAATGAGAAAAAAGAGCTCTAGTACCTGGTCGAAAATGAGAAAAAAAGTGCCGTAGCGCCAGGTCCAAAATGAGAGAAAATAGCCGTAGAGCCGGGTCCAAAATGAGAAAAAAGAGTCTTAGAGCCGGATCTAAAATGGCAAAAAAGTACTGTAGAGCCGGGTCCAAAATGAGAAAAAAGAGCCGGAGAGCCGGGTCGAAATTGACAAAAAAGAGCTGTAGAGCCGTTTCCAAAATGAGAAAAGAGAGCTGTGGGGCCGGGTCATAAATGAGAAAAAAGAGCTGTACTGCCGGCTCCAAAATGAGAAAAAAAGCCGTAGAGCTGGGTCCAAATTGAGAAAAAAGGGCTGTAGAGCCGTTTCCAAAATGAAAAAAGAGAGTTGTGGAGCCGGGTCTTAAATGAGAAAAAAGAGCTGTAGTGCCGGTTCCAAAATGAGAAAAAAAGCCGTAGACCTGCGTCCAAATTGAGAAAAAAGAGCTGTAGAGCCGTTTCCAAAATGAGAAAAAAGAGGTGTGGAGCCGGGTCATAAATGAGAACAAAGAGCTGTAGTGCCGGCTCCAAAATGAAAAAAAATGCCGTAGAGCCGGGTGCATATTGAGAAAAAAGAGATGTAGAGTCCGGTCCAAAATGAGAAAAAAGAGCCGTAGAGCCGGGTCGAAATTGACAAAAAAGAGCCGTAGAGCCGTGTACAAAATGAGAAAAAAGAGGTCTAGTACCTGGTCAAAAATGAGAAAAAAAGAGCCGTAGCGCCAGGTCCAAAGTGAGAGAAAATAGCCGTAGAGCCGGGTCCAAAATGAGAAAAAAGAGCCTTAGAGCCGGATCTAAAATGGGAAAAAAGTACTGTAGAGCCGGGTCCAAAATGAGAAAAAAGAGCCGTAGAGCCGGGTCGAAATTAACAAAAAAGAGCTGTAGAGCCGTTTCCAAAATGAGAAAAGAGAGCTGTGGGGCCGGGTCATAAATGAGAAAAAAGAGCTGTAGTGCCGGCTCCAAAATGAGAAAAAAGTGCTGTAGAGCCGGGGCCAAAATGGGAAAATGAGACGTAGAGCTATGTCAAAAATGAGAAAAAGAGCCGTAGAGCCGGGTCCAAACTGAGAAAAAAGAGCTGTAGAGCCGGGTCCAAATTGAGAAAAAAGAGCTGCAGTGCCGTGGCCAAAATGAGAAAAAAGAGCCGGGTCCAAATTGAGAAAAAAAAGCTGTAGAGCCGAGTACAAAATGAGAAAAAAGAGCAGTAGAGCCGTGTTTAAAATGAGAAAAAAGAGCCGTAGAGCCGGCTGCAAAATAGAATAAAAGAGCTGTAGAGCCGGGTCTAAAATGGGAAAAAAGAGCTGTAGAGCCGTGTCCAAAATGAGAAAAAAGAGCGGTAGAGCCGTGTCCAAAATGAGAAAAAAGAGCTGTAGAGCCGGGTCATAAATTGAGAAAAAAGACCTCTAGAGTCGGTTCCAAAATGAGAAAAAAAGAGCTGTAGAGCCGGATCCAAAATGAGAAAAATAGCCGTAGAGCCGGGTCCAAAATGAGAAAATAGAACTGTAGAGCCGTGTCCAAAATGAGAAAAATGAGCTGTAGAGCCGGGACCAAAATGAGAAAAAAAGAGCTGTAGATCCGGGTCCAAATTGAGAAAAGTGAGCTGTAGAGCCGTGTCTAAAATGAGAAAAAAGAGCCGTAGTATCTGGTCCAAAATGAGAAAAAAAGTGCCGTAGCGCCTTTTCCAAAATGAAAGAAAATAGCTGTAGAGCCGGGTCGAAAATGAGAAAAAAGAGCTCAAGTACCTGGTCCGAAATGAGAAAAAAAGAGCCGTATCGCCAGGTCCAAATTGAGAGAAAATAGCCGTAGAGCCAGGTCCAAAATGAGAAATAAGAACTGTAGAGCCGGGTCCAAAATGATAAAAAAGAGCTGTAGAATCGGGTCCAAAATGATAAAAAAGAGCTGTAGATCCAGGTCCAAATTGAGAAAAAAGTGCTGTAGCTCCGGGTACAAAATAGGAAAAAATGTTCCGTAGAGCCGCGTCCAAAATAAAAAAAAAAGAGCTCTATAACCGTGTCCAAATTGAGAAAAAAGAGCTGTAATTCTGGGTCCAAAATGAGAAAAAAAAAAGAGCTGTAGAGCCGGGTTCAAAATGAAGAAAAAGAGCCATAGAGCCGTGTCTAAATTATGGTCCTTTGGCCCTATAGGAGAACTGTCATTTAATTGACTGCACTTTTTTTAGTATATGGGATATTTCTACTAGTGCAATCCTTCGGGCAACTAGTATATTGATGTTACCTGGGACACTATTAGTAAAATTGTCCATTTCTTTTCTCACGAGGCCCAGTGCTCCGATTACTATTGGTACAATCTCAGTCTTCATTCTCCCAATCCTGTTAATCTCGATCTCCAGGTCCTTGTATTTGGAGAATTTCTCGATTACTTTCACGGAGGTGTTTCTCTCAAATGGTATTGCTATGTCAATAAGCATACACTTCCTGAATTTCTTGTCTTTTATGATAATATCAGGTCTGTTGGCTTTTATTTCCCTGTCAGTTTGAATTGACATGTCCCAGAGGATAGTTACATAGTTATTTTGGGTAACTGTTTCTGGTTGGTGCTCATACCATCTCTCAGTGGTTTCGATTTTGTGCTTCTTGCATATCTTCCGGTACATATATGTAGCTACCATGTTATGCTTTTTGCCAGTTCCGGACATCATGAGATAGTGATTTTCTAAGCATGGGGCATCCAGTGAGGATCGAACTCGCTACTCATTCATAATTGATCTAGCAAGACAAGCTTTCTAACCATTACACCACGTCGAGGTGCCCCGGACATCCTGAGATAATATGGTCGGCATTTTCATCCGATTTACCGCAGATCCTTCATTTTGGGTTAGTTCCATCCTTGATTATGTGACAGTGATAGGATCTGGTTGTGAGGTTTTAGTCCTGAACTGCAATAATTTGATCTTCTGTCTTCAGTCCGATGCTCCTCAGCCACTGATGTGTTTTCTGTTGGTCCACGTCTGCTTCTTTCTTTCTTTCTTTTTAAGCATTTGCCATGCAACGCCTTGTCCTCTCAGTTTTGTTCTAATTTCATTTGGCCAAATTGTTTTGCTTTCTGTTTTACACGTTTCGGCGTACATGGTATTCGCTTCGGCTTTTGCTGGTAGGGTTTCAGGTACATTAAGCTGTTTCTAGAAGATTGCAGCTTAATGTAATTGATTATTATTATTATTATTATTATTATTATTATTATTATCATATTCTCGTTTGGTTTACATGATGAAAGCAAAAATTATTTTACCTCACAAATTTTTTTCTCATTTAATGACTGGGTTCTTTTCCAATGACCCAGTTGGCATACTATGCATTTTAAAACTAATTATTTTATTACCGTTGGGTTTCATGACAGTTGCACATTGTGCCAATCATTGGCGATCAAGTCTCCACCTCAATACTTCAGCACTTTCCTCAGCTTGGTTACTTTTGGCAATATAGTCGTTATGGAGACATGGTGGAGTAATGGATTGTGATTTGGATTAGGGAATTGGAGAGAAGAGTTCGAATTACAGTCGAGTTCATTACATAACCCTTGGGAAAGGTATGAATCCAACTCTTCTCTTTCCTATCTATGGATAAGTAGTAGGACAGACTAGGTTCTATAGCCTTGGGTGGCAACTGGTTTAGGAGAAAGAGAACTCTGAATTCAAAACTGTATATAGTCCTGGCAAAACATATACTATGCAGCTAGGGAAAGGATCGTTTGCATTGACTCAATGACCCTGACTATGGTCAATTCCTTTGTTTATGACTATATTTTAATATACAACTTCTATTGTTCTATTTTGTTTCTATAACAACTGGATCTGAACTCTTCTGATGGTTCCAGTTGCTTGTCTTCTAAGCATTAATAGCATCATAACAAACAAACTGATCACAACTGAAAAATGTTTCTAGAAAGATGCGACAGTAATTTATTTTAAGAGGGGGAGAACATGATTCTCATCAGTTTTCGTGCCTTATATTCGCCTTGAAAGACGCACATATATTTCTTTAGGAAAAAAGTGCATTTTTTAAGCCGGAAAATGGGGTGTAGAGTCCTAACTCCAGTCGAGTTCATAATATTCACATTAAGTAAGATATGAATACAACTTTTCTCCCCTCGTCTATGTCTTAACACATTTTCCGGCTTACAAGACGCTACGGCTTGGAAGACACCCGAATATTGGAAATAGATTTCTAGGGAAAAAAAGTAATTCTCATACATTCACCATGCGTCCCTCACATACTGGCGCCGTGTATTTTTTACATTAATCACTCGTCCGATTTTGTTTGTATGGCAATGACATACTAGTCTAGAGCAGAAAGGCTTCCGCCGTTGCTAAGCTTGTTTAAGCTTGTGGCTCGGCTCCAGGAAGGTTTAAAATCTAGTAATACTTACAACAGCTAAGTACTGAGGTTACATCATATAAAAGGCTGAATTAGATAGCTAACATTATAGTGTAATGACTTAGAATACAAATCAACGTCGCTATCAGTCAAGCAAATTAGGTGACCGTCCAAGCTTACTTGAGACTGGGTATTGACTTACATTTGTCTTGGAAGACGTACACGTATTTTTCAAGAAAAAAAAATCCGTCTTGTAAGTCGAAAAATACGGTATTTATAATCAGAATATATTTAAATGAGGTATGCGCCATTTTTAATTCAGATTTTACAAGTAGGAATATTTAGTCCGGGTAATGCAGCGGCTAGCGTTCCTAAAAGAAACTTCGGTGAGGCGTGTTCGAATTCTGGTTAAATTTGTGTTATGGAGTGATTTCACAGTGGAGGCTTGTATTTGTACTAAGTCGGTCCTAAAATAGGTTCGACGTACAAAACGTTAGGAACTTGATATAATAGGTAATTACGCAGAGAAAATCTAGTTGTGGTCGCTGATACTTTAGTATCCGACTAATGGTAGTCTGGCATCGACTGACTGAGCGACTATATTTAGTCACCCCCCCACGTGGGCAACATGTGGCACAAGGCCGGTTTAACGTGGGATTTCCGAGCCCATGTGCTCGGCCAAAAATATGCCCATTGAACCCGTATAAACGGGTTCAGGGTCGGTTTACCTCCCTGAAAGAGAATCCGCCCTTCGGCGTAGCCTCCTTCGGCGTAGCCTCCTTCGGCGTAGCCTCCTTCGGGTTCCTCCCCGCCCGAAGGCAGAGAGTTCAACCGATCAGCCAGTCGACTGACTGACCGACTATATTTAGTGACCCCACCACGTGGACATCATGTGGCACAAAGCCAGTTTAACGTGGGATCTCCGAGCCCATGGGCTCGGCCAAAAATATGCCCATTGAACCTGTATAAACGGGTTTAGGGTCGGTTTACCTCCCCGAAAGAGACTCCGCACTTCGGCGCCGCCTCGTTCGGGTTCCTCACCGCCCGAAGGCAGAGAGTTCAACCGATCAGCCAGTCGACGGACTGACCGACCCACTGAGCGACTGCTACTACTCCTACTTATTATAGGTGGGAGAGTCTATTAACTATAGAATAGGTGAGTTCCACTATAACAATTTGTTAAGCTATACTTTCACTATTTACATTATTCGGACTATTTTTCTCATCTTTGTGGCCATATTTATTAAAAAGTTACGGTCGTTGTATGCTCCGGCCTTCCGGTGGTTGGAATGTCGAACTGAACCATTTATTTCGCTCGCTGGGTTCTAGTTACACGGGCCATGTCTAATGAATCTCAGTTATCAAGGACACATGGCACAGTGGATAAAAGCGTTACTTAGATCCAGTAACAAGACACAAAGAATGTGAGTTCAATACCTGCTTAAGGCGGTGGAGAACTTGGAGAGGGGAATTAACCGGAGATAACTGATAACTGACATCCATTAGACATGGCACGTGGAACTAGAACAGTCTACATCAGTGAGCGAAATAAAGGGTTCAGTTCGACATTCCAACCACCTGAAAAAGACCAGAGCGTACAACGGCCGAAACGTTGTAATAAATATGGCGACAAAGATGAGGTCAGTAGTCCGAATAATGTAAATAATGTACATGATACCTCATCTCAGAAATATAGACAGATACTGAAGGGCCGAAACGTTGTAATAAATATGGCAACAAAGATCAGGACAATAGTCCAAATAATGTAAATAGTGTACATAATACCTCATCTCAGAAATATAGACAAATACTGAAGGGTGGAAACGTTGTAATAAATATGGCAACAAAGATGAGGACAATAGTCCGAATAATGTAAATAATGTACATGATACCTCATCTCAGTAATATAGACAGATACTGAAGGGCCGAAACGTTGTAATAAATATGGCAACAAAGATCAGGACAATAGTCCGAATAATGTAAATAGTGTACATAATACCTCATCTCAGAAATATAGACAAATACTGAAAGGCCGAAACGTTGTAATGAATATGGCGACAAAGATCAGGACAATAGTCCGAATAATGTAAATAATGTACATAATACCTCATCTCAGAAATATAGACAAATACTGAAAGGCCGAAACGTTGTAATGAATATGGCGACAAAGATAAGGACAATAGTCCGAATAATGTAAATAGTGTACATAATACCTCATCTCATAAATATAGACTGATACTGAAGGGCCGAAACGTTGTAATAAAAATGGCGACAAAGATGAGGACAATAGTCCGAATAATGTAAATAATGTACATAATACCTCATCTCAGAAATATAGACAGATACTGAAAGGCCGAAACGTTGTAATAAATATGGCGACAAAGATCAGGACAATAGTCCGAATAATGTAAATAATGTACATATTACCTCATCTCAGAAATATAGACAAATACTGAAAGGCCGAAACGTTGTAATGAATATGGCGACAAAGATGAGGACAATAGTCTGAATAATGTAAATAGTGTACATAATGCCTCCTCTCAGAAATATAGACAGATACTGAAATGCCGAAATGTTGTAATAAATATGGCGACAAAGATGAGGACAATAGTCTGAATAATGTAAATAGTGTACATAATGCCTCATCTCAGAAATATAGACAGCCATAGTTTCGCCCCAATCCCTGCAACCCACAGACGAAATGTCGCAAACTCACACAATCAAAATCTTCGTATAATGCATTTAATTTAAGTGGCTTTTAATTGTTTTTTATGAGATTTTATAGCTGGTCGTAAGTCCGGATTGGTCGTTAAACGGGCGTCTAATCCCCACCACACATATACCCACATCCCGCCGTCCGCCCAAATATCCTTCCCACCGCCAAGTCCCAAGTCTCGTAGAACGCTTTGTTTTTCCATCAAACTGTTTACAGACTCTTCCAGTTTTGTGGATGTTTTCAGCCCTCGGGGGAAATAGTAGTTTTTCTACTCAGATTTCTCCTTCCCGAACGCTCCACCGGCTCTCGGGCTCTCCCACTCTCCTAGCTCTCCTTATTCTGTTTACTCTCCTTTCCTTTTCCCGCCATTTATTATCACCCCCATCGCTCCAACGGCGAGACAACTGACAACAATGAGCGATCAGAGACGAGAGGCGCCCGCGGGGCTTGTGCCACGAAACAGAAAGAGTAGCACTTGAGTCGAAAACACTTCAACAAGTGGGTGTTGAATAATAATAATAATAATGATATTAATAATAATAATAATAATAATAATAATAGGAACGACTCTGACGATAAGAAGCGAAACGTGACATTAAAAGAGTAACAATATTTACAACTTATTCAAAAGATAATAAAAATAGAGATCAAGAAAATAACATAAAAACCACAAACGTTATTTTTACCATACTGAAAATATTGGTCGAAAGCCCGAGTAGGTCGTTAATTGGGTGTTTTCTACCCACCATATGTCCGCACTCACTACCCGCTTAAATATCCTTCTTATACCCAAGTTCCCAGTCGCATAAAGCGTTTTACTTTTCTATCAAATCAGTAACAATATTTACAACTTATAATAATAATTATATTTACCTCAGTCCGTTCATTATCTATCTATCTGTCTATCTATCTATCTATTTGACCGTCTGTTCACATCTATCTATCTATCTATCTATCTATCTATCTATCTATCTATCTATCTATCTATGTTAGTCATTTCATATCTGTCTATCAGTCTGTTCACATCTATCTATCTATCTATCTATCTATCTATCTATCTATCTATCTATCTATCTGTCCGTCTGTTCACATCTATCTATCTATCTATCTATCTATCTATCTATCTATCTATCTATCTATGTCAGTCTTTTCATATCTATCTATCTATCTATCTATCTATCTATCTATCTATCTATCTATCTATCTATCTATCTGTCCGTCTGTTCACATCTATCTATCTATCTATCTATCTATCTATCTATCTATCTATCTATCTATCTATCTATCTATCTATCTATGTCAGTCTTTTCATATCTATCTATCTATCTATCTATCTATCTATCTATCTATCTATCTATCTATGTCAGTCTTTTCATATCTATCTATCTATCTATCTATCTATCTATCTATGTAAGGAAAGAGGTATTATCTGACGTGGAGAATGTTCTGATAACAAAGAGCCAAACTACATCTGACTGGGAAAAAAAAACAACAAAAAATAAACATACCATTACAAATTTAAATATCTGGAAAGTGCACAGAGGACGTAAAATACGACACCGAAAATCGGTAGCGAAAATTGTCTTCCAAAAGCTAAGCAAAGTATTAAGAAACAAAAGAAATTTACTGAAAGATACCTTCCAAAAACTAAGTATTAAGAAACAAGAAAATTTCACTGAAAACAAAGGAAAAAGTGCCGCGCATTTATATAATATCGGACTTCCTATATAGTAGTGAATGCTGAACAATCTCTTCACATAGGAAGAAGAGATTTGAGGCCATATAAATGCGGTTCTACAGAAGGATGCTGAGGATACCATGCACTGAAAATGTAAGTAACGAGGAATTTTTATGGAAAATGGAAACAAAATGACTTATATTTAGACTCATCAAGATACAGTTGAAATTTCTAGGGCAATGAAAATTTCTAGGGCAAGTGAGGAAAAAGATATTGGGAAATTTGACACCACGGGACATATTGAAGGCAAGAGGGGGACCGAGGAAAGCAGAAAGTAACCTATATAACGAGCTTGTTTAAATGAATGACAGTACAGAGAGTAGGAATTTTACTAAGAGCTACAAAGTACTGGAAGTTATGAAAAGCCATGATCGCCGACGTTCTGAAGAGACAAGATAGAAGAAACATTAATTAGTGTTGGCCTAAGAAAATACATCGTTTGGATAAACTTTCGCGACATTTTAGGGGAAAGAATATAGCGTCTTCTATGTAGGGAGTCTACTATTTATATAACTATATATATGATAGGGTGGTACGTTAATTCATTGCGGACTGTGCAAGCTGCTTTGTTTGGGGTAATTTGACTGTGAGTATAAACAATTTTCAGAATATGAAGAAATTTGGAACATTAGGACCCGGATAGGCCAACCAATCCATGCAAGAGGCAAAATTTTTAATATTTGCTTCTTATCTTACTTTATTTTGCATTTTACCGAAAGATTAAGGTCGTGTTTTACATTCTACGACCTTTAAGCAAATTAGAAGTATGGATCACGAATAAAGAAATACTACTGAGATTAAATGGCACAGTGGATAAAGGCGTTGGTTAGATCCAGTGACAGGAGCCAAAGAGTGTGAGTTCAATACCCGGTTAAGGCAGTGAAGAACTTGGAGAGGGGAATTAACGGGAGATAACTGATAACTGACATTCATTAGGCATGGCACGTGGAACTAGTGCGAAATAAAGGGTTCAGTTAGAAGGACAAATAAAGACATAACCAAGATAAAGATGTTCCACATTACTTCAATCAAAATTATGTTAAAAAAATAATTGAATTATCTGTCTATATTTCTGATATGAGGTATTATGTACACTATTTACATTATTCAGACTATTGTCCTCGTCTTTGTCGCCATATTTATTACAAAGTTTCGGCCCTTCAGTATCTGTCCATATTTCTGAGATGAGGTATTATGTACACTATTTACATTATTCAGACTATTGTCCTCATCTTTGTCGCCATATTTATTACAATGCTTCGGCCGTTGTACGTTTCGGCCAATTCGAGTGGTTGGAATGTCGAACTGAACCCTGAACTGGTTGTTATTAACAGGTGATAATAATTTCAATCGTTGCTGATGCAGATGTTTTGCTCGATTGTGTACAGCCGTAATTTTATTTTAGGAAAAAAAAAAAAAATCTTTAACCTTTCTTTTAGAACATAACAATAAAATTTTTATTTATTCTTCTTTCGTCAAACGCAGACGATCGATGATGTCGTCTGACACAATCTCACCTTTCCAGATAACGGTCCGATAGAAAAATAAAAGAGAGTGTCTTTTAGAACGAGAAGAAAGGCGAGTGGGCATAACGAAGATACTGGGGTAAGAGGAAATAGAAGTGGAGCAGGAAGAGGAGGAGGAGTGGCAGAATGTTACATAAAAAACAAGTCAAACGTCACTAACGGCTGAATTATGAACTTTTGGGTATCCTAGGCTAATGAAATTATGCCACCCACCCTCAGACGGGGCCACTCTCTAACTAATTTGCACAAATCTTGAATATTTTTTACTCGTGATATATTTTAGCGACATTTACATAGCTAGAAGTAAACGAGTTATAAATAAACAAGGATAGCTATCTTTTATTTGTTAATAAAAAATATTCTTTAAAAAATACCACTATTTTATTATTTGTTGGAAAACAAATTAGCATATATTTCAATACAACCGTAGTAAAAAAAAAAAAAAATACAACACATTTTTTATAACCAGCATTATAATAATAAAACAATTAAAATAAATGAGTTTATCTTATTGATATCATTTCAGCATATGAAATTAATTAAAATTATATAGCGTCTAGAAAAATTACAATGATTATTTTTTAAGATTTTTTACTGTTAATTACACCTTGTCTTTAATCAATGCCTAAATTTTTACCAATAAACAAATTTTTTTAAAGTATTTTTTATTAATTTTATATTATTTAATTTCATCTTATTTTTCAATCGATTTTGCCTTGCCAACAAAAATATTATTTTTTTAAAACTATTTTTATTAATTTTATAATGTTATTTAATTACATCATATTTTTCAATCGATTTCGCCTTAACAACAAAGAATATTATTTTCTAAAACTATTTTTATTAATTTTATAATGTTTAATTTCGTCTTATTTTTCAATCGATTTCGCCTTGCCAACAAAGAATATTTTTTAAAAAACTATTTTTATTAATTTTATAATGTTATTTAATTAGATCATATTTTTCAATCGATTTCGCCTTAACAACTAAGAATATTATTTTCTAAAACTATTTTTATTAATTTTATAATGTTTAATTTCGTCTTATTTTTCAATCGATTTCGCCTTGCCAACAAAGAATATTTTTTTAAAAAAATATTTTTATTAATTTTATAATGTTATTTAATTACATCATATTTTTCAATCGATTTCGCCTTAACAACTAAGAATATTATTTTCTAAAACTATTTTTATTAATTTTATAATGTTTAATTTCGTCTTATTTTTCAATCGATTTCGCCTTGCCAACAAAGAATATTTTTTTAAAAAACTATTTTTATTAATTTTATAATGTTATTTAATTACATCATATTTTTCAATCGATTTCGCCTTAACAACAAAGAATATTATTTTCTAAAACTATTTTTATTAATTTTATAATGTTTAATTTCGTCTTATTTTTCAATCGATTTCGCCTTGCCAACAAAGAATATTTTTTTAAAAAAATATTTTTATTAATTTTATAATGTTATTTAATTACATCATATTTTTCAATCGATTTCGCCTTAACAACTAAGAATATTATTTTCTAAAACTATTTTTATTAATTTTATAATGTTTAATTTCGTCTTATTTTTCAATCGATTTCGCCTTGCCAACAAAGAATATTTTTTAAAAAACTATTTTTATTAATTTTATAATGTTATTTAATTAGATCATATTTTTCAATCGATTTCGCCTTGCCAACAAAGAATATTTTTTAAAACTATTTTTTATTAATTTTAGACTATTACATACTTTCATCCTATTTTTAATTGATGTCGTATAGCCAACAAATTTTAAATTTTAATTGTTTTTTAGTAATTGTAGACTATTTATTTCCGTAAAGCGTCTTTTTCAACATAGAATATTACTTTTTTATAAAGTAGAATATTCAGTTTTATTAGATGAAATATTATCAACCAATTGACAATTAATTTTGACGGGCATTTAGTTACCTTTGTTATCATTAGAGGAAACAATTGTCTTATTGTTAATTTTCGTCAGGTATTTCCTTTTACCTTCGTTTTTTAGTAAGTTAAGTATTGTTATTATCAAAACGTTTCGGCGGTTGTGTCCACTCGCCTTCTTCAGCTGTCTGTCGATCCCGGTGACCTTCAAGAATCTTTAAACCGAATCCATTTTTTTTAATCTACGGGTGTAGATTTTTTTCGTTCCGCTATGTCTATGTTCAACTGATGATTTTAGTACTGCATATATTTTTTCACTTCTTTTGATTGATGAGGTGTAGAACAGTCCTGAACCTAGAACTTTTTATTTTATTCTCTGTCTGCTGCTGTTACGCTTGACCTCCTTCACCACCTCTTCCCTTACGTTATTGTTGCTCTTACTGAAGCCTTTATGTGAAACTTGGTTCTCTCTCTCGCCGTTACACTTTCTTTATCAATGGTTCCTATAGGCTAAGCCTACTAAATAATCCATTATAGCGTATACGCGCTGATTCGTTTAGATTGCTAATGCTGTCGTGTTCTTCTCTGTCTAGTATTATTACTTCATAACACAATGATTGGTTGCCACACTTTTCCTTGTGTATATGATCCGCCATGCATGATGTCATTTTCTCACTTCTGATTACAAGTTTTCAATCGATCCTATACTTTATATTTTGGGATCTGTCGGTTTTCACCTTTGTGTTCTGTTTTTCCTTTTTTAGGCTTAACTCAACAAAATACTTCTGAAATATTATCTTGATGTCGCATGTAGAGCAGAAATTCTGAATGTTTCCAGATAAACCTTTGACTTTAAAGAGACAGACCGAGGCGGTTTTCCGGTCCTCCTCCCCAACTCAAAGCTGAAGTTATGTTTGAAGGGTAGTTGAATGGTACATCGTCCTGGGTACGAGGATTAACAACATCCGGCAGTAAGGTCTCTGATCGGGAGATTGGTGGTTTTATAGAGCGTAAAACCATCTTTTAACTGATATCGTTCCCAGATCCAACCTAACACGGAGTGGCAGCACCTGTTAGGGTCCCAGCTATGGGCAAATAGTTAACACAAACTGGAGTCAAAAACTATGAAAATATAAAAATACATTTTATAGTAAAAATACTAGCAATACAGTTTTGTAAAAAAGATACTAATACTCTGAAGGCTATAAGAAATTGATATGCCACGAAAAAACCTCCTCGCTTAACGACTTACCTGTTTAACGACCACCTGGTTTACGAGCAATTATAAAATCTCATGAAATAATAAATAATACAGCAATTCCTCACTTAACGACTTACCTGTTTAAGGACCACCTGGTTTACGACCAATTATAAAATCTCATAAAATAATCAATAATACAGCAATTCCTCAATTAATGACTTACTTGTTTAACGATTCCTCAGACTTACGACCAATTATAAAGTCTTACTAGAAAAATAATAATCAAACCATTGTACGAAAACATTGATCGTGACAATTTGCTGATTTCTGGAACCGTCAGAAGAGCTTAGATCCAGTTGTTTCAAAAGAAGCAAAATAGGATAAGAGACGACATTACTGACAACGGCAATCAAGCTAGAATATCAAGGAGAGTGGTGGCGAATTGAGGAGACTTGCTGTCACTTGATCTCCAATGAAAGTCACAACATACCTGTTCTAAAGACATAGGCAATCATGGCTCTTCACAACTTATCCGTTGAGGCCATTAACAATATCTATCTTTTTACTATCCCACCCACTGCATATTCTGACGAACATTAACACACTCGTTAGGTAGGTTACTTAGAGCTTTCACACTTGTTTACAAGGCATGTGAGTGTCAAATTTTCCAAGCCTTCTTTTCTCATTGTGTGCTGTAGAAATGACAATTGCCTGATTATGGTTCTATGTATAAACGTCGTTTATATTTACATTCCTTTAATACTTTTTCGTTGCTCACATGCTCTATCCATAGTATTCTCAGTATCCTTCTGTAGAACGACAAGCCTTCTCTACATATTTGAAGAAATTGTACAACATTCACTGCTCTATAGAATCACTCAGTTTTTGTTGTCATCCCGAAGTTTCGGCCGTTGTGCCCTATGCACTTCCTCGGGTATATATCGGTCTGGGTAACCTAGAGGGAATTCTGGACTCGATATATACCTGACGAAGGCCGAAATGCTGATACTATGCTGCCATTCATCACTCAGTTTTGTTGTTATCACGACGTTTCGGCCGTTGTGCTCTCCGGCCTTCCACGGGTATATATAGGTCTGGGTAACCTTGAGTGAATTCTGAAATCAATTTACACCTGAGGATATCCGAAATGTTGATATTATGTAGCCATTCCTGACTCAGTTTTGTTGTTATCCCGACGTTTCGGCCATTGCGCCCTCCGGCCTTCCACGGGTATATAGAGTTCATGGTAACCTAGAGGGAATTCTGAACTCAATTTATATCTGAAGAAGGCTGAAATGTTGATACTATGTAGCAATTCATCACTCAGTTTTGTTGTTATCCTGACGTTTCGGCCGTTGTGCCCTCCGGCCTTCCACGGGTATATATAGGTCTGGGTAACCTTGAGTGAATTGTAGACTCGATATATACCTGAGGAAGGCCGAAATGTTGATTTTATGTAGCCATTCGTCACTCAGTTTTTTGTTATCCCGACGTTTCGGCCGTTGTGCCCTCCGGCCTTCCACGGGTATATATCGGTCTGGGTAACCTAGAGGGAATTCTGGACTCGATATCTTCCTGAGGAAGGCTGAAATGTTTTGAGATAAACTACAATAATGAGGGCAATAGTGGATAGATAAGATCATTTTTGGTGCAAATAATGATCTCTTCTCATCCTAGAAATTCATACAAAAACTCTTTCCCTTTTTTTTACTAACAATTTTTCCCTGTCACTTAATCTTTTGTTTCGCTTAACGACCTACCTTTACTAACCTCAAACTTACGACCATCTATAAAAAAGTCACATAAAATCAATGAATACAAATGAATACATATTAAGTGTATCATAGATATTAGGTTGGTGCAAAAATAATGACGTAATAATGTCGTTTTTTGACCTATTTTTTAACGTCGAAAAACGACATTATTACGTCATTTTTTGCACCAACCTAATAATAATTTGGCTTTAGCGTCTTTTAAACGAAGTTATGTAGAGCACAAGGAGCTGTTTATTGCGTTGGCAGTTCATTAAGTTTCTGTACGTCATAAATCTATAGAAATGAGTTAGAAATGTTGCACACGTTGTTAAAAATCGACGATAAAGCTATCTGAAACTGACTGAACCCAAACCATTACCTTATACAACGCGTTACAACGCGCGATGTTTATTATAAATACGTCTGTATGTTTTGACTATAGTAAATGAATATATAGATTGGTCAATGGCGTAGCCAGGGCAAGCGTTACATACGCTAATTTTATATCTCGTGTATAATGTTACCTCCTTAAAATTAGCTTCAAAATAAGCTCTTCAAAAGTCGCACGATGCGCGTGTATATACGGTACATTCGTCGTGTGCCTAAAGAGTATAACTTTTCGCTTAGAGACCAGGTCTTCGGAATTAGGCAAAGAATGGCTGTAATAATGATAATAATAATAATAATAATAACAATAATAATAACAATGAGAAGGAAAAGAAAACGTAGAAGGGAAAGACGAAGGTAGCCAAGAAAAAGGCGGCGAAGAAGGACGCTAATAATAATAATAATAACAGTGAGAAGGAAAAGGAAACGTAGAAGGGAAGGACGAAGTTAGCCAAGAAGAAGACGGAGAAGAATGACGTTATTATTATTATTATTAATAATAATAATAATAATAAAGGACATGATACGACATCTAGCATAGGGCTGATGAATTCTGATCTTAATTGATTGGATGTCTTCATATTGATTTGTTTTGATTTGGTGAATTAAAATGGGATACAGTCCGTAAAGTGAAACTGCTTTCATTTAATCAGCATGGAGAACCTTGTAATAGGGTTGATGGAGAGTTGTTAATATAAGTTACCTCGTTGTTATATATATATATATATATATATATATATATATATATATATATATATATTTGTAGTAGTTTGTTTAGCTTAACAACCTTATCAAGTCTCATGATACCCGATTATATATATATATATATATATATATATATATATATATATATATATATGTACAAATATAAATATAAAAGTGAACATTGACGTCATCACTCAGAGGTGACAGGCTGTTTCATGCAACCGGATGTAGTTTATCGTTACGCCCTGAAACAGTCAAAGTAGCACTTCCTTTTTATTTGTATATACATACGTATGTTCAGTTAAAAGTAAAAATAAAATTACCTTTGATAATGGTTAAAAGAATATCCGAAAGATTAAATAAAAAAAACTAAATAAAAAGGTTTAACCGTAATACCTTGACAGTCATTTTTAACGAAACTTGTATAAAAGAAGGATTGCTGCCCAAATACAGAGTTACATACACACAAACACCCCCACACACATATATATGTATATATAGATATATGTATAGAAATATATATATATATATATAATATATATATGTATATAAATATATATATATATATATATATATATATATAAATATAGATATATATATGTATATAAATATATATATATATATATATATATATATATATGTATATAAATATACTCTCGTGGCCTGACAATTGCGTCCAGCATGAAACAGCCTGTCGCCTCTGAGTATTGACTTCACTGTTCACTTTTATATTTATATTTACATACGCTCTATCTCTGATATTGAGCATTTATCCCATAAATATAGCATACCTTAAAACTATATTTCTTCATATATATATATATATATATATATATATATATATATATATATATATATGTATTATTCAGTGTTCACTTTTATATTCACACACGCTCTATCTCTGATACTGAGCACTTTATCCCATAATTATAGCACACCTTAAAACTATATTTCTTCATAAATATATATATACCGTCTATAGTCGTGTATCAAACGACATTTAAAGACCTAATTTTGACAGTAATCTACTACAGTATTGTACACTTTACGAAAACATTGATGGTATCTTGGTATGTGTCTGGGCCGCCACTTGTGATTTTCTCACGGTGTTGTTGGCATTGGCCGATCTCTTTCGTTATGATGTATCTAGAGTAGAAACCGAAGTTAAGATACAGACCAGGTTGGCTTATGATATACGGATATGATGAACTCCGTTCTCATTCGAGTTAGTACGTCCAGAAAAGACAGTAAATTTTTGGCTTCCATTGTGAGTTCGCAATATTTGTACAGCTTCCTGATGAAGTCAGAAAGCATCATCTACATATATCATCTTTACTATTGGCTTTAGTGGCACCGTTCTTAAAGACATTTGCTTCAAGTATTCCACTATGTGTTCGCTATTACTGATAACGATGGCGAACCCATAGCCAAATCTTTTTTCTGCTTCTATGTGTCAGATACCCGTTGGAAGAAAGTTTTCTTTATACAGAATATTAGCATTTCCATCAAGTTATTTGTCAGGGCGCTAGTACATTCCTCAGGACTGATTACAATGAGGAGGCACGGTGGAGTAATGGATAGCGGCTCGGATATAGGAATCGGAGAGCCGAGTTCGAATTCCAGTCGTATCCATTACATTCACTTACGTGCTAATACCCTTGGGAAAGGTATTAATCCCACTCTTTTCCTACCAACTATGGGTAAATAGAAGGACAGACCGCGTTCTATAGCCTTGAATGGCAACTGGTCTACCACTGAAAGAAATGGCAACCTACTGCGGGAAAAAATCTGCCTAGTCAGTCATGTATCGAAAGATACATGATCACCTATATAAGAAGAAAGATAGAGTATCACTTGCAGGAATCCTGGCTAAACGTTTCGCTACATCGAAGCTTGCTAGCCAGATTGATTTAGATGGGAGCACATCGAATTGATACTGGGAAGGGTTCTGATATCTTAACATATAAAAGAAGGTTTTCTGTTAGTGGTTTGACTATATCTGCCAAGAATCTCTCACAGCGGGTGGCATAATTACCTCTTATAGTTGGCCATTGGTCTCAACTCGATACCAAATTTGTGAATCTGAGAAGACCGTACTGTAGTTTAAAATAACTCTGAGCCAGCTGACTATACTTAATCAGTGGAATGTACTACCCGTCCCCATAAAGAATCTGGGACAGCTTCCTTTTGGCGTTCAGAGTCGGATCCTTTTTCACCGTCCTGGAACTACCAAGACTTTCTAATTTCTCAGAGAATTCTAGCTTGTCTATCGCCATTGAAGCGTTGCCTTTGTCTGTCGACAGTATGATAATACAAGTATCGCTGTCTAGTTTTGGTTGCCAATTTGGCTAGTAAACCTTTCATCATAACTACAGGTGCCGCCAGTTTACGGCTGTCAGTGAATATTGCAGATCCGAAACAAATAATATTATCTTCACTAGACTCCAGCCGTCACTTCTGTTTTATATTCTTATCTTCTCCAACTCAGAATTTGCCGACCAAAATTTAGCCATGTAAGGTTATTGCTTATTTTCTTTCGACCGTTCAGCGGCGCTAGATTTAATTTGGATAGGGAAGAGAAAAAAAGAAAATTGACTTTGCTTTGGCAGTAATATCTTTTTAATCGTTTCATCCTAAGCAAGGCGAAAATACCGCTAAGACGCAAGGGGTTACTGGTAGAATGAGAAGAACTTAGTGAGGAGCAAGGACAATAAAAGAACAGGACTCAGGAAGACATTTAAATTATTGCAGATTTAGGTGGCAGTAAAGCAAGATCCCGGTAAAAATTTCCAAGAGAAGTCCAAGAAATGAAATTACTAGAAAAGAACTTACGGTTGCATCTAGCTATTTCAATAGTAATACGATGGAACCTAATTGCCAATCTAGTAGCATGATTAAATTTTTGTAGTCGATGAGCCAAGTAGGAACATGTTCCGTGAAAATATTTGTCAAAACGACAGAGGGAAGCCACGTCAGAGCGATGGAAAAGTGACTGAAGCCGATATGCCAGGTTAGGAGTGATTATATTACAGAACCTATTTTTGGATTTTGTGAAGAATCTTGAGATATAACGTCTGTAACAGCAAAATTGTCCAATTGTTAGATTAAGCTTTGAACCGTTGTCTCTTAGGAATGATTAAAGATATCTTACTGGAATTCTCGGAGTTTTTTTTTTTATAACAGAATTGATCTCCATTTTGAGAATTTTTAGAATCTATAATTACTCTCCGGGCTTAACAGAAGAATCCTGATGAAATCGATCGGAAACTCATGAAAAATTAAAATAAAGTGTATATATATATATATATATATATATATATATATATATATATATATATATATATATATATGAAAAGTGTGTCTATATAAATATATATATATATATATATATATATAATTATTTATATATTATATGCGCGGTACTTATTTGTCTGACGATCGCAAAAGCGTGAAACACAGGGTCACAAACTCACATAAATCCAACCAAATATATATATATATATATGTATACTGGGTGTGACAGTAAAATTGTCCCATTGTTGAAACAAAACATCTTTGAACCGTTTTATTTTAGAAATGATTAAAGATATCTTATTGGAATACTCCGATTGGATTCTACTTTGAGCAATAAGAATGTATATTAACTCTCCAGGCTTAACAGAAGGAACGTGATGAAATCGGCCATAAACGAAAATTATATGTTCATCATTAATTAATCATAGCTAAGGATCGGGAACTCAAGAAGAATTGAAATAAAGTTCCTATATATATATATATATATATATATATATATATATATATATATATATATTATCCCAGGATCTTTTTCCAACATCAAGATTATCTTCGACCTCTCTAACCTTCTAGCTAAAAGTAAAAAGATAATCTTACACGTTTCATGTACGATTTCATTTTCAAGTCTTTTTCACTGCTCTTTGGACTGTCATAGCTGAAACTCCTCTCTCACGTGCCAAACCTCTTATGAATTGAGTTGGATCTTTTCTAATTGATCTCGTTACCTCTGAAATGATGATCCCACATCCCGTTGTGACCTCCTGGTCCAGTTTTCCTCTTTACTGTTTTAAACTTATTCACCGTTCTATCGATGGTTCAAGATTGGACTTTGAAGATGGAAGCCAGAGTATGAATGTTGCTACCATTACTGAAGGTCGGAATGATTTAACGATGTTCATTTGGGAAGACAATAGGTCTCACACAAATCTATTTTAACCTGTTCTCTTTCTAGCTTAACAACTGGAAGAGCTTTTCAGTGATTCTTACGATAAATTGTGCTAAGATGGTTAAACGTCCCACCAGAAAACCTGGAAAAAGTAACTCATTTAAGTCATATTTTTTAGATATTAACATTTTGTGGGATGGCAAATTATCGCATACTGCTACAAGATTTGGACATTTTGCTGTTACACCCGATATATATATATATATATATATATATATATATATATATATATATATATATATATATATATATATATATATAATCTCTTACAACAAGGTGTCAAGGTGGCTAAAATGTCTTATCTGAAAACTTTGAAAAGAGAATTAGCTTACTGTTTTTTTTTTAGATTTTTCAAAATTTTGTGTGATGGATAATTTTGCTGTTATAGGATTTTGACATTTTTGCTGTTACACCCGGTACAGTATGAGTGCTAAACAAGATATTGCAACAATATTCAATGTACGGACCCATGACAAATTTAATCACGTGCAAGATGGATTCTGATTAGAGAAATTGTCCTAGCAGTAGACTCAGAATTTGCCGACCAAAATTTAGCCATGTAAGGTTATTGCTTATTTTCTTTCGACCGTTCAGCGGCGCTAGATTTAATTTGGATAGGGAAGAGAAAAAAAGAAAATTGACTTTGCTTTGGCAGTAATATCTTTTTAATCGTTTCATCCTAAGCAAGGCGAAAATACCGCTAAGACGCAAGGGGTTACTGGTAGAATGAGAAGAACTTAGTGAGGAGCAAGGACAATAAAAGAACAGGACTCAGGAAGACATTTAAATTATTGCAGATTTAGGTGGCAGTAAAGCAAGATCCCGGTAAAAATTTCCAAGAGAAGTCCAAGAAATGAAATTACTAGAAAAGAACTTACGGTTGCATCTAGCTATTTCAATAGTAATACGATGGAACCTAATTGCCAATCTAGTAGCATGATTAAATTTTTGTAGTCGATGAGCCAAGTAGGAACATGTTCCGTGAAAATATTTGTCAAAACGACAGAGGGAAGCCACGTCAGAGCGATGGAAAAGTGACTGAAGCCGATATGCCAGGTTAGGAGTGATTATATTACAGAACCTATTTTTGGATTTTGTGAAGAATCTTGAGATATAACGTCTGTAACAGCAAAATTGTCCAATTGTTAGATTAAGCTTTGAACCGTTGTCTCTTAGGAATGATTAAAGATATCTTACTGGAATTCTCGGAGTTTTTTTTTTATAACAGAATTGATCTCCATTTTGAGAATTTTTAGAATCTATAATTACTCTCCGGGCTTAACAGAAGAATCCTGATGAAATCGATCGGAAACTCATGAAAAATTAAAATAAAGTGTATATATATATATATGAAAAGTGTGTCTATATATATATATATATATATATATATATATAATTATTTATATATTATATGCGCGGTACTTATTTGTCTGACGATCGCAAAAGCGTGAAACACAGGGTCACAAACTCACATAAATCCAACCAAATATATATATATATATGTATACTGGGTGTGACAGTAAAATTGTCCCATTGTTGAAACATAAAACATCTTTGAACCGTTTTATTTTAGAAATGATTAAAGATATCTTATTGGAATACTCCGATTGGATTCTACTTTGAGCAATAAGAATGTATATTAACTGTCCAGGCTTAACAGAAGGAACGTGATGAAATCGCCCATAAACGAAAATTATATGTTCATCATTAATTAATCATAGCTAAGGATCGGGAACTCATGAAGAATTGAAATAAAGTTCATATATATATATATATGAATATATATATATATATTATCCCAGGATCTTTTTCCAACATCAAGATTATCTTCGACCTCTCTAACCTTCTAGCTAAAAGTAAAAAGATATCTTACACGTTTCGCGTACGATTTCATTTTCAAGTCTGTTATCATTGGTCTTTGGACTGTCATAGCTGAAACTCCTCTCTCACGTGCCAAACCTCTTATGAATTGAGTTGGATCTTTTCTAATTGATCTCGTTAACTCTGAAATGATGATCCCACATCCCGTTGTGACCTCCTGGTCCAGTTTTCCTCTTTACTGTTTTAAACTTATTCACCGTTCTATCGATGGTTCAAGATTGGACTTTGAAGATGGAAGCCAGAATATGAATGTTGCTACCATTACTGAAGGTCGGAATGATCTTTTTTTAACTCAACGATGTTCATTTGGGAAGACAATAGGTCTCACACAAATCTATTTTAACCTGTTCTCTTTCTAGCTTAACAACCCGAAGAGCTTTTCAGTGATTCTTACGATAAATTCTGCCAAGATGGTTAAACGTCCCACCAGAAAACCTGGAAAAAGTAACTCATTTAAGTGATATTTTTTAGATATTAACATTTTGTGGGATGGCAAATTATCGCATACTGCTACAAGATTTGGACATTTTGCTGTTACACCCGATATATATATATATATATATATATATATATATATATATATATATATATATATATATAATCTCTTACAACAAGGTGTCAAGGTGGCTAAAATGTCTTATCTGAAAACTTTGAAAAGAGAATTAGCTTACTGTTTTCTTTTTTAGATTTTTCAAAATTTTGTGGGATGGATAATTTTGCTGTTATAGGATTTGGACATTTTTGCTGTTACACCCGGTACAGTATGAGTGCTAAACAAGATATTGCAACAATATTCAATGTACGGACCCATGACAAATTTAATCACGTGCAAGATGGATTCTGATGAGAGAAATTGTCCTAGCAGTAGACCTAGCAATAACTTAAATTTTTATTTGATGAATCGTTTAGCATTTTGTATTAGAAAAGCCAACGATCAACATAATTACACTGTGTAACAAGTTAAAGGTCTTTGGGTAACAACTACGATTTCCTATTTGCATCTGCATAGAAAATATGAAATATGGCAAAAATTTCCTTCAAATTTTGCTTTTCTGATCAGGATAACGATATTTCTGAAATTATATATTTCCATTGGGAATATCGTCCTCATCTTTGCCGCTCTATTACAACTTTTAGGCCGTTGTACGCGCTGTCCTTCTTCAAGGACACATGGCAGTGGATAAAGGCCTTGGTTAGATCCAATGACAGGGCCTAAAAAGAGTGCGAGCTCCATATCCGCTTAAGGCAGTGGAGAAGTTGGAGAGGAGAATTAACAGGAGATAACTAATAACTGACATCCATTAAACATGGCACGTAAAACTAGAACAGTCTACCGCATCTGGCGTGTAAACTGATTCTTGAAGATCCCGACATTACTCCGTTGCTCACTATTTACATTATTCGGACTATTGTCCTCATCTTTGTCGCCATATTTATTACAACGTTTCAGCCGATGTACACTCCGGCCTTCTTCGGGTGGTTGGAATATCGAACTGAACCCTGAACTGGTTGTTATTAACCAGTGATAATAATTTCAGTCGTTGCTGATGCAAATGTTTTGCTCGATTGTGTACAGCCGTAATTTTATTTTAGGAAAAAGAAAGAAAGAAACAAAAAAAGAACTTTAACCTTTCTTTTAGAACATAACAATAAAATTTTTATTTATTCTTCTTTCGCCAAACGCAGACGATCGATGTAATCGTCTGACACAATCTCACCTTTCCAGATGTCAGCTATTCATACACAGATGTCCCCAAGGACACGTGGCACAGTGGATAAAGGCGTTGGTTAGATCCAGTGACAGGACCCAAAGAATATGAGTTCAATACCCGGTTAAGGCAGTGAAGAACTTGGAGAGGGGAATTAACGGGAGATAACTGATAATTGACATCCATTAGACATGGCACGTGGAACGAGAGCAAAATAAAGGGTTCGGTTCTGTTAGACGGACAAATAAGGGCATAACCAAGATAAAGATGTTCCACATTACTTCAATCAAAATTATGTTAAAAAAAATAATATATAAATATTGATGAATTATCTGTCTATATTTCTGAGATGAGGTATTATGTACACTATTTACTATTGTCCTCATCTTTGTCGACATATTTATTACAAGGTTTCGGCCGTTGTACGCTCCGGCCTTCTTCGAGTGGTTGGAATGTCGAACTGAACCCTTATTTCGCTCGCTGGGGACACATGGCACAGTGGATAAAGGCGTTGGTTAGATCCAGTGACAGGACCCAAAGTGTGTGAGTTCAATACCCAGTTAAGGCAGTGGAGAACTTGAAGAGGGGAATTAATAGGACATAACTGCTAACTGACATTCATTAGACATGGAACTAGAACAGTCTACCCCAGTGAGCGAAATAAAGGGTTCAGTTCGACATTCCAAACACCTGAGGAAGGCCGGAGCGTACAAAGGCCGAAACGTTGTAATAAATATGGCGGCAAAGGTGAGGATAATTGTCCGAATAATGTCAATAGTGTGCATATTAGTTTGGTGCAAAAATAATGTCTTTTTTTGACGTCTAAAAACGACATTATTTTTTCTAATACCTCATCTCAGTAATATAGACAGATACTATTGGGAAAACTGTCGAATGTCACAATACGAAACGACATATGATTCAAATTATCTTTTACTTAATCTTGGATTAAACAAGAGAGACCACAAAAATTTTAGAAGTAAGTAGCTTTTCGCGATTTACATTGTACTGTACTTTCAGAAATCAGACCCGAATACAGTTTCCCATCAGGTTTTCGTTATATGATCCGTGGTCGCGTCGTTCAAAGTCAAGTATGTGTCGCTGGAAGCGCTCGTCTTACTCCTCTGAGTACCCCAACCCATGATCAAGAGTGTCACGAATATGGACTTTATGGGACGTCATACAGCCCATCTTGCCGTAGTTCTACACCAGGGTCTCATCAAGCTTCACATAGCTTTTGGCCCTCGTGATTCCAAAGAAAGCTCGAAACCACAACGACATATCGGTTCCACACCGTTTTCTACGTCCTACTGCGCTTCTCGGCAAATTATTTGCACTCTGTAATCTTCTTCATTTGCAATCCGACGAAGACACCACCTTTGACCTTTGCCGCAGACAGCTTAGGGAAGAAGTCTTGAAGGTACTTGAAGACTGTAGACTCTATATAGAACCGTGACAAAAGTGCAGTGAAGGAAACAGTATTTTCCCTTTTGACTTATTTCCACCCTACATTAAACACGGTCAGCTCTGGCCAGTCCCACCTGTCGCAGTGTATCTGCTGCCGTAAAGGCAAATATAACAAGGAAACTCAGTAAAGCCGCCTTGAAGACAAACCAGGAAGTGCAGTGGAGGAAACAATACTTTCCGGGGGTCCATCAGAGGCTCCCATTTAACGTTGTTCATCTCTTCACTGAACTAGGTCAGCTGCGGAACACAAGCAAAATCTGAAGAGAATAATCGTCATTTCTTTTTCTTTCTTGACAGAAAAAAGGAAATAACTCTGACCAAAACAAAAAAGTCAAAATTTCCTGATAATGAATATATCAAAGACTGAGTACAAAGCAACAATCGTGGTTGATAATATATATATCACGACGCTTGACTCTACATTTGAATGATAACTCTAACATTTTTAGGCATTTAAAACAACATGTCTGGTCACGTACACAATTCCGGAAAATCTTCGTTGAAAACGCCTATACTTAAACATGAAAACAATAAATAAAAACTAAAAATTCTTGAAGCTATATACATAAAACAGTTGAAACCTGAACAAAATAAACTATTAAAACTCCACAAATATTCTTAAATCCTATAATTGATAACAGAAGCCATTGGTTTATACCAACGGTTTCCCATACTTAATACTTCTCGTTTTCACTCTCGCGTCATAATGTGTGATGGCACGAGCTGCGATGTGATTTTCGCTTCCGCGTCTCGCATACACGAGTTTGTCGTTGCTTTGAAATATTTCATGCAATAAAAACAGAGTATCATTATTGTTTCGTTCGTGTGTTGTTTGATATATGGAAATGCTATTGTCATCTTTGATAATGGCTTATGTAAGCCGAAAGCTTACATTGGATTTAAACATGTATCAATATCGTGATTTCATTTCGTCTTTCAATGATAATGTTATTAAGCTTATCAGGCAATAATAAATTTCTAGGTTACATAATGAGGAAAGAGGGCTTGGAAAATAGGATACGCACATAACAGATTTAAGGGACAGAGGAAAACAAGACGTAACCGACTTAGTGAGCTTGAGTAAATGGATGGCGAAACAAGATTTAGGAGAAATAACAAAAAGCCAAAATTGAAGAAATTTTGCCTTATTTATTTCTACGAAAGGCAGGAAAATATGGCGAGCCATAATCAACCTACGCCCTGAAGGGGCACAGTACAAAGAAGATAATTAACGGACTATTTTTCCAGTATCTTTAATAATTGATTGTATGTACGAGTCCCACTTAAGGTCTGTGATGATTATGAGCCCTAAAAGACCTTAAAGGCAAGCACCTTAATTGAAAATAAAAGAGTTCATTAAGACTGGGGGAAAAGTCAGGGTCTACTCTGGGATAATGAAACGTTACTAGACAGCTTTTGGAGGAGTTGAATGTTACAAGCCAGTCCCACAATGAACTGTGCTAGAAATAATCATAAAAGAAAGATTTAAAGACAGATGGGATTATTTAAGTGTTGGACAATTATCAAATCAAGGTATTTAAGATATATATATATGTATACCCTATATATTTTGACTGGATAATCCGTCTTTTTTTTGGAGTGGCAGATGTTTCGACAGTATAGGCCTTAAAATCATTCGCTACCAGTTAAGACAACAAAGCCATTAAGACGAGTGGGAGAGAATATGGTTTCAGTCAGACATTCTTTTTTTATGGATGATTTTTTAATCATTTGCTCCCTCCACCGCACAAAAATAAAAAACAAGGCAATAAAGTGACTAAAACTTACATCATGAATGAGGAGAGAAAACAATAAAAATCAGGAATTAAGAAGACAGAAGATAACGATTGACATTGCATTTAATCATTTCATCCCAAGCAAGGCAATAAATCTACTAAGACGCAAGGAGTTACTGAGTGTGGAAGAATATGAGAAAAAGAAAAACACTATTAACGAGAGAGAACAATAAAAGAAGAAGAATTAAGAAGACAGAAGATAACGATTGACATTGCATTTAATCATTTCATCCCAAGGAAGGCAATAAATCTACTACGACGCAAGGAATTATTGAGTGTGAAAGAATATGAGAAAAAGAAAAACTATTAAGGAGAGAGAACAATAAAAAAAGAGGAATTAAGAAGACAGGAGATAACGATTGACATTGCATTTAATCATTTCACTCCAAGAAAGGCAATAAATCTACTAAGACGCAAGGAGTTACTGAGTGTGAAAGAACATGAGAAAAAGAAAAACAGTATTTAGAAGAGAGAACAATAAAAGAAGAGAAATTAAGAAGACAGAAGATAACGATTGACATTGCATTTAATCATTTCATCCCAAGGAAGGCAATAAATCTACTAAGACGCAAGGAGTTATTGAGTGTGAAAGAATATGAGAAAAAGAAAAACTATTAAGGAGAGAGAACAATAAAAGAAGAGGAATTAAGAAGGCAGAAGATAACGATTGACATTGCATTTAATCATTTCATCCCAAGGAAGGCAATAAATCTACTAATACGCAAGGAGATGTTGCGTGTGAAAGAATATGAGAAAAAAGATATATATTTTCGAAAAAATTTAAAAGAATAATTTCGCCCCCATTTAAGGCAAAAAAGTCAGTAAAACGCAGTTGGTGTTACTAAGTGTGAGGGAATATGAGAAAAAAAGAAAAACATTATTAAGAAGGGAGAATAAAGAAAAAGAACAAGAATTAATTAAACAGAAATGAAAGATTTACATTGCATTTCAATTTTTGACGATCGAACGTCGCTGGAAAACAATAAACCGGAAAAAGATTTTCACAAACTTGGCGTGAAAGAGAAGAAACAACATATATCCTACGGTCACGTATTGCAATTATGCCAAAACAAAAATGACATAGATGGTGACCCTGAATTAGAAGTACCGACGAACCGAGGTTGCGAATGTAAACGACATCTTCAGGATCCACTCTCAATCTGGTCCTGGTAAGAATAATAAAGTAGCTAACCTCAGACAGCATGAAGCAACTGATATCCGCGGCTGAGCAGGAAAAAATGAAAAGGAGGAGGCAGTTTATAACATAGTAACTGTCTCCACATCCCCTTCTGGTAGGAGGCGATAAATGAGTAGGTGAACCAATGGCCCAAGTCGCGTGGCGAGTCCCCACTCCACTTTTCGACTAACCTTAGGTAATTCAACCCACTTTTATTTCTTACAATTTCAACTGTCAAATGATGAGACCTAACTGCCAATCTAGTTTAAATTCGTATAGTCGGGGTCGCAAAGAAAATTATTGACGCGAGGAAAGGAATTTAGATAGAATAAGATAATTGCGAAACGAAGACAACGCCACGAGAAGAGAAAAGATAACAAAGAATGAAAGAGAAAAAATAGCCAGAACGAATCAATGAAAGAAAAAATGGTTTGAGGGGGGGATGAAAGAAAATGAAAAAGAAAAGTATGATAAAAATGGGGACGAAACAGGAAACAAAGAAAGAAGCAATAGACATATAAATTACAAAACGTAAGAGATATTTCCCAATGTTTACAATTTCATATGAAAAAAGAAAGCAAAATAAAATTAGGAATGTTTACTGGGTTAAGTGAAACGAAATTCCAGATATCGTTTGAAATGTTCTCTTAGTTCCAGAGCTATATCTTTTGCAGTCGGGTCATGACAAAACGCCATCTTTTTTTTTTTTTTTTTTCCTTTTTCGTTTGTGTTTAACTGAACCACTGAGGGGCAGGTAACCTCTTCGAACTAAAGACATCCATCTTAATTTTTTCTAATTTTAATTTTCTTTTTTTTTTTCACAAGACTGTAACATGCCTTCAAGTCATAGCCGAGGTTTTTATCTCTCTCTTTCTCAATATCTTTTTCTATCGATGAGTTTATTCCAAAACAGCCGGCTCACTTTTCACTCTAGGCTTTTTTCATTTTCATTCTGTTAATGCTTTTGCCTTTATTTCAACACTTCCCCCCTTCTTTGAAGCCCTCCTTTCTCTCGCACTCTCTTTCTCCTCTCGTTTTTTCCCCTCTAATGTTCCTCCTCTTTCCTTCCCTTTCACTTTTTATCTCTCGTTTTTTATTTTTTTTATTTAGCTCTCCTTTCCTTCACACTCTATCTCACTTCTTGTTTTCTCTCTAATCATTCTTCTCTGTCCTTCTCTTTCACTTTTTTTTCTTTCCCCTTCTCTCTAAGCCCTCTCCGTTCCTCTTTCCTAGTCCCTTCACGTTTCCTCTTCCCCTCCGACTATCTCGTTCTCTTCCTCTCTCTATACTCCCATCTCTACAACTTCCACTTCTCTCTCCCTCTCTGTACTCCCACCTCTGCAATTCATGGACATTTTTTTCTCTTTAGAGATATGGAACATTTCTCTTTTTTAAACGAGTTTCTGGATGGAGGCAAAGAAAAAAAGTGTCCTTCCGTACATTTGAGTCAAAAGTTTATGTCGGCTTTCAACATTCAAGTTGCGTGACCAAATGGAACGAGGACTTCCTGTAGATATTTCAAAATGGCGGATGACCTCCCTTAGTGTATTTTTAAACAGCGCCCAGTTTGGTCGATGACAAGATGATATTTTTTTATTATTACGTGACTACAGACTCATTCGTTCTCATGTTCTATCCATCCATCCATCTATCTATCTCTAAGTCTGTTCATGACTCACTCTATTAATATCTATCTATCTATCTATCTATCTATCTATCTATCTATCTATCTATCTATCTATTACAGCCTGTTCCTTATCTATTTATGACAGTCCCTTAATATCTATCTATCTATCTATCTATCTATCTATCTATCTATCTATCTATCTATCTATCTATCTATCTGTGAGGTAATATTCATTTTTGTTTGAAAACAAAGGGTAAATAAATCTGCTTACTAAATATGGAACCATCTGTCTCCAATGAGTTCCTCTGAGGATTTTAATAGTGAGTTAGTCTAATCAGTAAATTTGTTACCGATCTTACGCTCTTTAATTTTCAACCCAAGGAAAAAAAAAGAAAAAAGAAGTTAAATGCTGTCTTATCAAAAGCGACTCTCTTCCCATACGGATAGTACACAGAGAAAGGTCGAAGAATTGATCAACAGAAAGGCTGTGTTCATGGCAAAAACAAACAGAATGCAATCAATAGGCCGAACGATTGTCTTTGTCTACTAGAACCAATTACCTATGGGTGAATATCGGTAAAAGAGAAAGAAATATTTCTCGCTATCGAGGAGACAAGAGCAAAAATAAAAATCTCTCACCATAGTCCAGTTCTTTCTTTCTTTCTTTCTTTCTTTCTTTCTTTCTTTCTTTCTTTCTTTCTCGTTGGCCATAGTCCAGTTCTTTCTTTCTTTCTTTCTTTCTTTCTTTCTTTCTTTCTTTCTTTCTTTGTCGTTGGCCATAGTCCAGTTCTTTCTTTCTTTCTTTCTTTCTTTCTTTCTTTCTTTCTTTCCCTTTTTTCTATATCTATCTATCCATCGTTCGCCATAGTCCAATTCTTTATCTATCTATCTATCTATCTATCTATCTATCTATCTATCTATCTATCTAATTTGAAAAATTAAAAATTAAAATTAAATTAAAAATTAAAAAAATCTATTCTTTGAAAATTTCTGTGTTTAATTTCTTATTTCATTTTTTTCTATTTTTCAAACATGTTGTACATCAGGATACGAATTCTGAATAAAATATCCGAAGTGCATGTTTTATTCTATTTTTGTTCAAGCGCTTTCGATCCTTCTTGTCATCGTTGGTGTTTTCATTGTGGTAGACAAATTCTGGTAGACTACAGCCATGTAAATTTTTGTAACGCTGGTATTCAAATTCATCCAAAGCGACATCATGTGTGAAACTATTACATGGATGGGAACAACCCCTGAATTCTTTTCACACGGATATTAAATATTTCATAGGTTCTTTAAAATACCGTCTCTCGTAATAAAAGATAATGTAATGTCCGGTGTTTCTTCTAGAATTTTTAGTCATTTATGGCAATGAATACTATTGGTATTTTGGTATTATCTAGTAATATTTCTTATATGTTAATAGTTGTATTTTGATAACTCTCGATGTGATGATATACACGAATTGCGCTAACTTTCGAAATGTGACAAGTTAACCTACGAGAGATTGTTATGTACAGGGTGCGGTCGATAAAGTGTCGTCTAAATTCCGTAAAAATGAAAACAACACTAACATCTTATTTTAACAGATATATTTATCAAAATTACACAAAATTATCTTGATATACTAAAGAGTAAATTTGTTCAATAAAATTGCCTCCAGACGACTTCAGAATCTTCTGGACGGTTCTCTTGTTTAAGTTGGTGAATGCTGCCATAATCCTTGCCTTCAGTTCATCTTTGGTATCACAAGGAGTTTTATTTTGGTCTCTTACTCAACTGCGTCCTACACATGATAATCAAAGGGTTTGAAGTTCAGTTGAGAAGAAATTCAGGACTATGGTGAAAGCAACAGTTGGTCTTTTTTAATTTTAAATACTGTATATATCAACTATTTTCAACAAATATAAAAATCGACCTGAAACCCTTTCATTAAAACTTATTTTGTAATAATTTCGTGATGGGGTCGTTTATATGGATTGGAGGGGAAGATAACTGGTAACTATAGACTTGAACAGATTGTAGTGATCGGGGAAACATCCTCTTGGGAGTCTGTTCCATAGGGTAGTATTTCGCGAAAAAAAGCTGTTTGAAGAGAACTTGTCGATAGAATACGTATGGAATGTGGGTGATGTGCAACTATGGAAGTAGCATGCTGGGTCCTAGCCGTAAAGGTTGGACTTAGTGGAAGTATGAGATACAGTTCGTCTAAGAACTTTACATTTTAGTAGCGATAGAACATTGAGAGATTTGCTGCATACCGCCATATATATATATATATATATATATATATATATATATATATATATATATATATATATAGAGAGAGAGAGAGAGAGAGAGAGAGAGGTTGGAGGATGAAAGACAACAAGGACTCAGACACTTTTGAATTCTGTCAGGAATGGAAAGTAAGGGTCTGGGTAGCTTCTGCGCAGATATGCCAACAGTGCTCCATTTTCGGCCTGATCCGGCTATTATAAAAGCAGTTGGTAGCATGTGTGACGCTATTTAGGGTTGCGTGAAAAAAGAAAAAAGAAAAAAGGCGAGAATTACATTAGGTGATAAGAATCTATCACGAAAAGAGGATGTTATTTATTTTTAACAAGGAAAAGTGGTAAAGATTTTATTTTCATTAGCGAAGAAAGTTCAGCCGGTTTAATTTGATTTATGACGACGCACCGAATAAAATACAGCCGTCTTCCCATGGCCATAATGAAAATTTCAAATAAAAATTAACTAGGTCATGCTCTGACCGAAACCAAAATGTCCGTTGGACCACCCCCATATCATTTGGGAAAAACAGCTGTTTTATGTCAAACCTGGACATGTTAAAAGTTTTTATCGGAACAGTTAATTAGCGACAGAATGCGAACTCGCCAGATGACCACCCACTTGATGTTGGCGAAAATTCTTGATTGATGAACTCCAGATGGGATTCGGTTAAGACAAGAGTCTAAGGATTTGTTGTCTGGCAGAAGAAAAGAAAGAAAAGAAAAAAAAAAGGAAGATATTTTTTTTTCTTTGAGCAAGATTTTTTAAACCGAGGCTAGTCTATCCACACCCACACAGCTGGGCGTCCATTGGCTGAATGGTGGCGTGAGTGGTAGGCGAAGGTCATCATGTGAAGAAGGAGGGGAGGCCTGTTGACGCTCCCCTGAAGGGATCGGTGTGAGATGCCACTGTGAGAGAGAGGGGAAACCCGTTGACACACTCTGAGGGTATGGGTGAGATACCAATATGAGAAAGGAAGAATTTGGGAGGACGAAAGACTTCCAAAAATGGAAATTAATAATTCTTCCTGACCGAAAACAAAGAAAAACCCTTAATGCAGATTTAGAATTATCAAGGAACCTCAAACCCTGACAGGCCCACCCCGGTTTTGCTCGGCGTCCATATAAGCAGAGTCGCAACGAGTTGCGGCAGTTGAATTAATCAGTTCGCAGCTGAGCAGTTGGGGTTGGACAGACAGGCAAGCAGTTTGCAGTTGAGCCGTAAGCTCTGAAGACCCGCCTCACAGAAAGCTGACTAAGATTCCACGCAATTCCGACCTCAACTTCTAACCAAGAACAATTTATTTTTGAAGAACGACTTAGACTCACACCACCAAAACAAGTTTTACGAATATCGCCTGAAGATACACCAAAACCAGGTTCTTAAAAGAACAATTTAAGATGTTAAGACTCGCCTAACAAACGCAGTGTCACGTATCCATATTAGCGTTTTGGGAGAAAGACGCAGTCCTGTATTCAGCAACCAGATATAAAATATTGTTATTCCTTTTTAATACATTTGAACTTTTCGAGTTATTACTTTATTTTCTTTTACATATACTTGTGCGGTATTACCCTTGTTCGGACTCGACTTGCATTACGGCCCGGCGACTGATTGATTTCGTCTACACAAGGTGGGTAGGTTAGACCAGAAATCAAAACAGTTACTTCGGTAACCAGACGTTGGAGGCGAGCTGGGAACGACAAGGCTGATACCGAATCTAACCAGATTCCCATCCGAATCAGCAAAAGGTTAGAACGTCACATTTGGTGCCGCGACCAATACCAAGTCACATTGGTTGTCACAGGACAGGATAGGACGGCGAAGGCGCGGAGACAGAAGGCGCGGCCAGTCAGACTTCACATTTGGCGCAGCGACCCCGGGGGACGTCACACATGGGGAGTCAGGTACTTCCTGGTAATGGTACAGGCAGCCGATTATTTTACCCGCATCTTCTTGACGGCTGAATTAAACGGTTTCTTCCCGGAACTGAATTTGGTGGGATTGTTTGCTCGCCTTCAAAATTTTCCGTACTTTTCTGTTTTCTCACCACATAATTTGATAATTTGATTCCTGTTTTGTTTGAAATGCCATATTAAATTGGAAACAATAACACCAAAGGATGCAAAATTTGAAATTATTTTTACTAATTTTACGTCATTTTACAGTTGAATTGGCAATGTGTAAACCTAAGTTCTATGGTAACAGTAACTTCTCTGACACTTCTCGCCTGTGAAAACCTCTTTCGGTTTCTTGTCAACTGGATCTTGAAAAATTAAAATGCAATGTCAATCGTTATCGTTTGTTTCATAATTTCTCTTCTTTTATTGTTCTCTCTCCTTAATAGCGTTTTTCTTTTTCTTATATTCTTTCACACTTAGTAACTCCTTGCGTCTTAGTAGATTTATTGCCTTGCTTAGGATGAAATGATTAAATACAATGTCAATCATTATCTTCTGTCTTCTTAATTCCTCTTCTTTTATTGTTATCTCTCCTTAATAGTGTTTTTCTTTTTCTCATATTCTTTCACACTCAGTAACTCCTTGAGTCTTAGTAGATTCATTACCTTCCTTGGGATGAAATGATTAAATGCAATGTCAATCGTTATCTTCTCTCTTCTTAATTCCTCTTCTTTTATTGTTCTCTCTCCTTAATAGTGTTTTTCTTTTTCTCATATTCTTTCACACTCAGTAACTCCTTGAGTCTTAGTAGATTTATTACCTTCATTGGGATGAAATGATTAAATGCAATGTCAATCGTTATCTTCTGTCTTCTTAATTCCTCTTCTTTTATTGTTCTCTCTCCTTAATAGTGTTTTTCTTTTTCTCTTATTCTTTCACACTCAGTAACTCCTTGCGTCTTAGTAGATTTATTGCCTTCCTTGGGATGAAATGATTAAATGCAATGTCAATCGTTATCTTCTGTCTTCTAAATTCCTCCCGTAAATCACTATTATTCCACAATGAAGAAGCATGGATAAAGAGAGATGGGATATTTGACACTACAATGGGAAGCTTTGACGGTGCAGAAGCATGCGAAATCATAGGCATTTACTTACTAAACGAACTGAGCAAAATAATAGATAGAAATGACACAGGACTCTACAGGGACGATGGTCTCATAATCTTAAGAAACTGTAACAAACAAAACACAGACAAAACTAGAAAAGCAATAATAAAGATTTTTAAAAATAACGGATTCGACATAGATATAAAAACTAACCTAAACGAAGTAGATTTTCTAGATGTTACCTTCAACCTAAGAGAAGGCACACATAAACCATATAGAAAACCTAATGACAAACCACTCTACATACACACATCTTCCAACCATCCACCTTCTATAATCAAACAGATACCAAAATCGATTAACCGCAGGCTCTCTGACAATTCCTCCAATGAATCCCTATTTAACAAAGCTAAGAAAGACTATGAAACAGCCCTAAAAGATAGCGGATTCCCAGAAATACTCACATACTCACCACAGAATACAAAAAAGGCCAACAGAAGAAGAAATATCATATGGTTCAACCCACCGTACAGCAAGAACGTAAAAACAAACGTAGGGAAAATATTCTTCAAACTCTTACACAAACACTTCCCAGAATCAAGCACCTTACACAAGATATTCAACAAAAACACTGTTAAAATCAGCTACAGCTGCACCGAGAGCATGGCACAAATAATAAAAAAGCACAATAGGAAAATTATCAACAAACCACACGAACAAATTAAACCCACGTGCAACTGCAGAATAAAGAACGAATGTCCCTTAAACGGAAATTGTTTACAAAACAACCTAATATACCAAGCCACGATAAAATCAGCAGATAATGAAGAAAAAGTATACATAGGAGTAACTGAAGGACCCTGGAAACAAAGAAATTATACACACAAAACATCTTTCACAAATAGTAAATATGCAAACAGTACAATGCTTTCTAAGTATATCTGGGAAATTAAAAATAAAACGAACATCACACCAAAAATATCTTGGAAGATAAGGAAAAAATCATCAGCCTACAATAACCAATCAAAAACTTGCAAACTTTGCTCGGAGGAAAAAATAGCTATCATCACTTTTCCCGACCAAAATAAATTATTAAACAAAAGATCCGAACTCATCTCAAAATGCAGACATGAAAATAAATTTTTACTACGTAACCTAAAAAATTAAAAACGGAAAAATAAAATAAAAACAAATAAATATACTAATAAGCAAAAATAACAAAATAACAAAAAAAAACAAAAAAAAATAGAAATAAAACATAAAAAATACTATGTTACTTAAAAATCGAAAACCGAAAAGAGAAAATATACAAGTAAAATAAATTAACCTAAATTCATCCAAGTAAATAAATAAACAAACCAATCCCAAATAAAGATAATCAATTAAAAACTGTTCCCGCCAAAATAATACTTAGAATGAACTAGAACAATCAACCCCAAAACTGAACAAATAGCTTTAATTAAATTCCCAAACCAAAACAAAACTGTTAAATAAGTGATATAAACAAATTTTTACTACGTTAATAAATAAATAAATAAATAAATAAAATAAGAAACAAAAATAAAAACAAACAATATAATTTGACCTAAATAGATAAACAAACGACTTCCGGTGAAATAACCGCCATAACAGAATACCCAGAATGCACCACTAACCCGTATATATATAAATAGCCGAGAAAAATAACAGCACACGTGACCTGACGATTGCATATAGCATGAAACAGACTGTCGCCTCTAAGTGTTGACTTCTATGTTCACTTTTATATATATATATATATATATATATATATATATATATATATATATATATATATATATATATATATTGTATGTGTGTGTGTGCTTATATGATATTTATATATATATATGAATGAAGAAATATAGTTTTAAGATGTGTTATAGTTATGGGATATAGTGCTCAATATCAGAAATAGAGCGTGTGTAAATATAAAAGTGAACATAGAAGTCAACACTTAGAGGGGACAGATGCAATCGTCAAATGACGTAAAAATGACGTCAGGTGGCCTGACGATTGCGTCTAGCATGAAATAGATAGATAGATAGAGAAAAATACAGATTCTATATGTATGAAGAATGTCATAAATACAATATGGGTATAGTAATCAACACTGCATAATGACTGTCAGTTTCATGTTTTAAGCTTCAAAACTTGTTAATTGCTATATTGATACGGTTTATATCTATAAACTCAGTCTCTGATACTGAGCACTCTTCAACTACACATGCATCTATCTATCTATCTATCTATCGTTCGTCATAATTTAATTCTTTTTTTTTTCTTCTGTCCAATTAGTTTCTCTCTTAAAACTCATGACAATCTTTATATATCTAAACTTAAAAATATAAATATAATCTAAACACACACACACACATTATATATATATACATATATATATATATATATATATATATATATATATATATATATATATATATATATTAATTTCAATAAAGGTGCAATCAATTTACAAATTCATGAATTATTCATACATAAAACAAATACAAAGGTTAATGATTAAATGGCGAGAAATCCAACTTCGCGAACAATTCAATAATATACAAAAAACCCGAATTTGTTTATGAATGAAAAGATCCTGTTTTATAAATTTCCGTCGCATTAGATCTTTTTATTTTACAAGCTTTCGTCTGTTCCTACAGACATCCTCAGCTATGAAATATTGTGTTCTTGTTTATACTTTCAGTAATAAGTGGACAGACGAAAACAAGGTTGTAATCCGGTTTTTTTGTATATTATTGAATTGTTCGCGAAGATGGATTTCTCGCCATTTAATCATTAACTTTTGTATTTGTTTTATGTATGAATAATTCATGAATATATATATATATATATATATGTATATATATATATATATATATTACGGTAAAAACAGTGTTTGTCTGTAAGGGAAGGATTAGAATTTATTTTCAATATTAGTTCCCCTCCAAGAGACGCCTTGATTATGGGGCTTGCGTTAGGGTTAGGGTGATTGGGGAAGTAGCTGAGGTATCTCATTACGGGTGTGGGGAGTAGACCGGGGTTGGACTTTATTTTTGTCTACAGCTTTTCGTTGCTTGTAATTAAATTTCAACTAAATTTCGATTAATACTATGGCGGGCACCGTATGCTAGCAACAAGTGTGTTTTTCCGGGGATTTACTGTAAATAGTATTAGACCGTAAGGGTTTACCGTTATTAATTAGTTAGGGAAGCTGGGCTCAGATCAGCCAAAAATAGACTATTCTCATGCTGAAGTGATTTTGATTTTTACTATAATAATAAATATATGCATGTTATAATAAAGTCATTGAGCTCTCTGTGTATCAGTTTAATATTTTTATTACTAGGACCCACCTGGATTATATACCTATTACTGGACCTATTACCTGTATTATATATATATATATATATATATATATATATATATATATATATATATATATATATATATATATATATCGAGTATAGAATTGGTGTTGACGGATAAATTCCAATAAACAAAAAGTACTATTCTTAATACAGAGTAGAGAAAATATAATCATTTATTGGAAAATTATAACATAAATATGTTATAAAATCACTACAAAAATAGCCATTTTGTTTCAACACTTCTGGTGTCTTATCAAGTGATGGTGTTGAATGTAAAATAAATGCTTTTAAAAGACCAGAAGTGTTGAAACAAAATGGCTATTTTTGTAGTGATTTTATAACATATTTATGTTATAATTTTCCAATATATATATATATATATATATATATATATATATATATATAATGAATGAACTCTCCCGGAGCAAGAGTGAGGATTGTGGGATTAGATCACTGTTAGACTGGCTGACCTTTTAGATCTTTCTCTCGCTTCTTGAAGCAGATTGAAAACTGCTGTGTCCACTAAGACACATTGATGGCCATTTTACCCACTCCAAGGCTAAGCGCTCGAGGGTTTTATGAGGTATAATGACAACTGACAGGTTGTTCTTCAGCTTTTCTTTGTATCTAAGCCATGGGCGTCCTACATTCCTGTAGCCCTGATCTAACTGGCTGTACATTAGGATCTTGGGTATCCTGTCATCAGGCATTCTCAAGACAATATATATATATAAATATATATATAAAATATTAGGTTGGTGCAAAAATAATGTCGTTTTCTCACATAGTAACATATGTGAGAAAATGACATTACTTTTGCACCAACCTAATAGGTAAAATGAGAAAAAAATGGAGTGTAATTTCACTGTACGTGACATTTAATTTAAAAGAGAGCTAAATGCAGAGTATAACTAAATATTATTTATTCTTAGATATTAAAACATGTTAAAAATCGCTACATAATGGCAATTATGCTTCAACACTAAAATATGTCTCCTTAGGTGACGTTAAACTACTGGCTAGTGAAAGATTAGTTTAATTTCAAAAGCAGAAGACTTTAAAAGTAGGCGTAAGGGCTTTGCCAAGATTAACCAATCGAATGTAGCCTACGCTAAATGTAACAACCTGTATCTGCCCATGAGAAAATTGTCTCGGATTTATATGCAGACAACTTCGTGTCATGACCTATATTTAGAAAAAAAAAATCAGGTGAATTTGAATTTAGATTAGGTCACATTCGATTGGCTAATCACGGCAAAGCCCATAAAAAACTATTTCGTTTTTGAAATGACATTAAACATTCGCTCGCCTGTAGTTTAACATTGCACGATGAGACACATTTGTATGTGTTGTAGAATACCTAAGGGCGAGAATGGGTATGACCCCATTCACATAAATACAGTAGTAGATAAGTGTATGTTGGTCTGCAGTTGGAGATTCGTCGCCAGCTGTGCTGGTCAAACTCTCTGCTTCCGGGCAGAGAGGATCCTCAGACAAGGCTATCTCGAAAGGCAGAGTTTCGTCTCGGGATACAGCTACCCGATTCCGTTTGATACGGGGTCTATGGGGAATTTTTGGCCGAGCCTACAGACTAGGATACCACACATTAAATTCGGCCTTGTACCACATCTGACCGTGTGGGACGGTTGGTGTATATCCTGCAGTTAGAGATTCATTGTGGAATTCACTTGGCTCACTTCTAGCAGTTGATTAATACTTCTACGCGCCGCTGGTGAATCTTATATGTGTTGTTCTTGTCCTAAGTATTATCGTTCATTACCAACCTTAGTTTGATTATTCTATTCAGTAACCTTCTCTAGGTTGAAGCAAAATATGAATGTGCACACATTTATATATACATTATTGTATATTTCTTTTCATATATATACATATATATATATGAATAGAAAATTTACTGCTGGAAACGTTGAAATGTAGGTAGTGTTTGAGGGTATACATTTTCACATTTTATAATTTTACACACACACACATGTATAGAAATGTGCTATTTTAAATACATTTAAAGTGTTTTTAATACACATAAAAATAATCATTTTTGATTGATTTACCCGTTTGTTTTAATAGTAAAGAAAAAATTATCTATCTATCTATCTATCTATCTATCTATCTATCTATCTATCCAAATCTGTTCAGATCTATCTATCTATCTATCTATCTATCTATCTATCTATCTCAATCTGTTCAGATCTATCTATCTATCTATCTATCTATCTATCTATCTATCTCAATCTGTTCAGATCTATCTATCTATCTATCTATCTATCTATCTATCTATCTCAATCTGTTCAGATCTATCTATCTATCTATCTATCTATCTATCTATCTCAATCTGTTCAGATCTATCTATCTATCTATCTATCTATCTATCTATCTATCTATCTATCTATCTATCTATCTATCCTGTCTTTGTGTGTAGGATTTCATCTGATGTGAATGACCTGGCAAAAAAAAAAAAAAATCATTTAACGTAAAACGTAAAGGCATGAATTGTCAAGGGAGAAAAAAAGTCCTTTTAAAGTTGGATCTCGGCGGTGAAAAAGAATTTTCCTTCCATTATTTTGACATGAAGAACTTTTTTTTTTTCATCACACTATCTTCTTTCTGTTTCATTTATTTATTTATTCATTTTTTTAAAACGAATTTCTTTCCATCAATTTTCTTTTTCCCTTGCTAACGTATAGCATCGCCGGGATCCTCATCCTGATGGCGTAACGCTATGCGGACAGAGGGTCGAATTCTGTTGTAAAGGAAAAAAAAAAAAAAACAAAGAAAAAAAAGAATGAATAAAAATATAAAATAAAAGAAAATAAAATGAATTAAAATAAAGTAAAAAAGAAAATGGTAAAAATACTAAAATGAACAGGATATGATAAAGAAACTATCGCTATTTGATGCCAGAAAGGAAAGAAAAATAAAACGAAAAAAAAACCAAAAAAAAAAAAAAACCGCTTCTCTTAACTAGTCTCTGCACCCGCGTTGAAAATATTTGCCAAGGCACCAGTCTAAGATAAATCCTAGAAATAAATGATTACGACATCGGAAGTAGATGAAAGTTTAATTCTCATTATTTATTTAAATGTTTTTAAACATATAACTACAAGCAAAGAGCGAAAGCCACAAGTACGCAGGGGATTACAGGGAGTGAATGTGAAAGAGAAGACTGAGTAGAGAGAGGATTGAGGTGAGGAAAAAATAATTAAGGGGATTTAAAAAGACAGAAGATGGCGATTGATGTTGCATCTAAATTTTGTGATTCATTTCACCCGAAGAAAAGCGGAAATACCACGAATACGGAGGATTACAAAGAATGAAAATAAGAGAAAAGACTGAGTATAGGGAGGACTGAGGAAAGGACAAATCATGAACGGAATTCAAGAAAACATAAAATGGCGATTGACGTTGCATTTAAATTTTGTGAATCATTTCACCCCAAACAAGGCGGAAATGCCACTAGTACGCAGAGGATTACAGGGAGTGAAAATGAGAGAAAAGACTCAGTAGAGGGAGGATTGAGGAAAGGACAAAAGATGAACGGGATTAAATATGGCGATTGATGTTGCATTTAATTTTTTGCCGTTTGTAGTTATCCGGGAAACAAATAAACGGAAGGGATTTCCACAAGCAAGAAGTGCGAGAAAAGAAACTGTTGGAGTGGAAATGGCTGTTGCATTTTGCTATTTCAATAGTAAACGAGTGCGACCTAGATGCACGCTTAAATTTTTATATTCGGGTAACCAGAGATAAAGCTTGTCAGAGCAGTTGCCCTGCGAATATTTGTAGAAAAGACAGAGGGAAGCCACGTCACGTTGGTGAGAAAATGGCTGAAATCGAAGTGGCTGGTCAGGATTGATTATATTTCATATCCTTCTTTGGATTTTGTCAAGGATCTCTAGATGCGCAGCAGAAGCATCAGACCAGATATGGCAATTCAATGCACGGACGAATGCTAGATTTGTAAATGTGTAAGATAGATTCTGACGAGAAAATTTTTCTAGCCCGACACAGTGAACCAACTTTTCTTGCAGTAGATGCAGCTATTGATTCGATGTACTCAGTCCACTTCAAATCAGTGGAAAACGTGGCGCCAAATGGGCGCTGTGTGTTGGTCTCTTGCAATCTAGCATCGGCCATGCTGAAGATAAGTAGAAAAAGTCCTCTACGGTGGTTAAATGAAAACAGTGTTTCTACAATTCATTGACAAATATACATCCAATATTTGAAATTTATATCAGTATCTTATATAAAAGAAACCTCCTCTGTATTTTGTTTGGTAGTTTTCCATCTTTCATTGGTTTTTAATTATTTCACCCAAGCAAGGTAAGAAAGCCACTAACACGCAGGGGTACTGAGTGTAAAAATCATTTTTAAGGATAGAGAACTGTTGTAGAGTAGCTGAATACCCCCAAAAGATGGACTGGTATAAGACTACTTAAACAGCACTCTCTCTTACTGAGGGAAGGATGTTAACTTATTACATTAGTCTGTTTTCACCCGTGTATCATATTATTCTCTGGGATAAACTACTTTTGATTTCTTATATGTGTGTAAACCTTTCCTATTTACGAGACAAGAACAACAAAGAACAGAAATTAAAGACGGAAGATAGCGATTGACAGTGCATTTAAATCTGTGAAAGATCAAAGTTGCCTGGAAAGCAAGAATCCGGAATCGGAATTCATAAATCGAGTAGTACAGAAAAATAAACTTACGGCTACATCTAGCCATTTCGACTGTAACATTATAAGACCTTGCCGCCAATCTAGTACCAACTTTAAATTCATGAAGTCTAGCTACAATAGAGGAGAGTTCATGGTAACATCTGACATGAAAGTATTTATAGAAAAGGCATAAGAAGGCTACATTATGCCGGCGAGAAAACGACTGAAGCCGAGATGCCAGCTTAGAACCAACGACCTTGCAGATTCTCCTTTTGATTCTATCAAATATTGCTGAATATATAGCAGGAGCACGAGACTATATGCGGCATGGGCGAATGGTAGACTTGTAAATATGCAAGACAGATTCGAACAAAAGAAAACAAATAAGAAAAGAGTGATCACATGTGCACAAAATGGACTCTACTGTTTTTGTGTGTTCGCTTGAGAGAGACAACTACTGCTGATAATATAACTACTGCTGCTGGTGTTTATGAGGAATAGGGTTCGATTTTGTTGCTATATCAGTTTTATGCCATTAAAAATAAATTCGCATCAAATAATTAATTTTATTTATAATCTGACATTGTTACTTTAAACGTTATATTTATTGGATACACATGTTTGAATAGACATCCCCGTTCTTTTAAACAGTGTAAATATACTTCTACCGGCCGGTGCACTCGAGAGTCTTATTAAAGAACAGGTGCCTCCCGTATGTAAGGTTATAAGAAATAATGTAGGATTATAAATAAAATTATTTCCTTACAAGTTGCTTTGTTTACGTTTCGGATATAAAAATTAAAATTAGCAAATAAGGGTTTCGCGGGAGACGAACAAAAGATGAGCTTTTCTTAAATAGGATAATTGGATCTTGCTTGGCTCTGAGAGCTTTCTATGTGGCGGTGTTTTTTCCTATACGCGTGGGCGCAGTTCAAACCATACCAGAAGAAAAAACGTGCCTTCCGGTATGATTCAGCGATATGGTTCAACCATAGGTCAAACCATACCGGGAGACACGTTTTCTGTGTTGAGATAGCGTGTCTTTCGGTAGGGTTTGAACTCAAACATAAGTATTCACTAGATCGTAGTAAAAAATCCTTAAAAATACACAGTATGAAGAGAAATATATTTTTCCTTTTAATGTATTTTTGTTAACAGTATATCATCAGCATCATCGTCATTAGTCCCATGACTGGTTGTGGTCGAAGGGTCGCTGCACACACTGAGCACATAAACAGCTTCCTTCATATGGCTCTGTTGCATGCCAACAACTGAAACCTTGTAAAGTATCTTCCAGTATGCTCACTAACATTGTCAACTCATTTTTCTATTTTCTGTTTCTTCCACTTTTACCTAAGGTACCGTAAAAACTTATTTTGCCTAAGGTACCGTAAGAACACATTAAGGTACCATAAAAATTATTTTTTCTCTCGCTGTTTATTCCTCTTTGGACTAAAATACCGTAAAAGCGAATTTTGCCTAATGTACCGTAAAAACTCATTTTGCTTAATCTACCGTAAAAACTCATTTTACCTAAGCTATCGTAAAAAACTCATTTTGCCTAAGCTATCGTAAAAAAATCATTTTGCATGAGCTATCGTAAAAATCATTTTGCCTAATGTATCGTAAAAACTCATTTTGCCTGAAGTATTGTAAAAACTCATTTTGCCTAAGCTATCGTAAAGACTCATTTTTCCTAAGGTACCATAAGAACACATTTTGATTTAGTGACCGTAAAAATCCTTTTTTCTCTCGCTGTTTGTTCCTCTTTGGCCTAAAATACCGTAAAAGCGAATTTTCCGTAAAAACTCATTTTGCCTTAGGTATCATAAAAACTCATTTTGCCTAATGTACCGTAGAAACTCATTTTATCTAAGGTATCGTAAAACTCATTTTTCCAATGATATGGTAAAACACATTTTTATTAATATAACGTAAAAACTCATTTTGCCTGAGCAATCGTAAAAACTCATTTTGCCTGAGCTATCGTAAAAACTCATTTTGCCTAATGTACCGTAAAAAGTAATTTTGCCTAATGTACCGTAAAAACTCATTTTGCTTGAAGTATTGTAAAAACTCATTTTGCCTAAGGTATCGTAAAAACTCATTTTCTGTAATGTACTGTAAAAATTCTTTTTACCAAAGGTACCGTAAAAACTCATTTTTCATAAGGTATCGTAAAAATTCATTTTTCCTAAGTCACCATAAAAACTAACGTATAAAGCCAGCCTGTAGATAAGCTGAGGTCAACTTTTTGATCCTAGAATTATTTTCTTTAGACATGTACCCATTGTATAATACGAGGTCGACCTCTGAAGTTGGCAAAATATGAGAGGCAATGAAGATTTATTTCGGAAAGAATAAGGTTTGGAGTTAGGACTGATCGTTTTATTAAAATTGCTATATGCAACCATAAGGTCTCTGCTAACAGTTTCTTCTCTCCTATTTTCTCGTTTATTCAATTCTCTTCCAGTTTCTTCTTCTATTTGCCTTGTCCCTTCAGGAAGTTGGCGATCAGAGCTCTCCACAATTTCCTGTACTTTGTAGCGCTTACTAAATTTCAACTGTCCCTTTTTGATGTTAAATATAAGAGTACTTTTTGTTCCCATTTTTTGTAAAACACTGTCGTTACTCACATGTTTGGTCCATGGTATGCTTAGCATCCTCTTGTAGAAGCACATTTTTGTTGCTTCAAGTCTCTTCATCATTTGTGAGGAGATTGTCCAGCATTCACTTCCATACACTCCACTAGAATGTAGCTGACTCCTCCTACCATACTATCCGGTCATCCCATAAGTTCTGTCCGAATTTTAACTTTTTGTTAAAATGAACGAAATTTAAAAAGTATTTTATAATGTCTAATGGAGCTGAACTTTATTTTTTATGTTTAGATGCATTTAAACTGATCAAATTTTATTTCAGAGAACAATAAAATTAAATTTTGTTTGATTAAAACCCTGCTAACATGGAAGTACCCAAGAATCATTTGAGACACATAATGCTTTATGAGTTCAAGAAAGGAAACTCAGCAGCCGAAGCGGCTAGAAACATTCACTCAGTTTATGGAGAGGAATGTGTGAATGAAAGAACTTGCAGAAAATGGTTTGCAAAATTCAGAGGTGAAGATTTCACCCTTGAAGATGAAGATCGAACCGGACGTACAGTTGAGTTTGATGAATAAGGAAATAAATTACAATCATCAGGAAAACTTAAAATTGTTTGTTTCTTAATAATAATATTTGCTCTGATTTTACATTGAGCTCTCTGGATTATATCCTCCTTGGAATTATCCATACGTATTATCAAACGCATATATATATATATATATATATATATATATATATATAGATAGATAGATAGATAGATAGATATAGATATAGATATATATAATACCAATTGGTAATTCGTAGGGATAATTCTAAGGAGGACATTAAACCAAAGAGAGCTCAATGTAAGTAAAAGATGGTGTCGTGGTGTAATTGTTAGCAAGCTTGTCTCGCTAGATCAGTTACGACCGAGAAGTTAGTTCGATCCTCACTAGGTGCCTTATACTTTAAGCCTTGTGCCACATCTAAGCTACGCTTAGAAAATAATTATATATATATATATATATATATATATATGAGCTGCAATACAGAAGTTTTGAGATTTTTCAGAAACAATTGTTAATTTCAAAGAAGTACAAAACTCGTCTCTCCTTCAAAATGGGATCCTCTGACTTCAGTTCTCCTCGTGTAATCACTCCAGACACTTCGGAAAGGCACCATGGAAATTATCCAAAGCGAAGATATCCAGGATCCTTGTCACAGCGTCCTTGAATTTAATGTTTTCAGAATGTCTGCTCCTGAGTTTCCCCTTCATCCTGTGGATCAGCCAAAAGTCACAGAGAGCAAGGTTTGGACTGTAGGGAGATTGAAGAATAATTTTGATACCCACGTCTGTCAACACAAAATTTTATTGCCTAGCGAGCTTGCCAACTGTTTTCATGTGCCGGCTGCATTCGGCAAATTAGTCAACTGTGAGAAGCAGTGTTTAGCAGGGTGTGTTGAAAGAGGTGTCATAGCCATTTCCTTCAATCTGCAATCTCAAAAGTTGACAGGTCAGCTTAACTGATGGATAGTAATGATAGACTAAAAAAATTATAATTATTTAGTACTGCCAAAAAGTATTTAGACTCCTAAACAGCATTGCCTATACATACATACATACATACATACACACAGACACACACACACACATATATATATACATGTATATATATATAAAAGTGAACATAGAATTCAACACTTAGATGCATCAATATGTGTGTGTGTGTAGTTGAAGAGTGCTCAGTATCAGAGATTGAGTTTATAGATATAAACCGTATCGATATAGCTTGTTAAAAGCTATATCGATACGGTTTATGAAGCTTGAAACATGAAACTGACAGTCATTATACAGTGTTGATTCCTATATCCATATGTATTTATGACCTTCTTCATACATATATAATCTGTATTTTTCTCTATCTATCTATCTATCTATCTATCTATCTATCTATCTATCTATCTGTTTCATGCTAGATGCAATCATCAGGCCACCTGACGTCATTTTTACGTCATTTGACGATTGCATCTAGCATGAAACAGACTGTCGCCTCTAAGTGTTGACTTCTAAGTTCACTTTTATATTTACACAGGCTCTATCTCTGATATTGAGCACTTTATCCCATAAATATAGCACATCTTAAGACTATATATATATATATATATATATATATATATATATATATATATATATATACACACCTGTGCATACTTACGGATACTTACAGATATATACATATATATATATATATATTTAAGTTTCTTAAATCCTTGGTGTGACCAAGTAGGCCTAACCTAAAAGTTTTATGCTTGTTAATTTGTTTAAAAATTAAGATATAAATAGAGATATACATCTGCAAAAAGTCAGTATGAAGAAAGAAAATTAACCCTTTTCTTTACCGGCATGTTTCGACTTGATAAAGTACATCAGAGGACGAAACGCGTCGGTAAACAAAAGTTTTTCCTTCTGTCTTCATACATACACACACACACACACACACACACACACACATATATATATATATATATATATATATATATATATATATATGCATGTATGTATATATATGCCTGTGTAAGAATATCAAAAAATGTGTGCATGTATAAAGAAAGTGAATGCGTACATACATACATATATATATATATATATATATATATATATGTATATTTGCATATGGATTTTGAGCATTTGAATATATATTACTCAATAAGGTACACACACACACACACACACACACACATATATATATATATATATATATATATATATATATATATATATATATATATATATAAATCATGTGTTCGTGAGGGGTGAACACACAGATACATACGTGCTCCTAAGTACAATTGTGTGCCAAGATTTACCGATGAGAGTTTACACGAATACACACTCTTGTGTGCACATATGAAAAAGTTTTTGGAAAAAAACGAAGCCCACCAGCTCGGCGTTACACAATACTGGTATAAGCTGAGTTTTGTCACGAACTGATCGAGGCATGTCATGGATATTCGAAGCAAAATTCGACAGTGCCACTTCTGAAAAAAATGCCCATTGTTCTAACAGTTTTACTCGGGGATGCTCCGGCAAGTTGACCCGCCAGCCATGGACGCATGCGCACTCGTTATCGCGTTCGCCCGCGCGTCAAGCACGGACAGCACAACCCAATTTTTGTTTGTTTCTTTCATTTTTGGTGTCGTTTTGTATCTTACTTTATTTATATTTTTTTTGTTTCTCAATTTTTTAATAATGCCAACGGTTGTTCGGCTGGATTATTTCTTACGTTGATGAAATATATGGGAAGTTAGAGAATGATAGATGTTGGATAAGGTAAATTAAATATTAGATTTGGGAGAGCTTTCACTGGCGACTTTAGCTACCACGCAGAAGAAAGACTTCGACGAAAGTTTCCCTCCTCCGGAGAATGAATTTTATTTTAAATAATTGATTTTTTTCCCCTTCTACTCTTCATTTTCATGACTTGTTCGGATTGAACAGGCGAATGAAATAACAAAACTTATTCTATGTATGAGAATTTCAAATAACTATCTCCACGAATATTTTTTTTCGAATGCATCCTAAAAGAAGGAAAAAGAAAGAACTTAAACGAGATTCAAATCATTAGATACAAACTTTCTACATTGGTACTCTACTCTTTATGACTTGCAAATGCTTGAAGAGAAAAAGACGCGTTATTTGTTCTATCTATACTCAGGCATGAATGTACATCACATCATTCCCCGTTTTTTTTATCCCTCTCTATGTCTATGTATATGTATATGTATACGTGTGTCTAGAAAGATATCGACGTGTGTATTCGCGCATACAAATCTACTTGATGCCAAAATTTCATATTATTTTCTGTTATTTTTAACTTTTTATTACATTTAAACAGTTACATTTAAATAGTTATATATATATATATATATATATATATATATATATATATATATATATATATATATATACACATACACACAGTGTAACCCGGATATAAGAGAGTTGACGGGACAGGAGAAGAAGTATCTTATATCCGGGTTTCTCTTATATCCGAGTTTCTCTTATATCCGGGTTTCTCTTATATCCGGGTTTGGTCTATTTTATGTACATTAACACAGGCTCTAATTTGGGACTTAGATAAAATCTCTCTTATATCTGGGTTTCTCTTATATCCTGGTATCTTATATCCGGGTTACACTGTATATATATATATATATATATATATATATATATATATATAAACGCATAGACAGATACATAGATGGACAGATATTAACAGATTGAGATAGATAGATAGATAGATAGATAGATAGATTGAGACTATATAAATTATCTAGCTAATTAGATAGATAGATAGATAGATAGCTTGTGGCCAGTGCTTGAAGAAAAATCGCTTGAAGCATAAAAATTATTTTTAACTTTTTATTGCATTTAAACCGTTACATTTGAATAGTTATATATATATATATATATATATATATATATATATATATATTATAATGAAGAGAAAGAACAAAAAGATATATAATCCGGTGTTCTTATTAATTATTTTTATTTTTACAAAACAGTGGTCAATGCAGATGTGCAGAGCATAAATATTATAAATTTACTAATTTGAAAAGATGGTTCCATCGCTACACAGGATTTACCATGTTTCAAAAGCAGATATGAAAAACTTCAAATTCAATTATAGAATTAAATTAAAATCCCTAGTACTGTTTCATTTTCAAGCGAATTTTTGGTTCCAAAATTCACATTGAAAATGAAACAGATAGATAGAAAGTTACATATGAATGACTGCTAGAGAGAGAAAGACAGACAGATAGATAGGTAGATAGATATGGATGTCTACAATAGATAGGGTATATCACTATAATCTATCTATCTATCTATCTATCTATCTATCTATCTATCTATCTATCTCTATGGCTGTCATTTCATTTCATATCTATCTATCTATCTATCTATCTATCTATGGCTGCCATTTCATTTCATATCTATCTATCTATCTATCTATCTATCTATCTATCTATCTATCTATCTATGGCCGTCATTTCATATCTATCTATCTATCTATCTATCTATCTATCTATCTATCTATCTATCTATCTATCTATGGCTGTCATTTCATATCTATCTATCTATCTATCTATCTATCTATCTATCTATCTATCTCTATGGCTGTCATTTCATATCTATCTATCTATCTATCTATCTATCTATCTATCTATCTATCTATCTATCTATCTATCTATCTATGTCTGCCATTTCATTTCATATCTATCTATCTATCTATCTATCTATCTATCTATCTATCTATCTATCTATCTATCTATCTATCTCAGTCATTACATTTGAAGTTGATCGAAAATTAAACCCATTCAGTTAATCCTATTTAAACAGAAGGTTTCATTGAATAGAAATGACATTGTAATTTTGTTTATTTTTTTGCCGCTGTTAAACGTCTCTTGCCCAGGAGCGGCATTGGAAATATCCAGGTGTTAATTAATGTGAAGATTTCTTTTTCATGAACTCCCTTTATAACGTGGTACTATACAATCGAAACGGAGATTTAGAAAAAAATGGAAGCTTTTCAAATATTCCATTTTCCAAATTTTTTATGCATATATTTACATCTATATATTTATGTATATATTTACACACACACACACACATAGACATACAGTGATATATATATATATATATATATATATATATATATATATTAATCTAATTATATATATGCATTTAGGTTCATGTATTTAGACAGAGAATTATATATATGCATGTAGGTTCATGTATTTAGACAGAGAAACACATGGCAACGGATGTATATATATATATATATTTATATATATATATGTCTGTATACTTATATATATATATATATATATATATATATATATATATATATATATATATATATATCGAATATGTGTGCATGTAGTTTCTTGTATTTACACATACATACATACATACATACATACATACATACATACATATATACACACACATATGTATATATAAATGTAAATTTCTCTCTCTATATGTATATATATAAGTATGTAAATATATGTATATATGTAAATATATATATATATGTAAATACAGGAACGTACATACATACATTCATATATCTTCATTATTTCATCCACCCGCTAAGAGAAAGCTATACAAAATATACTACAGTAGACATAACATATATATATATATATATATATATATATATATATATATATATATATATATATATATATATATTATTAATTAACTGATTTAAAATATGTTTTTTTCGTTACACAGTAATAACCATGTTTCAAAAATGGAAGCTAAAAGATTCAAATTTAATTTTGTAATTAAAGGAAAAACATTAGTTCCATTTCATCCTCACCAAAATATTTAACGTTATTATTAAGAGGAAGGATAAAAGTATTTTTTGAATATTTAATGAAAGTTTTTACACCTTTTTAAAAATTTCCAATTTGAAATATTGAATAAAACCTTGTTTTTCTTGCGTCATATAACACGAAAGTCAACCTCATTTGTTGAACATTATAATATAATTATTGTTACATGAATTTCTTTGGTTGTCACATTTGTTATAGATATCGGCAGGGGTTGATTATAGAAATTTTCCACATTCTATGTGTTGGACGACATTAATATACTTTTTAAAATTTTTTAACGATCTCTAACCATAACAATTATTTTTTACAACTTTAAATCCGACGAGGCATCTTTGAACAAGTCTTAGTGATTGTGAAACATTTATTTAATTATGAGTTTTTTTTGTGAAAATACTTTGTTTTTGTTCACATTTATACGTACAATATTCGTTGAAATAAAAACATTGTTTAAATGGTTTTATGCTAAATTTTAATATCTATCCGTACAATTTACGATGCACATAAAATCGATTTTTGTTAAATTAAATGTCACAAGGGAGATGAATTTAGAGTTGTAATTGTAAAGTTATTTTTCCTTCAAAACCACCATTTTTCTTATTGTGTATTTATTCACGTAGAATGAAAGACTGGATCGTTATGATAAAAAGTCCACATAAAGAAATAAAGAAATACAATTAAAAACAAATGATGATATTTATTCTGTAACACAGACAATTATGGTACAAGATCCTGGGGGCGAAATGTGGATCTGGGATTAATTAACAATTTTCTCATTCGTCAAAAGAATTTATCCATCTCTTCTCGATCCTGCATACACCAAAATTCGATATATATATATATATATATATATATATATATATATATATATATATATGAAAATTTATCCGAATTAACCAGTAGAGAGACAATATTTATGAATAAAAATGACAATAGGAAAACTGGTAATTACTGATGCGTTTCGTCCAATGTGGACTTTATCAAAGCAAAATACGAAAATGAAATTAAATGAACAAAGTAACTAATAAAAACAAAAACAGAATGTACCTAGCAACTGGAATGTAGAGAATCAAAATTATGATTATTATTATGATCTGATTTTAAAAATGCTACACTCATAAAAAAAGAAAATAACTCACCCAGAAGGAAAGTTCTGGAGAGTGCTGCCATAGAAAATTACTCAAATATTAATCTACGCCCAGGTTTCTTCCCTATTTCACCTTTCTTAACAAAATTAATGCTCTTACAAACAAATATACAGAACAGATTCATAAAAAAATGGTTGAATACATCAACACAGTTATAATGACAATATTCTCCACACGTGACAATTACTGACGTTATTTTTCAGTTAAAAATATGAAAATAGCGTTTCTCTCCATTCCAGTTGCTAGGTACATTCTGTTTTTGTTTTTATTAGTTACTTTGTTCATTTAATTTCATTTTTGTATTTTCCTTTGATAAAGTCCACATTGGACGAAACGCGTCAGCAATTACCAGTTTTCCTATTGTCATTTTTATTCATATTCATATATATATATATATATATATATATATATATATATATATATATATATGTGAGTAATAGAAAGCAGTTTTGTTTTAGAGGCATTAAAGTTAACCAGCCAATTCCTGCTCTAGTCTACAGCGAAAGTAGCTCGTCGGAGCAGTTACCGTGAAAGTATTTGTAGAAAAGACAGAGGGAGGTGATGGCACGTCTGTGAGAGAGGGACTGAAGACGAGATGCCAGATCAGGACCAACCACATTGCATATCCGTCTCTGGATTTTGTCTAGGACCTCGAGATGAACAGCGGGGGATCCAGACAATATATAGTAGCAGTAATCCATGCAAGGGTGAATGGTTGATTTATAGATTTGAAGGGTGGACTCGGGCGAGAAAAACTTTTTAGCGCGACCCAGAGAACCAACTTTCTTTGCGGTAGATGAAGCTATTGATTCAATGTAATTGTTGCATCTCAGGTCAGCGGACAGTGTGAGACCAAGCAGTCGCAAAGATGTGCTCTCGTGGAGTTGAGCAACAGATATTCTAATGGGTGGCAGGGATGGTTTCCTGTGGTGAGTAATAGAGAGCAATTTTGTTTTAGAGGATTTTAAGTCAACCAGCCAATTCCTGCTCTAGTCTACAACCGATTGGCGTAATTAATGTCTGGAATTAACTTGAGACCCAACAGACGGTCAAAGCATAGAGCTTTTTGGGGGTCCGCAATAGCTCATCGTATCTAGAGAAAACTCATGCGGCCCCTAAAAATAAGAATGCCAGACGTCAATATATGCAATCTAACAATCGGAGGAGGCTTTCAGACAGCTTTTTTTTAAATATGGTAATACCGTTCTGAGAGTTCTTGAGATTGAACTTCAGATACTGTAACGAAGAAAGATTATTTTCTAATGAAAAATATATAGACCAAAAAAAGATCTACGCAAAAATCAACTAATTATCGGATTTTAAGGAAATTTTCAGGTTTTATTCACAGAATAATGAAATTATTTTTGAATTTTTTTTTTTATTAGAAAATTTCGGTAAAAATATATATATATATTTTACATGTTTCACCCCCTTACTTAATTTCATGAAAACTTAAAAAATTCGCTGTGGTAATTTTTAGTGACTATATTAGTTAAAAGCAGAATTATTTAGAGAATTTAAATCACCGAAATCATTTTTGTAAAATCGGACCACATCTTATCAAAAACCTGTTCTGAATCTAAAAATAAAAAAAAAAAACGCAATAAAATTAAGATATTATTTATTTAGAGAAGCTTTTAATTGCTTTTATGAATAATATATATCAAAGACAATAAAAAACAATTTCGACGAAAAATGAATGTTTACAAGATTTGTTTTCATTGTTTTTACAATTTTAAATTAAATAAATCATAAAGTTTTTAAATCTTTTAAAATTCAGTTTCGGTGAAGTTAGTATTGTTATTAGTCGGTGAAGTTAGTATTGTTATTAAGTAAAACTATATTTACTAATCATATATTGTAAAGCTTATTGCAATCTGATACCCACGAATATTTTTAAAAAGGATTTCGGTTGCTTTGTTTTTGTCTGTGTATATATGTACAGAATTTTAAGTACGGATGTTCATACCTGGCATTATCATGTTGCGTGTTTTAAGAGTTTCCCCCTTTACGAAAAAAAAAAAAGCACACTCATATAAAATTTATCATCTGCTAGCAATTCTGCTTCACCATACTTAACTTGTCAACACGTAAGGCGGTCGATAAATCGATCAATACGTCAGAAAAAGAAGACCCCGTAGTTAAGAAATGCTTGTATACAACATTTTATGTTCTAACTAAGTAATATTTATCTCAAATCAGATTAAGTTAACTTTAAATATACCAAATTTCCTCAGATAACGTTTCAGAAATATATATTTTATTTTTGCAAGATTTTTAAAACCGAGAATTTGGAACCTTTTAAATAAGTCAAATAATTGCCGAATTTTAATGAAGATTTGAGAACTTCTTCACAAACCGATTAAATTGTTTTTGAAATTGCTTTTTGTAAAATTTTGTTAAAAATATAATCTTTTTTACATCTGTTATTCCCACTTAATTAAATTTAACCAAATCTCGAGAAATTAAAATGTCAGCCTTTTCATATTTATATTTGTTAAAAGCAAGACTCCTTGGAGAATTTAAATAATAAATTGTTTTTTTGCTAATCAAAAACACCATTTACCGAAAATCGGCTCTGAATCATAAAAATAAAAAATGCAATAAAAAATTATTTAATTAGAAAAACTTTTAATTGCTTTTATGAATAAGATATATTAAGGGCACTCTTGTCGTAAGAAAAACAATTTTTCGATAAATAATGAATTTTTACAAGAATTGTTTTCATTTTTTAATAAAAGTTTATTAAATTTTAAATCTTTAAAATTCTGTATTAATTTCAGCCTTTTAGAGTATATTATTATTAAGTGTAAACTCTATTTACTAATCATAAATCGAAAAGTTTAATACAAATCATCAAACACTAATATTTTTAAAATAATTTTTTGTATCCATATAAACGTTCCGATTTTTGTAAGTACGAACGTCCATACACAATATTATCAGAAAATAAGAACGATGACTTAAATAAATTTAAAGCCAAAATTTCTAAAATTCAATAAAACATTCGATTACGAAGAACATTTTCCTAAATTTTTAAGATTGCTGAGTACTTAAAAATTAAATAAAAAGGAGTTCATGTCATTTTCTTCAATGACACTTTACACATAAAGTCTGCATTGGACAACATTTGATCTGTCATCAGGCTGTCAAACACGTCAACACAGCTATTGTCAGGTTAAAAACACAGCTCTGTAAAATATGTCATGCGTAATACACGCTTGGGCGATCATGTATCTTTCGATACATGATTGATGAGGCAGATTTTTCCCCGCAGTAGTTGCCATTTCTTTCTGCGGTAGACCAGTTGCCATCCAAAGCTATAGAACCGGGTCTGTCCCGCTATTTACTCATAGCTGGGGGTGAGAGAAGAGGATTCATATCTTTCCCAAGGGTAAGTGAATATGATGGATTTGACTGGAATTCGAACTCTGCGAGCCGCTATCCATTACTCCACCGTTGCTTAAAAAAAAACAAAAATAAAAACAAAAAAACAGCAACTGTCGGGTTAAAAATGCATTTCTGCGATATTTTAAATTTAAAATAAATAATATTTATTTCAAATCAGATTAATTAAAATTTAAATAAGCTAATATTCCTCAAATTAACTTTCAGAAAATTTTATTTTATTTTTAATAAAGAGAATTACGTATGCGATGAAAGATGTTTAAAATGGATGCTAATCAGCTATTTAAAAAAAAAATCCTTCCGGTAAATTTAAATTAGTTTTTTTAAATACAGCAAAGTATTTTGCTTATTGAAAATATTAAATTTAATCCATTAATTTGAAATTAAAACTACAATAAAAGCTTAAAAAAAGACTTTTCATTAAAAAAAAAATAATTTTGAACTTAAGGTATCGCATTTTTTTTTCTTGTGGCGGTCCTTAGTTTAGTGTGATTCGTGTAAACTATGGCAGAAAGAGTAAGGAAGTGCTAGACTATTTAACATCTTCAGCAATGGAATGAATATATCAGTTCCACTTATTTTTTTAAGCATTTCACCCCAAGCAAGGTGGGATGTTACTAGTACGCAAGGGGTTACTGAGTGGGAGCGAGGGTAAAGAGGCGGGATGGAGGAAAGGAGGAAGAGAAGGACAGGGAATAGGTCAAGGCATCTGTAGATATCAATTGACATTACATTTGAATAGTTGGAGATTATAGCTATCAGGGAACCACAGACGAGAGGTGCGAGACATGAAGCTATTGGAGCAGAAGAGACGGCCACATTTAACCGTCTCGACAAAGGGTGGGATCGTGATGCCAGCCTAGTAGCACGCTTAAATTCATGCAGTCTGGGTACTAGCAAAAGTAGCTCGTCGGAGCAGTTACCGTGAAATTATTGGTAGAAAAGACAGAGGGAGGCGACGGCACGTCTGTAAGAGAGAGGGACTGTAGACAAGATGCCAGATCAGGACCAATCACATTGCTTATCCGTCTCTGGATCTTGTCGAGGACCTTAAGGCGAGCAGCGGGAGCACCAGACCAAATATGGTAGCAGTATTCCATGCAAGGGCGAATGGTTGATTTATAGATTTGAAGGATGGACTCGGGCGAGAAAAACTTTTTGGCACGGCACGGAACCAACTTGACTTGCGGTGGATGCAGCTTTTAATTCAATGTATGTTATGGTTCGGTTCCTTGTACCACGGTGATAGTCCAAGGTAGAACCAATAAAGAAGAACTCGAATACGGATATGGAATAACACAGATATATTCCAAAGAGGAATATATACAGAGAAGTAGAAAGTGTTAGTGTTATGGTCCGGTTCCTTGTACCACGGCGATAGTCCAAGGTAGAACCAATAAAGAAGAACTCGAATACGGATATGGAATAACACAGATATATTACAAACAGGAATATATACAGAGAGGTAGAAAAGGTGTTAGTACGAACAATCAGGTTTAGTAGTAATTGTCTGAACGCGACTCTGTTTCGGACTGCCTCTGACTCGACTGACTGACTCGCTCGCTCTGACTGACTGACAGACTCCTGACGGGCTTCACTCCAGACTTCAGACTGAACTCTAGACTTCAGACAGAACTCTGGACTTCAGACGGAACAGTATTTAGTCACCCTCCCACAAGGGCATCATGCGGCACAAGGCCGGTTTAACGTGAGATCTCCGAGCCCGTGGGATCTCCGAGCCCGTGGGATCTCCGAGCCCGTGGGATCTCCGAACATAAACGGGTTCAGGGTCGGTTTACCTCGTCGAAAGAGACTCCGCCTTTCGGCGTAGCCTCGTTCGGGTTCCTCCCCGCCCGAAGGGAGAGAGTTCAACCGATCAGCCGGTCAGCCGGTCGCCCGACTTCGGACTCAACTCCCTGCTTCCTCTTGAGGCGCACTATTTATTACGTATGGAATAGTCCGTTATGTTATTATGGGTAAAGCCCCTAACAATGTAATTGTTCCATCTCAGGTCAGCGAACAGTGTGAGACCAAAGAGTCGTAAAGAGGTGATCATGTGGAGTTGAGCATCAGATATTCTGATGGAAAGCAGGGATGGTTCACTGTGGTGAGTAATAGATAGCAGTTTTGTTTTAGAGACATTAAAGTTAACCAACCAATTCCTGCTCTAGTCTACAACCGATTTGCGTACTTAATGTCTGGAATTAACTTGAGACCCAACAGACGGTCAAAACGTAGAGCTTTTTGGGGCCCGCAATAGTTCATCGTATCTAGAGAAAACTCAGGGTGTGAATGCTGAGGACGAAACGACACCAGCCGTTTTTTTTTGAGATCCTGAATTTTAACCAATTGTGATGTGTTTTCTCAGGGAGGCCTTGTGCCTTGAGCGTCAGTAGGAACTTAAAACTTAACTCAGACCTCAAGTAGAAACTCTTACATACGATTCATCGTCAAAGATGCTGGAGAAATGGTTGGTTCATTTACAAGAGGTAGATCAGGCAGAAAATGGAGAACCGCTGCCATATATGGCCAGAAACGGATCAGTCTTCATCTTCTAGTCTCGATAGAGCGCCAAAGTGTCTCCGCGTCCTTGTGGGTGATGGATTATTTTCCACCCTACAACCTCTTTCCCACAGACGAAAACATCACAAGCCACTCGTTCCCCACTTTCATGCAAAGTGTTCATTCCTTAGTTTCACCAGTTCTAACCATCACAGTTAAAACCTACCCTGCCACGCCCATTGTAGCGAACCACCCTCATTCTCTTCGTATTCCTTTGGTGAGATGTAAGTTCCACCCGGGTAGGATCTTACCACGAATCGCTGCTTTGTGAAAAAGACTCCCAAGAGGATGCTTCAACGATTAATAAAATCTTAACCTTCTGAAGTGTTGGGGCGATCGTTATCATTCCGAAATATCCGTGATGAACTGTGCCCCTTACCTCATACTTTGTAACCTTCTATCTCGAGTGGCTCTTGTGATTTGTAAAAAAATTTAAATAACGAACAACCTAAGAATGATGAAGTGCTATATATATATATATATATATATATATATATATATATATATATAAGGAAGAAACTCAGATAGATTATAACAGACAGGGATATATATATATATATATATATAAGGAAGAAACTCAGATAGATTATAACAGACAGGGATATATATATATATATATATATATATATATATATATATATAGATAGATAGATAGATAGATAATGAATAGACAAGGATAGATAGATAGATAGATAGATATTGAACAGGTCGAGATAGATAGATAGATAAAGAATAGACAATGATAGATAGATAGATAACGAATAGACAAGGATAGATAGATAGATAGATAGATAGATAATGAACAGGCCGAGATAGATAGATAATGAATAGACAAGGATAGATAGATAGATAGATATTGAACAGGTCGAGATAGATAGATAGATAAAGAATAGACAAGGATACATAGATAGATAGATAGATAGATAGATAGATAGATAGATAACGAATAGACAAGGATAGATAGATAATGAATAGGCCGAGATAGATAGATAGATAGATAGATAATGAACAGGCCGAGATAGATAGATTGATAGACAGATAGATAAAGAATAGACAAGGATAGATAGATAGATAGATAATGAACAGGCCGAGATAGATAGATAGAT
>OZ010603.1:80247121-80259621 GCA_963932145.1 Acanthosepion lycidas
GATTGTTGGTGAATGATAGAAACTGAAGGAAACTCGCAAGCCGTTGGACGTACGCTCACTCTTCAAGAGTGCTCTTCACTTGTTGGCCTTGTGCTAAACTAGGTTTAGAGTAGAAATATCTGTAAAGAGAGATTGTTGCTGAGTGATGGTTACTAAGGAAATCTTGCAAGCCGTTATACGTAGGTTCACACTCGAAGAGTACTCTTCACTTGTTGATCTTGGGCTAGACTATGTTTCGAATTGAAATATTTGTACAGAAAACTTTTTGGAGAAGATTGTTACTAAGGTAATCTCGCAACTTACGTTCACTCTTCAAGAGCGCTCTTTACTTGTTGGCTTTGGGATAGACTAGGTCTAGCGTAAAAATATCTGTAGAGAGAGCTTTTTGGAGAATCATGGCTATTAAGGTAATTTTGCAAGCCGCTGCACATAGTTTCACTCTACAAGAGTGATCTTTACTTGTTGGCTTTGGGATAGACTATGTTTAGATTAGAAATACCTGTACAGACAGCTTTTTGGAAAAGATTGTTACTAAAGTAAATTCGCAAGCCGTTTTATGTAGGTCCCCACTACAAGGGTGCTATTCCGTTGTTGGCCTTCAGATAGACAATGTTTAGAGTAGAATGATGTGTACAGAGAGCTTTTTGGAGAATGATGTCAAGTAAAATAATCTTGCTAACGGTTTCACGTAGTAACGCACGACAAGAGTTCTTTTGAGTTTTTGACCTTGTTATAGACAAGGTTTAGAGTAGACATATCTGTAAAGAAAGCTTTTTGGTGACGAGTGTCACTAAAGTAATCTTGCATGCCGTTGCACGTAGATTCACTCTGGTTAATCTTCAGTTGTTGGCCTTGTGGCAGACTACATTTATATATAAAGAGCAACTCCCTGGGTGTAATTTTTACAAAATTATATCGAATCCCGTTTTGAATATGTTCTGTGTGGGTTTTTGACTGTATCCTTCTGGTTAACCAGTATAAATATGGTAATATGGATATTTGCAGCTTGAGTGTTAATGGGTAACGTTGTTATATATATATATATATATATATATATATATATATATATATATATATATATATATATATATATATATATATCAGCTCTTACAACAACAACAACATATATATATATATATGTTGTTGTAAGAGCTGATATATATATATATATATATATATATATGCTCTTACAACAACATATATATATATATATATATATATATATATATATAAGCTCTTACAACAACAACAACACACACACACACACACACACATATATATATATATATATATATATATATATATATATATATATATATATATATCGGGTGTGACAGTATGCGATAATTTTCCATCTCACAAAATGTTTAATATCTAAAAAATATCACTTAATTGATTTACTTTTTCCAGGTTTTCTGGTGGGACGTTTAACCATCTTGGCACAATTTATCGTAAGAATCACTGAAAAGCTCTTCGAGTTGTTAAGCTAGAAAGAGAACAGTTTAAAATAGTTTTGTGTGAGACTATTGTCTTCCCAAATGAACATCGTTGAGTTAAAAAACGAACATTCCGGCCTTCAGTAATGGTACCAACATTCATACTCTGGCTTCCATCTCCAAAGTCCATTCAAGGACCATCTCTGCAAAACCCTTTGAGTTGTTAAGCTAGAAAGAAAACAGTTTAAACTTGTTTTGTGTCAGCCTCACTGGCTTTCAAAATGAGCAATGGAGAGAGGAAAATTATAATTTAGGCTTTCAGTAATGATAGCAACATTCATATTCTGGCTTCCATCTTCAAAATCCATTCAAGTACCATCAAGAGAACGGTGAATAATTCCAAAAATAGGGAACACTAGAGAAGAGATCTGGATCAGGAGATTACAACAGCAAGAGAGATCATCATTTCAACTTAGAGCTAAATACATTAATATTGTTCAAAGTAGAGTTCAACAGTGTTATAAAAGCCTTGGATATTTCCAGTAAGATATATTTAATCATTTTAAAGATACAACAGTTCAAAGCTTAATTGGACAATTTTGCTGTCACACCCACTATCTATCTATCTATCTATCTATCTATATATATATATATATATATATATATATATATATATATATATGATATTTTATTTCGCAAAACCAATACTACGGTTTCGTTTCATCCAACCAAACGGTTTCAACAATAAATGGATTAAAAAGAAATATTTTTCCAGGAACAGGCAAAAAGAAATATTTAAACGTGAAATATGCTTTAAAATAAAGATTCATTATGGGGGAAAAGGAAAGAGAAACGAGAAGAAAGAGAAACATATATATATATATATATATATATATATATATATATATATATATATATATGTCTAGAGAGATATAAAGGCGTAATATAGAAAGGGAATCGTTCTGGAAGAAAGCAGACAGGTTGACCTATTTTCACCGGATGTGAGATGTAAGGTAGAGAGTATATCTTCAATAAAGAACAGAGGAAAGAGACAAAAGAAAGAGAGCAAAGGAAAAAATTGAATATATTCAAAAACTGTCTGTAAAAGCATGTAGTTATTTATGACATCAATACCTATTTAATTTTAAAAATAGGCGATAATTGAAAATATAGTAGTAAAATAACTAATAAAGAATAATTTTTCAAATAATTATATAATAATTTAAAAAATTCAAGAAAAACATATAAAAATATGTAAAAAAATAATAAATTGATAAGAAAAAGATCACTTTAATTGAATAAATATAAGATTATGTAGATACACATGAACCTACATACATAACCATACATATACATACATACATCTATATACGTATAAATACATACCCACACGTATATACGTATAAACATACGTATAATATGTAATTTTAAATAAGGATCGCGTCATTCAGTGGATTGTTAGTAAGTTAATGCTTATATTAAGTCTGTTAGCGAAGAGAATTTACATTAATTTCATTAATATTACTAATTGATTCATTTTATGATTACCTTTTTATTAATATAAAATATATGCTGGCTAATATAATAAGTTTATGAAAAACAATTGATCTGCAGTACGAAATTCCGGGAAAAAAATAAGACATATCACTTTATTAATTGGATAGATAGATATGAAGAGAATTAGATAGATAGATAGATAGATATGAAGAGAATGAAATAAATACATAGATAGATAGATAGATAAGAACGGAATGAGATAGATTAATAGATATGAAAAGAATTAGATAGATAGATAGATTGATATGGAAAAAGGGAGCGATAGATCGATGGATAGATGTGAAAAGAATGAAATATATATATATATATATATATATATATATATATATTTATATATATATATATATATATATATATGTATGTATATATATATATATATATATATATATATATATATATATATATATATATATATATATATATTAGACTTGAACGGATTAAGATCACAGTGATCGAGGAACCATCTTCTCGTGAATCTGTCCCATAGTGTAATAGCTCTGGAGAAGACTTTGTCTAAGTGGAACTTCTTCATTACCAATGGAATATGAAGGGAATGTGGATGATTCAAACGTGGATACTTGACATGGCGTGTCTTGATTTCGAATGTCAGGACAGGTGGACCTAAGGTTTGTGGCTTATCTGAACATTTGCCATGAAAGTAACCATAGAATAGCTAGAGGCGTGACGTTTTTGCTCGCATGGCCTTTTTCATAACTCTCCTTGTGCCAGACTAGGTTGACATTAGAAGTATCTGCATAGCGCGCATGTGAATTTCTGACGTTGTCTCGCAAGTCGTTGCTCGTAAGTTTAGTTTGAGCCAGACAATGTTTATCTTAGAAATGGGAGTGCCTGCTGGAAATCGACTGTTCCTAAGCGCTCTTCATTTTTATCCCTGTGTCAGACGCATTTTTATTTTTTTAGAAAATATTTGTACCGAGCACCTGACGGAGAGTGGCAATTTTATAAATTCAAAGACAGGTCTTCAAATATTGTATTGATGCAAAATTGTTGTTTAGTCGGATGACACCCGAACAGTGTTAATGTTTGCAGCTATTTCTATATCACACCTGTTTGCCTCATCCTAAACGTTGATAAATGGACATTCTTCATCTGCTAATTACGAGAAGGAAGAAATTGACAGGTGGTCTCTCTCTCTCTCTCTCTTTTGCACTTTCAAACACACACACACACACACGAACAAATACTAAAGACAGTTCCCGATTCTGACATGATCTTAGTTCGAGCTTTTCAATAAAAGACAAATGTGTTTACTTCTAGGCTAACCTGCACGTTTTTACCCGAGAGCCATTAAAAGATACTTTCATATTCACAATAGCGGTAATGAGACACAAGGTTAAAGGCGGGAAAAAGAAATTAAAAAAAAATACATCTTTTGCATGAAGTTAAGTAATGAGAAAGACACAGGATTAGCCAATTAGACCCCAGGGTTAAATTAATAACATATCTTGTCGCATGGATTATTGCCAAACTCATCTGGGATTTCATTTCAGAAATTCCTAGTGTGTCGTTCCCGTTGTTTTAACCCAGGGGTGGGGTGGGCGGTACTGGTGACAGGAGCTGGTGGCCGTGGTGTATTTTTTTATTTGTGTTTGAATTGATAAAAATACACATTCGAAATTGTCATAATATAATTACCAGCCGTCAATAAAGTATTTTAGACGTTATATATATATATATATATATATATATATATATATATATATATGTGTGTGTGTGTGTGTGTGTGTGTATGTATATACCCCTGACGAGTGGACAGAGCGATTACCGGAGGATCCATCTATAAAACCCTGGAGTCGGGATGCTGAAGGTAACATCAATTAGCTAAGTGACAAATCTATTCCTTGTATTAATTCTTGCTCTCTCTCTCTCTCTCTCTCTCTCTCTATATATATATATATATATATATACACACACACACACACACATATATATATATATATATATATATATATATATATATATAATTCTGTCCTCAATTCACGCATGAACTCAAAACTAATAATGAAATCCCCTTCCTTGATATATTGATAGACACAAATATAATAGGCTCAATTGGGCACCGGCTATGAGAAAAAGAGCAACATGACGCAATTCACTCCGCGAGAAATTTGGAAACGGCTTGATGTACTGCTTGGCATTCGCACCGGAAGCCTCAATACGAACATTTTAGATTTTTTGGGTGCCAATCTGAGGACAGTGTGAAGGATTTGGAGGGGAAAAAAATGAAAATGCTCCATAAGTTTAATGGTGATTACCAAGGTACGGCATCTCGAAAAACTCTGATCGTTATTATAAGAAAAGAACACCCGAATTTGTTGGTGAGTACCTCAGACGCAACACAGAAGACTACATGAAATCCCTTGAGGAGATTATGCTTCCCTAGGTGAAGAGGGTTGCTGTTGGAAGACCCTATATCTGGTGACAGGACTCAGCCCCATGTCGCACAAGCAGGATTTTGACCATATTTGCCGTAGTCTCTGAATATGGAATCCAGTGAAGTCCGTAATCTTTTCAAGATCAGAGGTTGGCAGTGTAGATTCGGAGAAAGTAGCGGCTGTTAATTCTTTAAGTCTTCGATATCAGGTTGGCAGTGGAGATATTTTGGGAGAAAAAACAAAATGGCTGCCTTTATACACGTCGCATTGAATATTTTGAGCTTTCTGATTGGTTAACACTTCTATTGGTGGACTATAAAATGAGTCAGCTCATTTTGGCTAGCTCACTAGTACTTACAGGGTACCCCCAAAACTGAAAGACTGGATAAACCAATCATGGTTGTCAGACAATTTCTTCCACATCACCTCTTACATCCGGCCACATAATTCCCCAGACTGAAACCCTCTTGATTATTATGTCTGGGGCGCAGTTGAGTGAGAGACCAACAAAACTCACTATAGCACCAAATATGTTACGTTGCTAAAGATGAAGGTAAATGATGTTCCCTGCATCACTTAAAATCTGTCCCTCGTCAGTCATGTGTCGGAAAGATACATGATCGCCTAAGCGTGTATCACGCATTACATGACTGACGACAATTTTTCTAATCACCGTAGTAGGTTGCTGTTGATAGCAGAAAAGAATCTCTTCTAATGTTACCATATCTGAACAGGCATCGCCCTCTCTGGGATGAAAGGGCGATGCTGTTCAGATATGGTAACATTAGAAGAGATTTTTCTGCTATCAAAGAACTAATCGGTTGATTCGAACAAATTAAGTAGTCAGTCAGTTATGTACCATGCGTGATACACGCTTAGGCGATCATGTATCTTTCGACACATGACTGACGAGACAGATTTTTTCCCGCAGTAGGTTGCCATTTCTTTCTGTGGTAGACCAGTTGCCATCAAAGGCTATAGAACCCGGTCTGTCCTGCTATTTACCTATAGCTGGGTGGGGGGGAGAAGAAGAGGATTCATACCTTTCCCAAGCATATTATCACGTAAATGAATGTCAGTCAGTTATGTGCCATGCGTGATACACGCTTAGGCTATCATATATCTTTCGATACATGACTGACGAGGCAGATTTTTTCCCGCAGTAGGTTGCCATTTCTTTCTGCGGTAGACCAATTGCCATCGAAGGTTATAGAACCCGGTCTTTCTTGCTATTTTTACCCATAGCTGGGAGAAGAACAAGAGGATTCATAACTTTCCCAAGGTTATTAGCACATAAGTGAATGTAATGGATTCGACTGGAATTCTAACTCGGCTCTCTGATTCCTCCACCGTGCCCCCCATGCTATCCTCTAACTTTAAAAGAGCCAGAATAGACGGAAAATGGAGTACCGTTGCCATAATTGGGCGGGAGGTGTGCAGTTCCTACATTCCAGTCTTGATATAGTTTAAAAGAGTCTCCGAGTCCTTGTGAGAGAAGAATTATTTTCTACACTCCAACCACTAAGACAGAAGTGCTAGGTCTGACCTTCTTGGCTAGGACCCGCCATGCCACTTATATAGAAACAACCCCCATATTCTCTTCGTATTCCATCGTCGAGAAGGTCCACTCAAACAGCTTGTTCCTGTGAACCAGTGTTCTATGGAACAGACTCCCAAGATGATGTTCCCCTGTCAATGCAATATTAACCTTTTCATTATCTTCCCCTCCTACTCGCCCTACACATACTTTGTATCTCTCCTCATTCTCACCGAGTATTTTAGGCTTAAATCTCAATTAATATTTTCATTTTTTCTATCTCCTCTCGTTTGTTAGAAAAAAAATTGTGTTTGTTTATTTATGTAAGACTGTTTCGTAATATATCTAATCTGGCTTCCATCTTCAACGTCCATTTAAGAACCATCAAGAGAACGGGGATAAAAGTATTGAAAAGTGGAAGCGGTATAGAGGAAAACTGGATCAGGAGGTAACAACAGCAACAGGGATCATCATGTCAACTTAGAGTTAAAGGGATCAATTAGAAAAGATCCAACTTAATCTATAAGACGCTTATCACGTGAGAGAAGAGTTTGGTCTATGACAGTCCAAAGAGCAGTGAAAAAATTGAAAATTTAATTGTACGTGAGACGTGTGAGGCACCATTTTACTCCAGGACAGAACGTTAGAAGGTTAGGGAGAGCGAAGATCATCTTCAATGAATTTGAAAATGATCCCGGAATAATAAAAATAATAATAATAATAATAATAATAATATATATATATATATATATATATATATATATATATATATATATATATATATATATACACGAGGGTCATTCAATAAATAAGGTGAATTTTTCGGTATAAGGACTTCTAATACAGATAGAAGGTTACTTTTTTTTTTCAACGTAGTCTCCCAGCACTGTCACACACTTTTCCCATCTGTGTACAAGTTTCCGTATTCCCTCAGCGTAAAAAATTTTGGACTTTGGACCAGTCGCTCACAACACTTTTGACTTCATTGTCACTTTTCAACTTCGTGCCTCTCATGAACGCTTTCAAGGGACCAAACAGGTGAAAGTCTGAAGGGGCAAGGTCTGGGCTGTAAGCGGGGATGAGGGAGCAGTTACCAGCCCAGCTCGTTGATGGTCTGCACCGTTTGGGCTGCTGTGTGAGGCCTTGTGTTTTCGTGATGCAAGATGACTCCTTTTGACTGATGACCCCTGCGTTTTTTCTTTATGCCTTTCTTGACCTGCCTCAGCAGTTCACAGTAGTTCTTCTGTCAGACTGAATGAGGTCATTGACTGATTCGATCACCTCAGGAGACCTCACTTCTGTAGCCCTCCCAGGCCTGTCTTCATCCTCAACATTGCTCCGTCCTTCTTTAAACAATTTAGCCCACTTGTAGATATTTTTTGGCTGAAACATGTGGCACCATACACAGTTGACATTCTCCTCTGAATATCAACTGGTTTGCACGCTTCGGCAACCAAATCTTGATAACTGAGCGCTGTTCAATCCTGGAGCATGCTTCTTGGTCGGCCATCTTTGTTAATCGCAAAAACTCAAAGTTTTTTTTAATCTGCAAAAGAAATTAAATCCATATGAAAAAGAAGTAAAACGAAAAAATAAAAAATAAAAAATGTAAGCTTCTATCTGTATTAGAAGTCCTTATATCGAAAAATTCACCTTATTTATTGAATGACCCTCGTATATATATATATATATATATATATATATATATATATATATATATATATATATAGAGAGAGAGAGAGAGAGAGAGAGAGAGAAAAGTTGCAAATTAAAAAAATAATGTTTTTTATGAAAGTATTTATTTATATATATATTTGATATTTCAGATTGACCTCAATCTTTCTTCAGAAATAACTGTTTGTTACAAATAAATTAAAATTATTGTTTGTTTACAAGTAGCGTCCGTCGCGTGACGCGGACATCACGTGATATGGAACGCCACTGTGTTTGAATATTCCTAATGTAAATCTAACTGTAGTAATATTTTAGATGTTTAACAAAATTAAAATTTTTTTTAACTATATCTAAAATGATGTTTAAATATTGAAATATTTATAAAGATTTAAATTACCCAAGTCTTTATTTAACCCTAGTTTATATGTATTTAATTTTAAAATCCAGTATTTTTCTTTTTTCATACTTCTACAATTCACTCTCGTGTGACGTCATGAGATGCGGTGCGATTTTCGCTTCTAGCGTCTTATATGCGCGTGTTTATCGTTGCTTAGAAATCATCTATGTAAACAATGACAGACTATCATCACTGTCTTGTCCGTATATTGCTTAATATGTTGTAATTGACATCTTTGATAATGGCTTAAGTAAGCCGAAAGCTTAGATTGTATTAAAAAATATGGATCACTATTGTGAATTTCTTTCTTCGTTCAACGATAATGTTATTAAACTTATCAGATGTTACGAAAAAAAATTACATTAAATAAATAGACAACACTTGTCTATATTATTTAATGAAGCGTGTATCTATCTATCTATCTATCTATCTATCTATCTATCTATCTATTTGAACCTAATTTCAATCCTTCGTGAGCTTCCAATCCTTAGCTATGATTAATTAATGATGAATATGTCATTTTCGTTTATGATCGATATCATCCCAAGTTAAAATTTACAAGCTGTTAATACATTCTTATTGCTCAAAGTAGAGTCCAATAGTGTTATAAAACCTCAGAGAATTCCAGTAAGATATCTTTAATCAATTCTAAGATAGAACGGTTCAAAGCTTAATCTAACAATTGGACAAATTTGCTGTTACACGATTTGGACAATCTTGCTGTTACACTCGGTATGTGTGTGTGTGTGTATGTGTGTGTGTGTGTGAAATCTTAAGCGTTTTATATTCCTTTTGAGGATCTTTTCTGTTAATTCACCCGAAATAATGTAAATGTACTTATCACGAATATTAATTCACCCCAAGAAATTATAAATTTTAAATTAAAATTTGTCTTTTTATTAAATTTTTCGCACGCTTTTGAAATTTTCGATCAAAATTGGTTTACATTGCCATGAAGTTGCTGGAGTGAATGCAAAATTACGAAACTAAGGAGAGTGATGTTTTCGCTTTTTGCATAGAGTAGATATTCTCCCTTCGTTGATGAAATTATGTCGGATAGATGGAAAGGATTAACATCTTTCAAGGATGATCCCAATTATATTCATCTGGCTGTAAATCACAGTATGGATTACGTTGACCCAGAAACATCAATTCACACGAAAACAGTCGAAAGTATCTGGCGGAACGCCAAAATGAAGAATAAATTCATGTTCGGGACTCGTCGTAGCCTGATAGATTTTTATGTATTAGGTTGGTGCAAAAATTATGACGTAATAATGTCGTTTTTTGACGTTAGAAAATACGTCAAAAAACGACATTATTACGTCATTATTTTTGCACCAACCTAATATCTTAGTTCCTTTGGAGAAGTAAGGCAACAATAACAATGAATGTATCTTTTAATATATTTCATAGAACATTTTTGAATTTTGGTGTAAATTTTAGTAAATATAAGTTCTTTTTATTTTGGGATGAATTAATAGAAAAGATCCTAAGTGCCAAAAAAGTAACATCCCATAATATTCCAAATACGAAAGTGAGGCTCGGAGTGAATAATGTCAGTTTTTAAGGAAATAAAATTTTCTTATTGAATTCTTTCTTTGGAAAGTTTCTTAGTTATTAAAGGAGTTTCTTGTATGAAAACCAAATTTATAATTCATTTATTCGGATCAAAATTTACTTTGCTAGTGGCATGATAGACTCTTCTTATTTGCGTGAGTTTCTTTGGAGGCATGAGTTGAAAAATAACAATGAATATATTTTGAAGAAATTTTAAAAGACATTTCTGAATTTTGATGTAACTTTTAGTAAATATAAATTCTTTTTATTTTGGGTTGAATTAAAATAAATCTCTGATATCATTAATACACATGTAAATTAAATTAATTTAAACTAATTAAAGAGGAAGAGAACAATTTTTTTTTTTTTTTTTGTCGAGGCTCGTACTCACGCAATTAAAATTTCAGGTAGATTCGAAGAAATTCTTAGAATAATCCCTCAGTAAAAAAATTAAATAGATATGGCGAAAGAACACATTTAAAGAATGTTTTATGTATTGTGTGCCAGATAGGACAGCCTCCACATTTTTGGGCACAATCTGAAACTGTATTTTACCTGGGATTACAATTATGTCGGATTGTTGGAAAAGGATAAATATCTTTCAAGGATGATTTCAATTCTATTCATCTGATTGTAAATCACAGATCCATCAGCGCAAACAATCGAAGGTGCTCGGTGAAACGCCAAAATAAAAAATAATTTCATGTTTGGGACTCATCGCAGCATGATAGACTCTTCTTATTCGTGTGAGTTCCTTTGGAGATATCAGGGGAAAATAACAATCAATGCATTTTCTAACAAATTTTATCGGGCATTTCCGAATTTTGGTGTGAATTTAAGTATATATAAATTCTTTTCATTTTGGAGTGAATTAATATTTTCGGTTGAATTAAAAGAAAAGATCTCTGATATCATTATGTGCATTGATCCACATGTAAATTAAATTAATTTAAACTAATTAAAGAGGAAGAGAACAAACTTTATTTTTTTTTTTACCGAAGCTCGTAGTCACGGAATGGAAATTTCAGGTAGATTCGAAGAAATTTTTAGAATAATCCTGCAATAAAAAAATTAAATAAATATGGCGAAAGAACATATTTAAAGAATGTTTTATGTATTGTGTGCCAGATAGGACAGCCTCCACATTATTGGACACGATCTGAAGCTGTATTTTACATGGGACTATGATTATGTCGGATTGTTGGAAAGGGATAGACATCTTTCAAGGATGATTTCAATTCTATTCATCTGACTGTAAATTACTGTATGAATTTCGTTGACCCAGAATCATTAGCTCACACGTAAACAATCGAAAGGACCTGGCGGGACGCCAAAATGAGAAATAAGTCCATGTTCGAGACTCATTGCAACATAATAGACTTTTATTTGTATAAGTTCCTTTGGAGACGTAAGGCAAAAATAATAACGAATTCAGTTTTTAACAAATTTTATCGGACATTTCTGTTAGGTTGGTGCAAAAATAATGACGTATTAATGTCGTTTTTTGACGTGTTTTTTAACGTCAAAAAACGACATTATTACGTCATTATTTTTGCACCAACCTAATATATTTTGAGGTGAATTTAAGTAAATATAAATTCTTTTTATTTTGGGGCGAATTTATTTGGGGTGGGGAGAATTAAAAGAAAAAGATCACATGGAAATTATTAGGTTGGTGCAAAAATAATGACGTAATAATGTCGTTTTTTTACGTATTTCTTAACGTCAAAAAACGACATTGTTACGTCATTATTTTTTGCACCAACCTAATAGATTAATTTAAACTAATTAAAAAAGAACAGAAGAAACATTAATTTTTTTACCGACCCCCGTACTCCCGCAATTAAAATTTCAGGTAGATTCGAGGAAATTCTTAAAATAGTCCCGCAGTAAAAAAAAAAAAAATTAAATAAATATGGCGAAAGAACAGATTTAAAACAAGC
>OZ010603.1:80264621-80274621 GCA_963932145.1 Acanthosepion lycidas
CGCCAATATTAGCTTTTGTACCTAAGCACATTTTATTCTTTAGGAAAGAATATTTTTAAGCGAAGTGATAGATTGGAATTTAACATAGACGAAAGTCTCGGCCAATATGTGCTCTCTCTCATTACATAATTATCTGTTGCCATAGCCTATCTATCTATCTATCTATCTATCTATCTATCTATCTATCTATCTATCTATCTATCTATCTATCTCAGTCTGTTCATATCTATCTATCTATCTATCTATCTATCTATCTATCTATCTATCTATCTATCTATCTATCTATCTATTTCAGTCTGTTCATATCTATCTATCTATCTATCTATCTATCTATCTATCTATTTTATCTATCTATCTATCTCTATCTATCTATCGTCAGTCTATTCATATCTATCTATAGTCTGTTACTATCTATCTATATATAGTGTGTTCGTATCTATCTATCTCAGTCACTTCCCATTTATCTATTTCAGTCTACTCATATCTATCTATCTATCTATCTATCTATCTATCTATCTATCTATCTATCTTGCTTTTCACGTGTATCCGTTCATACATAGTATTAAATTCGGTGACATTTAGCAAAGCATCCAACTTATATTGTTTTTGTTTAAGGTGCAGTAAAACCAGATATTCTTGAACGATTCTATGCGACGCAAGTATATATATATATATATATATATATATATATATATATATATAATTTCTAATTGCAAAAGTTTGTTTCTGAATCTTTTCTGTACCGCATGTTTCTCCCCTAATCGATTTCTTTTCTCCGTATTTTCGTTATTTAATACCCGTAACTTACTCTGGTCCAAATTCAAATTGACTGAGCTGTAGGCAGATTGTGTTGCATCCGAAGAAAGCTCTTGTAACCTCAGCGAATCAAATTTTTTGTCGGGAAAGAAATGATTTACATCTTCTAGTTGTATTAAGTACAATTTACGCTGTCGTAAAGAGGTCGTACTTTAGTTATTTCATTGTGAACATATTCTATCCTTTACTTCCCTTTCAACTGCTGGGATCTTTTGACGAGTGGACGGAGCGTATGCTGGCGTGTTCGTCTACGAAACTCTAATGTCGGGATGCTGAAGATAACATCAATCAGCTAAGTGACACATTTTATATTTTGCATATATATATATATATATATATATAAGGTGTCCATAAAGTTCATATGCACTTTAAAAAATTTATAACTTTATTTATATTTGCGATAGAAATAAGCTGTAAAAAATGTTATAAAGTTTAATGTACCTAGTTTTAAGTATAGCTAAAATAACTAATGTGATTTCAGGCATTACTGTAAATCAGTTGGCAAATGTTTTCCGTGAACTGCAAAATCGTATTACCCTTTGTATTGCTAATGATGGAGGACATGTGGAAACTTAAATAAAATTTCAATAAAACCTTAAAAAATATAGATTTACTTCGTGATAATACTTTTTACAGATTATTTCTATCGCAAGTACAAGCTATAATTTTTTAAAGTGCACACGAACTTTATGGACACCCTATATATATATATATATGTGTGTGTGTGTGTGTGTGCATGTATGTATATTTTAAAAAGAAGAGATAAGACGCAAACTTTTTTGGTTGTAATGTGTTTCTTTTAAAATATATGTTATATTTTATTTTCTATAATTTTGCTAGACATGTTTGCTACAAATGTGTTTCTTGGATTGGTGGTAAGAAAGTTCTTCTGCTTCAAATGTAATAAAACAATTAAGATTGGTCCGAGAAAGGGTGTGGGAAGTTATCTGTATTCTTGTATCACTAATACCCACCCACAAAAGAGAATGTTTAACATCGAAAACCATAATGAAAGTTAATTTATTTTACCAAAATGTGGAAATAACCAGTGTTTGCCTGAAGAAGGTCACGAGACCGGAAACGCGTGTAGCAAATTTATCGCAAATAAAATATAATATATACTTTTAAAGGAAATCCATATTACACTAAAAACGTTTGCGGTTTCTCTCTTCTTTTTAAAATATACACTTTTTTCTCGTTGGAACATCTATAACCTCTTCCCTACACACACACACACACACACACACACACACACACACACACACATACATATATATATATATATATATATATATATATATATATATATATATATATATATATACCGGGTGTAACAGAAAAATTGTCCAGGTTTTCAGATAAGATTAGCCATCTTGACAGCATTTTTCATATGATTCACTGAAAAACGTTTTGATTTATTCAGGCTATAAAGAGAACAGGTTTAAATCGTTTTGTGTCAGCCCTACTATGTTTTACCAACTGATCAATGGTAAGAGGTAAAAGATCATTCAAACCTTCATTAATGGTACCAACATTCATTCTCTGGCTTCCATTTTCAAAGTCTATTCAAGAAACATCAAGAGAACGAGAAAAAAGGTGCAATAGAAATGGAAACTTGATCAAAACATCACAAGAAGGGAGAGGGATCATCATTTTTAAAGAGATCCCTTACAAAAGATCCAAATAAGACGTTTGGCACATGCAAGAGGAGTTTCGGCTATGACAGTTCAAAGAGCAGTGAAAAAAGACTTTAAAATGAAATCGTACATGAAGCATCAGTGGCACATTGTTACTCCAGGACAGAAAGTTAGAAGGTTAGAGAGGACGAAGATCATCTTGAATAAGTTGCAAAATGATATATATATATATATATATATATATATATATATATATATATATATATATATATATGAACTTTATTTCAATTCTTCATGAGTTCCCGATCCTTAGCTATGATTAATTAATGATGAACATATAATTTTCGTTTATGGCCGATTTCATCACGTTCCTTCTGTTAAGCCTGGAGAGTTAATATACATTCTTATTGCTCAAAGTAGAATCCAATCGGAGTATTCCAATAAGATATCTTTAATCATTTCTAAGATAAAACGATTCAAAGATGTTTTATCTTTGAACAATGGGACAATTTTACTGTTACATCCTGTATATATATATATATATATATATATATATATATATATATATATATATATATATATATCTAAAGAAAAAACAATAGTAAGATATATAATCTGGTGTTCTTATAGATATTTTTATTTTTCAAAATAGTGCTCAATGTAAATTTACAGACCATTAATATTATAAATTAACTGATGTAAAATATGGTTTTTTCGCTACACAGTTCTAACCATGTTTCAAAAATGGAAGCTAAAATCCCCGAATTTAATTTTGTAATTAAATTAAAGTCATTATTTCCATTTCATCCTCAACCATTTCATTCTCAAACGAATTCGCTTGAGGATAAAATGGAACTAATGTCTTTAATTTAATTACAAAATTAAATTCTAAGCTTTTACCTTCATTTTTGAAACATGGTTAGAACTGTGTAGCGAAAAAAACCATATTATAATCAGTTAATTTATTACATACACACACACACACACACACACACACACATATATATATATATATATGTATACATATATATATATATATATATATATATATATATATATATATATATATATATATACAGGATGCAAAAATGGATAAATTGTCGTCTAAATTATATATAGGTACCTACACAACTTATATATTAGGTACCTCTAATAATTATATATTAGGTACCTTCAAACATTTACTAAAAACAGCATGCTGAGAAACAGACCTAAACTTGATAAAAACAATTTTGTTGTCAAAATGTTTATGTTATTATTAAGAAGACAGACCAAAGTAATTTTTTTTATTATTTTATTAAATTTTTGTATTCTTTCTAGCACGTTTAACGGCTGGGCCAAAGATTAATATAGGGATTTTTCAGCGTCGTTTTTGTTGTTGAATCACAATATTTTGAAAATTCTTTCAAAAATCAAATAATTATGAATTAAATTATTTTTTTAAATTGTTTTTAAAAAATCTTGGTAAAAATGATTTTTTTTTTTTAGATCTGTTATCCCTACTTACTTAATTCGAGAAATTAAAATTTCAGGCTCTTCATATACACAAACTTTCAACGCTATAATCAAATAATTTTGTCTAGCGGTTAAATTTCTAACTTGAAGTGTTGAGCACTATTGCGTTGTAACTGACGGGAGTGCCCACTATTTTATATATATGTACTAGCAGCATAGCCCGGCGTTGCCCGTGCTTGATTCAAAAATCGTACGACTCATACAGCAATCGCTATCACTTGACTTAAAATATTTTTGCCCTTCCTTGCCTTTAAAGGAGTGCCCTTTGCCGTGCTGATGTTACTACATGCCTTACTTCTTGCCTATCTCACACTGCGATTTTTTCTAAGCTCCATACTAAACATTAAATCTGTTACGAAAAAAAAAACTAAACAAAATGAACACAAAACGATCAGCTTTAAAAAAGAACTCGTAACTGGATAAACCGAATGAAAAAAGAATGTTAACAACAAATACTTTTTCACACCCAACCCAGTTCTGCAGAATCAGAATCAACGTTGAGTTTAAGCAAGCGAATGAGCCAATTGGAGTAAGGTGCCATGCAGATTTAAATTTTTCCCAATTGTGACGAATGCAGCTATCGATTTTTTGCATGCTAGCATGCTAGTTAACATTCGTGTCAGTCAGCTGTTGGCTCACACGCTGGCCAATAGAATCTCTCTGCCTATTCGTGGCAGCCAGCTACAGGCTCTCACTCTGGCCAGTAGAAAATGGCCGCAAACTACATGAAAACTGCCGTAGAAGCATGAAAAATCGATTATTTCCACTATCGATGGGAGTTGGTTAATACAAAGTCGGTCTTGGCCTTTCCACTAACTTGGAGCATGTACATGTAAATTTTGGTGCAAATGCGTCGAAAACTGCGGCCGTGCATTCGTTACACACACACACACACACACACACACACACACACACACACACACACACACACATCCTGCATTTTATATATATGTATATTTATTAGTACCTCCAAAAAATTTCTAAAATCGGCATGCTTTGATAAAGAAGTCTTTAAAGTTGATAAAACAAAGATTTATCGCGAGAATGTTTATTTTCTTATTAAATAAAAAGACCAAAGTATTTTTTGATTATTTTATTTATTTTTTTAATTTTTTTTAGCACGTTCGAAATTTTAGTTAAAAGTCTTGTCTTTCCTTACATCAGCCGGTGGGATGAAGATTACCATAAAGATTTTTTGTGAAACCCTTTGTTTTGGAAATAGTAGCAAAAATGAAATAATTGTCCGATTTTGATGAAATTTTCACGATTTATTCACAAATGAATGAAATATTTTCTTTTCTCCAACTGTTACCCCCACTTCCTTAAGTTTATGAAATTTTGAGAAATTAAAAATTTCACCCTCTTCATATTTATATTAATTAAAAGCAAGTTTTCTTGCAGAACTGAGATCATCAATTTGTTTTTGTCAAACAGAAATACCATTTACAGAAAATTTGCTCTGAATCGTAAAATAAAAAAATTCAATAAAATTATGACATTATTTAAATACAAAAACTTTTAATTGCTTTTATAAATAAGATATATTAAAGAGATTATTGTCTTAAGAATAAGAAATTTTTCGATGAATAATGAATTTTTCCAAGAATTGTTTTCATTTTTTTAATTTTATTTAGAATAAAATATTAACTTCAAGTGGGCGTCTAGTTAGCAAAGTCAAATTACTGTTTTTAAACTACAAATTTCCTATGGTATAGCCCGTTAGGCTATATGTCGGTTTCGTGTAAAATACAGGTTCGATTCCTGTCGGAGAACACATATTTTCTATAAAATTTCTCGGAAATTCAGGCCCGTAAATGTAATTAGTAATGTTTATTATAAACAGAACATTCACTTAAATATTTAAATCTATAAAAATAACGTATCAACAGAAAATATATTAAAATAATTCTTGGACTTTGTCCATTTCATAACATATGATCTCATTTGTTTACGTCAATATACGCTTTGAGCAGATATGAGCGTTCGGGAGAAATCATGGGAAATTTGTTGTTTAAAAACAGTAATTTGACTTTGCTAACCAGACGTTTTCTCTGTAGTTAAATGCCAGTAAATGTTGTTTAATACTGTTTATTATAAACAGAGCATTCACTTAATTATTTGTATCTATTAAAATAACGTTTAAACAGAAAATATATTAAAATAATTCTCGGACTTTGTCCATTTCGTAGTCTGTAATGTCATTCGTTTGCGTTTTTATATGATTAGAGCAGATGTGATTTAAATCATCAATTTGTTTTCTTCAAACAGAAACATCGTTTGTCGAAAATCTGCTCTGGATCGTAAATAAAAGATGCAATAAAACTAAGACATCATTTAATTAGAAAAGCTCTTGATTGCTTTTATAAATGAGATATATTATGGACAATATTGTTTTAAGAAAAACAGTTTTTTCGATGAATAATGAATTTTTACAAGGATTGTTTTCATTTTTTTAATTTTAATTAGAAAAAATTTATTAAGTTTTGAATCTTTTAAAATTCTGTATTAATTTCAGCCTTTTAGATTTTCATTAAGTGAAAACTATGCTTAATCATAATTGGAAAAGCTTAATGTAAATCATCAAACACAAATATTTAAAAATTATTTTGAATAATTTTTGTATGTGTATGAACAAAAAAGGGAGATAATTTAATTTTTCAGCAAAAAAAACGTCAAAAAACAACAACAACAAAAAAAAAAAAAAAATCCTTCCAGTCAATTTGAATGCATTTTTAAAATACAGCAAAGTTTATTTGTTTATTGGGAATATTAAATTTAATCTATTAACTTGAAATTAAAACTAAAAGCCCCAAGAAAGATTTTTTAAAATGAAAAATTTTAAACTTGAGGTATAGATGAATTTTTTATAGTTACTAATATATATATACATATATATATATATATATATATATATATATATATATATATGTGTGTGTGTGTGTGTGTGTGTGTGTGTATTTTCTCTTGATGATGGCCATGCTGGCTGAAACTAGTCGAGGCATCTAATTGAAATAATAAAAGAAAAAAAGATATTAACATACAACCCAGTGTGTCTGAAAATTTTAATTTGTTAATAATTTTTATTGTTCAACACACACACACAGATACACACACACACATATATATATATATATATATATATATATATATATATATATATATATATATATATATATATATGTACAATATATTCCATCATTTATTGAAAGACGTATTAACGAACACTCTTCTAACAAAGAGATATTCTAGAAATATAAAATGGTTTATAATAAAGATCTTAATGATCGTGATCTTAAATTAAGTTTGTTGAAGATTATAGTTTTTCCAGAAAGAAAAACAGAAACAGGAAAATCATATGATATACATCTCCTTTCAATCAATTAGTTTGTACTAAGTTGGGACACAAGTTTCTAAACTTAATTGATAAATATTTTCCTAAAAGTAATTAAGTAAAAATTTAAATCGGAATACTCTAAAACTTAGCTATAGATGTACTAACAATCTAGAGAAAATAATTAAATCACACAATAATAAAACATTGAAATTATATAACAATAATAACTGTAATGCTAGTACTAATTCTAATTTATCTCGTATAACTAATATATGTAATTGTAGGAGTCCTGACCAATGTCCTTTATCTAACAAATGCTTAACGAAATCACTTGTGTATATGTGTTCTGTTTCATCAATGAAGATCCTGGGATTGCTAAAATATATATTGGTAGCACAAAGAATTCTTTTAAAATACTTTTGTCATCCTGACAACCAAAACATGACTTCATTTTCTAAATATTTTTAGAAATTGAACGAGGAAGAACGCCTAAAGTTAAATGGAAAATTCTCAAAGGAACCAGAACCTGACGGAAGCTTGCTTCCTTTGTCTACAGGAGAAAATGCAAACAATTAAACTCTTGAATAGCGATTACTTATTCAATCAGAGATTTGAAACTACGGTAAATTGCAAGCAAATTAAGGAATTGACTTAACAATCTTGCTAAACTTTATTCTCAATAATCCCTCCTCTTATGTTATATTACCTTTATATAAACATTTTAATCTTATCCTTAGTGATTTATTCTAGATTAAGGTATTAAATAGGTTAGTATTCGTAAATTACTGGTAGTATGGTTAGCCATGAATTGGCTTATAATTATTAGGTTGGTGCAAAAATAATGACGGTTTTTGACGTATTTTTTTAACGTCAAAAACCGTCATTATTTTTGCACCTACCTAATATTTTACGGCCGATATTGATTGATAATAGTTTTTAATTTAAAATTACTATATAAAAGTCATATAAATATTTAAATTTTTTTTTTTATTCTAATTCATAATGTAAGGTCGGTATAGTTAAGTGGTTGTTTTGTTTGTATCTGGTTTTTCTTCTTAAAGTGTCTTTTATTTGCATACTATGTTTAATTTTGTTTAAATATGTGATTTCATTCAAAATGCCATGAAGTTTGAACTGCTACAATGTATCTAAAATATGTTCTATCTTATCACGTTACATTTCTAATTAATTTTGAATTCTCCATCTTAAGGTGTCTTCACTAGTTAAACTGATACCAACAACTCCCCATGTCCTGATCCCTTCTCTTTTCTATTCCTATCTGTAAAATTTGGATATACATCTTCCCTTCTTTTTCCTTTTTGTTTCTTTTCCTTCTCTCTGTAGTAGGGTTAATTTCTATCCCTTTTATAGATTATTTATTCTCTTCTTTTTTTAATTTACTTTTTTTTCTTTCTTTTCCTTTTATGGAATTTTTTTATATATTTGTTTCGTTGATTTATATGGAAAATTTTCAAACATGTAAAAAGAAGTGATGTTTCATAAGTTGTGTTTATAAATAAAATATTTTATTACCACCAATGTTAACCACCTGATATGTCTAAATTAGACATTGAAACAAATGCATTTTTGACGTGGTAACATACATGTTCCAATGTAACAGCTTAATCTACCTTCATCCCAACCGTGCGCCGACAGCTTAGTGGTAGAATATCCGCCTGATACCAATTCAGTCGGGTTTCGATCCTAGCTAGAGGCAACCGGATGTCTAGCCGCACTGATGAGCTGTGATACAGCGAAACAGTCTGTCTGTGGATGATTTTTTTATTATCTTTTAATCTTACTTTCTCTTGAAATAATTTCTAATTAGACTTGAAAGATTGAAAATTTTACTCATCTAGAGATAATCTCAATTTAAATTGAATACTTAGATTTAAATTAAAAAATGTTATTCCGCAGTCATTATTCATGATGTTAAAAATATTAAAATTAATACATTTTTTTTGAAATTTAAACATTTAATTAAACGCCTAACGTTAACTGTAAAATTTAAGAAAAATTTAAATATATATGAATATGGATGCGTGTGGAAATATGTAAATGTATATGTAAGTATTAGGTTGGTGCAAAAATAATGACGTAATAATGTCGTTTTTTGACGTATTTTTAACGTTAAAAAACGACATTATTACGTCATTATTTTTGCACCAACCTAATATTTGTATATGTATTTCCTTATATACCGATGTATATCGATGTATGTGTATGTGGGTATATGTGTAATTGCACATGTACATAAATATATGCATATGTTTTTACGTAAATATATATGTGGTGTATGTATGAAAAACAGTATTTTTTTTTTTACTATTACCTTCAAATCTTACTCGATCTTGATTTGAAACCTAAACTTTAATTAAGAAATATTACCCATCTAAAAATAGATACAAATTAAATTCATGAATTAGACTCAAACTGATAAAAATTTTATCTTAACAGTCATTCACGATATTAAAATATTACTATTAGTAAATTTTTATCTTTTTTTTTATTGTTGTTTATTAATATAGTATCCGACTTATTTTAAATCCCTAATTTATTTGTGGAGATGTTGAATATTTAAATTGCTAACAAGCATTAAATTTAATTTCTTTGCGGACTTTTTAAAAATTTTAAATTACTATCAGACTTTAAAATCTGTTTTTTTTTTATCTAAAATGCTAAAGCTATACCACCCTTC
>OZ010603.1:80279621-80294621 GCA_963932145.1 Acanthosepion lycidas
ATGTAAGCCGAAAGCTTAGATAGGATTAAAAAACATGTATCAATATTGTGATTTTCTTTCGTCTTTTAATGATAATGTTATTAAGCTTATCAGACGATATGAAAAGTATTTAAATAAAATAAATAGACAAAACTTGTCTATATTATTTAATGAAACATATATCAATGAAAAAATGCTGCCTAAATACACACACACACACACGCATACACACACACACACACACACACATATATATATATGTGTGTATATATTGAGAGAGAGGAAGAGAAAGAAAGAGAGAGAGAGAGGGAGGAGAGGGCCACGGTAGAGTAGTGGAGAGAGACTCGGATTGAGGAATCGGAGAGCCGAGTTGGAATCCCAGTCAAACTCATTCACTTACGTGATTAATACCATTGGGAAAGGTATTAATCCTATTCTTCTCCCTCCAGCTATCGGTAAATAGCAGGGCAGACTGGGTTCTATAGCCTTGGATGGCAACTGGTCTAGGAGAAGGACAACTCTGAATTCAAAACCTGCGGAGGGTCGATTGGAGACCGTGTGGCACGTAGTGTGCCAGGTCTCTGTATTCGGCCCTTCAAAAATGTGATCGGTTCTTCACAAAGCCTTCACTATTATGATCAAATCTTATGTGCTGGTGTCTGGGCTGTCGCTTCCTAGGACCTGAGCTGCTTGACCCTCATACGACGGGAGAGTCCACTATATATATATATATATATATATATATATATATATATATTCCGTTTATACGTTATTTTTTCCAACACAGACAAAACTAGAAAAGCAATAATAAAGATTTTTAAAAATAACGGATTCGACATAGATATAAAAACTAACCTAAACGAAGTAGATTTTCTAGATGTTACCTTCAACCTAAGAAAAGGCACATATAAACCATATAGAAAACCTAATGATAAACCACTCTACATACACACATCTTCCAACCACCCGCCTTCTATAATCAAATAGATACCAAAATTGATTAACCGCAGGCTCTCCGACAATTCCTCGAATGAATCCATATTTAACAAAGCTAAGAAAGACTATGAAACAGCCTTAAAAGATAGCGGATTCCCAGCAACACTCACATACTCGGCACAGAACACAAAAAGGTCAACAGAAGAAATATCATATGGTTCAACCCACTGTACAGCAAGAACGTAAAAACAAACGTAGGAAAAATATTCTTCAAACTCTTACACAAACACTTCCCGGAATCAAGCACCCTACACAAAATATTAAAAAAAAAAAAACACAGTAAAAATCAACTACAGCTGCACCGAGAGCATGGCACAAATAATAAAAAAACACAATAGGAAAATTATCAACAAACCACACGAACAAATTAAACCCACGTGCAACTGCAGAATAAAGAACGAATGTCCATTAAACGGAAATTGTTTACAAAACAACGTAATATACCAAGCCACGATAAAATCAGCAGATAATGAAGAAAAAGAATACGTAGGAGTAACTGAAGGACCCTGGAAACAAAGAAATTATACACACAAAACATCTTTCACAAATAGTAAATATGCGAAAAGTACAATGCTTTCTAAGTATATCTGGGAAATTAAAAACAAAACGCACATCACACCAAAAATATCTTGGAAGATAAGGAAAAGATCATCAGCCTACAACAACCAATCAAAAACTTGCAAACTTTGCTTGGAGGAAAAAATAGCTATCATTATTTTCCCAGACCAAAGTAAATTATTAAATAAAAGATCCGAGCTCATCTCAAAATGCAGACATGAAAACAAATTTTACTACGCTACTTAAAAATTGAAAACGGAAAAAATAAAATAAAAACAAATAAATAGACAAATAAAGAAAATAACAATAAAAATAAGCAAAATTAATTAATCCAAACAAATTACCAAATCACACCTGTTAAAATAGACGAAATAGAATAATAATAATAATAACAAAAAAAACAAAAAAAAAACCCCAAAAGAAACAAACAAAAACAAAACAAAAACAAACGAACCCAAATAAATAAAGTAAGTAATAAACAAATTAGCAAACCATTATGACCAAAATATTAGTTAGACTAAAAAATCAAACCTAAATATCGCACGGAAAAAATAGCTATAACTGTTATATAACGATAAAAAAACAAAAATAAAAAATAGAAATAAAAATAAAAAAATAATAAATACTGCGTTACTTAAAAATCGAAAACCGAAAAGAGAAAATATACAAGTAAAATAAATTGACCTAAATTCATCCAAGTAAATAAATAAACAAACCAATCCCGATAAAGTTACCGTTAGAAAAAAAAACAAATAAAGATAATCAACCCAAATAACCACAAATTAAAAACTGTTCCTGCCAAAATAATAGTTAGAACAAACTACAACAATCAACCCTAAAATTGAACAAATAGCTTTAATTAAATTTTCAAACCAAAACAAAACTATTAAATAAGTGATATAAACAAATTTTTACTACGTTAAAAAAAAACAACGATTAAAAAAATAAAAAAAATAAATAAAATAAGAAACAAAAAATAAAAATAAAAACAAGTAATATACTTTAACCCAAATAAATAAACAAACGACTTCCGGTAAAATAACCGCCATAATAGACTACCCACAATGCACCACTGACCCGTATATATATAAATAGCCGAGAAAAATAGCAGCACACGTTGCCTGACGATTGCATATAGCATGAAACAGACTGTCGCCTCTAAGTGTTGACTTCTATGTTCACTTTTATATTTACAAACGCTCTATCTCTGATATTAAGTACTTTATTCCATAAATATAGCACACCTTAAGACTACATTTCTTCATATATATATATATATATATATATATATATATATATATATATATATATATATATGTAAAGATATTTTTGTAGGTACAAAATTTAACGATAGAAATAAAAGTATAAAACTTAATATTACGAGACATATTAAAAACGGGCGAAGCAACCGGTTTCGCTCCCGCTCTTCAGGCTTCAACTGAGATTTAAAATTAACACAGAAAAATGTACAATAAAAGGGAGTGGTGAAAAAAAATATATGCAAAAAGAACTAGAGACAAATGACAGCGAGTCCCAACAAACACTCACATTGTTTACACAAAGAAGGCTTACGGGACCCGATGTGAAGTGCCTCCAGAATATTTAGATGAAATAAGGAGTGAGACCGGGACAACACGGTGAACCGGTCAACACTAGTATTTAGTCACCCACCAACGAGGGCATCATGTGGCACAAGGCCGGTTTAACGTGGGATCTCCGAGCCCCTGGGCTCGGCCAAAAATATGCCCTTTGAACCGTATAAACGGGTTCAGGGTCGGTTTACCTCCCCGAAAGAGACTTCGCCCTTCGGCGTAGACTCCTTCGGATTCCTCCCCGCTCGAAGGCAGAGAGTTCAACTGATCAACCGATCAGCCGGTCGTCCGACTTCAGACTGAACCAGTAAACACTAGTATTTAGTTACCCCCCCACGAGGGTATCATGTGGCACAAGGCCGGTTTAACGTGGGATCTCCGAGCCCGTGGGATCTCCGAGCCCGTGGGATCTCCGAGCCCGTGGGATCGGCCAAAAATATGCCCTTTGAACCATATAAACGGGTTCAGGGTCGGTTTACCTCCCCGAAAGAGACTCCGTCCTTCGGCGTAGACTCGTTCGGGTTCCTCCCCGCCCGAAGGCAGAGAGTTCAACCGATCAACCGATCAGCCTGTCAGCCGGTCGTCCGACTTCAGACTGAACCAGTCAACACTAAATTTGGTTGCACAATCTCTGTTCTTTAATAGGTGTTCGCATATGGCGGAACTATAGGTGTTCGGAACGAGTCCATTCAAAGGCAAGGTGTGATTTCTAATTTTTTTATATATATATGTATATATATTCCGTTTATATGTTATTTTTTCCAACATCCGTGGCATTAGAAACAATTTCTGCACCGTGGAATCTTTCCTCACTGCAAACTACCCGGATATCCTGGCTCAGTGTGAGACCAACCTTGACCCGTTTATCCCCTCCTCTGATCTCTCGCTTCCCGGCTACCTCCCTCTGCTTAGAAAAGACTCTCAAACCCACATTCACGGCCTTGGTGTTTACGTCAAGGACCATCTCCCACTGACTAGAGAGTTGTCTCTCGAATCGCCAAAATATTCGTACTTGTCTCCGGCTATCTCTTCTCAATGCTGTAAATTATCTATTCTTCCTTTATGGCTCTCCATCCTCTCAAGACTGTGGAATAATCGATAGCATTTCTGACAGCATAGACAAGGCTCTCTCCATCTGTTTGCTCCCACATTGGTGTTTGGCGATTTTAACGCCCATCACACCAAGTGGAATGCTACCACTGACCTTGCAGGCACTCAAATACTTAATTTTTCCGTCTCTCAGTCCCTCACGCAGATAGTTGACTTCCCCACGCATTTTGCCTACAACCGGGACGGTAAGGCCTCTTCTCGATGTGTGTTTTATCTCTATCCTCGAGTCTTCTAGTGCCTCGCAGCTCTGCCCTCTCGGTAACTCCGATCACGCCGTAGTGTCGGTCAACATCTTCAATTCCACCCCCTGCAAAGAAACTCCTACCTCTAGAACCTTGTTCTACTATCAACGAGCTGACTGGGACTCGTTCCGTGATTTCCTACGCGATGTCCCCTGGGATGCTTTTGAGGTCTCCTTGAGGTCAAAGCTGGAATCGACGCTTTCATCCCCTCAAGGAAATTTAAGGTCAAATCGCCCTGGTTTTCTTCTGCTTGCTCAGCCGCCATTGCCCATAGGAACCTCTTCTTCCACGTCTATCGTAGCGATATGTCCGACTGCAATAGACGTCTCTTTGCCTCTGCCCGTAACGAGTGTGAGCGTGTGCTCAACGAATCTAAGTCACTATTTGCTGCTCGAATGAAGGAACGTATCGCTTCTCGCAAATTGGCTCGAAGGATTATTGGCATCTCCGCAAGAGCGTACTTAACAATAGTAAACCCTCTATACCTCCTTTGTTCAACCAGTTTGAGGTCTTGACCTCTGCCGACAAGGCTGAATGCTTTGCACGGAAATTTTCTTTCAATTCAATGTTCGACTCTTCCGGTGTACCCATACCTGATTTCCCTCTTAGAACTGAGGCTCTATTGAGCGAGTTGCACATAACCCCGTCATTGGTATTGGGCATTATCTCTAATTTAGACCCTCACAAGGCTAGTAGTGGAGATCAGATACCAGCCATTGTCTTGAAGAAATGTGCGCCTGAACTGGCGCCCGTCCTCTCCAAATTATACATCTACTGCCTTAGGGAATCTTGTTTTCCAGACTGCTGGAAGTCCTCATCGATTGTTCCTGTCTTTAAGAACCCCAGTGACCCCTCTGACCCTTCTAATTACCGTCCTATCAGTACCCTTCCCCTCTTTGGCAAAGTCTTCGAAGCTTTAATCAACGCCGAAGTTGATAACCACCTTACATCCCATAATCTACTCTCAGACAGGCAATATGACTTCCGCTTTGCCCAATCTACAGCTGATGTGCTTACGGCCATCACTGAAATTGTCTGCCAAGCTCTTCAGAATAACGAAGAAGCTCGTAACGTGGCCCTAGACATCCCCAAAGCGTTTCATATGGTTTGGCAAGCTCCAGGGTTATGGTATTACAGGTCGATTGTTTGACTTAATACAATCATCTTTGTCTAACCATGAATTGAAGGTCGTTCTCAACGGATTCTCCTCCAGTTCCCATCCCACAAACGCAGGTGTTCCCCAAGGCCCTACTCTGTTCCTTACCTTCATCAACGATCATCCGGACGTCATTGATTCCCAAGTAGGCATCTACGCGGACGACACTACAATTTACTCCTGCCTCAAAAATAAATCTAGTGTCGCTGACAAAACTAACTTGACCGTTCGTCTAAAAAAGGACCTCAAATCGGTTGTTAACTGGGACAAGAATTGGCTGGTCAACTTTAACGCCTCAAAAACTAAACTACTCTCTATTAATCACCATAGAGATCCTTCCCTGCCCCCCATTAGAATGTCTGATAGTCAACTTCTTGAGAGCAACTCTCTGCGTCTGTTCGGTCTCACGTTGACTGCTGACCTGAGATGGAACAAATACATTGTGTCAATTGCATCGTCCACCGCGAGGAAAGTTGGCTCCCTGTGCCGCGCCAGGAAATTGTTCTCCCTGGAATCGATCCTTCATATCTACAAATCAACCATTCACCCTTGCATGGAGTATTGCTGCCATATATGATCTGGAGCCCCTTCTGTTTGCCTCGGGGTTCTTGATAAGATCCAGAGACCGATATGCAATATGATTGGCCCCAATCTGGCATCTCGTCTGCAGTTGCTCTCTCACAGACGCGCCGTCGCCTCTCCCTGTCTTTTTTACAGATACTTTCATGGTAATTGCTCCGATGAGCTGCTTTCGCTTGTTCCCAGACTTCGCGAATTCAAGCGCCCTACGAGGCTGGCATCCCGCTCTCACCCTTCCACTATTGAAACTGTTTAATGTAGCCGCCTCATCTACTCCAATAGCTTCATATCTCGCACCTCTCCCATGTGGAACTCCTTTGCCTATTCCTGTCTCCCTGATAGCTATAATCTCCAACTATTCAACTGTAATGTCAATCGACATCTCCAGTCGCCTTGATCTATCCACTATCCTTCTCCTCATCCTTTCCTCTATCACTCCTATCTACTCTCGCTCCAAATCCTCTATAACCCCTTGCGTGCTAGTGGCTTCCCGCCTTGCTAGGGGTGAAATGCTTAATATATATATATATATATAAAATTTATTTAAGTAAATGCTCTGTTTTTTAATTAAACAGTATTAATTACATTTACTGGTCTGAATGTTCGAGAAATGTCTTTTTGGTTGCATAGTTAACTGCACATCAGCTCAAATGATTATCCCATTAATGGTTACAGGTTCGATTCCTGCCGAAGAAGCACATATTTTCTACGAAATTTCTCGAACATTTTGGACGGTAAATGTAGTTGATTAAAAAAACAGAGCATTTACTTAAATAAATTATATCTATAAAAATAACGTATAAACGGGAAATATATTAAAATAATCGTCGGACTTAATCACTTTCGTAACATATATATATATATATATATATATATATATATATATATATATATATATATATATATATATATATATATATGGGGTGGTGTTAATATATAATCAATTTCTAAAAAATTAATGGAATTTATTTTAATCAAACTTTTCATTTTAATTAGAATTAATTTTATTTTGATAACAATAAATGAATCCAAAGTTATATTTTTTAGTCGGACATATTACTATTATTTTAAACGTTATTTTTAGTATTTCTATAGACAGTCCGTTTTTATTTTCTTTTATTATAAACAGAGTTTATTTCGTCTATCGGCCAGCGAATTCGCAAAAACTTCATAATCTATCCTCCAGAGAGGCCGGTAGACGCTCCCCGCCGCCCACCAAAAAAAAAAAAAAAAATAAATAAATACCGCTTGACGTAATAAATAAAATATCGGATTAAAAAGCAAATTCCGTTAATTCTTTGAAAATTTCTTTTGTCATATCAACAATTAAGAAGACACGAAGCTTACATGCCAAGAGTCATTCAGAGCAAGCCGCTAGACGAAATAAACAGTATTTTTTAAAAAATGGGGCGTCTAGAACATGCATTCACGTTCGTTTATTACGCAAAGAATGACAGTAATTACTATCGACCATAGTTTAACTTCCCTTAGCTAGTTTTGATGTTTGTTTGTTTGGGTTTTATGGCATATCTACCACTGTAGGTCATTTAATGCCAAATTAAGTTTATACACACACACACACACACACACACACATATATATATATATATATATATATATATATATATATTAAATATACAGTACTGTTAAACGTATAGCTGGCAACATTTTTTCAAAAACGCATAGCTGGCAACATTATTGTTTCCAAAAAACGTATAGCTGGCAACATTATTGTTTCCAAAAAACGCATAGCTGGCAACATTATTGTTTCCAAAAAAACGTATAGCTGGCAACATTATTGTTTCCAAAAAACGCATAGCTGGCAACATTATTGTTCCAAAAAACGTATAGCTGGCAACATTATTTTTCCGAAAACATTATTGAGGCCTTGCTGTTGGACGTAGTTTATCGTCATACCCAGGACGTGCTAGTTTTGATAATATCTTAATAACTTAAAATTAGAATCAGCTGAAAACCTTAACGAACAAGTATCGTCAGTTTTGCTCTGAACGACTCCTGACATGTAAACACCGTGTTTTTTTTAGATGTATTATTATTATTATTATTATTATTATTATTATTTGTGTATGTTATGTTTCCTTCTTTGTATCCTGTAGAGCCGGGTCCAAACGATGGTTCTTAGGACCTATAGGAGAATTGTCATTTAATTGATAGCATTTTTCTTAGTAGGCAGATCTTCTGGGCAACTTCTATGTTGATGTTATCCGCGACACTATTAGTAAAATTGTCCATTCTTTTTCTCACGAGGCCCAGTGCTCCTATTACTATTGGTACAGTCTCAGTCTTCATTCCCAACATCCTGTTAATCTCGATCTCCAGGTCCTTGTATTTGGACAATTTCTCGATAATTTTCATGAAGGTGTTTCTATCAGATGCTACTGCTATGTCAATAAGCATACACTAACTGAATTTTTTGTCTTTTATCATAATATCCAAACTGTTGGCATTTATTTCCCTGTCAGTTTGAATTGGCATCTACCAGAGGATAGTTACATAGTTATTTTGAGTAACTGTGTCCAGTTGGTGCTCATACCATCTCTCAGTGGTTTCGATTTTGTGCTTCTTGCATATCTTCCAGTGTACATATGTGGCTACCATGTTATGTCTGTGGGTATATTCATTTTTTACCAGTTCCGGACATCCTGAGATAATATGGTCGACAGTTTCATCATATTTTCCGCAGATCCTTCATTTCAGGTTAGTTCTATCCTTGCTAATGTAACAGTAATAAGGTTGCGAGGCTTTGGTCCTGAGTTGCAATAATTAGGCTTTCTGTCTCAGTTTTCAACCCGGTGCTCTTGAGCCATTGACGTGTTTTTTGTTGGCCCATATCTGCTTCTTTCGACCTTTTTAAGCATTTGCCATGCAACGCCTTGTCCTTTCAGTTTTGTTCTAATTTCATTTGGCCAAATTGTTTTGCTTTCTGTTTTACTCGTTTGGGCGTAGATGATATTCACTTCGTTTTTTTGTTGGTAGGGTTTCAGGTATATTAATCTGTTTCTTGAAGATTGCAGCTTTTTTGTTGATGCAGTGGATTTGGTGTTTTACTATTTGTAGGAGTGGCTCATTGGTTTTTATTGGTCATACTTCCAATCCGATTGTTGTTTTAGAGTTAGTTCAAGTTGAATTAAACCTTAGCGTCCTAAAGCTCTATCAACATCTGATTTCGGGTGGCGCATCCTCATTTAGGTAAGCATTTTTCTGGTCTTGGCGCCCAATCTTTTAATGTCATTCATTCCATTTAATAATATTGAAGCTGTATTTTACGAAGGGTATAGCTAAGGTGTTAATAGCCTTCATTTTATTGGTCCCATTTTGTTCGCTTTCTAGTATCAAACGCACTCTATTCTATTCGAATCTTTTTGTTCATAAGTGAATGTTGTATTCCGTCACTAATTCTTAAGTATTTGTATGTACCATCTTGGTATAGTTCCTTAATCTTGTTGATATCAAGGCCTAAATCTGTAGTTTTCGTTAGTTTACCGCTTTTAAAATTGGCTTTAGCACATTTGTTGATTCTGATCTCCATCCTAATGTCTTCGCTGGAGGTTTTGATAATGGTGAGTTAATTTTTTTTCTTTTTGTTGGCATCCTTGGCAAACGTTTTAAGATCCTCACTATAAAATAGGTGATTCAATTTGGCATTCTGTGACTTGTATCCGCAGCTACAGTTGTTCAGTAGGCAGCTGAGTGGCGCTAATGTAGAAGTGTAGTGGTGACAATGAATCTCCTTGGAAGATCCTGTTTTTGATGTTGATTGGTCTCGATGTTAATGACCCGTTTGTATCGTTTAGGTTTGGCGTAGTTTCCCAGTCTTTCATGCCCACCGTTATGAATTTGACCGTCGTGTGGCATACTTTGTATATTTTTAGGCTCTTCTTTATCCATGAGTGTGTTACACTGTCGAACGCCTTTCTGTAGTCGATCCCTGGTATCGATCAGTTTGTTTCCTTGTTCTCACCCCTTTCAATATTGTTTTATTGATAATTAGTTGGTCTTTACACTCGTAAGTTCCTCTCTTACATCCCTTCTGTTTTTCTGAGAGTACATTGTTTTGTTTTTTCTCAAGGAAGTTGTATGCCCTCTCGGTTATGATAGCATTTAGGATCTTGTACATTGTTGGTAGGCAGGTGATGGGTCTATAGTTCTTGGGGTTCTGCGTCTCTTCTTTTTTTGGTGAGTAGGTATGTTACTCCTCACATGATCGATTTGGGGCTTATTTCTGGGTTTATGATTATATCATTGTATGCCTGTGCGAGGTCTTAGTGGGTGCTAGATAGGTTTTTTATCCAAAAATTAGGTATTCGATCTATTCCTGGTGCTTTCCAATTTTTGGTTATGCTCTTCGCAGTAATATTGATATCTGTCCATTTGTATGTGTTGTTCCTGTTGTTGCTTGATCGATGTAGCTCTTTCATTTTGCAGTTTTCCTACGCCAGAACTCCTCGATTTCCTCGATTAGGTGGACCGTTTATCTCTATTTTATTTTTCTAAGTTCCCGATATAGATTCTTGGCATCTTCTTTGAAGATCTTGTTTTGCCAGAAGAATCTGTTTCTTTTTTTTTTTTTATAACGATTGATTCTCTTTGCCTTCGCTTGAATTTGTTGTTTCAGCTTCTCTTTAACTTTTTGTACGTCAGTCTTATTCTTTAGGCTTCGTTTCAGTTGTCGCCTTTTTCCTTTCAAAAAAACAACACTGAAATTCAAATTTTCTCTGTGGTACCTAGATTATGCGAATTTAAGCGCAGTACCCTGAAACGGAAGGCAAACGGTAAAAAGGGATAGAGAAAGCAGAAAGAAAAGACGAAAAAATACGGGAATAGACAAATCTCCCCAGCCTTAAATGATAGCCACTCTAGGAGAAAGAAATTTCTAAATTAAAATTTCATTTGTGGTACCTAGACTTTATAAACTTAAGGGCAATACTATATTTAAGCGCAGCGCCTTGAAAACGAAGGGAAAATATTAAAAAGGAAGTAAGAAAGCAGAAACTAAAGATGAAAAAAAATGGACAAAGCTCTGTAGCCTTGAATGCCTGCCAGTCTAGGAGAAAGATAACTCTGATTTCAAATATCCTCTGTTGTACCTAGACTACACGAATTTAAGCACCGCATCCTTAAAACGGAGGGGAATAGAACAAAGAAAGAGAGAATGCCAAATGAAAAGATGAAAAAAAAACGAGAATAGACAAGGCTATCTAACCATGAATACAAGCCAGTTTAGGAGAAAGAAAACTCTTAATTCAAATTCCCTGTGGTACCTAGACTTTATGAATTTAAACGCGGTACTATATTTAAGCGTAGTAGCCTCAAAACGGAGGGAAAACAGTAAAAAAGAAGATAGAAAACAAAGAAAAGACGAAAAATTGCGAGAACAGACCAGGCTTTCAAGTCTTGAATGACAGACAGTTAGGGAGAGAGAAATATCAAAATTAATGTTTGCTCTGTGGTATATAGACTTCATAAATTTAAGCACGGTACTATATTTAAGGGTAGTATCCTCAAAATGGAGGGAAACAGTAAAAAAGAAGACAGGAAACAGAAAGTAAAGATGAAAAAAGAACAAAAAAAAAGAACAACAAAAAAACAAAACAAAAACAAAACAAAACAAATAAACGAGAATAGACAACGCTTTTAGCCTTGAATGGCAGCCAGTCTATGAGAAAGAAATTTCTAATTTAAAATTTCCCCTGTTGTACATAGACTTTATGAATCAAAGCACAGTATCCTTAAACAGGGGGGGGGGGTTAAAAACAAAAAGAACTCAGGAAGAAAATAAAAATAAAAACGAGAATAGACAAAGTGCTGTAGCCATGAATGTCAGCCTGTCTAGGAGAACGATAACTCTGATTTCAGATTTCCTCTGTGGTAGTTTAGACTTCATGAATTTAAGCACCGTATCCTTAAAACGGAGGGGAAATAGAAACAAAGAAAGAGAGAATGCCAAAGGAAAAGATGAAACAAAAACGAGAATAGACAAGGCTATCTAGCCATGAATGCAAGCCAGTCTAGGAGAAATAAAACTCTAATTTCAAATTTCCTCCGTGGTACCTAGACATTATGAATTTAAGCGCGGTACCATATTTAAGCGTAGTAGCCTCACAACGGAGGGAAAAACAGTAAAAAAAAAAAAAAGAGAGAGAGAGAAAACAGAAAGTAAAGATGAAAAAAAAAAAACCAAACAAACGAGAATAGACAATGCTCTGTAGCCCTTAATGGAAGCCAGTCTAGGAGAAAGAAATTTGTAAATTAAAATTTCCTCTGTGGTAGCTAGACTTCATGAATTTAAGCACCGTATCATTAAAACGGAAGGAAAATAGAGCAAAGAAAGAGAGAATGCCAAATGAAAAGATGAAACAAAAACGAGAATAGACAAGGCTATCTAGCCATGAATGCAAGCCAGTCTAGGAGAAAGAAAACTCTTAATTCGAATTTCCTCTGTGGTAGCTAGACTTCATGAAATTAAGCGCAGTAGATCCGAGTTCGAATTCCAGTTGAGTTCTTTAGATTCACTTGCGCACAAAAACTCTTGGGAAAGGTATAAAGCCAGCTCTTCTCCCTCGTTTATGAATTTAAACGCAGTAGCCTTAAAACGAAGAGAAAATATTAAAAAGAAAGCTAGAAAGCAGAAAGAAAAGATGAAAACAAAAAGAAACGAGAATAGTCTAAGCTCTGTAGCCTTGCTTGTCTGCCAGTCTAGGAGAAAGAAAACTCTAAAATTCAAATTTCCTCTATAGTGCCTAGACTTTATGAAGTTAAGCGCGGTAACCTTAAAACGGTGAGAAAATATTAAAAAGAAGGAAAACACAAACAAAAGACTTGGAAGATTAAAAAAAAGACACAGAAATTTTAAAAAAAGACACGATAAAGTTAAAAAAAATGTCTAAGAAAGGAGAATAGACGAAAGAAAGAAAAGAAAAGGAAGAAAAGGGAGGTAAGTCAAGAGAGAAACGAAAGAAGAAAAAGATGGATAGATTAAAACCAGCCTTTTATCGTCCGTGGCAAAAGCTAAATTCAGACCCTTGCCTTCCTCTCCGCTCACCTTATGTTCTCCGACCCTCTGATTCCAGCATAATCTTATCCCTGCCAACCTCCAACACCCCCTGCAGGCATGATCACTGACCGGCCTCGTCCACTAGTCTGTAATGGTCAGATTCTGCTTTGTTTTCCGCTCCGACGAGCTTCAATAATGACCAGTCCTGACCTTTAATATTCTGTCGCTGAATCTTGCGGTCTGGAAAGCCTGTAAATCTGCCCACTTTGATTCTCTTTTACTGTTCTCCTCCTCATTGTTTCTATTTAGTCTTCTTTTCCTCGCTCTCTCCCTGACCCCCTTTTTGACTCCCTCCTTACTTTTCCTTCTTTCTTTACTTTATGCTTTTCCGTTTTCGTCTTTCTGTCGCTTATTCTTTCTTTCCATGCTCTCCTTTTTGTTGTTCTCCTTAGTCTCTCTCTCTTTCTTCTCATTACTCTTCTTCGTTATTACCTCCCTTTATTCTTACTCTCCTTTATTCTTTCCCTCATATTTCTTCTGTATTATTTTACTTTCTATTCTTAATTTTCTGACTCTTCTTCATTCTCCTCTTTACTCCCCATTAAACTTTCTTTATTTCGCTTTCTCCTTACTCTCCGTTATTTTTACGTACCTTGCTATTCTTACTGATCTTTAATATTACTCTCCCCGCTTTTCTTAATTCTTGCCTTCCTTACTCTCCTTTCCTCTTTCTTTATTTTTGCTGTCTTTTCCTTAATTTATATTTGCTCCCCTTACTCTTCTTTATTCTTCTTCTCCTCATTCCCCTTCATTCTTGCCTTCTACTCTTTATTTATTTTTGCTCTCTTTTCCTTCATTTATACTTACTCTCCTTTATTTTTCAACCTTCTTCATTTTTGCCTTCCTTACTCTCCTCTAATTTTTATTTATGTTTGCTCTCCTTCTCTTCATTTAGACTTGCTCTCCTTACTCTCCTTTTTATTCTCTCCTCATCCTTCTTCATTTTTGCCTTCTTTACTCTCTTCTAATTTTTATTCATGTTTGCTCTCCTTCTCTTCATTTAGACTTGCTCTCCTTACTCTCCTTTTTATTCACTTCTCATCCTTCTTCATTTTTGCCTTCCTTATTCTTCTCTTTATTTAATTTTCGTTTCCTGTTTTTTCTTTTTTTTTTCCCCTAAATGTCTTCGTTTTCATTTCCATCCTATTTCCCCGCCAGAATTTTGTTCCTACTTTCAGCGTCCCTCTTTTCTTTTCTATCTTTTCTTATCTAGAGCTTTTCTGTAGTTTCTTACACTTCCGCTTGTTTCTCCTTGATTTCCCTTAAACCCACCTTCTTTAGTATAGGCACAAGCACTCACAAAACAACCCACACCCTTCCATCGCCATCCTGGGGGCTGGATAACCCAACACTTGATGGCTGTTCTCGCTATCCGACGGCTGTTTGGAGTTTAGCAATACTATATTAAGGAACTGGAAAGAGCAGTGTTGTGATTTCAATCAGTTCGTACATGAACGAATCTGACAGTTGAAGCAACGGACTGGAGTAGAGTGCAACAGCGGGTGTACGTCGCTGAGAAATTTACCACTCACTCCCATTCTCACCCTTAGCCATTCCAGCCTCTTCAGTAAGCTCGTCTCTCTTCCTCCACACCAGGAAAACACGGACGACGGCTTCGGAGACCAAGTAAACGAAACGGGCAAAGGCGGGGGTTGTGGTCGGGGAAACAGAGAAGAGGGAGCTGGAATAGAGTAAATGTTTTTCTCGTTGGCT
>OZ010603.1:80299621-80307121 GCA_963932145.1 Acanthosepion lycidas
ATAGATATGTATATCTAGTTCTGTTCATATCTGTCCGTCTATCCCAAATATTTAATTTTCTATTTGCCCCTTTATTTCTCTGTTCCTTACTTACATACTTTCTTTCTTTCTTTCTTTCCTTCTTTCTTTCTTTCTTTCTTTCTTTCTTTCTTTCTTTCTTTCTTTCTTTCTTTCTAATTATCCTTCTCTCTAATCCATCTATCTATCTATCTATCTATCTATCTATCTATCTATCTATCTATGTATATTTGCCGTTTATACCTTTCTTTCTTTCTTTCTTTCTTTCTTTCTTTCTTTCTTTCTTTCTAATTATCCTTCTCTCTAATCCATCTATCTATCTATCTATCTATCTATCTATCTATCTATCTATCTATCTATCTATCTATCTATCTATCAATCTATGTATATTTGCCGTTTATACCTTTCTTTCTTTCTTTCTTTCTTTCTTTCTTTCTTTCTTTCTTTCTAATTAATCTTCTCTCTAATCTATCTATCTATCTATCTATCTATCTATCTATCTATCTATCTATCTATCTATCTATCACTTTTTGTTTCTATCTATCTATCTATCTATCTATCTATCTATCTATCTATCTATCTATCTATCTATCTATCTCCCTGCTTTTTCTTTCTAATGCTTTCTCTATGAATATCTATGTTTGCGTTTTGAACTTTCGATCAGGGTTCAAGCCGAGATAAATGATTTCGAATGATGATTGTCAAGCGATATAAGCCTTTTGCACTCTTATAGTCTAGTCATCGAAATCAATTTCCAAGTGTCAGTACACACGTTTACTTGTAAAATGTTCCACATCTACTGAGTAAGAATTGTTGACATCAAGTTTCTTATAAATCTATAGATCAATGATTTCATTTGAAGAAACTATGTCGGTGTATTTATATACAAGTTCTCGCCATATGTAAGAAAGGATCATCACCATCTATCTATCTATCTATCTATCTATCTATATATCTATCTATCTATCTATTGCCGTTTATACCTTACCTTCTTTCTTTCTTTCTTTCTTTCTGTCTTTCTTTCTTTCTTTCTTTCTAATTATCCTTCTCTCTAATCTATCTATCTATCTATCTATCTATCTATCTATCTATCTATCTATCTATCTATCACTTTTTGTATCTATCTATCTATCTATCTATCTATCTATCTATCTATCTATCTATCTATCTATCTATCTATCACTTTTTGTTTCTGTCTATCTATCTATCTATCTATCTATCACTTTTTGTTTCTATCTATCTATCTATCTATCTATCTATCTATCTATCTATCTATCTATCTATCAAAATGATAAAAATAGATATGTATATCTAGTTCTGTTCATATCTGTTCGTCTATCCCAAATGTTTAATTTTTTATCCCCTCTATTTCTATGTTCCTTATTTACATACATTCTCTCTTTCTTTCTTTCTTTCTTTCTTTCTTTCTTTCTTTCTTTCTTCTTTCTTTCTGTCTTTCTTTCTTTCTTTCTTTCTTTCTTTCTTCTCTAATTATCCTTCTCTCTAATCCATCTATCTATCTATCTATCTATCTATCTATCTATCTATCTATCTATCTATATTTGCCGTTTATACCTTTCTTTCTTTCTTTCTTTCTTTCTTTCTTTCTTTCTTTCTTTCTTTCTTTCTTTCTTTCTAATCTATCTATCTATCTATATATCTATTTATCTATCTATCTATCTATCACTTTTTGTTTCTTTCTTTCTATCTATCTATCTATCTATCTATCTATCTATCTATCTATCACTTTTTGTTTCTATCTATCTATCTATCTATTTATCACTTTTTGTTTCTATCTATCTATCTATCTATCTATCACTTTTTTTTCTATATATCTATCTATCACTTTTTCTTTCTTTCTTTCTTTCTTTCTATCTATCTATCTATCTATCTATCTATCACTTTTTGTTTCTATCTATCTATCTATCTATCTATCTATCTATCTATCTATCTATCTATCTGTACCTATCAAAATGCTAAAAATAGATATGTATATCTAGTTCTGTTCATATCTGTCCGTCTCTCCCAAATTTTTAATTTTTTATTTGCCCCTTTATTTCTCTGTTCCTTACGTACATACTTTCTTTCTTTCTTTCTTTCTTTATTTCTTTCTTTCTTTCTTTCTTTCTTTCTTATTATCCCTCTCTCTAATCCATCTATCTATCTATCTATCTATCTATCTATCTATCTATCTATCTATCTATCACCTTTTTTCTATCTATCTATCTATCTATCTATCTATCTATCTATCTATCTATCTATCTATCTATCTATCTATCTATCTATCTATCAAAATGATAAAAATAGATATGTATATCTAGTTCTGTTCATATCTGTCCGTCTATCCCAAATATTTAATTTTCTATTTGCCCCTTTATTTCTCTGTTCCTTACTTACATACTTTCTTTCTTTCTTTCCTTCTTTCTTTCTTTCTTTCTTTCTTTCTTTCTTTCTTTCTTTCTTTCTTTCTAATTATCCTTCTCTCTAATCCATCTATCTATCTATCTATCTATCTATCTATCTATCTATCTATCTATCTATCTATGTATATTTGCCGTTTATACCTTTCTTTCTTTCTTTCTTTCTTTCTTTCTAATTATCCTTCTCTCTAATCCATCTATCTATCTATCTATCTATCTATCTATCTATCTATCTATCTATCTATCTATCTATCTATCAATCTATGTATATTTGCCGTTTATACCTTTCTTTCTTTCTTTCTTTCTTTCTTTCTAATTAATCTTCTCTCTAATCTATCTATCTATCTATCTATCTATCTATCTATCTATCTATCTATCACCTTTTTTTCTATCTATCTATCTATCTATCTATCTATCTATCTATCTATCTATCTATCAAAATGATAAAAATAGATATGTATATCTAGTTCTGTTCATATCTGTCCGTCTATCCCAAATATTTAATTTTCTATTTGCCCCTTTATTTCTCTGTTCCTTACTTACATACTTTCTTTCTTTCTTTCTTTCCTTCTTTCTTTCTTTCTTTCTTTCTTTCTTTCTTTCTTTCTTTCTTTCTTTCTAATTATCCTTCTCTCTAATCCATCTATCTATCTATCTATCTATCTATCTATGTATATTTGCCGTTTATACCTTTCTTTCTTTCTTTCTTTCTTTCTTTCTTTCTTTCTTTCTAATTATCCTTCTCTCTAATCCATCTATCTATCTATCTATCTATCTATCTATCTATCTATCTATCTATCTATCTATCTATCTATCTATCTATCTATGTATATTTGCCGTTTATACCTTTCTTTCTTTCTTTCTTTCTTTCTTTCTTTCTAATTAATCTTCTCTCTAATCTATCTATCTATCTATCTATCTATCACCTTTTTTTCTATCTATCTATCTATCTATCTATCTATCTATCTATCAAAATGATAAAAATAGATATGTATATCTAGTTCTGTTCATATCTGTCCGTCTATCCCAAATGTTTAATTTTCTATTTGCCCCTTTATTTCTCTGTTCCTTACTTACATACTTTCTTTCTTTCTTTCCTTCTTTCCTTCTTTCTTTCTTTCTTTCTAATTATCCTTCTCTCTAATCCATCTATCTATCTATCTATCTATCTATCTATCTATCTATATTTGCCGTTTATACCTTTCTTTCTCAGTTCCTTACTTACATACTTTCTTTCTTTCTTTAACCACCTACTTAATACTTCCTAGGTTTCTTTCTTTCTCTCTTTCTTTCTTTATCTTTCTTTCTTTCTTTCTTTCTTTCTTTTACCACCTACTTAATACTTCCTAGGTTTCTTTCTCTCTTTCTTTCTTTCTTTCTTTCTTTCTTTCTTTCTAATTAACCTTCTCTCTAATCTATCTATCTATCTATCTATCTATCTATCTATCTATCTATCTATCTATCTATCTATCTATCTATGCCGTTTATATCTTTCTTTCTTTCTTTCTTTCTTTCTTTCCTTCTTTCTTTCTTTCTTTCTTTCTTTCTAATTATCCTTCTCTCTAATCCATCTATCTATCTATCTATCTATCTATCTATCTATCTATCTATCTATCTATGTATATTTGCCGTTTATACCTTTCTTTCTTTCTTTCTTTCTTTCTTTCTTTCTTTCTTTCTTTCTTTCTTTCTTTCTAATTAACTCTCTCTCTAATCTATCTATCTATCTATCTATCTATCCATCTATCTATCTATCTATCTATCTATCTATCTATCTATCTATCTATCTATCTATCTATCTATCTCAATTTCTGCTTATCTTCCTTGTCCTCTTATTATTTCACTGAATGAACAGCTGTTTACTTGTTATTGTTTTCGCTGGCCATCTTTACGACCAAACGACCAGAAAGTTAATCCATGTAAAGTCAGATTAATGAATCGCCCCTAGTAGTGATAACACTGACCATGGAGGCTGAAAAAAAAGTAGATAACTTGGCCACACTCTAGTGAGCCTTACTTCTCGATTTTGTCTAAGTGGACTTCATTTTCAAATTACCGTATACACTCGTGCATGAGTCGAGTAATATCATACATCGTTTCTTTCGTATCAGTTTATTCGGATTTTCTCTTTTTCGTCGCAACCTTTCAGCCACCAGAGCCTGCGGATTTATTTTTTGTTTGAATTTCTAAGATCAGTGATAATATTATACTAGTAGACCTACTTTTATTTAACGGAGCCGCTATGTGTTTTTTTATCTTGTTAGAAAAAATACGAAAAAAATTCGAGTATTCTTTTCAGTAAAAATACATACTATTACTTACTATGACCTATGTCCTGCGCATATACAAGCACAGATATAAAGAGATGGGTATTGAACATTTACGTATTCCATAGAAAAATATTACAGGACTGCTACGTGATATCTGTCCTCTTGTAATGCAGCGAATGCTGGACAATCCCCTCAAAGAAGGGACTTGAAGCAACAGAAATGTGGTTCTACAGAAAGATGATGAGGATAGCATGGGTTATACATGTAAGCAACAATGAGGTTTGGGAGAGAATGAAAACAAAAAGGAAACTTATACGTACCATCAGGAAGAGGCAGCTGAAATTTCTGGGGTACGCAATGAGAAAAGAGGGCTTTGAAAATCTGATACTCACCAGACAGATTGAGGGAAAGAGGGACAGACGAAAGCAGTGCGTAACATACTTGATAAGCTTGAGGAAATGGATAGCAGTGCAATATTAAGAGCTACAAGCGACAGGAAGATGTGGAGGACCATGATCGCCTTCGCCCGGAAGGGTTTCGGCACATAAAAGAAGTTAACACATACCAAACGAATAAACGAATACAAGACAACGATCCGACCCCCCACCCACCCCGGAGGCTAATGAACAGATGATGAAGAGACTATACTTACGACATAAGTATTCATAGTGATCTTGAACAGCAAATCATACGCCACTAAGGGTTCCAAGAGGAAGAGTTCACGATAAATCTTTCCAAAACAGAAATTACGATCTGCAACTCGAATGAGATCAATGATGTGTAATTAGTAAATGACAAATTCTTCAAATACATATGTGCATGAATCAGTTTCGTACAGATTTTAAGAAAATTGAACGCAGAATATACTGTGTTAGGGGTAGTTTCCCCCAATACCTCAAGTTGCTACTAAACCAAAACATTATCCTGGAAAATCGACATGCTCTTAAATATACACGATAGATCGAAACTTCTCTTGGGATATCATGCATGGTTATTTTCGAAGCGTAGCTTAGATGTGGCACGAAGCCGAAACTATGGGGCACCTAGTGCGGATCAAATTTCATACTCAGTCGTAATAGTTCTGGCTAACCATCACACCACGTGGAAGTGCTCCTTGGGATTCATGCATGGTGGCAACCCCCTTCCGAAATATCTAAACTCTCAGAATGCAAATTTGAAAGACGAAAACTCCATTGGCATATGTCTCGCGAACAAAAACACGAAGGGCATTTATTTGGGCACCAGAGTCATTTTAATGAGGGGAAGATAGCCAAGAATATATATATATATATATATATATATATATATATATATATATATATATATATATATATATATTAAGACATTTTTATGTTTATACATTCTTTTCATAGATACAAATATTTAAGAAAATGCTCTGTTTATAATAAACAGTATTAAACAACATTTACCGTTGTAAACATTTACCATTTTTGAAACATGGTTAGAACTGTGTAGCGAAAAAACATATTTTAAATCAATTAATTTATAATATATATATATATATATATATATATATATATATATATATATATATATATATATGTATATGTGTGTGTCTGTGTGTGTGTGTGTGTGTATGAAAATATATAGAAAATAGGAAAGAACTGGTTAGGTAAATAATCCAAAGTTCTTTAGTATTTTTGTTATTATTTTTAAAAAATAGTACTCGATACAAAAGTAGAGCATAAATATAATTATTTATTTAAAAATATGATTCCAACACACTACATAAGAGTTCTCATGTTTCAAAACAAGAGCCGAAAACTTCAATATAATTATTTGAATTAAATTGAATTAAAGTAAGCTCTGTTCCATCTTCAAGCGAAATTTTTAATTCAATTTAATTCAAATAATTATATTGAAGTTTTCGGCTCTTGTTTTGAAACATGAGAACTCTTATGTAGCGTGTTGGAATCATATTTTTAAATAAATAATTATATATATAGCTAGTGGAAGAAATTGGTGAATTTATTTTAAATAATTCTTTTAAGTAATTCACCCCAAGCAAGGCGGAAGTACCACTAGTACACAAAGGTTACAAAAAATGAAAGTAAGAGAAAAGACTGGGTATAGGCGGGGAGGAGGGAGAGGAATGAGGAAAGGATAAAACCGAAGAGCAGGGATCTAGGCATCAGATGACGATTGACGTTACATTTAAATTTTTGAAGATAGTAGTTATCAGGAAGTGTTTATGAATTAAATTCAAGAAAATCCTACCTACATTGGTTTTGACATTACACTTCTAAGGCGGGTGGAACTACATTATATAGGCCTCGACCGCGGTGATAGAAAGCGGCCGGATGGCATTACCATTTTCCCTTTTAAAATGGGGAAGTCGTTGATTTGGGATGCGACCTGTGCGGATACATTTTAAGTCGGTAATTCGATCAGGTTGGCGGTTGAGCCGGGATCCGTTGCTCGGGACGCAGAGATGAAAAAAAAAAAATAGTTAAATATTCTTCTCTTGCTGATAGATTTTTTTTTACTCCTGTGGCAGTGGAGACTTCAGGGGTTATTGGCCCTCGTTCGATGGCGTTCCTTCGGAGGATTGGCGTGATTGCGTCTCGATTAAGGGACGAGCCTCGCGAAACGGAGTGGCTCTTGCAGCGTGTCTCACTGGCCATGGTTCGAGGTAATGCTTTCTCCATCATTGCGGCTGGCAGAGGATAGATAAGAATTGTTTATAGTTACGTGGTTCTGGAATTGTCATCAATGGTCAAATGTAATTGTTTTGTTTCAATAAATTTATTCTTATGTTATATTTACGTTGT
>OZ010603.1:80312121-80319621 GCA_963932145.1 Acanthosepion lycidas
ATATATATATATATATATATATATATATATAAATGTAATGAAAAACAAACCACTTTAAGGTACCATTACGATAATTTATTTCACCTAAATCCTTTTTTAAGGATTCAGGATCATCAGGTAAAACTTCCAACAACGAATTGCGAGGAAAAATGGGATTAGAAATTGGTGGGTAGTGTAATTTTTGTAATGGTACCTTAAAGTGGTTTGTTTTTCATTACATATTAGCTCTGTCCTCACATTGAGCTCTCAGGATTTCATCCTCTTTGTATTTACCAATTCGGTTTACCAAGTTCCTTATAACTTAAATATATATATATATATATATATTTAAATCAGTTCACCCCAAGCAAGATAATAATGACCCTAAAACGCAACGGGCTACTGGGAATAAAAGAGAATAAAAAGCATTAAAATTAACTGGATACTATTTACATTTTTCGTACCGCTATCCTCATTTTCATTGCCATACTCACAACGTTTCGGCAGTTGTACGCTCTGGCCTTCTTCAGGTGACTGGAATTTCGAACCGAACTCTTTATTTTGTCCACCAAGGGGGGTTAGATTGTTCTAGTTCCACGTGCCATTCCTCTTCTAGATTTTCTCAGTTGTTTCCCTTTAACTTAACTCCGGGTCTTGGTTCACCACTGCTGTGGCTTGTTATTGAACTCACAACTCTTTGGGTCTCGTCACTGCATCTAACCGACGTCTTTATCCACTGGGCCAGTGTGCTTCTTGACTGGCAACTAGGTTCTCCTGTTCACCAATTGAAATAGCTAAATACAACCGCCACTTCTTCTCCAATAGTTTCTTTTTTTTTCGCACTTCCCACCCGAGGATCTCCCTTCCGTTTCTTTGCTTCTCTGATAATTACAATCTTTAAAAATGTAAATGCAATGTCAATCGCCATCTTCTATCTTCTTAAATCTTCGTTCAGCTTTTGTCCTTCCCCCCATTTCTCCCTCTTCCTAATCTTCTCTTTCACTTTCACCCCCCCCCACTGTAACCGCTGATATCATCGCCTTGCTTGGGGTTAAATGATTAAAAAAATAAATATACAATTTAAATAAAATTATATAATTTTGTCTTAATCGTTATTTAATTATTAAAAAAAGCCAATTAAATTGAATTAGTTTGTAAAATAATTATATAATTTTATTTTAATCTTTTAAAGATATTCCTTGTCGAAGTATTTGAAAAATGTAATGTAATAAATTAAATTATTTTGTAAAATATTATGATTTTAATTTATATTAAGGTCTAATCTTGATTTTAAACTTCTTCATAGAAATGGTTTTAATTAAACCGGATGGCATTGCGAAAAATTGCATGATTTTATTTTCGTCTTCATCGAACTATTTGAAAAATACAATTGAACCTATTATCTGCCATGAACCCCATTTGGGGTTAAAATTTAACTCACTTCATGTTATTCCTTGTATTTACATTAAATTGCTTACATACATTGCATTTGCAGAGGTATATTTTACAACACTTAGCCTTTAAAGTTTTTATTATTAGCCGTAAGAAGACACTTTCTGTCGTAATTTTACATTTCACGAGTAGAAAAATAATGACTATTTTGAAAATTATTTTTTTAATATTTCTAATTAATATTATTTTTTGATGTTTTATACACAAATATATTTGATGTTCTAGTTTCTATAAAAATGACAATGGTAACTACTGAAATTAAACATAAGGAATAAATAAACTCCTAAGATACCTGTCTGGGCCAAAAATGGGCATTAAAAATATTTGCAGTTAATGTGTTAACTAGATTTAATTATTTTTTTAAAGATTACTTGGTTTGGTATTGAATACTGGACAATCATCTCACAGATGAATAGAATTGAGGCAACAGAAATATAGTTCTACAGAAGGATGTTGAGAATAATCTTGGAAAGTTATAATATGGAAGGAGAAGTCATGTATATGGCAGTGAATGCTGGGTAATCTCGCGGATGAAGAAGAAACTTGAAGCAACAGAAATCTGTTTCTACAGAAGGACGCTAAGGATACAATCAACTGAACATGTCCAATGAATTAGGTTTAAAATATGAGCAAAACAATTCTTTTACATACACCAAACACGAGATAGTAGGTCTGTGGGGGTAAAAGCTATTCTGAATCTGAAATTAGTGTGCTTCTCGAGTGAGGAACACCCCGACCAAATTCTTGCTTCTCTGCTACACACAATCTTCAAAATTTAAAATTTAACGCCAATTTTCTGTTTTTCTAAATTCCGTTCGCTCCCAATATCCCCCTCCGTCCTTCTACCATTATCACCTTAATTAGAGTCAAATAATTGAAAAATTAAAATTCTATTAAGTATCTATTTTACTATACATTTTTTAAACATTATCATATTATATCATAAAATATTATAATATAGCATATAATAACATATTATATTATAAGATATTATCATATTATAATATCATATTATACAATATTATATATTATATTACAATAGCATTACATTATATTATATCATATAATATCATATAATATATTATATCATATATTGTAATATATATATTATAATATCATAATACATTTTACCATATTGTATTATATTATAATACATTCTATTATATCATATAATATAATATCATATAATATTATAATATATATTATATTATATTACAATATCATATTATATATATTATATTATAATATCAAAAATCATATCATAATATATTAAATATAATATAATATTATATTACATAATAACATATTATATTATAATATATTATCATATTATAATATCCTATTATATAATATTATAATATTATATTACAATATCATTATATTGTATCATATTGTATCATATCATATATTATAATATATTATATCATATATTATATTATAATATATATTACAATATAATAGATTTTACCATATTGTATTATATTATATTATATCATATGATATTATAATATCATATGATATATATATTGTATTACAATATCATATTATATCATATATTATATTATAATAACAAATTATATTATATCATATATAATACAATATTATATTATATAATATCGTACATTATATTTTATCATATTATATTATAATGTTACACGATATTATAATGTTATAATGTAATATATTATAACTATATTAGTGAGAAAAGTGATAATTAACCACACACCACTTTCTGATTAATATAATTGGATTGTCGCCTCATCATAACTGATTCAATAATTTCCTTTAAATGATTTATAATGAACATTTGACGATTTTATATTATTTCAGTCATAATCATAACATTTTTATATCAGGGAATACTAAGCAGTCTTATTAATTGTCATGCCGGCTGTCCGATTATTCGTCAAACCGCACTTAGTGAGAGCACTTCAACGTGGTGTAATGGTTAACAAGCTTGTCTCGCTAGAACAGTTATGACTGAACAGTAAGTACGATTCTCACTGGGTTTCCCCGTATATTCGGCCTTGTTCTACATTTAAGCTACGCTTAGAAAATGATTTGGGGAAAATATTCTAAAGTTTTTCAACCTCATTGTCAATCCAGTAGTACGCTTAGGAATTGATTTGAGGTACCTCGACGTGTTCTAATTGTTAGCCAGCATGTCTCGGTAGAGCACTTACAACTGAGTAGTGAGTTCGACCCTCATAATTTCGGCCTTGTGCCACATCTAAGCTGTGCTTAGAAAATTAGCTTATATTGAAATGGATTTCCTTTTCAAATTGACTTATACACTCGTACATAAGTCGAGCAAATTTCAAACACAGTTTTTATCAGTTTTCTCGAATTTACTCTATTTGTCGCAAGCTTTCAACCACCTTGTATTTTTTTTTTTTTGTTTGAATTTCTCAGATCATTATTAAATATTATACTAGCATACATTGTTCTATTCGTAGGAGCCTCTTCGTTTTATGTGTATTTTTTGTTTTAGAAGAAACAACACAACGTCTATTAAAACAGGGGTATTGTTGTAGTAAGAGTCTTTTAACCTCCTTATTATCATGAGATTAAAGAAGCTAATACTGTTGCAGCGAATTGTCTTGCTGAGTATCGAATATCAGGACTGGCTGTCATCGAGTTAGGTGTTGTATCTTTCCAGACCCCACATTATAACAGTTGGCGACAAGGATGATTCAATATTTATTATAATAACGTAGAAAAAGATACTGTTTTTTTTTCAACTTGTGAAATCGGTACGCCGACAACAAAAAGTATTTTAATGGTTTCTGGTACATTTGTCCTGTAAACAATATTTGGTGGACTCATGTGAGCCTGGGTAAAAAAAAAAAAAAAAAAAATTCACAAAAACATGGAATTTAAAAAAACAAGTATGTATAAATATATTAAACGATATATTCATATTTATGTACGGACTGATCCCTTCCTGATAAGTAGTTCTGGGTAATTGTCTAGATAGGAAAGAAGATAAAATTATTGCAGTGACTTGTCTAACTGAGTATTAAATATGACGACTGACTCTGTTGAGTTAAGTGTTATGGTTTGCCAGACCCCACATCATAACAGCTGCCGTGTAGGGTGTGCTGCTCTTATTATGTGTCTAGATTCTTGACAAAATCCAAAGAAGCATCTGTATTTAATCAGTCTTTACCTGGCACTCTTGACTTCAGTGACATTTTCCACAGACGTGACGTGATTTTTCCTTGTCATTTCTATAAATATTATCATGACAATTGTTTATTTAGTAATTTGTGTTGATCTGGGAAGGTAATTATTGTGGTAAGAGCCAGTTACCCTCCTTACTATCATGAATGGACTGTTCCATTCATGTTAAGTAGTTTGGGGTGATTGTCTAGAGAGCAAAAAAAGATAATACTGTTACAGTGATTTGTCTAGCTGAGTATTGAATTCTAATATCATGACTGACTCTGTCGAGTTAAGTGTTATGGTTTGCCAGACCCCACATCACAACAGTTGGGGACAAGGATGATTCATTATTATACTAGTGGTAGAAAAAGAATAATTTTTTTTCAACTTATGAAATTAGTACGTCGACAAAAACAAAAACAAAAAACTTACGCAGGAGAAACAACAGTATATTAAAACATCTAAAATATACACTGGAAGCAATTTTCTTGTCAGACAGTTAAAATGGAGGACTTGAAAGCAGTAATGTTGTTCTTAATAAAACAACAACAAGAGTAACAACAAGAACTGCAACAATAATTCCAAGAAATATTGTTTAGACAACATGAACATCAGCAAAAAATAGAACTTTTTATGAAGAATACATATATTGAAAACATGTCTAATTTTTTTCTCACAGGAAGATTAAAAAAACTGTTCCAGTTAAATAAAAATTTAGTATCAATTTTTAGACCAAAGAGAAATGTACCTTTTTTAGCTTTGGATGCGATAAACAAGGAATTAGATCACTTGGAAAATATGGGAGTGGTCTCTAAAGTGGATTATGGCAATTGGGCCTTCACAATTGTCTATGTGAAAAAAAAATCTGTGCTGATTTTTCTACGTGGCTGAATGATTGCCTACAAACTTAAAAATGCTTATATATATATATATATATATATATATATATATATATATATATATATATATATAATATGCCGAAATATAGTTTAAATATATGGGATCAATATCAGAGATAGAGCGTATGTAAATATAGATATAAAAGTAAACAGGCAGCTTGACAATTGCGTCTAGCATGAAACAGCCTGTCGCCTCTGAGTGTTGACTTCAATGTTCACTTTTACACACACACACACACACACACGCATATATATATATATATATATATATATATATATATATATATATATAATAGGAAAGAACGGTCAGGTTTATAATCCAGAGTTTTTCAGCATTTATTTTTATTTAAAAAAAAAAACAATGCAATATGAATCCATCGCGACACTGAAATTACTATGCTTCGAAACCAAAATTTAAATCTTTAAAATTTAAACTTAGAATTCAGAGCTCGGTTCCATTCTCATGCGATATTAAGAATAATTTCGAAAAAATTGGATTTACTCTATTTTTAAGTTAAGTTGGTGGTGTTAAAAGAATTCCTATTTTTTTTTATTTAGGGGTGTTGTGTTTTTTTATGAATATAGAAAGCAAGTGTAACTTTGCGTGGCAAATTTAAAGTCAGTTAAGTTTATTTATGATTTCTGTCTAGCTACACTGACTTTTATTTCAAGTTGTCAAGTTATTACTGTCTGGTTTATTTTATCTTATTAAGGTTTACGCTACAATATATTTGACACTTTTTATTTATTTTCTTTTATTAAAACTACATTGACATTTTCTTAAAGAGGTTTTCAAATATGATTAAGTTTTATTTTTTATCTTTATATTTTTATTTATACATATCTAAAATACTTTATTTAATATACTCATAGACTATATATGGTACTGTAAAATTAATATATTAGAATTTAACTACGCGTTTATAAATTATTTAATTTATGATCAAATAAGAGATATAAATATGTGAACCGTAACTGCCCTCAATTAGAATGGTACTTGCTAACCTTCAGGAAAGTGATTGTGTTGTACTAAGAGCCAGTTATCCACTTTACTATCATGAAAGGACTGATCCATTTATAAGTAGCCCTCGAGAAAATAAAGATAATACTATTGCAGTGACTTATCTAGCTGAGTAATGACTACGACTATGACGACTGACTCTTTTGAGTTAAGAGTTGTGTCTTGCCAGACCCCACATCACAACACAGATAAATTAATAATTATTACATTCTTTATGTTTTTTGGACTGTTGTTCTCAATTTCGTTACCATATTCACGACGTTTCGGCCGTTGTAAACCCCGGCCTTCTTTAGGTGATTGGAATTTCGAGTGAGCTCACCATTCTTTGGGTCAAACAACTCACAACTCTATGTCACATGGCCCAGTGGATAAAAAGGTTGGTTGAATCCAAAGACTTGATCCAAAGAGCCGTGAGTTCAATACCTGGCTACGGCAGAGGTGAACAAAAACTTGGCGAGTTAAGTTAAAGGCAGATAACTGATACTGCGACATCCAGAAGAGGCATAGGACGTGAACTAAATCAAGGGTTTGGTTTGTAATTTTCTATCACCTGAAGAAGGCCGGAGCGTACAACAACCGAAACGAAGACGGTGACAACAGTAAACAGTGTAAATAATTACGATGCCTCATCTCAGAAATATAGACTGGTTTACTTCCATTCACTAACCAACTAATACTTACGTTGGCCTAGGCCCTGTGCGTGTACACGTACAGATGCAGAGAGATGGGCACGGATTATATAAGTACTCTGAAGCACAACGCAAACGAAGAAGTAGAAGACAACGATTCTCCTTTCCCTCCCTAGACCAAATTACTGATGATCATCATCGTGTCGCTTATCGGTTTCTTCGCCGATATGTAGAGTATCGATATTTTAGAATTAAAATCTATAAGCTTCTGTCATTGGTCATCGATTTGAGACGAAGATCCTTCTCTCACACGACTTACATTAGAAGCAAATAAATTAATGATTTATTTGCGAAT
>OZ010603.1:80322121-80334621 GCA_963932145.1 Acanthosepion lycidas
ATCTATCTATCTATCTATCCTTGTCTATTCATTATCTATCTATCTATCTATCTATCTATCTATCTATCTATCTATCTATCTATCTATCCTTGTCTATTCATTATCTATCTATCTATCTATCTATCTATCTATCTATCTATCTATGTCTATTCATTATCTATCTATCTATCTATCTATCATTGTCTATTCATTATCTATCTATCTATCTATCTATCTATCTATCTATCTATCTATCTATCTACTAATGTATGTATGTATCTATCTACAAAGTGATAGGTTGGAACAGAAATAGATAGATAGATAGATAGATTCAGAGTTAGATAGACAGATAGGTCGATAGATAGATAGTTAAATCTTTTTCATTTTGTTAATGTCTGTCTGTCTACTTATCAGTCTATGTCTATATCTATCTATCTATCTATCTATCTATCTATCTATCTATCTATCTATCCTTGTCTATTCATTATCTATCTATCTATCTATCTATCTATCTATCTATCTATCTATCTATCTATCTATGTCTATTCATTATCTATCTATCTATCTATCTATCTATCTATCTATCTATCTATCCTTGTCTATTCATTATCTATCTATCTATCTATCTATCTATCTATCTATCTATCTATCTATCTATCTATCTATCTATCTATCTACTAATGTATGTATGTATCTATCTACAAAGTGATAGGTTGGAACAGAAATAGATAGATAGATAGATAGATTCAGAGTTAGATAGACAGATAGGTCGATAGATAGATAGTTAAATCTTTTTCATTTTGTTAATGTCTGTCTGTCTACTTATCAGTCTATGTCTATATCTATCTATCTATCTATCTATCTATCTATCTATCTATCTATCTATCTATCTATCTATCTATCTATCCTTGTCTATTCATTATCTATCTATCTATCTATCTATCTATCTATCTATCTATCCTTGTCTATTCATTATCTATCTATCTATCTATCTATCTATCTATCTATCTATCTATCTATCTATCTATCTATCTATCTATCGTTGTCTATTCATTATCTATCTATCTATCTATCTATCTATCTATCTATCTATCTATCTATCCTTGTCTATTCATTATCTATCTATCTATCTATCTATCTATCTATCTATCTATCTATCTATCTATCCTTGTCTATTCATTATCTATCTATCTATCTATCTATCTATCCTTGTCTATTCATTATCTATCTATCTATCTATCTATCTATCTATCTATCTATCTATCTATCTATCCTTGTCTATTCATTATCTATCTATCTATCTATCTATCTATCTAGTAACTTGTCTCGGCATGTAAAAACTAAAAAGAAAAATCGAACAAAATATATATATTATCTAATTATCGTTATATATTTTATACATGACATCTAATTAAAAATAATTATATTAGCTCAAATTACATCTCTTCCTTATTTCAAGCAACTGCATACATTCCTTGCGCAAACATTTTAAAAAATAGGCAAAAAGAGCTAATGTGTCTAATATATAGTTTTAATATTTAATATTTCGTCTTCATTTGATTTTTGCTATTATTATTATTAATATTATTTATTTATTATTGTTTACATCGTAAAAGGTTCATTCAAAATTTCAATGAAATTTAGGTGCATTTCGCCGGAGGAAGTGTTATACAGTGTCAAAGAATAATTAACTTGAGCTGTGTTAGGTTTAAACAGTAGCTAGCGCGCATGCGTGAATCAGGACCTTGCGTGATACACTCGGGCGTGAAATGAGCGAATCACAAAACGCCATCTCGCATGCACTGTCTTCTCGATTTTTGAACTTAGCGAGTGTAAGATTAGATTAGTGCGATGTTAAGCCGGACTTAAGGAAAAAAAAAGAGCAAAGAAGAAAGAAAAAAGAAAGAAAGAAAGAGAGAGAGAGAGAGAGAGAAAGAGAGAAAGAGTGAAAAAGAAAGGAACGATGAAAGAAAAGGAAGAAATCAAGAAAGAAAGATTCTAGAAAAAAGAGAAAAGAGAGAGGGACCGATAGTGAAAATATGAGAAAAAAAAGGGAGGGAGAGAGAGACATTTAAAACGAAAAAGAGAAAAGGATGAGAGATATAGTGAAGAAGAAGAAAGGAAGGAAGGAGGAGGACGAGGAGAGAGATGGGATAAGATGAAGAAGAAGAAGAAGAAGAAGAAGAAGAAGAAGAAGAAAGAGGATGAGAGAAGAAGGGGGTTGACAGGATGAGAATATATAGACTGATGGAAGAAGAAATAAGAGGTGGAGGGCTGAGGTAGAAGAAGAAGAAGAAGAAGAAGAAGAAGAAGAAGAAGAAGAAGAAGAAGAAGAAGAAGAAGAAGAAGAAGAAGAAGAAGTGACAGGAGGCGGAGGATCGGGGAAAGTTAGGATGGGAAGAAGAAAAGGAAGAAGAAGAAGAAAGAGGGTGGGAACAAGAGGGGAGGGAGAGGATAAGAAGATATTGACGAATGGAAGAAGAAAGAGGAGGAGAGCAGAGGTAGAATGAGAATAATAATAAGAAGAAGCAAAAGAAGAAGAAAATGAATGAAAATTGAAGAGAAAAATCAAGAAAGAAGCCAAGAGACAAAAAAGAAACAAAAAAAGGAACGTGTAAAGAAAGAAAGAAAGAAAGAAAGGAATGAAGAAAGAAAGAAGATTCAAGAAAAGAGAGAGAGAGAATTAAAAGGAAAAAGTGACAAACGTAAGGAAAAGAGAATATGAAAAAGACAAATGATGAAAGTGAGAGTGAGAGAGAGATAAAGAAGAGAGAGAAAGAGAGAGAGATAGCGTAAGAAGAAAAAAAGATGATGATGATGATGATGATGAAGAAGAAGAAGAAGAAGAAGAAAAAGAAGAAGAAGAAAATGAATAAAAGTGTTTCGGTGAAAAAAAGAGAAAAGAAAAGAAAGAGAAAGAAAAATCGTATTAGACACAAAAACGCGGAAAATAGAAAGAACGAGAGAGAAAAAGTAACGGAAAAGAAGAAAAAATGCAAGAAAAGACAGAGAGAGACAGAGAGAGAGAGAAAAGAGTGGAGATGAGGGAAAAAGAGAAGGGTAGAGAATGAGTAAAAAAGGAAAAGGACGAGTGAGAAAAGAGAAAGCAAGAAAAAGAAAAGATGGCGACAAGAAAGAGAAGAGACGATAGATAGATAGATAGATAGATTGATAGATAGATAGATAGATAGATTGAAATAGAGTGAGATAGATAGATAGATTGAAATAGGGGGAGATAGATTCAGACTGAGATTTATCGATAGATAGATGGATAAATAGATAGAGAGAAAATAGATAGATAGAAAAGACTGATATATATATATATATATATATATATATATATATATATATATATATATATGTATATATATATATATATATATATAGATAGATAGATAGATAGATAGATAGATAGTAACAGACTGATGTAGACAGACAGACAGACAGACAGACATATAGATAGATTCCGACTGAGATAAATAGATAGATAGATAGATTCAGACTGATATAGATAGATAGATAAATAGATAGATAGATAGGAAAATACTGATATATATATATATATATATATATATATATATATATATATATGTGCGTGTATGTGTATGTATGTATATATGTATGTATATATATATTATATATATATATATATATATATATATATATATAGATAGATAGATAGATAGTAACAGACTGATGTAGATAGATAGACAGAAAGATCGACAGATAGATCGGAACAGACTGAAACAGATAGGAACAGGTTGTGATAGATAGGTAGATAGACAAAGAGAAAGCGAAAACGTGAAAGTGAACGAGAGAAAAGCACAAGAAAGAGAGAGATTTTCCAAAAGGTTTATCTAGTGTAACAATTTTGCAGCCGACAGCGAATCACCCAAGTGAAATCTAAATAGACTATTTAACCGTTCGCTTTTCTTTTTCCCTCTCTTCTTTTTCGTAAACTCGTTCAATAAAGATCATAGCTGCTTTCTCATTCAAAACTCATGAAAAAAACTCCAAGCATATTAAAAGCAAGTGGAGCCTATTTGCTTTAGCTTTAAAACGTGATAAGTTCTCGAGTCTGTAATACAATTACGACCATTAAACCTTATTAACTGGTGTATATATATATATATATATATATATATATATATATATATATATATATATATATATATATATATATATATATATATCCAAGTATAGGATTGGTGTATACGGAATAAATTCCAATAATCACTAAATATCATTCTTAAAAGAGTGGCGATTAGAGCAAATATAACCATTTATTCGACAATTATAATATATAACTACAGAAATAGCCATTTTGTTTCAACACTTCTGGTGTCTTATCAAGTGATGGTATTGAATGTAGAATAAAGGGTTTTAAAAGGTTCAAATCAATCAAACACCCCTCGCTAGGGGAAACGCTGTTACATAAGCTGCAATGACCAATCAAAATACAAGTATAATGTATCCTCCGAAAAGAAATTAATTGTAAGATCAAATTGTATAAAAACTAAATCAAAGCACCTTGTCTGTCATCTTCTATGAAACACGCATATATATATATATATATATATATATATATATATATATATATATATATATATATATATATATGTATATATATATATATATATGCACTTACGTTTGGTGTTCAACTTAATTTTCAGCGGGCGCATTGTGTTGAGAAAACAACGAATCTTAAGTCGCACACGAAACGTAGGTATATGTATATTTATTAATATATATTTCTTATCTCTGTCAAACCACTTCGAGCACTATAATGTCTACACCTCTTGGAAAAATGGGTAATTATTTATTTGCTTACCTAACTCTCTCTCTCTCCTTCGCTCTCTCTCTCTCTCTCTCTCTCTATCTATCTATCTATATCTATATATATATATATATATATATATATGTGTGAAAATATTGTAGAAAATAGGAAAGAAACTGGTTTTGTAAATAATCCAAAGTTCCTTAGTATTTTTGTAATTATTTTTAAAAAATAGTGCTCGATACGAAAGCAGAGCATAAATATAATTATTTATTTAAAAATATGATTCCAACACGCTACATAAGAGGTCTCATGTTTCAAAACAAGAGCCGAAAACTTCAAAATAATATTTGAATTAACTTGAGTTAAAGTAGGCTCTGTTCCATCTTCAAGCGGAATTTTTTGGGAACCTTCCGCTTGAAGATGGAACAGAGCCTACTTTAACTCAAGTTAATTCAAATATTATTTTGAAGTTTTCGGCTCTTGTTTTGAAACATGAGACCTCTTATGTAGCGTGTTGGAATCATATTTTTAAATAAATAATTATATATATATATATATATATATATATATATATATATATATATATATATATATATTCTCGACTCTCACGCTGAATTCGACGTATGAGGTTCAAGCAGCTCAGTTCCTAGGAAACACACAGCCCGACAACAGCATATGAGATTTGATTATAGTGGTGAAGGTTTCGTGCAGGACCAGCCACCCTTTTTGAAGGGCCAAATACAGAGACCTAGTGCACTACGTGTCACAAGAACCCTCTCCACAGGTTTTGAATTCAGAGTTGTTCTTCTCCTAGACCAGTTACCATCCAAGGCTATAGAACCAAGTCTGTCCTGCTACTTACCCATAGCTGGAGGGACAAGAAGAGGATTCATACTTTTCCCAAGGGCATTAGCACGTAAGTGAATGTAATGGATTCGACTGGATTTCGAACTCGGCTCTCCGATTCCTCAAGCCGCTATCCACCGTATCTCCTGATATATATCTCTATATATACATACATACATATATATAACTGGCCACCCATATTCGAGGACACCCGTCTACTAGGGCGGCTATCCAATCCCTATTACAGACGCCTGCTCTGTGGTTTATACTGTAAATATGCTGAGAAGACCTTAGTCACAGTTTCTAGGAATGAGCGTGTTATCTAGCGTGATCGACAATGTGAACAAGGTCAGCACGCTCAAACCCTCGGTCACGATGACTTGTGACTTCGTGCTAGCAAAGCTATCGACGGTCACCTAAGTGTTCGGTCTACATACAGTGCTTCCGTCAACCCGTGCTATGGTTTTCAGGAACTTCCTAAAGATGCCACACGCCACACGCTGGGATTGACCCGATAACATCAAGAAATCTCGTTTTTGACAAAGCGGTGAGATTTGAACCCGGGTGTCATGGTCAGAATATATATATATATATATATATATATATTCATTCTGACATGTTTCATCACAAGAGTCATATTTGACCAAAAAATTTCATTGCTTTTATATCTGGTCAGAAGCCGCCAGATCATCACATTTCCGACTGTGTTTCGCGCTGAGGAGGAAATCTCTATAGCTACGGAGAAAAATCAACCATATTTTCCCCGTATTCAATTCGTAAGAAAACAAGACTCTCTCCACTGTGAACTGATACACTGTGGAACAGACTCCCGAGTGAATACTTCCCTGAACACTAAAATCAAGATTCATCGCTGTCTGTTAACTCAACGTTCCAAGATTTGAGGACACATGGCTCATTGGATAAACCAAGATCCAGTGACTAGACCCAAAGAGTTGTGAGATCAATATTAGGCCACAGCAGTGGTGAACCTAAAAGCATGGACAGTTGTGTGCAAGGGAAATAACTGACACATCCAGAGGAGGCATGGCTCGTGGAACTAGAACAATCTACCCCGCTGGAGGAAATAAAATGTTTGATTCGAAATTCCAACCACCTGAAGAAGGCCGGAACGTACAATGGCCGAAACGTTGTGAATATGGAAATGAACATGGGGATAACAGTCCGGATAATGTAAATAATTCAAGTAATCATAATACCTCATCTCAGAGATATAGAGGCCGAAACGTTGTGAATATGGCAATGAAGATGAGGATAACAGTCCGAATAATGTAAATTATGTAAGTAATCATAATACCTCATCTCAGAGATATAGAGGCCGAAACGTTGTGAATATGGCAATGAAGATGAGAATAACAGTCCGAATAATATAAATGATGTAAGTAATCATAATACCTCATCTCAGAGATATAGAGGCCGAAACGTTGTGAATATGACAATGAAGATGAGGTAACAGTCCGAATAATGTAAATAATGTAATCATAATACCACATCTCAGAGATATCGAGGCCGAAACGTTGTGAATATGGCAATGAAGATGAGAATAACAGTCCGAATAATGTTCATGGTGTAAGTAATCATAATACCTCATCTCAGAGATATAGGGGCCGAAACGTTGTGAATATGGTAATGAAGATGAGGATAACAATCCGAATAATGTAAATAATGTAAGTAATCTTAATTCCTCATCTCAGAGATATAGACAAATATTTGCTTATAATTCTGTTTATAAATTTTCAAGTTATTCCGCGTCACAATTTTTTTTCTCTTTGTTTAGTGTAATATCCTGATTGTTTCTGTTTTAAAAAGCAAAGGAAATAATTATTCCCTTCAAACTTTGCTTTTCTGACCTGGACATCGATGTTTTGAAACTAAGTTATTTTCCGTTACATTCCGGACAAGTTCAGCGCTGAGTTATTGACGGACAACTTTCTAGAAGTTTCAAGAACTTTCGTCTAAAAATCTCAGTTTCTGCTTGCCGAAAAGAATTACACCAAAACAGAATAAGGCTGTTTATATGGTGATTTTCTAAGCGTAGCTAAGATGTGGCACAAAGCCGAAAGACTGGGGCAGACAGTGAGGATCGACCTCACTATTAAGTCGTAAATGATCTAACGAGACAAGCTTGTTAACAATTACACCATGTCGAAACGTCCAAAGGCTGTGCCCTTCATATGAGGAACTTTGTACTCGCCATTTTTTGCTCTTCCTGCTGTTTTGGTTAGTGGCCAACTTTCAGGGTTTATCGGATTAAATATATATATATATATATATATATATAATTATTTATTCGAAAATGATAACATAAGAATGTTATAAAATCACTACAAACATAGCCATTTTGTTTCAACTAAAATTAAAAATTACCAATTTTAAATTTAATCTCTTAGATTTAATAGATTAAATCTAAAATTGGTCATTTTTAACTTTGAATTTTATAGTATAATTTAATATTTATTAGTTAGAATGAATTCTATTTTAGTCTAACTCTAACATTAAAGCATTAAATAATTATTATAACGTTAGTTCGTTGTCAAGCTTTTTGAATTCTTGTATACTTGTATTTTGATTGGTCATTGCATCTTATGTAACAGCGTTTACCCTAGCGAGGAGTGTTTGATTGATTTGAACCTTTTAAAACTCTTTATTCTACATTCAACACCCTCACTTGATAAGACACCAGAAGTGTTGAAACAAAATGGCTATTTTTGTAGTAATTTTATAACTCATGGAGGACCTAACGGACCATATTCGTAACATACTTGTTGACAACACTAATATAATAGCTTCATCTGCATGCTAAAAAAGGCTAAAAATAATGGAAGCCATATTTATAAAAAAAAAAAAAATTACATTCAATAGTATTAACTATGAATATGGACATATCTTGGCTGTGTTTTGAAAATGTAAACTTTTTGAAAGTGTAAACTTTTAGAAAATTTATTTATATAATAAAAATACATACATACAAGAAACTATTTCTTGTCAGCAGTCAATATATTGCAACCTTGAAAATGGATAAATGTATAACCAAAAACGCTTGGAAAGAAAGAACAATTGTACAGTTTTTTTTATGTAATTTATTCTCCGAAAAGAAAAAAAATATTGTAAAATCGCATGAGAAATTGTATAAAAAACTGAAAGCATTTTGACTGTCGTGTTCAATGAAACGCGCATGAAATAAGATTGCGGGCTAAATACACAAATATATATATATATATATATATATATATATATATATATATATATATATATATATATATATATATATATATATATATATATATATGTATGTGTGTGTGTGTGTGGATGTGTGTGTAGGAAAGATAATAAATCCATTAGTATATAATCCAAGTGGATCCTAGTAGTATAAAATATTAAAACTGATCCAGAAAAAGTATTTATGATTAAAGAGCGAATAATTAATAGTCAATAAAATTCAAAATGACCTCATCTGGGGAATAGGCTTATTTGAAACGACGAAAATTTAGTCACTTTTATTGAACCTCGGTGATGAGGTAATTATGGATTTTAATGTGTACTAACTATACACACACAAACACCCTCCCCCAATATATATATATATATATATATATACATATATATATATATACATATATATATATATATATATATATATATATATATGTGTGAAAAGTGTGTGTATATAAATATATATATATATATATATATATATATATATATATATATATATGTGTATATATATGTATAATTATTTATATATTTTATGCGCGGTACTTATTAGAAAGGGCTCAATATCAGAGATATAGCTAACATATATGGTTGGATAGATGTGAGCTTGTGACCCTGGATTTTACGCCCCAAAGCGTGAAACCCAGGGTCACAAGCTTACATCTATCCAACCACACACACACACACACACAACACACACACACAGACATATATATATATATATATATATATATATATATATATATATATATATATATGTCTATATTTCTGAGATGAGGTATTATGTACACTATTTACATTCTTCGGACTATTGTCCTTATCTTTGTCGCCATATTTATGACAACGTTTCGGCCGTTGTTCGCTCCGGTCTTCTTCAGGTGGTTGGAATGTCGAACTGAACCCTTTATTTCGCTGACTGGGGTAGACTTTTCTAGTTCCACGTGCCATGTTTGATGGATGTCAGTTATCAGTTATCTCCCGTTAATTCCCCTCTCCATGTTCTCCACTGCTTTAATCGGGTTTTGAACTCACGCTCTTTGGGCCCTGCCACTGGATTTAACCAACGCCTAGGCGGTTAAGGCAGTGGAGAACTTTCAGAGGGAAAATTAACAGGAGATAACTGATAACTGACATCCATCAAATATGGCACCTGGAACTAGAACAGCTTACCCCAGTGAGCGAAATAAAGGGTTCAGTTCGAAATTCCAACCACCTGAAGAAGGACGGAGCGTACAACGGCCAAAACGTTGTGATAAATATGGCGACAAAGATAAGGACAATAGTCTGAATAATGTAAAGAATATATATATATATATATATATATATATATATATATATATATATATATATATATATATACCGGGTGTAACAACAAAATTGTCCAAATTGTGTAACAGTAATATTGTTAGAATATGGTTTGAATCGCAGTATCTTAGAAATGATTAAAGATATCTTACTGGAATTCTCCAAGATTTTTATAGCACTATTAGATTCTGCTTTGAACAATAAAAATAAATTTAACTTTAAGCTGAAATGACGATACCTCTTTCTGTTCAGCCTCCTGTTCCATTATTCCTCTCTACTGTTCCCTCCTTTTTAAACTTATTCACTATTTTCTTGATGGTTCTTGAATAGACTTTGAAGATGGAAGCCAGAGTATGAATGTTAGTAGCATTACTGGTGGGCTGAATGATCTTTTCCTCCCACCATTGATCAGTTGGGAAGACATAGTGGAGATGACGCAAAATGATTTTAACCTGTTCTCTTTCTAGCTGAATAACTCAAAGGGTTTTTCAGTGATTCTTATGACAAATGGTGACAAGACGGCTAAATGTCTTATCTGAAAACTTAGAAAAATGAACCTTAATTCGTTTAGTCGTTTTTCGATAATAATCATTTTGTGGGATAGACAATTATTCCCTGCCGTCACACGATTTGAACGATTTATCTGTCTGTCTGTCTGTCTGTCTGTCTTTATATATATATATATATATATATATATATATATATATATATATAATGAGAAGGACTAAGTCCGCCAATTATTTTAAGATATTTTATGGTTATACGTTATTTATATAGACACAAATATTTGAGTAAATGCTCTGTTTATAATAAACAGTATTAATAACATTTACCGGCGTGAATGTCCGAGAAATTTTCACAGAAAATATGCGTTATCCGACAGGAATGGAACCTGTACCCTACACGGAACCGCCATATAGCAAACGGACCTTCGTAGCTAAACTGGTATGGCGTAGCATTTATAGACATAGCAGAATGCGTTAAGTTACAATCTCTTGATGTCATCTGTAACGAATGCATCTATGAAAGACGACTTGTCTGGACAGCTAGAGGTTAGGTGAACTGTTGTGCGTATGTTCTTTGTGTTTATACTGTCATATATATTGCCAGGACATTCGCGAAATTCGTGAAACTCTTATAAACTTCACGAATATTCTTGAAACTACTAATAAGACTTAAAACACCAAAGACTGTTTTTTTCAACAACTTAGACGCAAATACAAAGAATATATATATATATATATATATATATATATATATATATATATATATATATATATATAGTAAAAGTAATCGATCCACTGGTATATAATCCGGGTGGATGCTTGTAATATTAATTATTAAAACTGATCCACAGAGAGCTCGATATTTTTATTTTAACAGGGCATATGTATTTTTTACAGCAAAAAAGAAAAAACAACAAAAATTACTTGAACATAGGTATAGTCTATTTCAAACGGTTCTTCACACGGCTATCATCAGCCTCTTAGTGCTTGTCTCAGAGCATCGTTCTAAATTTATTTTCATAGTCAGTCCTTCTCTAGTAGGCGCCTTGTTAATGAGAGTGGGTTTGTGTTAGAGATTGGTGGGGGCGTAAGGCATCTTATCCCGGAGGTAAGCGGTCTGGGTTTGGAGTTTATTTATGGCCAGGATTTTTGTTTGTTGTTTAATATCGATTCCAACTATATGGCGTTTCTTATACAGGCCCTGAGTGTGTTTTTCTAGGAGTCACAGTAAGTAGTTTTTGTACTATTAAGCGATGGAGGATTTAAATTTAAGTCCGTTAAGATTACTGTAAATTAGTTGAGTTACAGATTGTGGGTAATGCCACAGCAACCAATGGAATAACTCATGCGTATATATCTTCATACATACATATATGTGTACATTTAAATATTCATACATATATGCCACTATACGTACACATACACCACCGCATATATGCACATGTATTCTTATGTAATTTGGAATTTATTTCTATGTCTACATTTCGTGATTAGTTCTCTCTGATGATTTAATATTTTGCATTGATCTTTATATTTTATTATCCTGATTTTTTTTCTTCTAAACATAGCTTGCACCTACGCCTAAAACTATTGGGGGTGTTCGCAAAACACACACACACATACACACACACACACACACACACACACACATATATATATATATATATATATATAATTAGTGAATATACATAATATCTAACGTCAATAGCATGACTCGGAGTTTCTTGTGCTCTTGCAATCTTCAAGTGCAAATATATTCTAACCATTATAGAATTCGCGTTCTCATGGTAATGATTCGAAACTGTGTGTTAAAACTTGGTTATATAATTATTTTTGCATAAAATATTAGAATT
>OZ010603.1:80339621-80367121 GCA_963932145.1 Acanthosepion lycidas
GTGTGTATCTGAGAGAGAGAGAGAACGAGAAAGAGAGAGAACTGGAGAGATAAAAAAGAAAGGCAAGCGAGAAAAATGTGAGAGGAAGAATGATGTTTGAGAGAGAGTAAAAGAGAGAAACAGAAAGAAAGATAGAGAAGGGAACTGGGGGAGAAAAAGAAAAGGAGGAAGAGAGAAATTGAGATGCAAAGAAAAAGAAAAAGTGAATAGAAAGAGAAAAGATTCTAGAAAGAGTGTGTGGGGGGAGAAGGAAGAGAAATAAAGAGTGAAACGAAACAGACCGCAGAAAGAGAGAGAAAAGGTGAGATAAAGAAAAGAGAGACGACGAACATTCAGAAGAGAGAAAAATGGGGTGGGGGAGAGGAATAAATAGAAAAGAAAAATGATGTATTAGAGAGACAACAAATATGTACAAAAAAGACTGCACATGAGAGAGAGAGAGAGAGAGAGAGAGAAGAGATAGAAACGAAGTTATGGAATAAATAAAGGAGAGTTGGAAAAAAGGAGAGTAATGAGACAAAGGGAGAGCAGTTAAATAGGGAAAGGAAGAGAGAAGAATGGTTGATTTATTGTTTATTTAATTGACTAGCAGCATGGCTCGGCGTTGCCCGTGCTTGATTCAAAAATCTTACGACTCATACAGCAATCGCTATCACTTGACTTAAAATATTTTTGCCCTTCCTTGCCTTTAAAGGAGTGCCCTTTGCCTTACTTCTTGCCTATCTCACATTGCGATTTTTTTCTAAGCTCTATACTAAACATTAAATCTGTTACAAAAAAAGAACTAAACAAAATGAACATAAAACGATCAGCTTTAAAAAAATGAATCGTAACTGGAAAAACCGAATGAAAAAAGAATGTTAACAACAAATACTTTTTCACACCAAAGCCAGTACGGCGGAATCAGAATCAACGTTGAGTTTAAGCAAGCGAATGAGCCAATTGGAGTAAACTGCCATGCAGATTTAAATTTTTCCCACTTGTGACGAATGCATGTATCGATTTTTTTGCATGATAGCATGCTAGTTAACATTCGTGTCAGTCAGCTGTTGGCTCTCACGCTGGCCAGTAGAATCTTCCTACCTATTCGTGGCAGCCAGTTATAGGCTCTCACTCTGGCCAGTAGAAAATGGCCGTAAACTACATGAAAACTGCCGTAGAAGCATGAAAAAATCGATTATTTCCACTATCGATAGGAGTTGGGAAATGCAAAGTCGGTGTTGGCCTTTCCGCTAACTTGGAGCATGTGCATATTAATTTTAGTGAAAATCTGTCGAAAATTGCGGCCGTGCATTCATTACACACACACACAGACACACACAGACACTTTTTACGGCTTATCAACCCTTTGCACGTTACTTAAGGCTAACAATCATCATTTTAGATTGAAATAGGTTTTTTTTTTCCTTGGAGGTAATAATATTTTAGTGATACACATCTTACTAATTAACCCATATTTCGGGGAAAAGATGTGAAGTCCTACCTTTCCCAGGAGTATTTGAGTGTAAATGAATATAAAAAACCCAACTGGCATTTGAACTTGGCACTCAGATGAACCATTTTTTAAAAAATAAATTCACCCCCAAGGCGATAATCCCACTAAGACGTGAGAGGCTACTGGAATCGAAAGAGAACAGAAAATCTTTTAGAAGGAACCGGAAAACAAATCTTAACCAAGGGATAAGCTTCTACCCCTGTTCAAAAGCCCGGGGAAGTGTCCTAGTCATTGTCCATTACACCCTACCTACAGCAACATGCATTCCAAAGCGTTCACCTATCTAGGTACTGACCAGGCTCGACGCTGCTTAACTTCGGTGATCATATGGGAATCGATGTTTCAACGTGATGTGGCCGTAAGTCCCAGAGCGAAGAGAGGAAACGAGATGAAGATTGTGTGTGTGTGTGTGTGAGAGAGAGAGAGAGAGAGAGAGAAAGAGAGATAGAGAGACAGAGAGAAAGAGAGAGAGAGAGAGAGAGAGAGAGAGAGAGAGAGAGAAATAAAAATATTTATGAACCATCTAGATTTTTAAGTTCCTTGACACTCAAAACACCGGTTTCTACCTTGCCACAACAGTTAAAAGAGATCCAGAAAGAGCTCCCTCTTCTATGCAATTGCTACTAGAGTCTTAAATACAATATAGATACAGACTACGATTTGGAAGTTCTGGGCATGACGATAAACTACGTCCGGCAGCAAGGCCTCTGATCAGGAGATTGGATGTTTTGAGGGGCGAGAAACTACCTTTTAATTGCTGTTGTTCCCAGGTCCATCTTAACCCGGGGTTTGTAGCATCTGTTAGGGTCCGAGCTATGGTCAAATAGTGAACCCCACCCTCTAAAAAATACTATGAAAGTATAAAAATAGGAAAAAAAATACAAACAATATATTTTTCTATATAAAAAAATGACCATTTTCTGTAGTTGAAGGCATACACTTTCTTTCAAAATATATTTAGTTGAAGTAATAAAATTGTGTTCAAATTATTTAGATTAAAGCATTGAAAACCCTACATAGGTGTTGATATATTGATGAACAAAATAAACCAAGCAACGAATTGGAGGTGCCAATAGAAAGTCCAAAAGTTTAAAAGTCTGGGAAATGGTTTAACAGAGACCGGAAAATGTGGCACTGGAATCTGTACGCGTATCGGAAATAGCGAAAGATGAATTTTAAAAGTTAAGCAAGATATTGCTGAGACATCAGAAGTGGCGTCCATTACGAATTGATAGAATCTGAAAGACTAATACTGCAGACGTTTTATTTTTTTTTGTCAGCAAATGACAATTACTTCGAATGTGCCGTGATTTTCTAAACAGAAAATGATTTACTCTTCAACACGGAAATTTGAATCCAAGAAAAAATAATTTTGACCTTTGACTCGAAGAGGTTAAGATTGCATTCAAGGAAGTAACCACGCTGAAGCCTACTTATTAATGTAGTAGATCTTGATCAAAAGGCAGAGAGGAATTTTCTTTTTGCCATTGGAGAACGGAGAATGGCCAACCCCTAAACGTTTGAACTAGACGAACTAAAGAGTGGAATCCATTTAAACAATTGCCCTGGAAATAGCGATACTTCAACAATCGGCTTGTGGAGTTTCTTTATACGGGAAAGAATGCAGCAGAGTGGGAAATAGGTTGTTGATAACTCGAAAACGAAAACGATTTTTTTTAGCAGGATTTGAAAATAAGCATTGAACAGTTCTAGACCACTTATGGCAGTAATACTTCATTTTTGTGTGTTGTGGTGTAATGGACATCGGCTCGAGGCGAGAACTCGGAGAGCCGAGTTCGAATTCCAGTCAAATCCATTACATTCACTTACGTGCTAATACCGTTGGGAAAGGTATGAATCCATCTCTTCTCCCCTCTCCCAGTTATGAGTTGAACAGTAGGACAGATTGGGTTCTTTAGAGCTGGATGGCAACCAGGCTACCGCAGAAAGAAATGGCAACCTACTGCGGGAAAAAATCTGCATCGCCAGTCATATATCGAAAGATACATGATCGCCCAAGCGTGTATCACTTGCGGCACTTAGCTGAAAGAGTCAACATGATCGCCCAATCGTGTATCACGTATGGAACTGAAGTGACTGACTCGATTTTTGGTCTAAATCAACTCGTGAGGAGATAAAACGTGTCAGAAGAAGTCAAGCATTTCCTGTAGATCTTAATCAAGACATGCCATGTCCCACTAACTCTAAGCTGGTTTAACTAAAGAATGGCGTCCAGCTAAACTGAGACACCTTAAATCAACCGCAGAAGAGCGTGACGTGGGCAAAAAAAATTTAGCTACCTTGAAAACCAGAAAAATCGGACTGCATATTCGATAAAATAATAATAATAGCTGCCTACTCGTATTCGATGATACCCGTCTGCTAGGACGGCTAGCCAATCCCTATTGCAGACTCTCGCTCAGGCATATTTGTGTTTGCTCAACACCCTGTGGTTTATACTGCAACTATGCTGAGCAAACCTTAGTTACAGTTACAGAGCGTGTTATCTAGCGTGATCAACAATTTGAACAAAGCCAGCACGCTCAAACCCTCGGCCACGATGATTTTTGACTTCGTGCTAGCATAAGTATCAACTGCCCTCAAGAGTTCCGTCTACCCAATTTCACTCACAAGGCTTGGGTCAACAAAATAACATCTTATCGATACAAGAGTCGGATCGTCTATATCGAACTATCAATAACATAAAACATAGACAGATCGACAACCTGCTTCAAAAATTAAAGAATTTATACAGAAATAGTAAATGGAAACACAGAGGACACACAGACATAAAACAAAACTTATCCATCACGCAACAGAGTGATAAGCGAGAGTAATTATTGTGATTTACGACAAACAACTTGACCTCAGAGATCCTCATGACGCTATTTTGTCTTTCTTTTAGTCGAACTGATGACGCCAAAGAAAACATTATTTTTATTCTTGCGAAACGCGTCTTTGATATAAAATTGTCCACTTTGTCTATTCATCTTCACTCTTGTTCTTCACTCAGATCGACTGCTTGACTTGTCAATCAATTGTCTCAAAGGGAACACCCCAATGAGATTCAAGTTGTCGAACAAAAACCACGCCCCTACAAAAGAATTCAATTAAAAAAAAAAACAAAAAACACAAGTATACTTTTAAAACTCGATATGTTTTTGTAAACATATTATGTTCAACATATAAAATTGGCGACCTGAGCAACATTTTTGCGTATTTCACGATGCCTGGAAATGATTCGACTTTAACTTACATAAATTCATTTTATCAAAATTAAATAAGACTTAATTCGTCGTCGCTATCTTGCTTTTCCGATAAACGCGTATCTAGAGTAAGAAAACAGAGAGAGGAAAACAAATGGAAGATCAGGATATTGTATTTCTTTAGGAACAAGCAAAAAAAAAAAAAAAAAAAACAAATAATAATACAAAAATGAAATAAAATAGACGAGTTTTAATCTACCTTAAAATTTAGTGGGGGGAAAAAATAACAAATTGATATTTAAAGTCTAAAGCAATTTCAAGCAAAATCTACATTTTCCAGGCAGTAATATATATATATATATATATATATATATATATATATATATGTATATGTATAGATAGATAGAGAGATAGATAGATATAGATATCTGCCGGCGAGAAAACCCACAAAAGCTACATATTCTTAGCAATGTACAACGAAAACTCGATCACTTCTTAATCTGCAAAAAAAGTGAATTTTTATACCCGTGCTCGGAGGAAGAAACAATATTTAACCTTCCTTTATATTTGTTTGTTTCTTTTCTATGTTTTAATAAATTTTTATTTTGTTTTCTTTTGCTCATTCATTGCTTGTCAGGCTAGTAGCATTAAAATATTGTTAACACCGTCGTTGGGGATGTGTGTGTTTATTTTTTTTTTTTTTATAATTTTAACCAAAATTTTAAATATCAAAACGAAAATGGAAAAGAAAAAAAAGAAAAACTACAACAACAAAAAAAAAAAAAAGAAAAAAGAAAAGAAAAGAGGCCTTATCTTGAACCCCGAAACAAGACTTCCAGAATCAATGAAAAATCAAAACTGTAATTTAATTATCTGCTGTAATCGAATCTTGAGGACGCAAACATTGATAAAATTTGTTACTTTCGCAGGCTTTTGGTAAAACGGAAAACGAAAAACCAAAACTTTTTCTGCCAAATTCTAGGAGATTGGCGAAATATGTTGGAATAGATAATGTTCCGTCTTTTATAATGTCTTTGATAAATATGTTTTTCACTCTCACCGCGTGAATATTTTATCGATTCTCGCATACAACAGTACAAACTGTCAGGCGACGTTTAAGACAATGTTACCGAGTTCATTTCCTGTGGAGAGCGTCACAAGGGAGAATTGGCGGGCACTTCATTATGGTGTAACAGAAAGCTTGTCGCGCTAGATCAGTAACGACTGAATAGTCAGTTCGATCCTCACTGGGTGCCCCTTGCTTTTCGACCGAGTGCCGCAATTGAGCTATGTTCAGAAAACTGGCTCAGTGGAAAATTGGACGAGGGTGGTGAAGACAAATTTGCAGTAAAAATATTAACAAGTGAGAATGCGACTGAATAAGATGGGTCGAAGAAAGATGGGTGAGTGCGAGAAATAAACATCGGAGGAAAGAGAGAGAGAGAGAGAGAAATAGAGAGGGGGAAAAGAGAAAGAGAGTAGGAAGAGAGTAAGCGATAAAGATAGAGAGAGAGAGGGAGAAAAAGAAAAAGAGACTTAAAGAAAGGGAAAGAGGTATGAGAGAGAGAGAGAGAAATTAGAGAGAGTGATGAAGAGAAAGAAAGAATTTGAAAAAGAAATTGTTAAAATAGAGGGGAAAAGAGAGCGGAAAGACGGCGGTAATGGACGATACGGTGGGAATATATATATATATATATATATATATATATATATATATATATATATATATATATATATATATATAAGCATACAGGGAGCATGTGTTGACGTGGCAACGTCAGTAATACCCAGTCAGATGAAACACGTCACAAAAAACATTTTTCTAATTTGTCTTACTGTTTTTCTAAATACTGTTTGTTGATATATAAAATTATATATCGTTATATATATATCTATATATATATCTATATCTATATCCATATATATATATATATATATATATATATATATATATATATATATATATATATATATATATGTACAACATTCCTATCCACATTCACGATATCAAAAATTACTCATCGACGAAATATTATACAACAAGAAAATAATAAATTCAAGCTACGGATCCTAGAAGTAATTTATATATTTAATTAAAGCAGGCACTGAACAGAATCAATTATGAATACTGTAGTAATGTTCTGAAATGCCTGTAAAGGAACAGTTTTTTTCACGCTTTAGTGCGCGCATGACCATGACATTATAACATAGAGGAATAATTTCCATAATCGATAATTTTTTCACGTTTTAATGAACGCTCAGCACATTGTCAACGGTTTTGCATTTAAAAGCATAATGAAAAAGTTACAGTAATGAATAACAACGCACAACTTTGTATAAATACTTGTATAATGAACAACATATAGTTTTGCACTACTTGCACCCCTGAAGATAATCTTGGAAAAAGATCGAAAGTACTTGGGAAATGAAAATAAAAGAAATTTAAACAGCAATAGCACATTTCACTCATCCTTTAACATCAATACACGGAAGGTTATTCGTGAGTATGAACGGATTTTGTTAAAAATTAGCAGACATAATGTCTGTAATTTATTCAATCAGACATGCCTAAAAGATAATTTGCTGCCTAAATACGCAAATTACACACACACACACACACACACACACACACACACACACACACACACACACATATATATATATATATATACACATTACCCTCTAAAAATATTGAAACGTCAAGTGTTTTAAAATTTAAGCGCAGTACTAGATTGGAGACGAACTCTCACTAATTTCCAGTCGAGTTGGCTAGACGTAGCCGCATGTTCTATGCTAAGAGCTTCTTTTCTCGCACCACTCATTTGTGAAACTCATTTCCTATTTCATGCTTTCCAGCCAACTTTGATCTTCAAAAATTTAAATACAATGTCAATCGCTTTCCACTGTCCTCCTGATTACTCTTCTTTTGTTTTTAGTAAAGTTTCTGTGTTCTAATTTTTTCCAGACCCCAGTAACCCCCCTTTTGTCTTAGTGTCTTTACTGCCTTGCTTGGGGTGAAACCGATAAAAAAAAGTATGAAAGGAATAAAGCAACATCTAGGTACTGACCAGGCTCGACATTGCTTAACTTCATTTAACGTACGGAAACCGGTGTTTCAACGTGATTTGGCCATAAGCCCTTTCATGGTACGAATTGAAAGCCATAAGAATCCCACGGAGAGTCCTGGAAAATTGAACAGTCTTACTGTCACTTGATCCCCAGTATATAACCACAGATTGAACCGGTGTGAAAACGCGACGTGGATAATGACGTTGGTTAGATTCAGTGACTAGACCCAGAGTGTTGTGAGTTCAATACCAGGCTAGAGCAGTGGTAAACCCCAAAACATGAGAAGTTGAGTTATAGGGATATAATTGAGACATCTGGAAGAGGAATGGAAAGTGGAACTAGAACAATTTACCAAGTTGGACGAAATAAAGTGTTCGCTTCGAAATTCCAATCGCCTGAAGAAGGCCGGTCGTTGTGAATATGGCAATGAAAATGGGGATAATAGTCTGAATAATGTAAATAATGTAATTAATCATATTACCTCATCACAGAGATAGAGACATATATATAGAGAGAGACACAGACATTAAAGGCCAGAGCGTACAACGGCCGAAACGTAGGGAATATGGCAATGACTATGAAGATAACATCCAAAATACTGTAAATAATGCAAGTAATCTTAATACCTCATCTCAGAGATAGAGACAGAGATATAAAAATACATAGTCATAAAGACCTGAGCGTACAACGGCCGAAACGTGAATATTGCAATGAAGATGAGGATAACAGTCTGAATAATGTAAATAATACAAGTAATCATAATACCTCATCTCAGAGATATAGAGGACGAAACGATGTGAATATGGCAATGAAGATGAGGATAACAGTCTGAATAATGTAAATAATGTAAATAATCATAATTCCTCATCTCAGAGATATAGACAGATATATAGAAAGACATAGACGTGAAGACCGGAGCGTACAACGCCTGGAAAGTTGTGAATATGGAAATGAAGATGAGGATAACAGTCTAAATAATGTAAATAATACAAGTAATCATAATACCTCATCTCAGAGATATAGAGGACGAAACGATGTGAATATGGCAATGAAGATGAGGATAACAGTCTGAATAATGTAAATAATACAAGTAATCATAATACCTCATCTCAGAGATATTGAGACCGAAACGTTGTGAATATGGCAATGAAGATGAGGATATCAGTCCGAATAATGTAAATAATACAAGTAATCATAATACCTCATCTCAGAGATATAGAGGCCGAAATGTTGTGAATATGGCAATGAAGATGAGGATAACAGTCCGAATAATGTAAATAATACAAGTGATCATAATACCTTATTTCAGAGATATAGACAGAACTATTAACTTCTAACTTAGCATGAGTTCGAATATCCATTGTCTGGGAAATTATCGGAATATTCATGGTCAGTTTAGCAAGCAAAACTTTCATTTAATTCAGCAACAACAACAATTGACACTAAATGATCCCAGTACTTTTCAGTAGTTTTTAATGAAACTTGTATACAAGAGGGGTTGCTGCCGAGATGCTTCTTTCTTTTTATACACAATGTCTTTTCACGATGTTGGTGATCATGGCTCTCTACCCTTCTCTATCCCTTGCAGCTCTGAACAAGTTCCTTCCCTCTGCTTCCCCCCCAGACCTCGTTCTGTCATCCACTTGCTTAAGCTCGTCAAGTACTTCACGCGTTGTTTTCCCTTGTCTCTCTTTCTCTCTGTTCGACCCGTGAGTATCAGATTCTCCAGGCCCTCCTTCCTCATTATGTGTCCCAGAAACTTCAGCCTTTTCCTGATATGAAGTATAAACCTTCTCCTTGTTTGCAACCACTCTAAGGCCTCATCGTTGCTCACACGCTTGGTCCATGTCATCCTTAGCATCCTTCTGTAGAACCACATCAGCATCGCCTCGAGTCTCTTCTTCATCTTTGAGGAAATCGTCCAACATTCACGGTCGACCTTGGATATCATCACACTTGTGCGGTGAAGGACGTGCGGAAGACGTCGTTACATATGGTTGCTGTGATAAGGATTTGACCCTAAGTTGCCACGGAAATAAAAAAGGAGAACTGATAAAAGGAAGGAGAACGTTGAAGTGAAGAAAAAGTGAGCTGCTGAAAAGTAAAGAATTTAAAAAAGATAGATTTCGTTGATAAAAAAAAAACGTGAAAAAGGAAGAAAAACGTGAAAAAAAAGAGAACTTTGAAACTAAAAGAAAAAAGAATAAATCGTTAAAAAAAATTAAGAAAAGAATAGGGGTGGTGGAACTCCATCTCGTGCCTATATAATGAGTCAGAAACAGTCAGGGGGGAAGGGACCAGCGAGCAGTGAGGAGTCATCTGTCAACGAGACGTACAGTGAATATAAGGGTCCTCTTTCCGTGGCTGGAAGTTAACCAAAACCTGTGAACATAGCGAATCGGGTGTATATGCATACACAGCCAACCTTTGGTGTGAAGTGATGGACGTAAAAAGACGTCGTCACACAAGACAGTGGGACAGACATGTCACATACGATACAAGCATAAAAACTAAATGAGATTGTCGGATCCTCATACGTCGAAATCGACCGGAGAGTACCTCATATATAAGGTATATTAAAAACGACTGATAAGGTACGGCGGTTAATTTTTTTTTTTTTTTTTTTTTTTTAGTATCGCATTATATTTTTGGATTCTATTATTTAAATGTTGGATTTCATTTTTAGCTGTTGTTTGTCCTAAAAAAAGTTTGTTTTTTTGTTTTTGTTTCCTGAGTGTTATACAGTTTGTTTCCTTGTTGGTTGCCAGGAAGAGCCCGAAATGCGATTTGCAAGTTGGGAAAACTAGAATCAACTAAACGCTGAAGTTTAAATATCTGGGAAGCGTCTTGACAGAGGATGGTAAGCGCGACACTGAGATCCATAAGCGTATTGCGATGGCCAAGGGTGCATTCTAAAAGCTGGACAGAGTATTGCAAGACAGGAGGATTTCTTTGGTAAAAAAGAAAAGAATACTGAGCTGTTACGTGACATCTGTCCATCTTTACGGCAGTGAATGTTGGACGATTTCCTCAAAGATGAAGAAGAGACTCGAGGCGATGGTGATGTGGTTCTACAGAAGGATGCTAAGGATGACATGGACCAAGCGTGTGAGCAACGATGAGGCCTTAGAGAGGTTGCAAACAAGGAGAAGGTTTATACTTCATATATATATATATATATATATATATATATATATCTGGAGGATTGAAAAGAAGAAAAAGAGGTAAAAATAAAAATTAAAATGTAACAGGATACATTCATTTAAAACGGCCAATTCAAGTCACAATATCTAACGCCAGGATCTATTTTTAGATTGGAACAATTTTGGGGAGATAACACTGATTTACAAGTTCTACTAGTTAACCCACAGCTTGGGGTATTCCGTGTAAGTAGACGTAAAGAATCTGACTGGAATTTGAACTTTGCTTTCCGATTTCCAATTCAGTGGAGTTATCTATCACATCACCCGCACACCCAAACATACTGCACCTGATATAACTAAGCGGCCACTCATCTTGTTACTGAGCAGGCTCGACGTTACTTAAATAACTCGTACAAGAGCTGGTGTTTCAACATGATATGGTACGGCTATGTATTATTGAGAAGGCATCCTCTCACTTTATGTTCGGCCGGAAAACTCCACGAGTATAATATAATGAAAGAAAATACTGAGGAGGGTGCTGGAAAGAAACTAGAACTTTACTTTCCCATGTAGAATCCCATTTTTAAAGCGATATTTTTTATTATTTTTTATTAAACAATCGTGGTGTATTTTTTTTAATTTTCCGTTCAGGCACGAGTGTTTTCTCTTCCCCCATCACACACACACACAGACACACACACACACATATATATATATATATATATTATCTGCAGGCTCTTCTGTTGGTTCCATCCTCTTGTGGGTTCCTTACTGGAGTTTAAACTGCTGTAGCTGAAGCTGTTGAGTTGCTTTTCTCTTCCCCAGGCAATGTCCCCAGGGCGTTACACGAGAGGGTCATGATGTGATGATTTTTCGTTTGAAATTTGGCAGTCTGCAGACATCTAGTCGTTCGTTACATAGAGAGTGACCCGAGGATATCTTCAGCGTGGGTAGCAGGCTAACGGAGACAGTAATACTGATAATCATCAAATGAAGAAATATGATGGTGATAATGATGATGTTGATAGGAATAATAATAATAACAACAACAACAACAACAATAATAATAATAATAATAATAATAATAGTGAGAAGAAAAAAGAGATGTAGAAGGAGAAGACAAAGAGGGCCAAGAAGAAGACGGCGAAGAAGGACAATAATAATAATAATGAGAGTCATGTAGTAGAAGAAGAAGACGGCGTAGAAAAAAAATACTACGACTACTACTACTAATAATAGTGAGAACAAAAGATGTAGAAGTGTAATAACATTCGTAGGAGATGTAGAAGAAGACGACGAAGGTAGCCAAGAAGAAGACGGTGAAGAAGGACAATAATAATAATAGTGAGAAGGAAAAGGAGATGTAGAAGGAGAAGACGAAGGTAGCCAAGAAGAAGACGGTGAAGAAGGACAATAATAATAATATTAATAATAATAGAGAAGGAAAAGGAGATGTAGACGGAGAAGACGAAGGAGCCAAGAAGAAGACGGAGAAGAAGGACAATAATAATAATAATAATAATAATAATAATAATAATAATAATAATAATGATAATAAAATTAGTGAGAAGAAAAGGGAGATGTAGAAGACGAAGGTTGACGTGAAGAAGATGGCGAATAATAATAATAATAATAATAATAATAATAATAATAATAATAATAATAATAGTGAGAAGTAAAAGGAGACGTAGAATGTAGTCAAGAAGGCGGCAGCGGCGGACAACAACATCAATAACAATAACAATAATAATAATAATAATAATAATAATAATAATAATAATAATAATAATTAGAAGAAAAAGGAGATGCAGAAGAAGATGAAGAGAGCCAAGAAGAAGGCGACGAATAATAATAATAATAATAATAATAGTGAGAAGTAAAAGGAGACGTAGAATGTAGTGAAGAAGGCGGCGGCGGACAACAACATCAATAACAATAACAATAATAATAATGATAATAATAATAATAATAATAATAATAATAATAATTAGAAGAAAATGAGATGCAGAAGGAGAAGATGAAGAGAGCCAAGAAGAAGGCGACGAATAATAATAATAATAATAATAATAATAATAATAATAATAGTGAGAAGTAAAAGGAGACGTGGAATGTAGTCAAGAAGGCGGCGGCGGCGGCGGCGGACAACAACATCAATAACAATAACAATAATAATAATAATAATAATAATAATAATAATAATAATAATAATAATAATTAGAAGAAAATGAGATGCAGAAGGAGAAGATGAAGAGAGCCAAGAAGAAGGCGACGAATAATAATAATAATAATAATAATAATAATAATAATAGTGAGAAGTAAAAGGAGACATAGAATGTAGTCAAGAAGGCGGCGGCGGCGGACAACAACATCAATAACAATAACAATAATAATAATAATAATAATAATAATAATAATAATAATAATAATAATTAGAAGAAAATGAGATGCAGAAGGAGAAGATGAAGAGAGCCAAGAAGAAGGCGACGAATAATAATAATAATAATAATAATAATAATAATAATAATAATAATAATAATAATAATAGTGAGAAGTAAAAGGAGACATAGAATGTAGTCAAGAAGGCGGCGGCGGCGGACAACAACATCAATAACAATAACAATAATAATAATAATAATAATAATAATAATTAGAAGAAAATGAGATGCAGAAGGAGAAGATGAAGAGAGCCAAGAAGAAGGCGACGAATAATAATAATAATAATAATAATAATAATAGTGAGAAGTAAAAGGAGACGTAGAATGTAGTCAAGAAGGCGGCGGCGGCTGACAACAACATCAATAACAATAACAATAATAATAATAATAATAATAATAATAATAATAATAATAATAATTAGAAGAAAAAGGAGATGCAGAAGGAGAAGATGAAGAGAGCCAAGAAGAAGGCGACGAATAATAATAATAATAATAATAATAGTGAGAAGTAAAAGGAGACGTAGAATGTAGTCAAGAAGGCGGCGGCGGCGGACAACAACATCAATAACAATAACAATAATAATAATGATAATAATAATAATAATAATAATAATAATTAGAAGAAAATGAGATGCAGAAGGAGAAGATGAAGAGAGCCAAGAAGAAGGCGACGAATAATAATAATAATAATAATAATAATAATAATAATAATAATAATAATAATAGTGAGAAGTAAAAGGAGACGTAGAATGTAGTCAAGAAGGCGGCGGCGGCGGACAACAACATCAATAACAATAACAATAATAATAATAATAATAATAATAATAATAATAATAATAATTAGAAGAAAAAGGAGATGCAGAAGGAGAAGATGAAGAGAGCCAAGAAGAAGGCGACGAATAATAATAATAATAATAATAATAATAATAATAATAATAATAACAAGTGAAGATGAATAAAAGATTGAACAATAGACTCAAAGAACCCACTTGGAAGGTAAAATGAAAGCCAGAAATTGAGGAAATCCGATTTGAGTTTTCGATACTCGATGAGATTTCAAGAAATGAAAATTGTTTCAACACGGAAAAGTAAGAAAATCAAGCAGAAATATAAAATAAACAGCAGTAAATGAAATTCCACTAATTAAGGAATTACTTAAACAGGAACTGCAATAAAAGACACAGAGAACAAAATGATATGAAAATCTTTGTAGGTTCTATCGCCAAAATAAGATATTCCAAACGGATCTCAAAAAGTTTGACAGGAAAAATGAAAAAGTGGTTATAGAAGTCTAAAAGCCAATCATCTACTGAAGAAGTGTAAAATTTTGGGAGAGTATTTGGAGCAACCCTAAGAAATGTAATCCGAATGCAGACTGGATCAAAAGAGAACAAAAAAAGAATGTAAGATAAACCTCTACAAGAACGGGAAAATATAATCAAGAATAATTTTAGGCAAACTCTGACAAAATTTCTAAAATGAAAATCCACAGGAAATATATATATATATCCGTCATCGATATGCACATTTATTAATATATACTTAATAATTCTGTTGCATTACATCGAGCACTGTTAAATTAACACTATATCCGTGATATAGTGATTTTCCAAGCGTAGCTTGGATGTGGTACAAGGCCGAAAGTAAGAGGCACCCAGTGAAGAACGAACTCACTACAGTCGTAATTGTTCCAGCGAGACAATCTTGCTAATATTACACCACCTCGAGGTGCCCAACTACATGCGTGATATATTGTAATTGCCCGCGCGCGCACACACACACTATCTATCTATCTATCTATCTATCTATCTATCTATGTGTGTGTGTGTAGATTGAATAAGAGAAGTGAATTAGCTATTTTTTGCTGTCATTGTCAAAAATTTTCCTTAAATAATATTTAAAAATAAAATTAAAAAAAATGTGACCTGGTAATATACATACTTATATTTATTATGAAAAAATAATTTTATATACTGTAAGTAATTCTAGTACATTTACTTGTTTTAAGAGAAATATAGTCTATTAAAAATTAAAAGTGGAAATATTTTAAAATTATAGTTAAATAAAATGTATTCTAAACATCCCCCCAAAATCTTTAAGTATACAAATAGAAAAAATACCGTAAGAATTTTTTGCCGTTAACAATAAAATTAAAAAAAAAACCCCAAGTGACGTGCAACTAATGTCAGAATTCGTTGAAAAATACATTCCTACCCTACCTAAACATAATCCCTTTCTCAAACGTAACTAATAACTGATACAACAAAAGTTAATAAAAATGAACTCGTTACCATCCCTTGTTTGAATGATTCGATTTCCCTGTATCCTTGGAAACAATGAATTGTGAATTTTTCTGTGCCTAATAACTCAGTAAATTTAAAAAAATAAGTTACCCCAAAATTTGCTTGAGGATGAAATGGAACTAGTTTTTAATTTAATTACAAAATTAAATTCAAACTTTTAGCTTCCATTTTTGAAACATGATTATTACTGTGTAGCAAAAAAAAAACAACAAAAAAAAACAAAAAAAAAACAACATATTTTAAATCAGTTAATTTATAATATTAATGCCTTGTAAATTTACATTGAGCACTGTTTTGTAAAAATAATAAAAATATCAATAAGAACATCGGATTATATATCTTACTGTTCTTTCTATATATATATATATATATATATATATATATATATATATATATATATATATTCTATCTTACTGTTCTTTCTTTCTCTCTTTATATATCTTATATATCTTACTGTTCTTTCTCTATATATATATATATATATATATATATATATATATATATATATATATAAATCCCCAGAAAATGACAATAGACACACCTAATGGGTCTATCATTTGTCGACAATCCATAAAACTCTGATTAATAACCCCAATTAAATTCCAGAATGGATCACTGAATATATTTGCATATCTCCAACAAAAAACGAGTAGAACAGATGATCCAAAAACTGTAGGCCAATACCATGCCTGTCTGCCACATATAGATTGATCACGTCTGTACTGACGAACTATACTTACTCTTTTCGCGATGAAAACACCATTCTTCCCCTGGAAAGCAAGGGATGTCGAAGAGGTTCATATGGTTGCAAAGATCAAATACTAATAAATAAAACGATTCAAGAAAATTCGAGAAAAATAAAGGTTAGGAATCTCATCATAATTTGGATAGAAGACCGTAAACCCATTGATAGTGTACCAAACACTTGGATCCTTGAGATTTTTGAAATGCACAAATTCTCCTCGGTGATCTTAAATTTCTTTAAATATAGACTGAAACTATGGAAAACGACATTATAGCTAAATCATACCTAAAGCACTGTCGCATCCAACAGTTTGAATATCCGACGAGGAATCTTTCTAGGAGACACTCTGTAGACCATGCCTGTTCTGTCTGTCTTTCATCAACCTTTCGCATGAACTAAAGAATAATAACTACGCATACAAAGTATTAGGTTGGTGCAAAAATAATGACGTAATAATGTCGTTTTTTGACGTTAAAAAATACGTCAAAAAACGACATTATTACGTCATTATTTTTGCACCAACTTAATAAAAGAAACGTGTTTAATCACCTATTCGACATGGATCATATGAATCTCTTTGCCAAAGACGACAATGAGTCGAAGGATATCCTGAATAATGTAAAATGTTTCACTAAGGATATTCGGTATGGATTTCAGATTAGATCAATTTGCAAAAGTAACATTTAAGAAAGTGAGAATCACAGAAACAAACACTAAAGATCTAGATTTTGTTACGAGAACTGGAACAAGAACTCGATAAATATCTAGGAGTGAGCGAAGAAGATTGAATACAGCTTGGTTTGATTTGTTTTGTTTTACGGCATATAAACACCTCAATGGGTTATTTAATACCGGCAAAATTTTTACTGCTGGTAATATTTCTTTTTCAAAAATGTATTGCTGGTAATATTTTTTTCCTTCAAAAATGTATTGCTGGTAATATTTTTTTTTCAAAAATGTATTGCTGGAAATAATGTATTACTGTTAATAATTTTTTTATAAAGTATTTCTGGTATTAAAACCTATTTTTACACTTTCATAGTGTTTTAACCCCAGTTTTGTGATTAACTATTTCCTCATAGCTGGGACCCTAACAGGTGCTACCACCCTGGGTCAGGGTGGACCTGGGAACACCAGCAATTAAAAGGTGGTTCCACGCTCTTAAAAACTTCCTGATGAGAGGTGTTTCTGTTGGACGTAGTTTATCGTCTTACCCAGGACGCGGATGCAGTTTATCGTCATACCCAGAACGTTTGAATACAGCATATCTAAATGATGGAGAAAGTAAGTAAAGAATACTACAGTCTTGTGCGCCTGGTGTTAAATACCGAGTTGAATTCACAAAAAAATATCAGCCATAAATACTTTAGCTGTCCCTGTGGTGAAATACATTTTAAAGATACCTAACTCGACCATAGCTACTATTAAGCGACTGGACGCCAAAACGAGAAAGCTTCTCATTTGCCACCGCGTGCATCATCCTAAGGCTGATGTTGATCGTCTGTATGTGCCCAGATCCAAATGAGGCAGAGGATTAGTTCAACTAGAACTGCCTTACAAAACCTCAACAACCGATCTTTAAACATACCTGGAAATTACAGAATATTATATGATGATCTGTGTCAAAGAACATGAATGTAGTAAGAAAATTTATACAGTAATAAAGGAAGCCTACAAAATCAAAATGGAATTTTAAATGGGTGAAAAATACAAATAAACCATAATATACATACTGGAGCGGCAAAGAATCTAAAAAAGAAAGAAAAATCGAATGCAATGAACCAGATGGCAAGATAAGCCTCTTCGTGGTCAACACTCTGCCAGTATAAAAAAATATTGATGTAGACAAACCCCATACCCATCAGTGGTCACGCAGTGCAGGGTTAAATGGCTGATGTTGATCGTCTGTATGTGTCCAGATCCGAAGGAGGTAGAGGATTAGTTCAACTAGAACTATCTTACAAAACCAGAATAATCGGTCTTCAAAGATACATGGAAACTACAGAAGGTCTGTGTCAAAGAACATGGAAGAAATAAGAAACTTTATTCAGTAATAATGGAGGTCAACAAATTTAAAATGGAATTTCACGTGGGCGAAGAAATGCAACTAAACAATAATGCCCCTACTACAGCGGCAAAGAACCTAAAATAGAAAGCAAATGCAACGTACCGAAATGTGTTAACCTGAAATGCAGATTGTGTATCACACCCAGAAACAATTAACTCTTGCATCAGGTTGCATGGTGTTATCACCCACTTAATATAAAACTCGGCATGATAGAGTGGACCAATATCTTCTCGATGGGTAGGTTATGCACTATTCTTTTTCTCTTTCTCTTTTACCTCCAGTATGGCCTGTGAGAATCAAATACTGCAAGCTCCCTTCTGTGTCCCTAGAATTTCAAATTTAACTTTCTCATTGGAAGTATAAAGTGTTCTTTTCGTTCACAGTTTTCGCAAAACTTCCTCCTTGCTCACATTTTATGACCACGGCATTCCCAGAGAGCAGATCTCAGACTCAGCGATTCTCTTCATCAACTCTAAGGAAAATGTCCAACTTCCACTGGCATATTACTTCAACATTATTTGTTTCTAATGAGATTTGTGAAACCCTTGTTTTGTTTATGGAAGGTGATTGTCGCTAATTCAGGGCGTCTATTAATACCTACGCGTAAGCAGTGCTAATCATTGCTTAAGCTTTCGCGGCATCTCGCTTTTGGGATTATGCCAGGCATGTGGTTTTCACTGTTACTCTGCTCGTCTTTGGAAAGCTCTGGAAAAAGTCGCTCCGTTGCATTAATTAAAGTATTTCTGGTATTAATTATCGATTAAAATAATAAATAAGGTAATAAAATAACTATTACTCATTAATTATGATGTTATGATACTAATTATGTAAGCTAATTAAATTGTTAATTAAGATAATTATATATTATCAAGTCTTTTGATGAATAATGAAAATAAAGAGACTAGATCCAAAGACAGATATAAACAGATCGAACGAGATTGATAGACTGAAACAGGCAGATTGAAAAACATAGATAGATATAGACAATGACAGAGAGATAGAACTGAACAGACTGAGACAGACAGACAGGCAGACAGACAGATAGATAGATAGATAGATAGATAGATAGAAGACTGAGATAGATAGATAGATAGATAGATAGATAGATAGATAGATAGGAATAAACTGAGATAGACAGATAGATAGATAGATAGAAGGAATAGACCGAGATAGATAGATAGATAGAAGGAATAGACCGAGATAGATAGATAGATAGATAGAAGGAATAGACCGAGATAGATAGATAGATAGATAGATAGGAAGAGACTGAGATAGATAGATAGATAGATAGATAGGAACAGACTGAAACAGATAGGTATAGATAGATATTAAGTGTCTGCTATAGATAAATAGATATGAAGAAACACACACAAACACACACACACACACACACAAACACACACACACAGACACACACACACACACACACATATATATATATATATATATATATATATATATATATATACAGTAATATGAATAGACTGAAAGACAAATATGAAGAAATTGAGATAGGTAGTTTGGAACATATACTGAAATAGATAAATACATATCAAAAGACTGAGATAGAGAGAGAGAGATATGGAGAAGCTGATATATGTATATATAGTGATATGAAGAGGTAGAGATAGATGGATATGAATAGACTGAAATATATATATATATATATATATATATATATATATATATATATATACAGATTGTGTGGGATAAATTGTCGTGTAAATTATGCAAAAAATTAAAATTACACTGACATATCCTTTTAACAGATATACTTAACAAATTTAAAAAAAAAAAATCTTGAAATACTAAAGAGTAAATTTATTCCATAATATCACCACGGCCTCCAGTCGACTTTGGAATCACCTGCAACTCTTTTGGACGGTCTCCTTGTTTTAGTTGGTGAATTCTGTCGTAGTCCTTGCTTTCAGTTTATCTTTGGTGTTACGGGTTTTATTTGTCTCTCATACAACTGCGCCCCACACATAATAATCAATGGGTTGCAGTCTGGGGAGTTAGATGGCCAGATGTAAGGTGAGATCCCACCGGAGAAATTGTCTGACAGCCATGACTGGGTTCTCCTGCTTGTATGGCATGGTTTAAAGTCATGGTGACATAGGGTCTTCCAGCAGCCACCCTTTTGACCCAGACCAGCAGTACATCCTCAAAGCACTTGATGTAGGCCACCGTGTTGAGTCTGGGGCTCTGCAGGAAAATAAATGGAGGCATAATGTCGCTATCACTAGTGATCATTCCAAAACACCTTCGTAATCACCATTAGACTCATCCAACTCTTTCATAATCCTCTACACTGTCCTCAGATTTTCAATCACTCTGAAATGTTCGTGTTGGAGCTTCCGGTGCGAATGCCAAGCAGTACAGTATGCTGTTCCCAAATTTCTGGTGGAGTGAATTGCGTCATGCTGCATTTTTTTCATTACGGGAGATATAACCACCATAAATATAGATAAAATGCCATCTGCTAAGGAATCTGTTAACCTGTCAAAACCTTAAATAAACAGCCACCTCTTCGATATTTTAAATTTAAAGTAATATTTGTTACAAATCAGATTAATTAAACTCTAAATCTGATACTATTCCTTAAATAAAGTCTCAGAAAATATTCTGCTTTTGAAAGATTCTTTAATATAAAGAATTGCGTTACAGTGACGATTAAAAAACAAGAAAACAAAATTGCAGTCAATTTAAATTAGTTTTTAAATAGAGGAATGTATTTTGCTTATTGGAAATATTAAATTTAATGTATTAGCTTGAAGTTAAAATTTAAAAAGTTTCAGAAAGATTTTTTTTAATTTAAAAAAAATTCAATTTAAACCTTAGATATATGTGGAAGTACCTAGTATATATACACACAACAAATGTCGCAGTTGCGTTAAGCAAACCTTAATATCTATCTATCTATCTATCTATCTATCTATCTATCTATCTATCTATCTATCTATCTATCTCTCTCTCTCTCTCTATATATATATATATATATATATATATATATATTAGGTTGGTGCAAAAATAATGACGTAATAATGTCGTTTTTTGACGTATTTTTAACGTCAAAAAACGACATTACTACGTCATTATTTCTGCACCAACCTAATAGATAAATGACAATAGGAAACTGTAGCAGTTGCCGACGCGTTTCGTCCAATGTGGACTTTTTCAAAGCAAAAAACGAAATGAATTTATTTAAAAAAAAGTAACTAATAATAACAAAAATATTAATCTACGCCGAGGCTTTTCCCCTCTTTCACCTTTCTTAACAGAATTGCTACTCTCCCAAACAAACGTACAGACAATATGGTAAAATCAAAAGAAAATGGTTGAGTCCGTCCTAACAGCAATAATAGCATTATCTTCACACGTGACAGTACTTGACGTAATTTCCAGTTAACATTATGAAAATAGTGTTCTCTAAATTCTTCCAGTTGCTAAGGACATTTTGTTTTTGCTATTATTAGTTACTTTATTTAAATTAATTCATTTCGTTTTTTGCCCTGAGAAAGTCCACATTGGACGAAACGCGTCGGCAATAACTACAGTTTTCCTATTGTCATTTATAAATATTGTCTTTTCTGCAGGATAACTCTGAGAAATTTTCATATATATATATATATATATTATGAAATGAACAAAGTCCGATAATTATTTTAAGACATTTTTATGTTTATACATTCTTTTTATAGATACAAATATTTAAGTAAATGCTCTGTTTATAATAAACAGTATTAAACAACATTTACCGGTCTGAATATCCGAGAAATTTTCACAGAAAATATTCTTCCACCGACAAGATTCGAACCTGCATCCTATACGGAACCGTCATTTAGCTTGACGTGCCTTTGATCGATTTGACAACAGAGGAGTGTTCGGTTAGCACGGTCGAATTTACTGTATTTAAACTTCAATCTTCTATGAATCTCTCACGTACATTCATATCTGCCCATGGCATATCAAATGTAAGCAAATAACGTCACACATTATGAAATGGACAAAGTCCGACAATTATTTTAAGACATTTTTATGTTTATACATTCTTTTTATAGATACAAATATTTAAGTAAATTCTCTGTTTATAATAAACATAATTTATAATCTGTTTATAATATATATATTTCAATCTATTTTGAACTGCTTTGACCGAATTTTACCTTTCATGCTAGAAATATTTCATTTTTGAGTAAAAATAATTTTTATATCGGTAACAAGTATTGGGCTCGATTAACAATGTAAGTACCTCGTTTAACAGATAGGCATATTGTAAATTCATCATTGGTTGTCGCAAAGCGGGTTATGAATAAGGGTCAGTTTTTACATTAACCAAAAACGTGGCAAATTGATTCATTCGCTTATTCTAGTGAACTAAATCGGCCTATAAACAATAAAATTTCGCTTATTACCGGACACTTCTGGGAGCTAGCTGGGCGGCTCACACACTGGGGACCTATACCTCAGAATATTCCTAAGTCTTGTGAGTACGCCACAATGTGGTAATCTGCCTGTCATCTGCATGGCTGACGCTAGACTCTTGTGGAGCAACACACTACGCCTTACTGGTGTCATCTGACATGAAGTGCAGGGACTATATCGGTTCAATAGCTGCATCTACTGCAAGGAAATTTGGGTCACTGTGACGAGCTAGAAATTTTTTCTTGTTAGTGTCCATCTTTCACATTTACAAATCTACCGTTCGTCCGTGCATTGAATATTGCTGCCATATCTGGTCTGATGTTCCTGCTGTACATCTTGAGCTTCTTGACAAAATCCAAAGAAGGATCTGCAATATAATAGATCCTGACTTGGCATCTCGACTTCAGTCTTTTTCCCATCGACGTAATGTGTCTTCTCTCCGTCTTTTCTATTAGGTTGGTGCAAAAATAATGACGTAATAATGTCGTTTTTTGACGTTAAAAATACGTCAAAAAACGACATTATTACGTCATTATAAATATTTTCATGGCAACTGCAGGATTTTAAGTGTCCTTTTCAAATAGCTTACTTACTGTTGAAATAGCTAAATGCAACTGCCATTTCTACTCTAACAGATCCCTTTCTCGCACTTCCAACCTGTGGAACTCCCGTTTCCTTGCTTCCCTGATAATTACAATCTTCAAAAATTTAATTGCACCGTCAAACGCTATATTCTATCTCCTTGAATCCCGTTGATCTATTGTCTTTTTCTCATTCCATACCCAGCCTTTTCTCTCACTTTCATCCCCCTGTAACACCCCCCGCGTACTAGAGGCATTCCGGCTTTGCTTGGGGTGAAATGATTTTAAAAACATTAAAAAATAAATATGTACAAAGAATTTGTTATGAAGCGATTATTTGAAACCTAGTATAGAAGACCGTTAATTTAGCGCTCTATATTTTTTTTACCTGTGCCAGACATAGATAAAATTAATTGTTGTGTTTTCTTTTTTAACTAACGATATTAATTGTTTGCTCAAGTGTTGCTGATGGTTTATACATTTGACCTCGGTTATTAGGTTATTTCAAATTAGATTTTGATTTTTCGAAATCATGTTTCTTTCTTCCAGTGACGGGATATCTCTTGTAGATTGAAAAAAAAAAAAAAAAAAAGGTTTATTAATAGTGGTTGATGGTGATATAGTAGTGATGTGCTGGTGATGGAGATTATATTATAGCTGTTGGTGAGGTAATTGAGCGTGAAAGAGTTAAAAAAAACAAAAAAAACATTATTAACGAGAAAAATAGAAGAGTAATCAGGAAGACAGTAGATGACGATTGACATTGTATTTAGATTTTTGAAGATCAAAGTTGGAACGCATGGAGCCAGAAGAGAGTTCCACAAGCGAGAAGTGCGATAGAAGAAACTATTTACATAGAACTTACGGTTATATCTAGCCACTAAGACACAAGGGGTTACTGAGAGTGAAAGACTAAGTAAAAAAAGAGAAAGGTTATTAAGAAGAGAGAAAAATAGAAGAGTAATTAAGAAAGCAGTAGATAACGATTGACATTGCATTTAAATTTTTGAAGATCAAATTTGGCTGGAACGTATGGAACCGGAAGAGAGTTCCACAAGCGAGAAGTGCGATAGAAGAAACTGTTAGCATAGAACTTACGGTTATATCTAGTCACTTCAAGTGTGAACTGGTGGGACCTTGCCGCCAATATAGCACTGCGTTTAAATTTCTATATTCTAGGTACCATAGCGAAGAGTTCATGCAAACAGTTACCATGGAAGTATTTATAGAAAAGGCACAGTGAAGCCGAGAAGCTAGATCAGGACCAATAACATAGATTTTTTTAGATTTTATCAAGAACCTAGCGATATTCAAAGCGTAGGCGAGTAGTAGCCCATATATAGAGCATACAGTACAACTATATTTGTATCATATATATATATATATATATATATATATATATATGTAATAATCGAAATCACCCCAAATAAGGCAATAACGCTAGTAAGATAAAAGGGGTTACTGTGTGCAAAATAATTAGAAAACAGGAAGATTACTGAGGAACGAGAACACTAGAAGAGTAATCAGAAAGACAGTAGATGACGATTGACATTACATTTAAATCTTTGAAGGTCAAAGTTGGCTGGAAAACATGGAGCCAGAAGAATGCCTCTGGTGTTTATGAATGCCGTAGAAAGATGGTTCTACAGAAGGATACTGAGCATATCATGAACCGAATATGTGAGTAACGACGAAGATTTAGAGGAAATGGTAGCAAAAAGGAAACTTCTACTTAACATCAGGAAGAGGCAGTTGAAATTTTTCGGGCACATAATGAGGAAAGAAGGCTTGGAAAATCTGGTACTCACAGGACAGATCAAAGGCCAGAGGGACAGAGGAAAACGGCGCATCACATGCTTGATTAAGCGAATGGCGGAACTAGGTTTAGGCAAAATAACAAATAAGATAAAATGTATTCAAAGCTGTGAAGGAGAAGAAATTGTGGAGAGTCATGATCGCCTACGCCCCGAAGGGACACGGCACATAAAAAAGAAGTGCTGGACGTGATCATGTTGGTGGTGGAGGAAGGTAATAGTGGAGAGTATGTCGGCCATACTGCCTTGATAAAGTCGACGATGGTATCGATGGTGAAGTTATGGTGTAAGAGTGGGTTTTGGTGGTGGGGTTGATTAATGTAATGGTGGAAGCAATGAAGCTTATAAAAATGATGGTGGCGGAGGCTTCCGAAATGGAAATGATGGTGGCGGAGAGAGGGTCGCTTGATTATACTGATACTAACTCTACAAATAATAATAATAATAATAATAATAATAACAACAACGGCGTTTTCATTTTCTCCTTTACTCAGTAAGTCACCCCCATCTCCAAATCTTCACCGTTTCTTTCCTTCTCACACGTTCTTCTCTCTTTCCTTCTTTTCTTACTTTGACATTTCAAAAGTGTATCTCAGCCCGAAAGCACGTATCTGCCATTTCTGACATTTAAGTACGTATTAGCTAGGGGCTGGGTTTCTTAACCTGGGGTCCAACGAGCCCAGAGGAATTCACGGATCGTCTACAGGGGGTTCATGAACCAAGAGTACACATTTTTTTTTTATTCGCTGAACTGTTTTTTTTTCTCTCCTCTCCCTTGCCAGATTCTTTACATAAAAGTTGTTATCTAAAGCAAAACCGAGAAGAAGATGGAGGGTATCATTGTTGCTCATCTGGTAAAAACGTCTTTTTTTTTTAAAGCTCTGCTGTTGAGACAAACACGGTTGAACCACGTTCAATCTCCCTGACGTCTAGAAAATTGAATTGATATTAAGCGAGTCATTATTTACAGTAAGTCATCAAGAGATTAAAAACTGAGATTTTCTTAATAATGCATAAAATATCTATATCTCTGGTTCTCAAACTTTTTGAAGTCTTGACGCACTTCAAAGCCTATATATGTGTCTGTTATATAATGATGTAAAATGTCGTAAAATGTCGTAAAATGGTCACAGCTTTCTTGTTCTTTTGAATCATCAAATTACTGCGGATATTTCATTACGTGTTTTGTTAGCAGTTCTAACGCTGCTGTTATTTGTCTTTCTATTAAAGATTTTTGTCAAAAGGGGGACCCGAAGAAAACTGATAATTCATTTATTGTTGTCATAAAAAAAAAAAACGCAAAAAACTGATAATAATCGAACCGCGTCTGTCAAACATTGTCGATCTCTGGCGGTATTGGTTGCAACAGAAGTAGTCCAGTAAATTTCGGTTTTGACCTAGAATAAACTAGTACATTAGCGGATTTTGTGGCAAAAACTGTACAGCAGTGGTTCTCAAACTTTTTGAAGTCGGGGCGTAGTTGAAATCCTACTAATAATTCTAAGCGGACTATATACAAATTTCGGAAAAATATGTTATAATATGTTATAAATATGTTCTAATGAAGTCAAATATTACAGAAAAGAAATAATGCAAAAAATAAAAAAATGAGATATACAGTGTAACCCGGATATAAGAGAGATTTTCTCTGGTCCCAAATTAGAGCCTGTGTTAATGTATATAAAATAGACCAAATCCGGATATAAGAGAAACCCGGAGATAAGAGACTTCGTCTCCGGTCCCGACAACTCTCTTATATCCGGGTTACACTGTACGTTAAGTTTATCCATTCATGTATTAATGAGAAACATATGTTTGATGAGTCTCAGCGATTTCATTAATGTTTGGACGTATATCTGATAGGCAAACTCTCATTTCTTCCTCAATACATTGAAGAGTTCCTCCCTTTTTGTACTTAATTGTGGTGAGAGCAGAAAAGCCTAATTCACATAAATATCTCAAAATAATAAAGTAAATATATTTATTTCTTATATCTGGATACATATTTCTCCGGGATGCCAGGGCGCATCTAGACATTTTCCAGGGCGCACCAGTGTGCCCAGGAGCACTATCTGAGAAGAACTGATGCATATTGATATTTGAAATCTGGGTAATCTTATCACGGGGGAAGAAGAGACTTCAACGGATAGAGATATGGTTTTTACTGACTGTTGTTAAGCATATCATGGGCAGAAAATAGGAGTAACGAGGTCGGT
>OZ010603.1:80372121-80389621 GCA_963932145.1 Acanthosepion lycidas
AAGAATTTTGTTGGTTTCTCTCACAACTGCGCCCCACAAATAATCAAGGAGGCTGCAGTCTGGGGAGTTAGGTGGCCAGATGTAAGGGGTAACGTGCTCGTATAAATTGTTTGAGAGTGTTATGCCTGGGTTCTCCTGCTTGTGTGGCATGGTGCAGAGTCCTGTTGCCAGACACCGTTTTGACCTCTTCTCAAGGCACGATGTAGGTCTCTGTATTGAGTCTGAGGCCATCACCAACAGATTCAGTTCTTTTCTTATAAGAACGATCAAAGTGAGTTTTCCGAGCTAACGTATCTTGTTAATCACCAATAGATTCATCTAATTCTTTCCAGATCCACTGCACTGTCGTCAGATTGACACCCAAACACTCTTAAATATTTGAATTGGAGCTTCCGGCGCGAATGCCAAGCACAAGAGCATGCCTTTTCCAAATTTCTGGCGGAGTGAATTGCGTCATGGTGCTCTTTTTCCTACAGCCGGTGGCCAACTTATCCTACTATACTGTGCAGCCGATGAAATTAGAAGCAAACAATGCGCATGCGCGAATTTAAAAATATAAAATGGCCGTAATTTACCCATCTATAAATATGGCTATCCACAAAATAACGTTTGAATTAGTACGATATATATATATATATATATATATATATATATATATATATATATATATATATATATATATATATATACGTACGTAGAGAGAGACGGAGATTGAGAGATAGATACATATAGATAGAAATATATATACAAAGAAATAGTGAGAGTAATATACAGACGCACATACACACACAGACACACACACACATATATATATATATAGAGAGAGAGATAGAAGGTGAAAGAACGAGATAAATATGCATTAACAAACACATATAGAGTGACACATATATGAATAGATATCCGTGTTTATATATATATATATATATATATATATATATATATATATATATGCATGTGTGTGTTCGGAAGGTCGAATAGAAAAAAAATTCTTAATTATCTCTCTTTGTGTTTAATCCGACATCCTACATCCGACATCCGGAGCTGATGTTGGTTTCTCCTACAAAGGAGGAATGCGAAATTTCGAACACTACCGGGGAGCAAATTTTCTTTATTAAGTATCCCAGATGCGGAAGTTGGTAGACGTAATTTTAAATTTTGAATTCTTAAGACGTCTACTTAAACATGTGCATGCCCAAAATAACGTTTTGGAGAATATATATATATATATATATATATATATATATATATATATATATATATATAAAGAGGAAAACTTAATGCTTAAATAGATTGTGTGCGTGTAGAGACATTAGAAAGAGATATGTGATATTTAATATGATTGATGACTAATTGGTGATTGCCCTTTTTTACTAGCCTCACATAACGTTTAAACAAATTATATATATATATATATATATATATATATGTGTGTGTGTGTGTGTGTATGTATGTGTGTGTGCGCGCGCGTGTGTGTGTGTCTACACAACAACAAAATCGGTTGAGGAACGATAAGTTCTTAAAGAGCTGAAAGGGAAGAGACTTCATAAGTTCGATGTCGTGATATTTACGTCGCGGATTCATTTTGCCTCGAGCAATGAGAAAGAGAAGAAGACTGAAGAAGAAGATATAAAAAGATTGATGAAGAAGATGAAAGAAAAAGAGAAAAAGATTGAAGTACAAGATTGAAGAAGAAGGAGGTTGAAGAAGAAGATTGAAGAAGAAGGAGGTTGAAGAAGAAGATTGAAGAAGAAGGAGGTTGAAGAAGAAGATTGAAGAAAAAGAAGAAGCAACAGCAGTGGAAGAACATTGAGGAAAAGAGGAAGATTGAAGAAGATTGAAGTATTAGGTTGGTGCAAAAGTAATGTCGTTTTTCATCACATATGTTACTATTAGGTTGGTGCAAAAATAATGACGCTTTTTGACGTTAAAAATGCGTCAAAAACCGTCATTATTTTTGCACCAACCTAATATGTGAGAAAACGACATTATTTTTGCACCAACCTAATAGAAAAAATGAAGAAAAAGATTGAAGAAAAAGATTGAAAAAGAAGAAATAGGAGAAGAAGAAGAAGAAAAAGAAGAAGAAGACTGGGGAGAAGAAGATTGAAGAAGATGATGAAGATTATAAAGAAAATTTAAAGAATATTTAGGAGGTAATAATTGGCGGTTAAAGAAAGACAAGCCGTCATGGCGGCGAACTAAGAATGAAGAAAGGAAAATCTGAGCAGAAAAAAAGTTGACAGCAATCAACCAGAAAGAAGGGATAATAAAAGCAGAATAAAAACAAAAAATGCCAGAGTAATAGTTGTTTGCAGAAGAAAAATATAATATAATATAATATAATATAATATAATATATATATATATATATATATATATATATATATATATATATATATATATATATATATATATATATATATATATGTGTATATATATATATGGAAGGCCAGGGTTCAGAAAATGAGCTGGGGTGCAAGACAGAAGGATGTAACGATGAAGATACAAGGAGGAGGAAGAGTAGGCGTAAGAAAGAGGATGATGATGAAGAGAATCAGTGAGAAAGAGGAGGAGGAGTATAATTGAAAAAGAAAAGGAGAAAGAGAACGAGCAAGGAAAGAGGAAGAGGGGGATGAGAAAGATTATTATTAATATAAATAATATAATAATAATAATACGAAGAAGAATAAAAGAAGAAGCAAAAGAAAACGGAGAAAAATAGCAAAAGAAGAAGAAGTGAAAAAAAAAAAAAGAAGAAAGAAAAAGAACTGTCACGAGGAGAAAAAAGTAAAAGAAAACAAAAGAAGAGAAAATTAAAAGAAGAAGGAGAAAAAAGTAAAGGAAGTTTACATGAAGAAGAAAAAGAAAGAAGAAGAAATAAAAAGAAAAAGAAAACGAAAACGAAGAATGGGAGCAGAAGGAGAAGAGGAAGATGAGGTGGAGATGGAGAAAAATATTTGAAAGATATACAAGGATGAAAGAGATGAAAAAGATTATGAGTAGAAAATAAACAATTTAACGAAGAAGAAGAAGAAGAAGAAGAAGAAGAAGAAGAAGAAGGAAGGTATTAAGAAAAACAGTGGAGAAAGGAAGAAAATAAAGCAGCAGCAGCAACAACAACAGTTGTAAACATAACTCAAGCAAGGTGACTCTATCGTCGTTGTTCTATCTTCTAACGTACAACAAAGGAAAGATGTAGAAGAAAGGTATGTCCAGCGGCGGACAGCGTGGGAATATTGCCACGCTTTCGCATTACGGACACAGCGCTGCGTCCATGGCCTGCGGCTGACCGCTTGCATGGACACAGGGCCGCGTATTATCATTTTAGTTATCGATAGTTATTACTGACGCGGCAAACAACAACACAGATTACAAAAGTGGCCTTTCCCAGTAACTTCACCCGCACCGCCATCTTTGTCTACTTCGCCGATTTTCCCGCCACCGCAGCTGCAGCCATTTTGTTTTTCTAAACAAAATGGCGGTTAGGGATGAACTTATTTCCTATAACGATTCGTTGTTTACTTTCTAAGTTAACATTTCAAATTGCAGTAGGAACCATAGCAGAGACTGGAGTTGAACATAAAATCGAATGTGCAACTTTTATTGAAATGTTGTTTCTTTAAAATTTTTGGTTTCCTTTACAAAAGACGATGGATTAACGCTGGCAAATAACCAAGAGATGAGGGATCATTGTATCACTTGTTATGATACAAAATTGGACCCCCATATTATGTCCATGTATATTCTTGTTAAGTTCATACTGATTACAAAACAATATTTTCAGTGTGATTTCATCTTCCCTGAAATAAAGAAATATTAACTCTAGTCTGGCCAAGAAATGGGGGATCATTTGGCTGATTACAAAACGATATTTTCAGTGTGATTTTCATTTTCTCTGAATGAAAAAAGATATTGAATCTACTCTAGCCAAAAATTGAGGGATCATTTTATCACTTGTTATGATACAAAATTGGACCCCCATATCCGTATATATTTCTTCAATCTAATACTGATTGCAAAATGGTATTATTTCAGGTTTTATTTTCATATCAGAACAAAAGGAATTTATAGAATGTGGTTCGGCCAAGAAATGGGGGATTAGTTATGATACATATTATGATACAAAATTAGACCCCCACATTATGTCTGTATACTGATTACAAAAGATATTTTCTGTGCGATTTTCATCGTTACTCTAGCCAATCAGTTTATAACAATGCTATACAAAATTGAACCCTAATTTATGTTTTGTTTACAGACAAATTTTCATTAGGTTCTTGTCGAGCCGAGTAACCATTTTGAAATTTCTAACTAAACACTTTATTTAACACTTCCACTGCTAACTACGGAGATCTTCGTTTTTCTTATCTTGCTCCAGCTGGCTAAGTACGGAAACCTATGTTTTTTTTTGCATACCGCTGGTATGAGTGTCCCGTTGCGCCATCTATCGTAAAATCACAAAGGAAAATGCTTCAAAAAATTATCATATGTATACCCATTGCTAATCTGGTAAGTCATTCCCAGGTATATCCATGAAAATGGAATGCTGTAAAACACACTGGTGCCAGTTTTCCGTGTAATAAAATATGTAGGTTGAAATTTGGCATTTTCTTTAAAAATGGCTGGCCGGATTGGGGCAGCACTGGGCAAATGAGTACCAGTGAAAGTGTTAATGTACGGGTTAAGCTGTTCTCATCCCATGTCTCGTGATATCTCGTTTAGTTCTTATTTACAGTTCATTTATAGATTTTTCCGTTTCCATTGAAGAACTAGACGAGATAAGCATGGGCAGTGATAAATGGACGCCGACTACGAGGAAAAGGATTACAAATTAAGTGCATAGTTTATGCGGATATGTAAGAAAGATAACGGTTTATCCTAGACTTGAACAGGTTAAGATGGTAGTGATCGGGGAAGCATTCTCTTGGGAGTCTGTTTGTTCTACTTCGAGGTAGAGTGTTACAGATTAAGGGCATAGCTTATGCGGATATGTGAGAAAAATAACGGTTTTGTCCTAGACTTGAACTGGTTAACATTGTAGTGATCGGGGAAGCATTCTCTTGGGAGTTGGGTTTATGGAGCAGGAAGGAAGCTGTGCGAGTGGGATTCTCACCGCTGCAATACGGAGGGCCTGAAGGTGGTTCGCTACAATGTTCGTAGTATGGCGATTCTGAGCCATGAAGAATAGAACTGGTGATAATCGGGAAGGTATTTTATCAGAACACTTTCTGTGGATGTAGGGATAACGCAGCGAGGTGTTTGCAAGATCGCGTCTGTGAGAGAGAGGTTGCAGGGTGGAAAATAGTTTGTCACCCACAAGGACGCGCAGACGCTTTTAGTCCGTTTCGAGAGTTTAAAATGAGGATTGGACAGCTCCTGCGTGAATATGAACACAGTACTCCATTGTAGGCCTGATCTAGTTCTTGTAAACGTAGAGCAAAGCATGAGGAGTCAGCCCTGATCGGGCTCTTGTAAACGTAGAGCAAAGCATGAGGAGTCAGCCCTGATCTGGCTCTTGTAAACGTAGAGCAAAGCATGAGGAGTCAGCCCTGATCTGGCTCTTGTAAACGTAGAGCAAAGCATGAGGAGTCAGCCCTGATCTGGCTCTTGTAAACGTAGAGCAAAGCACGAGGAGTCAGGCCTGATCTGGCTCTAGTGAACGTAGAGCAAAGCATCAGGAGTCAAGCCTGATCTGGCTCCTTTAAACGTAGAGCAAAGCATGAGGAGTCAAGCCTGATCTGGCTCCTGTAAACGTAGAACAAAGCATGAGGAGTCAGCCCTAATCTGGCTCTTGTAATTGTAGAGCAAAGCATGAGGAGTCAGGCCTGATCTGGTTCTTGTAATCGTATAGCAAAGCATGAGGAGTCAGGCCTGATCTGGCTCTTGTAAACGTAGAGCAAAGCATGAGGAGTCAGGCCTGATCTGGTTCTTGTAATCGTAGAGCAAAGCATGAGGAGTCAGGCCTGATATGGTTCTTGTAATCGTATAGCAAAGGATGAGGAGTCAGCCCTGATCCGGCTCTTGTAAACGTAGAGCAAAGCATGAGGAGTCAGGCCTGATCTGGCTCTTGTAATCGTAAAGCAAAGCATGAGGAGTCAGGCCTAATCTGGCTCTTGTAATCGTAGAGCAAAGCATGAGGAGTCAGGTACTTACTGGATCGGTACCATTTTCCTTTGGGAATGGATCCTATGAACGAATGCCCCTTAAAATCTGGGTTTGTCTTCTTGAGGGGACATCAATTTATCGTGACTGATGGTATCTCAGGGTTCAATTGGTGTTCATGGAATATAACCAGTTTGGTTTTTCAAACCATTGTAGATAACCAAGCAGTTCTCCACCCTACTAAGTTGTTAGAACGAGGTCAGAGGTGAGATCAGCTCAATGGTGATCTAGTGTGTTAAAAGTGAAGCCATATACTGTTGTATTATCAGCATATAAAAAATATTGAAAATGTAAAGAGATACGAAATCGATCCATTTTCCGACAATATTAAATTTTCAAAGTACTTCATAGACACGCCTGCGCGCGCATACCCACACATACACATACACAGACAGTATCCGGAGAAAGTTTGGTAAATTAGTGGTCTGTTTTTATTTAAATTATTTGCTCTAGATTTACATTGAGCTCTCTGGATTTTATCCTCCTTAGGTTTACCCGTACGGATTACCTATTTTTTCATAAACTATATATATATATATATATATATATATATATATATATATATATATATATATATTATGAAATGGACAAAGTCCGACAATTATTTAAAGATATTTTTATGTTTATACATTCTTTTTTTTTATAGATGCCGGACTTTGACCATTTCATAATATGTGACCTCATTTGTTTACATTTGGATACGCATCGATCAGATATTAAAGAAAAATTGTAGTTTAAAAACAATAAAATCGACCTTGCTAACCGAAACGTCCCTCTGTGGCTCAATCGGCAAAAGCACGTCAGGCTATATGATGGTTCCGTATAGGATACAGGTTCGATTCCTGCCGCGGGACGCATATTTTCTATAATTTCTCGGACATTCAGGCTGGTAAATGTTGTTAAAACATCGCATTTACTTAAATATTTGTATCTATAAAAAAGAATGTATAAACATGTCTTAATATATATGTATGTATATATATATATATATATATATATATATATATATATATATATATATATATATCAACCATTTGAACAAGACCAGCACGCTCAAGCACTCGGTCACAATGACTTGTGATTTCGTGCTAGCACATCTAGGTGAAAAGGGTTCCATCTTCCGAATTTCACTCACAAGGATTGGATCAACCTGTGGTATGGTTTTCAGGCACTTTCCAAAGTTGGCATACGCTGGGATCAAGACCACTAGTCAGATTCTCCTTCATGACAAATCGACCAAAGTGAGATTCGAACCCGGGCTCATAGTCAGAATGACAACAACGTTCTCTTCTCGACTGAGATGCTTGACCCTCATACGTCGAATGCGACGGAAAAGTTCACAATATATATATATATATATATATATATATATATATATATATATATATATATATATATATATATATATATTATTAGTAATAGAAGTGGTAATAATCTTATGAGTATAGGAAATTATTATCGTCCGGAAAACCTTAGGTGTCTTGATTTGAGAATAATCAAACCAATACCAAAGGAGGAAAAATGGTATAAAAATAGAAAAAACCAAGAACATGTACATTAGCCGAAAATAATCGTCTAACATGCAAGTCCAAAGTCCAAAGTCCAAAGAAAAAAATCCCGATACGAGTAGGCAAAATAACTAAATAAAATGCTCGATACAGTAAGTAGAGCAGACCTAGTTAAACCTAGAGAACCAGACAAACCTACCAAGTTTTCAGCTAAGCGGAGTGTCAGGGAAGCCAGCCTTTCCTGACGATCCGCTTACACACATACATACACAATAACTTATACACGCCGATGTGTATGTGTATACGTGTATAAGTTATTGTGTATGTGTGTATTTGCATGTGTTTTGAACATAAAATATAGGTCCTTGCTAGATTAGATAATCGTCATATTTATTATTTATATGTTTATATTTGATTTGTAACCTGCAGTCGATATTATTTTTGTCAAATTTTCTCAATTACACAGCGTCCCTTTCAATTTCAATATCACCCGCCCCATCTTTCTCCCCCACCACTTCTTTCCTTACCTCTCCCTCCTTCTTATTCTGATCTTTAACATTAGATCGTCCATGGTATGTGTATGTCACCATGAAATGTATCTTTAATGTATTTGACATCCGACAACATTCATTTTCCCCCTTCCACTCACACCAAGTTTTAAACCCTCTCTGTTAAGTTTTAATCTCCCAAATTCTCTCGTATGTTACCCCTCTCTTTAGAACTAACATTCGCCCCACACTCTCATATTTACACTCTCTCTAAATTCTATTTTTATTTCCGGAGTTGTTCTTTTCTGTTTTCTTTTTGAATTTGTAGGTCTGATGAAATGGATCGTATTTACGATTCCAATGGAATAAATTATGACCATGGAATATTAGTGTTTAAGCCTTTTTTATTATATATATATATATATATATATATATATATATATATATATATATATATATATATATATATACATACATATATATATATATATATATATATATATATATATATATATATATACATATATATATATATATATATATGTGTGTGTGTGTGTGTGTGTGTGTGATTGTGTGTGTGTGAATTCGATTATACATTTTGCGAAGTGGTTTCTGTCATTTGGTACAGTTCTTTGTTTATCATTATTTCATACCTACAATATTTCATTCAGGTGAAGCCATTTTAAGCATTGATTTGAGAAAACACTTTTATATAACTGACAGTTTAAATATTTCTAAAAAAACTTTGACACAGCGCATGACATCCACCTGAGCGTTTTAATAGAGCCAAGTCTATGAATTTCTAATCTTGGGTATGACTATATGCTGGCAGCAAGACATTTGATCGGAAACTGCTATAAAAATACCAGCAGTACATTCTAAAGCAAAATGGCCAACAATACATTTTATATTAGAATTTCCAACAACATATCTGAAATGAAAATAGCTAACAATACATTTTATATTAGAATTTCCAACAACATATCTGAAATGAAAATGGCTAACAATACATTTTAAATTAGAATTTCCAACAACATATCTGAAATGAAAATGGCTAACAATACATTTTATATTAGAATTTCCAACAACATATCTGAAATGAAAATGGCCAACAATACATTTTATATAAGAATTTCCAACAACATATCTGAAATGAAAATTGTTAACAATACATTTTATATTAGAATTTCCAACAACATATCTGAAATGAAAATGGCTAACAATACATTTTATATTAGAATTTCCAACAACATATCTGAAATGAAAATGGCCAACAATACATTTTATATAAGAATTTCCAACAACATATCTGAAATGAAAATTGTTAACAATACATTTTATATTAGAATTTCCAACAACATATCTGAAATGAAAATGGCCAACAATACATTTTATATTAGAATTACTAACAACATATCTGAAATTAAAATTGTTAACTATACATTTTATATTAGAATTTCCAACAACATATCTGAAATGAAAATGGCTAACAATACATTTTATATTAGAATTTCCAACAACATATCTGAAATGAAAATGGCTAACAATACATTTTATATTAGAATTACCAACAACATATCTGAAATGAAAATGGCTAACAATACATTTTATATTAGAATTTCCAACAACATATCTGAAATGAAAATGGCCAACAATACATTTTATATAAGAATTTCCAACAACATATCTGAAATGAAAATGGCCAACAATACATTTTATATTAGAATTACCAACAACATATCTGAAATGAAAATGGTTAACAATACATTTTATATTGGAATTTCCAACAACATATCTGAAATGAAAATGGCCAACAATATATTTTATATTAGATTTTCCAACAACATATCTGAAATGAAAATGGCTAACAATACATTTTATATTAGAATTACCCACAACATATTTTAGAGCAAAATGGCAAACAATATGTTCTATCTGTTTTAAAAGCATGCAATTGCGTTTAAAATATTTAGATTTCGTCATTAAATAACCCATAGAGGTTGATATGCCGTGAAACTTAATCAGTGACGATTGGATCATTCCATTGCTCGATTTTAAAGTCTGTCATTTTTTGTGCGTGTGGCTGTCCATGTATTTGTGCGTACAGAAAATAGCGGAAATACAAACGTAAATACATTGCATAGGCTCATGCAACATCACACGAAGTGTGTGACGGACACAGGATCATCTCTGATTTTGGGATAATGAGGAACTGCGGTCTTTATTGACCGCTGTGGTCAATAAATCCACCTCGCTATGCCCTCATTGTTGAATAACGTTCGTTTCCTACCTATTCCATGAGTAAAGCGGATATTATATTCAGGCGTATAATTCCTTTGGGTAATGATAAATTTTCCACGCACAAAAATGTTTATATTTTTGAGATGAGGTATTATGTACACTATTTACATTATTCGGACTATCGTCCTCATCTTTGTTGCCATATTTATTACAACGTTTCGGCCTTCGTACGTTTCAGCCTTCTTCAGGTGGTTGGAATGTCGAACACAGATTTTTTATACGGATTTCCTTAAAGAAACATGCTACAGTGGATAAAGGAGTTGGTTAGATCCAGTGACAAGTCCCAAAGAGTTGCGACACATGGTTAAGGCAGTGGAGAACTTGGAGAGGGGAATTAACAGGAGATAACTGATAACTGACATCCGTTAGACATGGCACGTGGCACTAGAACAGTCTACCCCAGTGAGCGAAATAAAGGGTTCATTTCGACATTCCAACTACCTGAAGAAGGCCGGAGCGTACAACGGCCGAAACATTGTAATAAATTTGGTGACAAAGATGAGGACAATAGTCCGAATAATGTAAATAGTGTAAATAATATCTCATCTGAGAAATATAGACAAATACAGATGGTTCTTTGTTCATCAAAGACACTAATCTCCACTGCCTTAACTAGGTATTGAACTCACATTCTTTGGGTCCAGTCAATGGATCTAACTAACGCCTTTATACACTGTGCAGTGTGTCCTTGAGTACATAACTGATAACTGACAGCCATTAAACATGGCACGTGGAACTAGAACAGTCTACTCCAGTGAGCGAAATAAAGGGTTCAGTTCGAGGTTCCAACGACATGAAGAAGGCCGGAGCGTATAACGGCCGAAACGTTGTCATAAATATGGCGACATCGACGTAATATTTAACGGTCATCGTGAATGTATTACCTGAATGTATTCAGTGGTATTTATTCAGTAATACCGGAATGAATACAGTGACTGTAATACACAGTGAATGTAATACGATATAATACCTAACGTCCACAGCGAATGCAGGGCGAACGGAGAAAAATTTTAAGTGACATCTATATAGTCTTCATTTTCCAAAATGGTGACGATAGAACTTTATCGGTTTGGAAGTTATCGGAAGTTGATGAAAAGCCTCAATCCGAAGGGAAAATGATCGTTTGAATACGCTTTTCCTTTGTCTTTGGAAATTTAAAATTTTATGTCGATAATGTCAGGGGCAAAGTATGTGATAAATAAGGAAGTTCCTCAGGGGAATAGGTACAAAGAAAAATGTCGGCAAAAATCAGAAAGAGGTAGCTGGAAATTTGTTGTATATAATTAGGAAAATGAAGGCATGGAAAACATAGCACTCAGAGGGCTCTTCGAAAGGCTAAAGAGAAGCAAAGGAAAGTAGACAACATGACAAGAAAATAGCTAGAGGGACAATGGAAAAATAGGGACGGAAAGGAGGAAATGTTTATAAAACGTTTAAAGCAATTGTACGTTTGAAAAAGAAAGAATATCTATCTATCTATCTATCTCTCTCTCTCTCTCTCTCTCTATATATATATATATATATATATATATATATATATATATATTTCAATCTGATTATATCTATTTGTCTATTTTCATTCAGAATCTACTTGTTTATCGTTCTCTCTCACTTTCTTTCTTTCTCACTTTCTTTCTCTCTCACTTTCTTTCTCTCTTTACACACACACACACACACACACACATATATATATATATATATCGATCTTTTTATATGTATTTCTATTTTTGGAGAAAAATCTAATCATTCAGAATCTACCTTTGCATCTCCGTCTCTCTCTCTCTTTCTGTCTCTCTCTCTCTTTATATATATATATATATATATATATATATATATATATATATATATTATCTGACCATATCTATCTATCTATCTATCTATCTATCTATCTATCTATCTATCTATCTAAGTCTCTTCATTATCTATCTATCTATTTATCTATCTATCTTTTGAGGAAATGTATAGTCATTCAGAATGTATCTCTCTATATCCTCCTCCTCCCCCCTCTCTCTCTATATATATATATACACACATAAATACACACACAGACACACACACACACATATATATATAATATCAATCTCTTAATATATACACGTTTTTCTTTATCTATCTATCTATCTATCTATCTATCTATCTATCTGTCCTTATCAAAATGATTAAAATAAAGATATAGATTTAACCAGGTTGATTGATAGTTCTGAGTCAACCGAGATTAAGAAAAACAAACCCATTTTGTCTCTCTTTATACTGATTTACTTTTTTTTTTTTTGCTTTTCTACACGCCGCCATCTTGGTCCACATTCGGTATGGTAAGCATCTGAGTGGATGTCCTAGAGGTTGTAATAGTACTGATGTTGCTATCCAGCACTTCAGTCGAGTGGACAGTGGCGAACACACGACGCCCATTCAAGTATCTGTAAGTGGTGCTAGAAGAGACGATGAGTGATCGGAGTTGTGTTCAACCACCTGCCTATCCCCAGTTTAGATTCGCTGCCGCCTTGGCAGAAAGGGCTGTTCTCGACGAACGACTCGAAATTCTGGTTGGCTTGCTCATCCGTAGAATATTTTTGCTTATCGTCTTGCGCTCACAAACTTCTCGCTGGCCGCTGACTGCGTGCCGTCGGCCATCTTTGAGTCTCGGCTTAGTGTTGGCTCTGCTGTCTGGCGTCGATCAATGATGTAGAAAGACATCGGTCATCCGGAAAATCGATGTAAAGATCTGGTTGCAGTTCAGTGGACTTTGAAGGGGGGTATTAAAGAAGAGATAGAGAGAGAGAGAGAGAGAGAGAGAGAGAGAGAGAGAGATGGAGAGATTGGAGAGAAAGAAAAAGAGAACGGGGTAAAGTGAGGGGAAATATTAGGTTGGTGCAAAAATAATGACGTAGTAATGTCGTTTTTTGACGTATTTTTTAACGTCAAAAAACGACATTAATACGTCATAATTTTTGCACCAACCTAATAAAATGAAACCGATAAAAAGGAGAATCGACAGAAAGTGGGTGATTTAGAAAGATGGAAAAAGAAAGAGAGAACGAGAGAGAGAGAGAGAGAGAGAGAGAGAGGGAGAGAGAGAGCGCAAAAGTCATCGAACGAGGACAGAAGAGAGAGAAAAAGTGAGAAAGAAAGAGAAAATGAACGGAATAAAGTGAGAAAGCGGGAAACGACAGAAAGTGGGTGAAATAGAAAGAAGAAGAGAGAGGGGGAGAAAGAGAGAGAGGGAGAGAAAGAGAGAGAGAGAGGGAGAGAAAGAGAGAAAGGGATCGAATGAGGAGAGGGGGGGAGAAAAATGTGAGCGAGAAAGGGAGAATGAACAGATGATGGTGGGAGAAAACCAGTAACGAGAGAAAGTGGGTGAAATAGAAAGGAGGAGATAGAGAGATTGAGAGTGAGTGAGTGAGTGAGAGAGGGTGTGTGTGAGAGAGAGAGAGAGAAAGAGAAAGAGAAAGGAAACTAGCGAGGCGAGGGCGAGAGAGAAAAAAGCAGAGAGAAAGAGAGAATAAAGTCAGAAGGCGGGAAGAGAAGTAGCGATAAAAGTGGGCGAAATAGAATGGAGAAAGAGAGAGAGAGAGAAAGTGAGAGATAAAGAGAGAGAAAAAGTGAGAGATAAAGAGAGAGAGAGAAAGTGAGAGATAAAGAGAGAGTAAGAGAGAGAGAGAGAAAAGGATCAAGTGAGGTGAAGGGGAGAGAGAAAAAAGAAATGGAGAATGAACGGGATAAAGTGAGAAGGCGAGCGTACCAGTAGCGACAAAAAGTGTGTGAGAAATAGAAACGAAGAGAGAGAAGGAGAGAGAGAGTGAGGGAGAAAATGATATAGAAGAGAGAGGGTAGTAAGAGAGAATGCATTAATGAGAGAGAAAGAGCGAATAGATCAGGTTAAAATGAGGGAAATAGACTGAAAGCGGAGGAAAAATAGCGAGATATGAACTAAATAATATGGCGAAGAGTGAGAAGAGAGAGGAGACAGATTGGAGAGGGAAAAGAGTGAGACGGGTGTGAGAGAGGGATAGATAAAGAGAGAGATAGATAGATAGAGAGATAGAGAGAGAGAGATAGATAGAGAGAGAGATAGATAGAGAGAGAGATAGAGAGAGAGAGATAGAGAGAGATAGATAGAGAGAGATAGATAGAGAGAGAGATAGAGAGAGAGATAGAGAGAGAGATAGAGAGATAGATAGATAGAGAGAGAGAGATAGAGAGAGAGATAGAGAGAGAGATAGATAGAGAGAGAGGTGTAGATAAAGGAGAAGGAATTGAATAAATTGAAAGGAAATCAAATGAAAGCGAGAAAAAAGAGCGACGGAGAATAGACGAAATAAAATGTTCGGGAGAGATAGAGATAAATATATATAGAAGAAGTGGGTGGGGGAGGACAATGAAGTTGTGTGGAAGAAAGGGAGAATAAACAAGAGAGGGTGAGAGAAAATAAAACGAAATCGGAGATAAAGAAAGAAAGAAAGCACAGGGGTAAAATAGAGTGGGAAGAGTAAGAGAAAAAGAGGAAAAGGAAATAGATATAGAGGAAAGGAAGATAGAAAGGGAGAATGAATGGGAGAAACTGAGAAAGAAAAAGTTCCTTTTTAGTTTTCAAAACCCTTAATCCTGGGAGCCGGTAGTTTATTCAAAAGCGAACCGGCAACTGAAAAAGTGTGTACTGGAACACTAGCTCGCGTCAAAATAGCCACTTGGTACCACAGCGACTTCAAACAAACATGGCTCACTTGTTATACACAAAACACCGGATACCAGAGACCAGAGACGCTGATTGATTGGTTTCTTTCATCACCTTCCATATACATGAACTAAATTTCTGTATTTTATAAGCATATTCTTTCTCTGTCACACACAGACAATCACACACAGACAGACACATAAACACACTACCAAGAGAATACCGCAAAATACAGTGACGATTCGTTTATTGTTCTGTGCAGAGCTCGGTCCGCTCTGCATTTATGCATATTAAAAACGGTTTTTATTAAATTACATCAACCGTTTCTGTGCAGAGAGAAAGTGCAGTTTGTTCGGCCATTCGCTGTCTTTTTTTCCATTTTATATCCACTAGGAACTCTTTACATAAGCTCTTTTGACAATATACCCACGTCGTTTTTATTAATAAATTTTAGCCATGGTTCCTTTTTTTAGTTTTATATTTTCTAGCAATGCGAAATGTTTTATATATTTACCAACGTATTCTTTTGACGAAGTGTTTAAAGATCCTTTAAGAAGAATGCTTTTCCGCGTTTATATATATATATATATATATATATATATATATATATATATATATATATATATATAGTTGGTATGGCGTTTGCCTCCTATCGTAACTGTTCGGGTTTCAATTCTCGGTATTGGATGCGCACTGCTGATGAGTCCAAAATATAGAACGAAACGGCCGTCCAGTGCTTTCTGCATTCTGTTGAAGTTTCTTCTAGACTCAATGAATTACTTCTCAATTATAATTATTTCAAATCCTCCTAATTATTTCTATCTGTATAGCCTTGCTTGAACCGGCTTCTAATCTTCTGTACTTAGCGGCTTGCTGACAGTAGTCGTGGCTCGTGGGGGCACAGTCCTATGGATAAAGAGAAACCGAAATGAGTTCCACGACGGAATATGTGATCGAGCGGTGTTATATCAAGTCTAATTCGCTACCTCTTTGTCACCGAGGCCCGTTGGTACAGTTGGTATGACGTTTGCCTGATAATGTAACTGTCCGGGTTGCGCACTGCTGATGACTCCCAAATATAGGACGAAACAGCCGTCCAGTGATTTCTGCAGTTGAGGTTTCTTTCAGACTCGATGAATTATTTAAATATAATTATCAAATCCTCCTAATAATTTCTATCATGTGTACATCATTGCTTGAACCGGCTTCTAATGCTCTAGAGTGAGCGGCTTGGTGAAAGTAGTCGTGGCCCCAGGGGGCACAGTCCTATGGTTACAGAGAACTCAGTAGAGTTCCACCACGGAATATGTGAGCTATGTTGAGTCTGATTTGCAATCTCTTCGTTACCGAGGCCCATTGGAACAGTTGGTATGATGTTTGCTTAACAACCTGACTGTCAGGGTTTCAATTCTCGGTTGTGGTTGCGCACTGCTGATGAGTCCCAAATGTAGGACGAAACGGCTGTCTAGTGCTTTCTGCATTCTATTGAGGTTTCTTCTAGACTCAATGAAGTACTTAATTATGATTATTTCTATCTATCTATATAAGTATAGATTATAATAAAAACCTATTGAAATCGCTACACAAAATCTTTCAATACTATGATTGTACTTCTTCAGGCGATGGTAAGTAACAGGTGCTTCAATGATGTTTTAAGGGGAATTTAAAAACAAAGTGTTACCCTATTTTCCGAAAGTTAAAGGGGGTATGAGACATCATGTCAGAATTAAAAATAAGCTTGTGAGTATGTCTTGATTAATCAAGATCTAAGGTAAATAGAAGTAAGCTCAAATGGCGGAGGTGGGTGAGTTATGTTTTCATGTCATGATAAACCTGAACATAGACATAGATATGAAGAGATATGATCAACCACATATGTGAGCAATTACGTACACATACAGATGAGCAAATAACTATTTATTAATCAAAGGTGTAGATAAAACAGTGATCAATGTATTTAAATAAAGCTATATAACAATTACACATAATAATATAATCCAGGCGAGTTCTATGAACACAACATAGAATTTGAAATATGTTAAAACTGACTCACAAAATAGCGCTCAATGTATATTTTCATTAAACAGAGCAATTTTTTTTTACAATTAGAATTAAGATATCTTCAGTTAATGACTATTTTCACCTACGAATTTTAATTTTAACTTTCGCAGGATTTTTCAAATTGTTTACGGTATCAGTTTGTAGAGAGTATCCCACTATAAACTAATATCATAAACATTTTGAAAAATACTGCGAATTTTAAAATTAAAATTTAATATTTTATATTTAGGAGCCGTGTAGCACGTAGTACACCAGGTCTCTATATTCTGCCTGGTTGGTTCTTCACAAAATCTTTACCACTAAATTCAA
>OZ010603.1:80394621-80409621 GCA_963932145.1 Acanthosepion lycidas
GAGTAGATATCTACAGATAAGTAAGATTTACTTACCTGGCACATGTCAGAGGGTATACCCAAGACGAGGCAATGCCCGATGCGCAGAGTCTCGCTTCGGGTAACTGACTCCGTTTTCATGTGGATAGCTCGGATAGGCTACTTTAAAACTCGGCCTTGTGCCACATCTTGCTACGTAGGGCTGTGGGTAAATAGTTATGCTGGTAAGTGGGGGAACCTTTTGTAGTTTTGGCACAGGTTATATACCGGTAGGCCTAATTTTTGCGACACTGGTAGCCTACTGTATATTTAGGGTCGACATATACGGTATGTATAGGCCTAAAATAATAAATAAAAAAATAGGCTAAAACTCTTTAGGTCGACTTGTACGCCAGGTCGACTTGTACGCCAGGTCGACTTGTACCCCGTAATTTACGGTAATTTCTTTTCAGAGACCTAACACATCGGTTCTGTTTTACTCTTAAATCTTTTAAAACAGTCGGCCATTTTTTCTTCTCTTCTCAGTAACTTCATTAATTTCTTACTAAAATATTAGGTTGGTGCAAAAATAATGACGTATTAATGTCGTTTTTTGACGTTAAAAAATACGTCAAAAAACGACATTAATACGCCATTATTTTTGCACCAACCTAATATTATCATTACCCTTGAATCCAGCGGGATTTTTTTTTTTTGCTTTCAATCTTTTGCATATCGCTCAAAGCATTTGATAATGTCTTTACTTTTCGTTCTGTATTTCTAACTCTTTAAGTAATCGCTAAATATTTTTTTATTCTCACATTTTCTCCATTTATCTCCGTCCGTCATGTTCTTCAATGTTTTCCTTATTTAAATATGTTTATTTTTTTTTTGCTGTCTTTTAAAAACATTTTATTAAAAGTATCTTTCACTAACATAAACTTTTCTGAATTAATCACGGCATTTTCAACCAGCCTCCATTTTTGCACTTTCGTTTGCTATTCAAACTTGATTTCACAACATTCTTTCTTGAAAGAACTTATATTTAAAACATCACTCGTCGATCTAAATATATTGTCCGATATAATTCTTCATCTTTTTAAAGAATTTGCTATTTCTACACGTCCGATTGCACAAATAAGCAAAAAAAAAACAAAAAAAAAACCCCAAAAACAAAGAATATCGCTTTCTATTTTCTGCAGCAGTTATCTTTTCTTTAAAGAATATTTTATTTGAAGCATTTCTCACCGACATACATGCATTTGTTTCCGTTCTACTTGATCTTTTTAACCAGTCAACAATCTTTATTCCATATTTGTCTGCGTTCTACTTCATCCTTTTAACCAATCAACAATCTTTGTTCCATAGCGTCGAGTCTGTTTACCTCCACCAGTCTACATTTGTTGCTTTCTATTCTTCAAGTCATTTTAGTTTTTAAACATAATTTCGTTTAAAATGTAGCTAATCACTCTCTGACGGAGACCTGTTTTGTTGCGCAAGTTTTTAAAAAAAATATTAATTGTCATGTGTGGTTTCGTGTTTTATCAATCCAGTGTTTGTCTCTCAAACTCGTGTATTTAGCGACGTGCCCCCACGATGCAAGGACATCTGCCACAAAGTCATTTTAAAGTGAGGTTATCGGAAGTACCGAAGAAAAAAATTCGTAAGCCCTCCTCGGCACTCCGCATTTTGGGTAGGCCTCAAGTGACGTGCAATAAACCTGCACCCCCTACCGAAGTAAAGTTACTGTCGGGGGGTAGCCCCCTACCTAGGTCTTGTATGATATTATTGGCAGAGGAGCGAAACCCTTCTGCCGGCCAGCACACCATACTCGCATACCGATGGCTTGATCTTTCAGTGCGCCCACATCGCTACTAAATGTGGCACAAGGTCATTTAAAAGTGGGTTTAAAGGCAGCACCACAGAGAAATTGCCCAAACCCCATCAGCACTTCCCCTTTTAGGGGCGCCTCATTCGCTTTGCAATAAATTCGGCCCCCTCAAGTGAGAGGTACTTCCTAGAGGCATGACATAGGACTTTCGCGTATATTATTGGTAGAGGAGCGAACCCCTCTGTCGATCAGCACACGATACTCGTTTATCGACGGTATTTTCCAGCGCGCCTACGTCGCTACCAAACGTTACACAAGGCTGTGGTTTAAAGTGGGTTTAACGGCAGTACCGTGGAAGAATTGCCCAAACTCTCTTGGTGCTTCCTCTTTTGAGGATGCCTCAGGTGCCGGGCAATAAATTCAAACCCTCTTGAAGGAGAGGTATTGCTTGGGTGGATAGAGCCTTCGGGTTTGAGCGAAGATTCTTGGCAGAGGAGTGACACCTCTGTTGGCTACCACACGATACTCATGTACCGAGAGTAGCTCTACCGTTATTGCTTTGGGCATTTATACAGGCTGTCTTAGCTATACTAATTAGACAGTCAGTTACATATCACTACGTTCACCCAATTCAAAACCCAACTGCCACTCAAGGTAGTCGTGTTGTATGAGCGTGACAAAACTCAAAAAGTGAAGTTCATAGAGTTATACAGGAAAGATTAGGGTTAACCCTAGATTTGAATAGGTCAAGATTGTTGTGATTGGAAAATTGATTTTTTAAATCGGCCATTTTGGCCGTTGTAATTAATCGACTACGTTTGTTCTTGGTGCCTTTGCTATGTTCTCTTTTTAAAAGGCAAATCATTCAAAGGGTCTATTTTTAACTTAACATTTTCTTCTGAATTATAAACGTCATTTTAAACAATCAGTCATTTCTCCATTTTCATTTACCCTCTCCATACCTACTCCTCTCGTCACTTCAGTTTTCTTAGATGTGCTTGCTTTCTTGAAGAAACATTTAATTTCATTTGAAGCGTCTCTCATCGAGTTAGAAACATTTTCCTATATCTATATATACAGCGTGATTGAAAAGTAACTCCCCATTTTAAAATACTTGTAATTTATTTCTTCATTAAAATTTTTTTACAAGAAATGGATACGAGAGGAAAGCTTTTATTTAAAATTCGATATGGGCACCAGATTTTGTTATCAGCTTCTCGACCCCCCTCCAACCAGGAATCGCGTCAACTGATTTCAGCAGGAACTCTTGTAGTATGAAAGACATAACATCTTGTATTGGGACACCTCGAGGTGGTGTAATGGTTAACAAGCTTGTCTCACTAGAACAATTACGACTGACTAGTGAGTTCGATTCTCACTGGGTGCCCCCCTACTTTCGGCCTTGTGCCACATCTAAGCAATGCTTGGAAAATCAGGGGCGCCTCGGCGTGGTGTAATGGCTAGCAAGCATGTCTCGCTACATCAGTTACGATTGAAAAGTGAGTTCGATCCGCACTAGGTGCTCCATACATTCCGCCTTGTGCCACATATAAGCTACGCTTCGAAAATAACCATAGCATCTTGTATTCGCCCTTTCTTTCTAAAGACCTGGTTTGGTATAATGGACTTCTTTCTTTAACCAGCCCTAAAACAAAAATTAAAATTAGTTCATTCTAAGCAAGGCGATACTGTCACTAAGACGAAATGGAATACTGGGATTGAAAAAGAACGAAAAAACTTTAGAAGACACTGGAAACCCAACCCTAATTTTAATAAACTTTGTTTTTTCTCTTACTTTTCCGAAGCCCTGTTCTGTCATCCATTTACTCAAGCTCGCTAGGTAGGTTATGTGTTGATTTCCTCTGTCCCTCTTACTTTCAATCTGTCCTGTGAGTATCAGATTTTCCAAGCTCTCGTTTCTCGTTATATGCCCCCCAAATTTCCATCTCTCTCTTCCTGCTGCTAAGTATCAGTTTCATTTTTGTTTCCATTTTTTCCAGAACTATGTCGTTGCTCACATGTTCAGTCCATAGTATCCTTAACAGCCTTCTGTAGAACCAGATTTCTGTTGCCTCAAATCTCCTTTTCATCTTGGAGGAGATCGTTCAGCACTTACTGCCATACAGGAGGACAGATATCACATATCAGTACGCTTTTTCTTGTTTCTTGCAATTTTTTTCTATTTCTTAATACTTTGCTTAGCTTTCAGAAGACATCTTTCGCTCTCCCAATACACATTCGGATTTCAGTGTCACACTTTCTGTCCTCTGTCAAAACACTTCCCAGATATTTACATTTTCGCGCTTGTTGGATTTTTGGTATCTTCGATCTGCAATTCGCCTTAACCACATTGCTTTTAAAAATCAGTCGTCATGGATACATATTTATAAACCTAATGTCTCAGCACCATTTTTTACCAGTACTCATATTACAATTTTTGTTATTATTATTGCAATATAAGCACTGCTAAAAATCGATCGCTGAGACATTACGTTTATAAGTCCCCAAAATTCATTCACAGCTGTCCTCAAGGACACATGGCCCAGTGGATAAAGGCGTTGGTTGGATCCAGTGCCTAAAGTTGTGTGTTCAATACAGCAGTAGTGAACCAAAACTTGTAGAGTTGGTTTAAAGGGAAATAACTGAGACATTCGGAAGAGGTATGGTACGTGGAACTAGAACAATCTATAAAACAACAAATAAAGGTTTCGGCTCGAAATTCTAAACACCTGAAGAAGGCGGGAGCCTAAACATTGTGAATACGGCAATTAAGATGAGGATAACAGTACGAATTATGTAAATAGTGCAAGCATCTCTCACCGACTTATAATCATTGTTCTATTTTCTTGATATTTCTAAAGAATCGGCCATCTTTGCTTTATGGATTTTGACTGATTTGGTTTTTTTTACGGCTTATCAACCTTTTTCAGGATATTTAAAGCCCAGAAATATGATTTTAAGAATGTAAGAATTTTTTTTGGAGATACTAATACATGTCCTACTAATTAACCCATAGTTGGGGGTAGTTTCATATTTTTACGAAGGGTATTTGCGTGTAAATGAATAAAACAAACCCGACTGGAATTGGAACTTAGTTCTCCGATATCCAGTTCCGTGTCGTTATCCATTAAACTATCCGCACGTTCGAAACATACGGCACCTGGAATTCGCAAGCGGTTACCCATCTAGATACTGACCAGGCTCGACGTTGCTTAACTTCAGTGATCGTATTAAAACCAGTTTCTCGGCAAGATAGGGTTTGACTTTGAATTTATTTATCACTCATCACTGTTGCCCTCTATTCTTGAAAACTAGAAAAACCCGTAAAAATTTCATGTTTTTCCTACTTAAATTTTTGATGAATTTTATTTCTTAACTCTCAAGTTAATGATTGAATAAGCTCATGGCGAGTTCTACAGTAAATATCCGTAGAAATTCCCCTATCGCATTGTTAAATATTTGAGCTTAACAACTTTAACAAAATATTGCAATAACAATTACAAATATGAATGCTGATCGTTATTTTAAGAAGTAAGGGGATACAAATGAAAAGAAAAAAAAATTGACAACTTTTACTATTTTACTGAAACAACCGTTAAACACTTCTATTTTCCATTTCTTTCATTCATTTCTTCCTTCCTTTCTTTCTTTTGTTTGTTTGTTTGTCCTTTTGTTTGTTTGTTTCTTTCTTTCTTTTGTTTGTTTGTTTGTTTCATTTGTTTGTTTTTTGTTTGTTTCTTTTGTTTGTTTCTTTTGTTTGTTTGTTTCTTTTGTTTGTTTCTTTCTCTCTTTTGTTTGTTTCTTTTGTTTGTTTGTTTCTTTCTTTTGTTTGTTTGTTTGTTTATTTTGTTTGTTTGTTTCTTTCTTTTGTTTGTTTGTTTGTATCTTTCTTTCTTACTTTTGTTTGTTTGTTTGTTTGTTTCTTTTGTTTGTTTGTTTCTTTTGTTTGTTTGTTTCTTTCTTTCTTTTGTTTGTTTGTTTGTTTCATTTGTTTGTTTGTTTCTTTCTCTCTTTTGTTTGTTTCTTTTGTTTGTTTGTTTCTTTTGTTTGTTTGTTTCTTTTGTTTGTTTGTTTGTATCTTTCTTTCTTACTTTTGTTTGTTTGTTTGTTTCATTTGTTTGTTTTTTTGTTTGTTTCTTTTGTTTGTTTGTTTCTTTCTTTTGCTTGTTTGTTTCTTTTGTTTGTTTGTTTGTTTCTTTTGTTTGTTTGTTTCTTTCTTTTGTTTGTTTCTTTCTCTCTTTTGTTTGTTTCTTTTGTTTGTTTCTTTTGTTTGTTTGTTTCTTTCTTTTGTTTGTTTCTTTTGTTTGTTTATTTTGTTTGTTTGTTTGTTTCTTTCTTTCTTACTTTTGTTTGTTTGTTTGCTTCTTTCGTTCTTTGTTTCTTTCTTTCTTTCTCACTGAAATCAAGTACTGTTTTGAAATATAGAGAAATTTATTTTCTAAAAAAAAAGTTTGAACAAAGTAACTACAAACAATTTTTTTTGCTATCCTCTGCCAGCCGCAATGATGGAGAAAGCATCTCCAGTGAGACGCGCTGCAAGTGCCACTCCATTTCGCGAGGCTCTTCCCTTAATCGAGACGCAATCGTGCCAATCCTCCAAAGGAACGCCATCGAACGAGGGCCAATAACCCCTGAAGTCTCTATTGCCACAGGAGTAAAGAAAAATCTATCAGTAAGAGAAGAATATTTAACTATTTTTTTTTCATCTCTGGGTCCCGGGTGACGGATCCCGGCTCAACCGCCGACCTGATCAAATTACCGTCCGAAAATGTCTCCGCACAGGTCGCATCCCAAATCAACGACTTCCCCATTTTAAAAGGGAAAATGGTAATGCCATCTAGGCGCTTTCCATCACTACGGTCGAGTCCTACGAGTTCGACTTGGGATAGTTTCGTATAAATTGAATATGTATTAATTTCTTTTTTCCATAAATGTATTGCTGATATTTTTGCTGTAAACATCTAATTTTACTTTCATAGTGTTTTGACCTCAGTTTGTGGGTTAATTATTTGCCCATAGCTGGGACCCTAACAGGTGCTACAACCCCGGATCAGAGTAGGCCTGGGAACAACAACAATTAAGTGATGATCCCACGAACCTCAAAACCTCCATATCAGAGGCCTTGCTGCCAGATGTAGTTTATCGTCATACCCCGGACGGTATCATTTTTTTTCATCCTTCAATGTCTATTCTACGCCATTTCTCTTACTCTAATCCATCTGCCCTGCTCCTCTCTTCTGTCTTTCTTGAAATCTTTCGCTGTCTCTTAAAAAAACTTTCATTAAAAGCATCTCCCATCAAGCAACGAATTTTATTATGCGTTATTCATGACATTTTAAACAAACAGGAATTTTTGCAGTTTTGTTTTTCCTTCGAACTTATTTCTTTCTTCACTGTATCCTTTCTTAAAAGAATTTGTTAAAGAACATTCTACTCGAAACATCTCTCATCGACCTGCAAATACCTTTCTGCATGGTTCTTGATATTTTTTAAAATGTCGATTTATTTTACTGCTTTTGTACGTATCCAACTCCCTCTGTATTTAAAAGAGCCGGCTCAAATCAAAAATGGGGTAGTCACTGTCTTGAGTTCAAACGCATCTCCGCGTCCTTTTGGGTGATGAATTATTTTCTACATCCTACAGACCCTTTACCACAGAAAAAAACGTCCGGAGCCTCACTGTTTTATTGCTATTTTCATGGCAAGTGTCCTGGCAAGCTATATTACATTAGTCCTACCACTCCGATCTTCACAACTGGCACCCGTCATACCACGTACACAAGAGTGAATCATCCCCATTGCCCATTGTATTTCATTAGTAAGTTCCACTCGGACAGCTTCTTCCTAAGAACTGCTACTTTGTGAAACAGACTCCCGGCAGGATGTTTTCCCAATCACAACAATCTTGACCTCTTCAAGTCTAGGGTCAACCGTTCTCTTTCCAGCATAGCCTCATAAACGTCATTTCTTGCTTTTACTTACACTTATATATAACTACAAAGTAACCTTCTACCATGAGTGGGTCTTGGGCCATGTATTGGGCGAATATTAGTATGAAAATTAACATTTCTGTTCTCTCAAATATATCAATCTTCGTTACATCATATGCCCTGGTCTTCGTGGTCTCCGACCTCTCAATCTGTCTCCTCATTCTAAACTTTTCCATACTTTTACTCTCAACAAACCTCACTGTGCGTTTCCTCTCTCCAAACTTCTCTACGACTCTCCTCTCAACAAACGTCACTGTGCCTTTTCTCTCTTCAACCGCTCTATGACTCACTACTCAACAAACTTATGCCTTCTATCTTGGGATATATATATATATATATATATATATATATATATATATATATATATATATATTATTGCTGTCATATATGGTCTGGTGTCCCTTCTGTTTGCCTCGGGGTTCTTGATAGGCTCCAGAGGCGGATATGCAATGTAGTTGGCCCTGCCCTGGCGTCTCGTCTACAGTCACTTTCTCACAGACGCGCCGTCGCCTCTCTCTGTCTGTTCTACAAGTACTTTCATGGAAATTGCTCCGAGGAGCTGCATTTGGTGGTTCCCAGATGTCATGAGTTCAAGCGCCCTACGAGTCTGGCATCCCGCTCTCACCCCTTCACTATCGAAACTCCTAAATGTAGCCGTCTCTTCTACTCTAATAGCTTCATGTCTCGCACCTCTCGTCTGTGGAACTCCCTTCCCTATTCCAGTTTCCCTGAGAGCTATAATCTCCAGCTATTCAAGTGTAATGTCAATCGACATCTCCAGTTGCCTTGATCTATCCACTACCCTCATCCTTTCTTCTATCACTCCTATCTGATCTTGCTCTAAATTTCTGTAACCCCTTGCGTCCTAGTGGCTTCCTGCCTTGCTTGGGGTGAAATGCTTAAAAAATATATATATATATTGACCACTAATATTATATATATATATATATATATATATATATATATATATATATGCTGGACTCTCCCGTCGTTTATTTTATCGACGTATGACGTTCAAACAACTCAGTTCCTAGTAACCGACAGCAAGACACCAGCACATATGATTTGATTATAGTGGTGAAGACTTTGTGCAGAACCAACCAGAGAAGGGCCGAATACAGAGACAAGGTACACAAACGATCCTCCGCAGGTTTTGAATTCAGAGTTCTCCTTCTCCTAGACCAGATGCCATCCAAGGTTATAGACCCAATCTGTTCTGCTATTTAGCCATAGTTGGTGGGAAGAGATTTCATACCTTTCGCAATCACGGGTCTTCAATTCTTTCTTCTTTTGTGAAAACTAGGTTTAATCTGTGCAGTTAAAAATATAGTTAATGAGATTTCTTACGTGCCCACACGTTAGGAACACCTTTTACTTTTTCTTGTCTTTTTGAAATGAATAACACCTCTTTGACAATATCTGGATTTTTGTTTTACCTTCTTGAATTGCAGTTAATAATGTTGCTATTTTCACCGTTTGATAAATCCTTAAATCCATTGAACCAGCGTTTTGACTTCTAAGCTTTTTCTCTTCAATCTATTTTATTTTGCCCATCTTCCCCCTAGAGATTTTGTATTCCATTTAATAACCACCTGTCTTTACTTCGCTCACTGTTAATAATTATCTTTCAGAAAGCGCCGTGTTTCACTCAATCTTTATTTTATACTAGCAGCAAAGGTAATAGTCGGCTTTGAAAAGGGGAAAATGCATGTTTATGCTCTTTAGTTTATATCTTAGAACAAGACAAAACCCTTCTTGTTCAAGAAATTAGAATAACACTGTCTCTATATCACAAGACCCTCATCAGTTGTGAACGGATCTATAATTTCACTGCCTACAATACTATTAACAAATAGAGGGGACATCAAAAGTAGGTATATTGTATATATTAAACCAGTATCACCATTATTACAATAGTATTAAATAATATTTAGATTCTAATACGAATACTACAGAGGACCCAGTAAAAAAAAAAGGTAGTAAATTCAGAAAGACGTGAGACGTTCGTTGAAAATTGGTGACGACGGATGTGACTGAAAAATTCAAGAAGAATTTCTGCACATTTTGTCAATCCCCACGTCGAATGTTCTTCTTTGAATAGTACGATAACTTGACACTCAAAATCAGTGAGATGTTTAGCCATAACGAGAAGAGCAGAACGAAAGACGAAAGTTGTCTGCTAACAAACTTTAAATGACAAGTCAAATGATCGAGCAGCCATTGATCAATCATAAAAGAACCAATCAGAGTTAAGTAATTACACGACAGTCGAATGATTGTTCAAGGTTATTCAAGGTCAATTATTCCTGAAAGATAAAACAGTGATAATAAATTTGCCGCTGTTTTTTTAGAGGGTGCCTTGGAGAATTTGTTAAATTGCAATTTTTTTTTAAAATGTAGAATTAATTAAAATCATTTTAAATATGTTTTTATTTTCATAATTTATTTTCATAATATTTATAACTGTTGTGGTAAACCCTCCTACAATATAATGGACTCTTCCTTCTCTCATAAATACAAACTGCGAGAGTCGGACGGGAGGGAAGAGTGTGAAGTGGAGTGGAGTAGTAGACGCAGTGCTAATCTACTTATTACTAACACTATTGTTTTGTATATACAGTGTAACCCGGATATAAGAGACCCTGATATAAGAGAAAACCGGATATAAGAGAGATTTTCTCTGGTCGCAAAATGGAGCCATACTTACCAAAACAAAATAGACCAAACCCGGATATAAGAGAAAACCGGATATAAGAGACTTATCCGGTCCCAACAACTCTCTCGGGTTACACTGATCTTCAATATACTTTTTCAACCTACCTTCGCCGTGTCTTTCTTCCTGGCCCCTAAACAGACCACAACAATTATATATATATATATATATATATATATATATATATATATATATATATATATATATATATATATATATTTATTACTCTATACCTTCTTTTGCATTACCTAACCTCATTCTTTTTATCTTCTTAATTTGTTTTTGTTGGATATTACAATCAGAGAAGTTTTATAGAGTGTGGCCGTCGCCACAGCTGTCATATCAGTGACCATAGAGAAAAACGAGCAGAGAAAATTCATAAAATTGGCTTCACGGTCTATGGCGCTGACTCCTAAACCAAAACTCATTAGAAGGCCCGAACCTCCCCGAGACTGAAGAAAACACAAATAAGTCGAAATAATGTGAAGATACTGTTAACAATTTTATGATGTTAACTCAAAGATGGTCGTTCAAACAATTATCTTTCTGAATCTGAAGCGACAGCTTCAAATATTTTCTTGCAAGTCAATCCTCTTTTCTTGCTTATTGCTATTCTTTTCTTATTAAATACCAGCAGCATGGCCCGGCGTTGCCCGGGCTTGATTAAAAAATCGTACGACTCATAGAGCAATCGCTATCACTTGACTTAAAATATTTTTTCCTTTCCTTGCCTTTAAAGGAGTGTCCTTTGCCATACTGATGTTGCTACATGCCTTACTTCTTGCCTATCTCACGCTGCGAATTTTTACTAAGCTCTATACTAAACATTAAATCTGTTACTAAAAAAGAACTAAACAAAATGAACACAAAACGATCAGCTTTAAAAAAGGACTCGTAACTGGAAAAACCAAATGAAAAAAGAATGTTAACGACAAATACTTTTTCACACCCAACCCAGTTGTGCGGAATCAGAATCAACGTTGAGTTTAAGCAAGCGAATGAGCCAATTGGAGTAAAGTGCCATGCAGATTATTTTTTTCCCACTTGTGACGAATGCAGCTATCGATTTTTTTGCATGCTAGCATGCTAGTTAACATTCGTGTCAGTCAGCTGTTGGCTCTCACGCTGGCCAATAGAATCTTCCTGCCTATTCGTGGCAACCAGCTATAGGCTCTCACTCTGGCCAGTAGAAAATGTCCGCAAACTACATGAAAACTGCCGTAGAAGCATGAAAAAATCGATTATTTCCACTATTGGTGGGAGTTGGGAAATGCAATGTCGGTCTTGGCCTTCCCCGCTAACTTGGAAGACGGATTTGCACCAAAATTTACATGCACATTTATGTAAATTTTGGTGCAAATCCGTCGAAAATTGCGGCCGTACATTCGTTACACACACACACACACACACACACACACACACACACACACACACACACACACACACACACACACACACACATCCTGTCTTTTATAGAGATCTTTCTTTGTTGCTTCTATCTACCCAATCAAGAGCAAATACTCCTGCTTTTCTCCTCTGAAGCCCAGCAATTTCTTTAAATAATCATTCTTAACGGCTTATATATTGTAAGCCATTGTTACTCACACTTTTTTCTTTTCCTTTACATCTTTCTCTCTCTCTCTTTCTCTCTTTCTCTCTCTCTCTCTCTTTTTTCACTTCTTTCTTCACATTCAGCCTCGTTTTCGCTCACAAATCTGCCATCTTTACTGTAAAAATCTATTTTTTTTTCCCTAGAGTTTTGATTTTTGTTTCAGTAGTTCACTATTTGTCCATAGCTGGGACCCTAACAGGTGCTACCACCCCAGGTCAGGGCGGATCTGGGAATTATAGAAATTAAGAGATGATTCCTTGTTCATCAAAGCCACTAACCCCCTAGTCAGGAGACTTCAATTTCTTCTTTTCTTGTCAAAACCACATTTAATCTGTTTATATCTTCCTTCGTCGTTTCTATCTATCAAATCAAGAGCAATTACTCCTGCTTTTCTTCTCTGAAGGCCTGCATTTTCTTTAAATAATCTTTCTTAACAGCTTCTATATTGCAAGCCATTGTTACTGGTACTATCCTGGAATATCGGTCTCACTAACTTTCCTACCACCAGGACGTAGTCTCTGTGCCGTTTCTATAAATGTTGTGATGGCAATCGTTCTGATGACCTTTCCTTTTATGATACTTCATTGAAGCGCTGAGGTATTATTGTAACTGTAGTAGGAATGGTAAGTAAGAATTTATTGTTTTTGTTTAAGGATTAATGTGGTATATTTGGGTCAGTGGTTGTAGTTGGCTATGTTTAAATATAAATGTATAAAGAACAGTATTCCCTCATCCTCCTTTTGGCCTTGTGCCGCACTTTCCGTAAAATAACAGAAATAAATAGGAATTTCTTCTATGGTACATAAACTTTGTAAATTTAAGTGCAGTACTGGATTGGCGGAGAGGTCTCATGATTTTACAGTTGAAATGGCTAGATGTAACCGTAATTTCTATGCCAACAAATTCTTCTATCAGATTTCTTGCTTGTGGATCTCTCTTCCGGCTTCTTGCTTTCCAGTTAACTTTGATCTTTAAAAATTTAAATGTAGTGTCAATCGTTATCTCCTGTCTTCTTAATTCATGTTCTTTTATTGTTCTCTCGTTTTAATGGTGTTTCTTTCTTATATTCTCTAAATCTCTGTATTCCACTGCATCTTAGTGGTTTTATTGCCGTATTTGATGAAATTAAACAATTTATTCTCGCCAACGTCACATTATTACACTCGCTTTTCCACTCATATGAAAAGTATGTGACCAATTTAATATGCTGGGTGATTTAATAGTTACTCTTTGTATAAATTCTCCCTCACAAATTCTTTGATCAAGCTTTTCTTGTCCCTCCGTAAAGAATAGTCCGTCTTTAACCAGACTTGAAGATTGGCCAGATTAACAGACGACAAATGATTAAGAAGGAAAATAAACAGACGACAAATCTTTAAGAAGGAAAATACATGCGAAAACAAAATGGTAGATTAGTGAAAAAGAAGAAGCTTAGAAGATAAAAGCTTAGCTCAACAATTTGTAGGCTTTGTCAAAGGGGTGGGTGAATATTATCACGAATAATGGTAGATAGCAGGATTAGAAATATAAAATGATGTCCGTTTAAAGAAAGTGAACGGTTTTAAACGTAGGAAATAAAGCGAGATTAATGGCAGTAGCTTTGATGAGGCAGGGACGAGAAAAGGATTTAGAAGATAAATACTTTGTAAGTACAGTGTAACCCGGATATAAGAGAAACCCGGATATAAGAGAGATTTTATCTGGTCCCAAATTAGAGCCATACTTACCAAAACAAAATAGACAAAACCCGGATATAAGAGAAACCCAGGATATAAGAGAAACCCGAATATAAGAGACTTCTCCGGTCCCGACTACTCTCTTATATCCGGTTTACACTGTAGTGAACACGGTTTTCGGAGAGAGAATAAGACCAATAATAATAAGTCAAAGAGAGAAGCTTGTCTTATGAGAAAAAGACGTTCTGAAAAGTTTTAAAAGATGTTAGAGAGGTCAAAACAGCGGAGGAATGAAGATAGGTTGCTCTTAAATAGATCGCAAACATTTAAGAAGGAGAAGGCTAGCCAAAATAAAATGTTAGGTTGATCAGAGAGAAGAGGCTTAGAAGATAAAAGCCTGGTTCAACATAGTGTGTAGTTTGTCAAAGGGAGAAAAATAGCGACAGTAATAATTAGTCAGTTAAGTAGGGGGAAAACCCTCGACGAAAAAACAAACAAACCCAAAAGTCTGGTAAAAGGCGGTCTATTATTTTCAGAGATACAAGAAAAGTTAGATCAATGAATTTGTGAGCGTGAATCCCTTTACTTAAGATAGTTTTTAATTCGAAATCTAGCCATGTACAATTTTTTGTATTTTTTTTTTTTATCAGCTCTCCATTTTTTTTTTTAATTTCGACTTCTTTAGCTGTCTGGAACCTGTTATTTTGACCTCCATTTTATTCCCCATGTCTCCCTCAAAATCTTTATTTATTTTCCTCTATTCACCTCATTCAGCCTCGTTTTCGATCGCAAATCTGACATCTTTATCATTCCTTCTAATTTCCTTCTTCCGCGAAAGCTTTCTAACTTTTTACTATCTTCTCTCTTTTCTTTTCTTTTCTTTTAGACCGTTTTTCACTCATAACTTCTATCAATGGTCTCTTTTTCTCTTTCTTAAATTCTCTCTTTATTTTCCTCTTTTCATTTCTTTCTTTACATTCAGCCTCGTTTTTGTTCCCTGCCATCTTTATCGTTCCTTCTCATTTTTTACTCTGTCGATAGCTTTCTAACTTTTTGATATGCTCTTCCTTTTTTTTTCTTTTCTTTTAGACTCTTTTCCTCTCTTTTTCGTTCGTTCTTTCTTTCTTTCTTCTAACACGAAGTTTTTCTCTCTCACTCTCTAAATTTTCATGAGAACGTTGTCTTCTTTTTAAACAAACTGTTTTTTTTAATTCACCAAAC
>OZ010603.1:80419621-80437121 GCA_963932145.1 Acanthosepion lycidas
TAGAGTGTTCCAGAAAGTCTCATACAATATAATAACTAATAACAGCTTGGAATAGCTACTTAAGTCACTAACCAGATGAAAGGGTACAAACACGCATCAGAACCACTTAAGGCATCTATTATTGCCCTCTCAAAAGCAGGTAAGTCTATGAGAGAAATTGCAGAAATTTTTATAACCTCACAATCAACTGCCTCTCGAGTGCTTAGGTCACATAATGATGTCACTCCTGCTCCAAGGAAGGAAACAAGGGGACGAAAGAAAAAGATTGTTGATAGAACTGGCTGGGTAATCAAGACAGAAGTTTTGAAGAACAGGACTATAACTAGCCAAGAAATTGCAGCCAGTCTAAGCGAAGACCAAGGTGTTAGTCTTGCCTCTTCAACAGTCCGTCAGAACAAGGTTACAAATATTGTTACAACAAGGCTACAAATCTTGTACACGAAGGTTTAAGCCGCTAATAAGCAAAGCCAACAAAGCCAAGAGACTTGAATGGGCTCACTATTACAAAAATTTCACCGTAGAAGACTGGAAGAATGTTCTCTTCTCCGATGAAACGAAAGTTTAGTTAAATTCAAATGATAAGGTGAGTCATTTTTATCGAACAGCACTGTATATGTTTTAGGCATGTATGATTAAATAAATTACAAAAATTATGTTTGCTTAGTTTTAGGATAATCTGTTCATATTCACGGATATTTTTCCGTTTATTACAATCAGATGATACAAGAATTGCACTGTAACTTTTATTTCCATATCTTTCTGAGATCATCATCAGAGGTGTAACTGGTAAGGCAAAAACTGATGATGTCGGGGTTACCGCCATAGACCGTGAAGCCAATTTTATGCATTTTCTCTGCTCGTTAATCTCTGCTATGGTCACCGATGGAACCGCTGTGGCGACGACCACACTCTACACAACTTCCTTCCGAACACTGCTATAAAGAATGGGTGAGAATGTTATAACTTAGTTTGCACGCGTGGCAGTGTACAACGTTAACCTGCGCCAAGCGGTTTCACTTTTCGTACCATAGCAACAGTCTCGATATTTTCTGATCAGATCTCGTAAACGTGAAGTTAAGACCCAGAAAAATAACCTCTTCTTAATAACGTAGCAAAAGATATATCTACTATCTATATTTATCGTGTTGTCTGTCTGTGTGTCTGTCGTAGGCGTTGTTATCTCGCCTAGGCCGCATTTCTCACCCGATTTCGATGAGGTTTTCACCACAAGTTTGCAAATGGGTGCCGTAAGGACATGACGGAGGCCGATTTTTGAGTTCGGACTCAGGTTTCGAAAAAATCGATAATCGAAAAAATCGATAATCGAAAAAATCTGCTTACAGAAGGAATGATCGCATTTCAACCAAATTTGACACCCTCTTAGAGTCTATCATTAGAAATGTTATCTAGAAGTTTCATGGCCACTGACCCCTAAACAGCGCTGAAAATCGATATTACCCAAAAACGGATATGCTCAGATTGCGCCTGAACCGCATGTCGGTTTTTAGCGAAAACCGACCGGATTTATGAGGAGGCCATTGGGAGTCACCATGTGAAGTTTCAACTATGAGCGCCCCTCAAACAGAGTGCAAATCGACAATTGGTCAACACTTAAAAATGTTTTTTTTCCGGTTGGGTATTTCCTAAATGCAGTAAGAAAAGAATAGCAATAAGCAAGAAAAGAGGATTGACTTGCAAGAAAATATTTGAAGCTGTCGCTTCAGATTCAGAAAGATAATTGTTTGAACGACCATCTTTGAGTTAACATCATAAAATTGTTAACAGTATCTTCACATTATTTCGACTTATTTGTGTTTTCTTCAGTCTTGGAGGTTCGGGCCTTCTAATGCGAAGGCTGAGTTTTGGTTTAGGAGTCAGCGCCATAGACCGTGAAGCCAATTTTATGAATTTTCTCTGCTCGTTTTTCTCTATGGTCACTGATATGACAGCTGTGGCGACGGCCACACTCTATAAAACTTCTCTGATTGTAATATCCAACAAAAACAACGTAAGAAGATAAAAAGAATGAGGTTAGGTAATGCAAAAGAAGGTATAGAGTAATAAATATATATATATATATACATATATATAATTGTTGTGGTCTGTTTAGGGGCCAGGAAGAAAGACACGGCGAAGGTAGGTTTAAAAAGTATATTGAAGATCAGTGTAACCCGAGAGAGTTGTTGGGACCGGAGAAGAAGTCTCTTATATCCGGATTTCTCTTATATCCGGGTTTGGTCTATTTTGTTTTGGTAAGTATGGCTCCATTTTGGGACCAGAGAAAATCTCTCTTATATCCGGGTATCTCTTATATCCGGGTTACACTGTATATACAAAACAATAGTGTTAGTAATAAGTAGATTAGCACTGCGTCTACTACTCCACTCCACTTCACACTCTTCCCTCCCGTCCGACTCTTGCAGTTTGTATTTATGAGAGAAGGAAGAGTCCATTATATTGTAGGAGGGTTTACCCCAACAGTTATAAATATTATGAAAATAAATTATGAAAATAAAAACATATTAAAAATGATTTTAATGAATTCTACATTTAAAAAAAAATTGCAATTTAACAAATTCTACAAGGCGCCCTATAAAAAACAGCGGCAAATTGATTATCACTGTTTTATCTTTCAGGAATAATTGACCTTGAATAACCTTGAACAATCATTCGACTGTCGTGTAATTACTTAACTCTGATTGGTTCTTTTATGATTGATCAATGGCTGCTCGATCATTTGACTTCTCATTTAAAGTTTGTTAGCAGACAACTTTCGTCTTTCGTTCTGCTCTTCTCGTTATGGCTAAACATCTCACTGATTTTGAGCGTCAAGTTATCGTACTATTCAAAGAAGAACATTCGACGTGGGGATTGACAAAATGTGCAGAAATTCTTCTTGAATTTTTCAGTCACATCCGTCGTCACCAATTTTCAACGAACGTCTCACGTCTTTCTGAATTTACTACCTTTTTTTTTTACTGGGTCCTCTGTCGTATTAGTATTAGAATCTAAATATTATTTAATACTATTGTAATAATGGTGATACTGGTTTAATATATACAATATACCTCCTTTTGATTTCCCCTGTATTTGTTAATAGTATTGTAGGCAGTGAAATTATAGATCCGTTCACAACTAATGAGGGTGTTGTGATATAGAGACAGTGTTATTCTAATTTCTTGAACAAGAAGGGTTTTGTCTTGTTCTAAGATATAAACTAAAGAGCATAAACATGCATTTCGCCCTTTTCAAAGCCGACTATTACCTTTCTTTCTTTCTTTCTTGCTTGCTTTCTTTCTTTCTTTTTATGTGCCGTGTCCTTTCAGGATGTAGACGATCATGGCTCTCTACCACCTTCTATCCTCTGAACAAGTTCCTACCCTCTGCTTCCTCCTCCAGACCACGTTCTGTCATCCACTTGCTTAAGCCCGCCAGATATGTCACGTGTTGTTTTCCCTTGTCTCTCTTTCCCTCTATCCGACCCGTGAGTATCAGATTCTCCAGGTACTCCTTCCTCATTATGTGTCCCAGACACTTCAGCTGTCTCTTACTGATGTTAATTATAAGCTTCCTCCTTGTTTGCAACCTCACTAAGACCTCATCGTTATTCACACGCTCGGCCCATGAAATCCTTAGCATCCTTCTGTAGAACCACATCTCTGTCGCCTCAAGTCTCTTCATCTTTGAGGAAATTGTCCAACATTCGCTGCCGTAAAGAAAGGCAGATGTCACACAACAGTTCAATATTCTTTTCTTTGTTACCAAAGATATCCTTCTGTCTAGCAATACTCTGTCCTGCTTTTGAAATGTGTCCTTGGCCTTACCAATACGTCTATAGATCTCAATGTCGCACTTACCAACCTCTGTCAAGATGCTTCCCAGATATTTAAACATCCGTGTCTGCTTGATTGTAGTGTTCCCAACCTGCAAATCGCATTTCGGACTCTTCCTCTTACTGATGACAATGCATTCTGTTTTCTTGTAGTTTATGCTTAGTCCCTTCTTCTCATTCTCCGTCGCGTCGAGTCTCTTCATCTTTGAGGAAATTATACAACATTTACTGACGTAAAGGACAGATGTCACGTAATAGTTCGGTTCTTTCTTACCAAGGATATCCTCCTGTCTCGCAATACTCTGCCCAGCTTTTGGAATGCGTCCTTGGCCATCCCAATACGTCTACGGATCTCAGTGTCGGGCTTACCATCCTCAGTCAAGACGCTTCCCAAACATTTAAACTTCTTCGTCTGCTTGATTCTAGTTTCCCGACCTGCAAATGTGTTATAGTGGAACACTCCTATTCTATTGTTAATAGACTCTCCCACCTATAATAAGTAGGAGTAGTAAGAGTAACGCAGTGAGTCGGTCAGTCAGTCGATCTCGGACGACATTTAGTCGGATATTAAAGTACCACCCACCACAAATAGATTACTGCGTCATTACCTATTATATGAAGTTCATAACGTTTTGTACGTCGAACCTATTTTAGGACCGACTTAGTACAAATACAAGCCTCCACTGTGAAACCACTCCACAACAAAATAATATTTCGGGCTCATCTTCTTACTGATGATTATTACCTATTTTTCTGAAAGGTTATCAAAGACATCAAATTAATGGAATAGTTCCCAGACATTCTAGCCCCAAGAAAAGTGTGGCCCATCCTAAAAAACAACAACATGTATATGAGAATTAAGAACAATATTCAAGCAAAGAGATCTAGCAAGGAATAAAAATTACATGTAAAGACGAAACAGTAAAAAGGTCAAGAAAACCATTGACTGAATGAGAGATAAAAGTTACAGAATATGAATGAACCCATATTTATATTTAAAATAATAAAATGATTTATTCAAGTATATCTGTATTTTGCTCAAATCTTTTATATTTATTTATAGATCCCCAAACAATTTATTATCAATATTTTTAAATATAGGTATTATATAGATGTGCGGTGGTTTAATAGGAAAGGAGTGAATCTATCTCATCTCCCAAGCTATAGGTTAAATAACAAGAACTGTATCAGGAAAACTCATTGTTATCTCAAAAATGTACTTGATGCAGTATTCACACCCGCACCCCACCAAAAAAGGATTATTTCTATAATCTCACAAATAGGTTCAGTGACTTAATAAACATCGTATGAGTAGAAGCCCTTAATGAACATCTTATGGGTAGCAGCCCTTAATAAACATTGTATGGGTAGCAGCCCTTAATAAACATCGTATTAGTAGCTGCCCTTAATAAACATCATATGAGCAGCAGCCCTTAATGAACATCGTATTAGTAGCAGCCTTTAATAAACATCGTATGAGTAGCAACCCTTAATAAACATCGTATGAGTAGTAGCCCTTAATGAACATCGTATGAGCAGCAGCCCTTAATGAACATCGTATGAGTAGCAGCCCTTAATAAACATCGTATGAGTAGCAGCCCTTAATAAACATCATATGAGCAGCAGCCCTTAATGAACATTGTATTAGTAGCAACCCTTAATGAACATCGTATGAGTAGCAGCCCTTAATGAATATCGTATTAGTAGCAGCCCTTAATGAACATCGTATGAGTAGCAGCCATTAATAAACATCGTATGAGTAGCAGCCCTTAATAAACATCATATGAGTAGCAGCCCTTAATGAACATAGTATTAGTAGCAGCCTTTAATAAACATCGTATGAGTAGCAGCCATTAATAAACATCGTATGAGTAGTAGCCCTTAATGAATATCGTATGAGTAGTAGACCTTAAAAACATCGTATTAGTAGCAGTATTTAATAAACATCGTATGAGTAGCAGCCTTTAATGAACATCGTATTAGTAGCAGCCCTTAATAAACATCGTATGAGTAGCAGCCCTTAATAAACATCATATGTGTAGCAGCCCTTAATGAACATGGTATTAGTAGCAGCTTTTAATAAACATCATATGAGTAGCAGCCTTTAATGAACATCGTATTAGTAGCAGCCCTTAATAAACATCGTATGTGTAGCAGCCCTTAATGAACATCGTATGAGTAGCAGCCCTTGATAAACATCGTATTGGATGCAGCCGTTAATGAACATCGTATGAGTAGTAGCCCCTAATGAACATTGTATTAGTAGCAGCCCTTAATAAACATCATATGAGTAGCAGCCTTTAATGAACATCGTATTAGTAGCAGCCTTTAATAAACATCGTATCAGTAGCAGCCCTTAATGAACATCGTATTAGTAGCATCCCTTAATGGACATCGTATGAGTAGCAGCCCTTGATAAACATCGTATTAGAAGCAGCCCTTAATGAACATCGTATGAGTAGCAGCCCCTAATGAACATTGTATTAGTAGCAGCCCCGTAATAAACATCGTATGAGTAGCAGCCTTTAATGAACATCGTATTAGTAGCAGCCTTTAATGAACATGGTATTAGTAGCAGCCTTTATTAAACATCGTATGAGTAGCAGCCCTTAATGAACATCGTATGAGTAGCAGCCCTTGATAAACATCGTATTAGATGCAGCCCTTGATGAACATCGTATGAGTAGCAGCCTCTAATGAACATTGTATTAGTAGCATCCCTTAATAAACATCATATGAGCAGCAGCCTTTAATGAACATTGTATTAGTAGCAGCCTTTAATAAACACCGTATTAGTAGCAGCCCTTAATGAACATCGTATTAGTAGCAGCCCTTAATGGACATTGTATGAGTAGCAGCCCTTGATAAACATCGTATTAGAAGCAGCCCCTAATGAACATTGTATTAGTAGCAGCCCTTAATAAACATCATATGAGCAGCATTCCTTAATGAACATCGTATTAGTAGCAGCCCTTAATGAACACTGTATGAGTAGCAGCCCTTAATAAACATCGTATGAATAGCAGCCCTTAATGAACATCGTATTAGTAGCAGGCCTTAATGAACATCGTATGAGTAGCAGTTCTTAATAAACACCGTATGAGTAGCAGCCCTTAATGAACATCATATGAGCAGCAACACTGAGGGTATAAAACAAGTGAACACTTAATTACTTCTCTCTTCCTGTTTTTCATCGAGATATGTGCTCTTGGTCTTTTCACACCGAGGCAAAAAATGCTGCGAACACTTCACATGCAAACACACCCACACAGTCAACTAACACTCAAATATATTCACCAACGATTTTCGTTTTGTAGCCAATTTATTTGTTAATTCTTTTTAAATAAATGTTATCCTGCATTAAAAATTGATCGGTCTATGCTATTTTGTGCATATAATATTTTCAATTTTTATAAAATATTCTCTAATAAACCTCATGCATTAATTAAAGAAGTTACCATCACATTAGAATAAAATTTTCCTATAACTTTTTACTTTGTTTAATTTCTGAAATGAATCTTCCAAGTGTTAGTAGTAATATTATTTGGGGGGTTACTATTAGATTAAAAATATTGTTAATTATGAATTTGTACTAAAATTTCTTGTATCTGAATTTTAGTCGCGATTTATCGCATCATTTCAAGTATCTATATTCGATTCGCATCCTTTTTTAACAGCCAGAGAAGAATGGTCTGTAGATTACATGCGCTCTGTCTCTCCAGCACGTTGCTCATCATAGAAACACTTAATAAACACAGTTTCAGCTGCAGCCCTCAATAAACACAGTGTCAGCAGCAGTCCTCAATAAACACAGTGTCAGCAGCAGCCCTTAATAAACACAGTATCAGCAGCAGCCCTCAATAAACATTGTATCAGCAGAAGCCCTCAATAAACACAGTATCAGCAGCAGCCCTCAATAAACATAGTATCAGCAGCAGCCCTCAATAAACACAGTGTTAGCAGCAGTCCTCAATAAACACAGTATCAGCAGCAGCCCTCAATAAACATAGTATCAGTGGCAGCCCTTAATAAACACACTATCAGCAGCAGCGCTTAATAAACATCGTGTCTGCAGAAGCTCTCAATAAACACGGTATCAGCAGCAGTCCTCAATTAACACAGTATCAGCAGCATTCCTCAATTTACATATTGTCAGCAGCAGCTCTTAATAAACACAGTATCAGCAGCAACCCTCAATAAACATAGTATCAGCAGCAACCCTCAATAAACGCAGTATCAGCAGAAGCCCTCAATAAACATAGTATCAGCTTCAGCCCTCAATAAAAACAGTATCAGCACCAGCGCTTAAAAAACATTGTGTTAGCAGAAGCTCTCAATAAACACAGTATCAACAGCAGCCCTTAATAAACATTGTATCAACAGAAGCCCTCAATAAACAGAGTATCAGCAGCAGCCCTCAATAAACACAGTATCAGCAGCATCCCACAATAAACACAGTACCAGCAGCAGTCCTCAATAAACACAGTGTCAGCAGCAGCCCTTAATAAACACAGATTCAGCAGCGACCTTTAATAAACATTGTATCAGCAGAAGCCCTCAATAAACACAGTATCAGCAGCAGCCCTCAATAAACATTGTATCAGCAGAAGCCCTCAATACACACAGTATCAGCAGCAGCCCCCAATAAAAACAGTATCAGCAGCAGCCCTCAAAAAACATATTATCAGCAGTATCCCTCAATAAACACAGAGTCAGCAGCAGTCCTCATTAAAGACATCGTCTGCAGCAGCCCTTAATAAACACAATGTTAGCAGCAGCCCTTAATAAATACAGTATCAGCAGCAGCCCTTAATAAACTTTGTATCAGAAGAAGCCCTCAATAAACATAGTATCAGAAGCAGCCCTCAATTAACACAGTGACAGCAGCAGTCCTCATTAAAGACAGTGTCAGCAGCAGCCCTTAATAAACATAGTATCAGCAGCAGTCCTCAATAAACACAGTGTCAGCAGCAGCCCCCAATAAAAACAGTATCAGCAGCAGCCCTCAAAAAACATACTATCAGCAGTATCCCTCAATAAACACAGAGTCAGCAGCAGTCCTCATTAAAGACATCGTCTGCTGCAGCCCTTAATAAACACAGTATCAGCAGCAGCCCTTAATAGACTTTGTGTCAGCAGAAGCTCTCAATAAACATAGTATTAGCAGCAGCCCTTAATAAACACAGTATCAGCAACAGCCCTTAATAAAGATTGTGTCAGCAGCAAACCTGTGGGTATAAAAACAAACAAACCCTTAAGTAACTCTCTTCTTCCTGTTTTCCTCATTTACCATCAACTTTTCACACCGAAGCAAAAAGAGCTGTGTACGCCTCACACACAAACACACCCACACAGGCAAATCAGACTCAAATAAATTCATTAAACATTTTCATTGTGTATTCCATTTATTTGTAGGAAAAGAAACTCTTAAACTTTCCTTTTGTTAATTTTGTTAAATAAATGTTATCTTCCATTGCAAATCAATCGATTTCTCTTATTATCTATGTACTATTTCACCATCATTAATTCATGCAAAATATACTTTTGTAAGAAAAATGATACATTAATTATCGAAGTAACCAACACATTATATATGTTTCGTGTTTAAATAGCGAAGAAAGGGTTGGTAAAGTGTAAAAAATACAAATCAAACAATCAATTACTAAAGGAACACGGAAAATGCAAAATAGTTGTTTAGGCTTTAAATAGCCAACAGAGGGTTGATAAACCGTGCGAAACAACACCCCCACCAAAAAAAGAAACCCATTAATAACTCAAAATGTACGGAAGAGGTCACATGTGATCACAGATATAAAAGCCTGAATCAATGATTTAGAGTCACCTTTGGATATCATAAGATTTATTTCTGTTTGATGGATCATATTTTAACTTTGACCTTGTATTATAAAATGTCTGAATGTGCAACTATATCTTTGTGCAAATTAATTGAAACAACCGCCTTAGTTTCCTTTCTTTCATCATACGGTCAGTTTTAGACCCACTGGAGTGACGATGTGTAATCAATTTCTATTTTGACCTCAGATTAGGTCGTTTGCAGTGATGTGCAGTAATATGAATCTATTTTCATGTATAGTTTCTGTAATGTACTCATAAGGTATTTACAAAAGCATTATATAAACTATTGTGAGACCGTAACATACCTACAATATGGACTCTTCCAGGACTATATAAAATATGCGACATAACACTCTAGGAGAGAAGAAGAAGAGGAGGAGAGAGAGTATTCTAATACCGTAGTATCAGCCGCGTACGACTACCAATATTGGACACTAGCACATAGTAAACTCCGCTTACACTTACACTATCTTTGTAACCTTTTTGTTTAATATATCTTTCTTACTTCTAATCTGTGTTCCGTGTTTTCCTTCCGTGGTCCCGACTTTGGCCCCACATCAGTGGCGACGGAGAATTCACCAAACTCACTCACGCCGAAACCTCAATACCTTACCAGTTCCACATCTGTGTCGACGAAGAATTCGAGAAACACACTCACGTCGAAAACCGCAATACCTTGCCAGTCCTACATCAGTGGCGACAGAAAGATTCGAGAATTTCGTTCTCACCATATCAATAGCGACAGAGTACTCGAAAAATACACAGAAACTCAACGCGTTCCCACAGCAGTGTTGAACGAGAAATTAAATTACTACATTAGCGATTTAAACGCAACACCCAGCGTCTACATATAAAAAAAATATTCCGATACCAAACAGCAGTGACGAACTAGCGATTCGACATCAACGGAATATTAAAGTCTGTCTAAATGACATTACGAGAACGATTTCTTACACACACACACAGACACACACACAAAAAAACAGTTTGTTCATAAAACAAACTGACAAGACAAGAGGCGAAGTACTATTTACAACTCAAATCTAAAATTTTTTTTATGTAACTGAGTTGAATTCGTGCATAAAATTATTCTCCCCTCAAATTCACTGAGGCGAGTTTTCTCTTTTTGTACCTCTATAAAAAAAAAAAAAAATACATAAGTGCGGTGAAAATTTATACAATTACGTAAAAATTAACGGAACCACAGAATTGTAAAAAAGCTAAACACATAATTACTTTAGTTTAACTAATTGTCTGTCCATATTTTTTTTTATAAAAGAAAAAAAAAAAAGAAAAAAAAACTATCAAGATTTTTTGTGTACCTTCCCTTGGTACACGTGTTTCAAAGCAACAAAAAATCGCTGTCATTTTTGTTTGTCTAAATATGGAAGATTTTCAAAAAGTAATTGTCCAAATGCTAAAAGTAAATTTGGCTCAGCAACAAAAATCAGAAGAAAGACAACAACAACTATTTTTGGAATTACATAAACAACAAATGGAATTCCAACAAATTACGCTTCAGAATGATGAACTACAACAGAAACAATTTAAAGATTTACTCTTAAATGCATTAAAAGGCTCAAACTCTGAAAAAGATACAATACTCTCCCAGAGTACAATCTACAATTCAATAGAAACCTTCGAATACGTACCAGAGAACGACAAAACGTTCGAGGCATTTTACAGGCGCTACGAAGATATTTTCAACGTAGACTGTGAACAATGGCCCAGTAAAAAAAAGGTAGGTCTACTATTGAGAAAACTGGTAACTACAGAACATGGTAGGTTCGTAGACTTCATACTACCCAAGAAAACCACTGACTTGGATTTTTCAGAGACTATTAAGCTCCTTTCGGAAATATTCGGGCCTAACACAACCTTGTTCCACAAACGTTGGAAATGCCTGAACACAGTCAAAGACAACAAGCAAGATTTTCTAACGTTTGCAGCATCGGTAAACAAGCTCTGTAATGATTTTAAACTAGCCGAACTGACTGCCGATGATTTCAAGTGCTTCATTTTCGCACAAGGTCTAGTATCAGCAGAAGACGCCGAAGTCAGACGTCGGGTACTGACCAAGCTTGAGAACGAACAAGGATTGACTCTGTAAAATCTGACAGAGGACTGTCAAAGAGTAATATCTGTAAAGTGTGACTCAAAAACTATCGAGGAATCAGGTGTGGCTCAGATTAATAAAATCAGAAGCAAGTCTACCTCCTATTCCCCTCGAAAAGACAAAAGGCAAATCTCATGTCCTAAATTCCGCAGTAACCAAAACCCAAATAGGTTAAAGAAACCGCCTGGACCATGTTACCATTGTGGTAAATGGCATTGGACGAAATTCTGTCCAGTTAAGAACAAAAAATATTGCAAAAATTGCATTAAAAGTGGGCATAATTTAACTCGGTGCTGGTACGCCAACAGAACGAGAAAACCCAAAAAATAAAATTAGGCAAGCTCAATCTGACAATATTGTCGATAGGAATTTAAGGAAGTATGTAACTGTGGATATTTTCAATAATTCCATTAAATTCCAGCTTGACTCGGGTTCCGATCTTTTAACCATTAACTGGCGTACTTGGCGAAAATTAAACAAGCCGACCTTATTAAAAACGGATAAAACAGCAAAATTTGTAACTGGCGAAAAGATTAACATTTTAGGCGAGGTAATACTTACAGTAACACTAAATATAGTTACCAAAAACTCTAAGCCTACGTATTGAAAACTTCAGATAACTTACTTAGAACAGACTGGATAAAAAAATTCAATCTTTGGGATTGCCCAATGAGTACATTTTGTCGCAAGATACAAAGTACAACGTCCAATTTGGTAAATCTCAAAAAGGAACTCAAACAACAATTTCCCCAGGTTTTTTATGGCGGCCTTGGGAAATGTACTAAAATGAAAGCTAAGTTCAAGGTGAAGGACGGTGCACAACCGTTATTCAAAAAGAAACGGAATGTCCCTTTCGCTGCTCTAGAGAAAATCAACAAAGAGTTAGATAGACTCGAACAAGCAGGTATTCTGTCAAAAACAGATTTCAGCGAGTGGGAAGCACCTACAGTCCACGTAAAAAAGAAGTCCAATCAAATACAAGTATGCGCAGATTTTTCCACAGGGTTAAACGATGCCTTGCAAGATCACCACTATCCTCTCTCAAGCCCTGAAGAAATTTTCAATAAACTCAATGGTGGAAAATTTTTTTCTAAAATCGACGTCTCGGACGCATACCTTCAGATAGAGGTGGAAGAAAAATGTTCCAAATTTCTCTGCATAAACACCCATAGAGGGTTGTACAAATACAACAGACTGGCTTTTGGAGTAAAGGTTGCGCCTGCAATTTTCCAGCAGGTCATGGACGCCATGCTGGGCGACCTTGACTACGCAACAGCCTATTTGGATGATATACTGGTTACTAGTAAAACTACGGCAGAGCACCGGAACCATATAATAAACGTATTCGAAAAGATACAAGAATACAGATTTAAGGTTAAGGAGGCAAAGTGTGACTTTTTCTTACCAGAGATTAAATACTTAGGTCACATTATAAATAAAGATGGTCGTCGGCCGGATCCAGAAAGAGCCAACGCGATCAGAAACATGCTGGCCCCAGATAACGTTCAAGCGTTACAAAGCTTCCTCGTCGTAGCTAACTTTTACCAACGGTTCATTAAGAACATGCAAAATTTGGGAGGGGCTCTCAACCAACATTTAAAAAAAGGACAAACCATGGTCATGGACCCCGGAATGCCAAGACGCATTCGAGAAGATCAAGAAAACTCTTCTTTCAGACCTCTCCCTCACCCGTTACGACCCTAGTCTTGACATCATAGCGCAAGTGATGCAAGATTGTACGGCATTGGTGCTTGCATTCTACATAAACTGCCAGATGGTTCGCGAAAAGCTATGGCTCACGCATTAAGATCTCTACTTCCAGGTGAGAAACAATATTCCCAAGTAGAGAAAGAGGCTCTAGGGTTAATATTCGCTGTGACAAAGTTTCACAGATGTCTACATAGTAGACGGTTCATACTGCAGACGGACCATAAACCTCTAATTACAATTTTTGGTTCTAAAAAAGGTCTGCCAGTCTATACTGCAAATAGACTACTTCGTTGGGGAACGATTCTCTTAAACTATAATTTTAATAGAGTTCCTAACATCCCAAAATATTTGCGATGCAGACAGTTTATCGCGACTCATTCCAAAAAATACAGAAGACTCCATCATTGCTACTCTAAGGACAAATTGTGAAATCAAAAACATGATCGCAAGTACCATAAGAGAGCTCCCAGTTACTTTGGCCGACATAAAAAGGGAGTCTCGGGAGGATGAATTCATTCAATCCATAAAAACCAAAATTCGCAATAAAGACCCCAATGTGCCTGAAGTTTTCTCCCTCTGCGATGATGCCCTACTATACAAATGATCGCGTAGTGATTCCAAACAGCCTACAAAGAAAAATCCTCAGGGATTTTCACATGGGACATCCGGGGAAGAACCGTACGAAAAGCCTCATGCGCTGCTATGTTTATTGGCCAAACATGGACAAGGACATAGCAGACATGATAGAATCATGCAAAGGATGCGCGCTTGCAGCAAAAGCTCCAACCACGACGTGCAAACCATGGCCAAACACAGACCATCCATGGCAAAGAATTCATTTCGATTTTGCAAAGCCTATAGACAACATGTACTACCTCATTGTTGTGGATAGCCACTCAAAATGGCCTGAGGTCTTACAATGCAAAAGACCAACCACAAACTGCACGATCGGATTTCTACACGAGCTATTCGCGCGTTTTGGCTTGGTAGATTGTGTAGTTACAGATAATGGCACTCAATTCACATCAAGTGAATTTAGAGACTTCTGTAAGTCATATCAAGTGGACCACATTACAACGCCTCCGTACCACCCTAAGTCGAATGGCCAGGCTGAAAGTTTCGTGGACACTCTAAAAAGGGCTTTAAAAAAGGCACTAGGCACACCGACAGATAGAGCATTGCACCAGTTCCTGCAGGTGTATCGGATAACCCCTAATCCGAACACGCCTATGGGAAGCTCGCCTGCAGAAACAATGTTCGCAAGGAAAATCAAGTCTGTCTTCGACAAACTTATTCCACGGCAATCAAAGTTAAAAAAAAACCGTATCGCCTCATAAGAAATATTTCAATCTTGGCGATAAAGTCTTTTTCAAGGCTTACAAAAACAACATAACATTCTGGGAAGTAGGCACCATAAAACAAAGAATTGGCGAACTGGTCTATATTGTCCAAGGACCGAAAAACACTCACAAACGCAATTAGAACCAGCTCAGAAAATGCCGTTTGAAGGAATCGGAGGAATCACTACAAAATAGCTGTGAAGAGCCGATCGATGTAATTTTCGATCATTTCGATCTCGACACGCCCCAAGTCTCTCCTGAAGTGCGACGCTCAGGAAGGAAAAGGAAATTTACTCAACCGCTCGACGCAAATCCCAAGAGAAAAAAGTATTAACAGTTTTATGTTTTTTTTCCTTTTCAAAAAGAGAAAAAAAAGAAAACTCTTGGAAGTGGGGTATTGTGAGACCGTAACATACCTACAACATAGACTCTTCCAGGACTATATAAAGTATGCGACATAACACTCTAGGAGAGAAGAAGAAGAGGAGGAGAGAGTGTATTTTAATACCGTAGTATCAGCCGCGTACGACTACCAATATTGGACACTAGCACATAGTAAGCTCCGCTTACAGTTACACTATCTTTGTAACCTTTTTGTTTAATATATCTTTCTTACCTCTAATCCGTGTTCCGTGTTTTCCTTCCGTGGTCCCGACTTTGGGCCCACATCATAAACCCTTGTACAAATTAATTGAAACAATCTCTTTAGTTTCCTTTCTTTCAACATACGGTCAGTTTTAGACCCACTGGAGTGACAGGGTGTAATCGATTTCTATTTTGACCTCAGATTAGGTCATTTGCAGTGGTGTGCAGTAATATGAATCTATTTTCATGTATAGTTTCTGTAATGTACTCATAAGGTATTTACAAAAGCATTATATAAACCCTTGTGTAAATTAATTGAAACAACCGCATTAGTTTCCTTTCTTTCATCATACGGTCAGTTTTAGACCCACTGGAGTGACAGGGTGTAATCGATTTCTATTTTTACCTCAGATTAGGTCATTTGCAGTGGTGTGCAGTAATATGAATCTATTTTCATGTATAGTTTCTGTAATGTACTCATAAGGTATTTACAAAAGCATTATATAAACCCTTGTGTAAATTAATTGAAACAACCGATTTAGTTTCCTTTCTTTCATCATACGGTCAGTTTTAGACCCACTGGAGTGACAGTGTGTAATCGATTTCTATTTTGACCTCAGATTAGGTCATTTGCAGTGGTGTGCAGTAATAGGAATCTATTTTCGTGTATAGTTTCTGTAATGTACTCATAAGGTATTTACAAAAGCATTATATAAACCCTTGTGTAAATTAATTGAAACAACCGATTTAGTTGCCTTTCTTTCATCTTACGGTCAGTTTTAGACCCACTGGAGTGACAGTGTGTAATCGGTGTGCAGTAATATGAATTTATTTTCGATGTGTATAATGAAATTCTTTTAGCCTTGAAAAATGCTGCGTCATCCGTGCTTGTATCAGATTTTCATCACGCCCAGACACTGTTGTCTCGTCTTGATTGTCCTACGGCCATTGTCTGTGATGGGCGTTACTTCAAGGAAGCGTACGAAAATTGTAACGCTGCACGAACACACTAGCAAGCGTTACCAGTGAGAAAATCAATGTACTACAAACTGGCCCTAAATCTTTCCTGATTTAAATCCATTCGAGAATCTGTATTCAATCTGCATGGAACGTCTTCGTGGAAAGGACATACGATGTACTAACATGTACACTGGGTCATGTTTCATTGGAAAGACGCGAAAAAAAGCAAATAATAACAGAATTATTCGTTTTCTTTCAATTAATTTGCAATGGAAGAGAGACGAGCTTCAGGCCAAGGCCTAATGGCCTAGCTGAAGTTTCAGTAACAAATAGGCTTTTTAGTGGGTAGGCTTGCCGGTCCGACGCCCAACTGATTTTGAATGTAGTTATAGTCTTTCAAGCAAAGCTAGAAATCCCGGTCTGCCATGCTATTCAGCGATTGTTGGGTGTCGTGAAATGAATCCATGCTTTTTCTAAGGGTATTTGTACGAAAGTGAGTACAAAGGCCTCTGCCGGAATTTGAACTCGGCATGCCAATTCCACTTTTCCCACCAACCACAACTACACTACACATTCTTCTTATATGTTAATGCAGTATTCAGGCGCGCACAAAAATATCTTAAAATCCAAAAATACGACTTTAAAAATCCAAAATTACGTCTTTTTAAAATCTAAAAATACGTCTTTAAAAATCCAAAAATACATTAAATAACCAACAAAGGGTTGAAAATCAGTAAAAAAAATAATGCAATCGCTCAGCATATAGGATAGAATTCAACCATAAAAAGAAATTAAATATCCATTTGATTTAGAATGTCACCTTTGAATGTCATCAAATGCATTTCTGTCAGGACATTGAACGAACTCGATCGGAATTTGAATTCTGTATACTAATCAACTTTATGAGCTAGCAACCATTACACTATGACATCTTTTCATATAGGACAATGAGTTGAGTATTAACAAACTTACTGAAAAAACCCCAAAATGGTACGCACACTGGACTATTGCGAACCTCGCTAAATGTCAAATGCTTAGCACAGATTAAGGACACAGTATGTTAAAGGTTGGGGTTGTTTAGTGGTCAGTCCTGGAGATGTA
>OZ010603.1:80442121-80449621 GCA_963932145.1 Acanthosepion lycidas
TATTATGTGAAATTATTCAAATCTCCAAAATTTTAATTACTTATAAACCTATGCCTGATTCAAATGTAATGCTCTGGAGGGAGCGGCTTGGTGAAAGAAGACTTGATTCTTGGGGCTGTTTCGTTTGGGTTATGCATAATTGGATGAGTATCGCCACCTCAGTCAGGAGTAGCTGCTCTATATTGAGTCTAGTTGGTTTCCTCTTCCTTATCGAGGCCCGCTGGCGCAGTCGTGCGACTCTTGAGTTGTGATGGTCCTGGTTCGATTCTCGATAGTGAATGCGCACTGTTGACGAGTCCCAAATCGGAAAAGACAGCCGACCACTGCTTTCTGCATTATGTTGAGGATTCTTGTTCCAGACAATGAATTATTACGTGAAATATATATATGTATATACAGACCTATATATTAGGTTGGTGCAAAAATAATGTCGTTTTTTGACGTCAAAAAGCGACATTATTACGTCATTATTTTTGCACCAACCTTATATATATATATATATATATATATATATATATATATATATATATATATATATATATATATATAAACCTAGTGAGCCAGACAAACCTACACAGGTTTCACCAAAGCGGGTCGTCAGGGAAAGCTGGCTAAAGAGGCAAAAGAGAAACAGCATATTTCGAAGGTTTTTCGAAACGAGTATAGTTACCTATATTTATATTTACAAAGCTCTAGGTTACTCTATCGAGCACTGTTTTAAATCAATTAATATGGAACGGGTAGACATGTGCTATTCACTCAGTTTGTCTGGCTCACTAGGTTTATGTAGGTCTGCTCTACAGTTGCATTGAGCTCTTTTAGTTAGTTGTTTACTCGTGTCGGGTTTTTTTCTTTGGGCTTTAAACCTGTATCTGTGCGATTTTTTTCGACAGACTTTCATGTTCCTAGCTCTTTCTTTTTTAAAACCTTTTTTTCCTTCGTGATTGATTTGATTATTGGCATATCAAGAATTCGAAGGTTTTTCGAAACGAGTATAGTTACCTATATATATATATATGTTAAAGAAAAACAGACCACTTTGAGGTTCCATTATAATAATTTATTTCACCAGAGCCCTTTTAAAGGACGACAGATCATCAGATAGCACTTCCAAAAAATGAAACGAAAAATGAAATGAAAATTGATGGGTAGTGTAAGTTTTTGTAATTTAACAGAGAGTGTAATAAATAGTGGTTAGAGAGACACGGTAGAGTTTAGGGAGGGATTAATTTCATATCTCTCTCAAGCATACTTATTATTGGGGGAAGAGGGGTGACCAGACCTTGACCTATTTTAACGGAAGTGATATATTGAAATGGGAGGGGAGAAGTAAAGAGAAAGAGGCTGTAAATGGGTTTTACATATCAAGGAGAGCGGTGGTAAATTTTAGCAATTTATGTAAAAAATAGATTTTAATGTTTGATAGTATTAGGTTGGTGCAAAAATAATGACGTAATAATGTCGTTTTTTGACGTATTTTTTAACGTCAAAAAACGACATTATTACGTCATTATTTTTGCACCAACCTAATAGAAAAGACGGAGAGAAGACACATTACGTCGATGAGAAAAAGACTGAAGTCGAGATGCCAAGTCAGGATCTATTATATTGCAGTACCCTTTTAATATTGTAAAGGACAGTTAAGGTAACATCTTTATGGTGGACTCTCCCGTCGTATTCGACGTATCAGGGTCATCAACTCAGTACCTAGGAACCGACAAACAGATACCAGTACATATGATTTGATTATAATGGCGAAGGCTTAGTGCAAAACCAACCACACTTTTTGAAGGGCCGAATACAGAGACCTGGTGCACTAAGTGCCACAAGGTCCCCAAACGACCCTCCGCAGGTTTTGAATTCAGAGCTCTCCTTCTCCTAGACCAGTTGCCATCCAAGGCTATAGGAACCAGTGTGTTCTGCTATTTTACCCATAGCTGGGGAGAGAAGAAGATGATTAATACCATTCCCAAATGTATTAGCACGTTACGAATGTAATGGATTCAACTGGAATTCGAACTCGGCTTTCCGATTCCTCAATCACTATCCACTACTCCACCGTGTCATATATATATATATATATATATATATATATATATATGAGAACTTGGAGAATTTGAATCGAACAAGGTATATTGAAATGACGAGGGTTAGTTTTTTGTTTTTTTGTATAAAGGCATATCAACACCTTATGGGTCATTGAATGCCAAAATTTAATTTTCTTGGGAGCATTAGTAATTTATAGCTGGTAATCTTTTTTTTAATACATTGCTGGCAATTTTTCTCTTACAAAAATCTATTGCTAGTGCTATTTTTTTTATAAAAATATATTGTAAACTATTTACATTATTGGGACTATTGTCCTCATCTTTGTCGCTCTATTTATTACAACGTTTCGGCTGTTGTACGATTCGACTATCTCCAGGTGGTTGGAATGTCGAACTGACGAAGGCCGGAGCGTACAACGTTGTAATAAATATGGCGACAAAATAGTCCGAATAATGTAAATAGTGTACACAATACCTCATCTCAGAAATATAGACAAAAATGTATTGTCGGTAATTTCTTTTTTCCTTACAAAAATATATTGCTGGTAATATTCATTTATTTATTTTTGCGAAAACGTATTGTCAGTAACTTTTTACTATGAAAATGTATTGCTCGCAGCTTCAAAATAAAAAAAAAGTATTTCTACACTTTCATAGTGATTTGACCCCTTATTTTGTGGTTAGGTATTTGACTATAGGTGGGTCGCTGACAGGGGCTACCACCCGGGAAGAGTGTTAGCGAGAATGTACTTAACGAACTTGTACAAATAGATGATAGAAGTACTGGGAGTAAAGAGACAGATATTGCTTATAGCTGCAAAAGATACGGTATTGTAGAAAGCTATGATTGCACACATACGGAAGAGTCACGGCCCACAGAATAAAACGAATGTGCGTATGTATATATGTCTATCTTTCCAATATTTGTTAAGATAAAAATCATTTAGAAATAACGCTTAAAATATTCTGTCTTTTTTCTTTTAATGTGTCGTGTCCTTTCAGGACGTAGGCGATCATGGCTCTCCACTTCCTCCGATCCCTTGTGGCTCTCAATAAGTTTGGTCCCTGTGGACCACGTTCTGTCATCCACTTGCATAAGCCCGCCAGGTATGTCATGCATTGCTTTCCCTTGTCTCTTTTTCCTTCTATATGACCTGTGAGTATCAGATTCTCTAAGCCCTCCTTTCTCATTACGTGTCCCAGAAATTTCAGTTGCCTCTTCCTGATGTTAAGTATAAGCTTCCTCCTTGTTTGCATTCTCTCCAAAACCTCATCGTTGCTCACACTCTCTGTCCATGATATCCTTAGCATCCTTCTCTCTTTCCCTTTATTCGCCCTGTGAGTATCCTCTCAAAGACCCCACCGTTGCTCACACGCTTTGTCCATGATATCCTTAGCAGCATTTTCTTTCACTCTGTTCGACCTATGAGCATCGGTTTCTCTAGGCTCTCCTTTCTCATTAAGTATCCAAGAAATTTCATCTGCCTCTTATGTTAACTATAAGCCTCCTCCTTATTTGCATCCTCTCCAAAACCTCATCGTTGCTCACACGCTCTGTTCATGATATTCTTAGCAGCATTCTCTTTTCCTCTGTTTGTCCCATGAGTATCAGATTCTCCAGGTCCTCCTTTCTTATTAAGTATCCCAGTAATTTCATTTGCTTCTATCTTATGTTAAATATAAGCTTCCTCATTGTTTGTATCCTTTCCAAGATCTCATTGTTGCTCCCACGCTCGGTCTGTGATATTCTTATCATCCTTCTGTAGAACCATACCTCCGCTGTCTCTTCTTCATCTTTGAAGAGACCGTCCAACATTCGCTGCTGTATTGGAGGACAGATGTCACGTAGAAGCTCAGTACTCTTTTCTTTGTCACCACAGAAATCCTCCTGTCTCGCAATACCCTATCTAGCTTTTGGAGTGCACCCTTGGCCATCCAAATCCGTCTTCGGATCTCAGCGTCGCAACTACCGTCCTCCGTCAGAACACTTCCCAGGTACTTAAACTTTCGCACATGTTTGATTTTAGTGTCCCCGATTTGCAAAACGCATTTCGGTCTCACCCTTTTACTGATGACCATTCATTCTGTCTTCTTGTAGTTTATGGTTAGTCCTTTCTTCTCGCTCTCCCTCGCTATCTTCTGTAGCAGGTATTGTAGTTTCTTTTCCGTATCTGCTACCAGTACCGTATCATCCGCGTATTTTATGTTGGTAAGGTTGTGGCCGCCAGTGCTTAATCCCGGTAGGATCTCCAATTATCTCAGAATTGCCTTGCTATATAGGTTGAATATGTAACGCTTAAAAATATATTAGAAATATTAGAAATAATATTAGATAATGATATGTCCCGGAAAGGGATATATTTGTTCGAAGTAGCAAAGTGGTTGTTGACTACTGTAAACAGGTAGGCCAATCTAGCAGGTAACCGTAATGGACTGGTCCCCGTCGTAGTGGTAGGCAATAGGCGAAGGAAATAGGCGTCCTCCACATCAGTCTGTATTTATATCTGACACCAGCCAATCATATTACCGTGAGGGGGAACCCAGGTGTATGCATATTCATTACATCAGATAATATTAAACAATATTAGATAATATCAGAAATAACACTTAAAAGAATATATTTACTTTTCGAAAGTAGATATTTCCGTCTTTTTGTTGTTTTTTTTTTAATAAATGTATCTTTTAATTAAGGTTTTATTTAAATATTATTTTTGGTAAAAAATGAAAATAATTATCTTACATTTGGCTTTAAAGCTATTTTGGTTAAACATATTTATTGGGTTGGTCAAAATTTCGTTCGCTTAATAGATAAAATTTGAAACTTTTGAAATTTTGAACTTTTTAGCCAGAACCAGTACTTTCCAAACCCTCTCATAAATACAGAGTGCGGCAGAAATACCTCCCACATATACCTCCCAGAAATACCTCCCACATAATAGTAAGGCATTAATGGCAATAGAGTCTTCATCTAGGTAATGGCTTGCCATTATGCAGGATGTATTTCTGGTCTACCATTCGTCCTTGCTTTAAATACTATTGAAATATATGGTCTGTGTACCCCACTGTCCATCTCGAAGTCCTAAACAAAATGCATTGTGATAGGTCCTGAGCTGGCATCTCGTCTACAGTCACTTTCTCACAAACGTGATGTGTCTTCCCTCTGTCTTTTCTACATATATTTTCATGCCAACTGCTGAGACACTATTTACGTCGCTAGAAAGAAAGAAGAAAAAAAGAAAGGCGAGAATTAAATTTAGGTGATAAGAAGCCATCACGAAAAGGACACTAAGCGATGTTATTTTTCTGACAAGGAAAAGTGGTAAGATTTTTATTTCCATTGTCGAGAAAGTAAAACACAGAATTTAATCTGATTTATGTTACGGGGCGGAGAGTAAGATATGTCCAATCTGCCCATGGCAATGGTAAAGGGAATTTTCAAGTTGGACAAGTTACCTCCCGCAGAATTCTAAAGAGATAAAAATAAAAATTGATTAAGCACGCACTGTCCGAGAAAAACAGAAATGTCTGCTGACCACCATGAAGGAAACTTTGTCTATATGCAGAATATCGTTGAGAGGAGCATCTGTTTATCGTCAGTGCTGGCTATGATAGTGAAACTATTTTATCGGATCAGTAATTGGCACCAAGAATGCAAATACGTCCAAATGGCCACCCACTTGATGCTGGCGAAAATCTGATTGACGAATTCCAGGTGATTCGGTTAAGATAAGAGTCTAGGGTGTGAGGTCTCCTCGAAGGAAAGAAAGAAAAGAAAAAAAAATGGGAAGATAATTTTTTTTTTCTTTGAGCAAGATTTTTTAAACCGAGGCTAGTCTGGCCACACCCACGCTGCTGAGCGCCCATTGGCTGAATGGTGGCATGAGAGTTAGGCGGAGGTAATCATGTGAAGAAGGAGGGGAGGCCTGTTGCGCCCGCCTGAAGGGTTAGGTGTGAGATGCCACTGTGAGAGAGAGGGGAAACCCGTTGACACCGTCTGAGGGCATGAGGGGGTTACCAATATGAGAACAGAAGAAGGTGGGAAGACGAAAGACTTCCAAAAATGGAAGATAATAAAATTTTCCTGACCGAAAAAAAAGAAGTGGATTGTGGGTTTAGAATTATCAAGGAACTTCAAACCCCGACAAGCCCACCCCGGTTTTGGTCGGCGTCCATATAAGCAGAGTCGCAGCGAGTGAAAAGCAGTTCGAGTTCCAGTTCCAGTTGAGAGGCAGTTGAGTGAAGTTCGCAGTTGGAGTTGCACCCGCCTCGCAGATAGCTGACTTGAAAGATTCCAGGCATCATGACCTCAATTTCTAGCCAAGAACATTTTATTTTTGAAGAATGACTTAGACTCATACCACCAAAACAAGTTTTACGAATATCACCTGAAGATACACCAAGAACCAGTTTCTTAAAGAAAAAACAACTTAAGATGTTAAGACTCGCCTAACAAACACAAAGTGTCACGAATCCATATAGCGGGTTGGGAAGTAGACGCAGTCCTGTATTCAGCAACCATATATAAAATATTGTTATCCTTTTTTAACACATTTGAACTTTTCGAGTTATTATTTTATTTTATTTTGCATATACTTGTACGATATCACCCTTATTCGAACTCGACTTGCATTACGGCCCGGCGACTGATTGATTTCGTCTGCCTAAGATAAATTCACAACGTGGGTAGGTTAGACTGGAAATCAAAGCAGTTACTTCGGTAACGAGACGTTGGAAGCGAGCTGGGAACGACAAGGCTGATACCGAATCTAAACAGATTCCCATCCGAATCACCAAAAGTTTAGAACGTCACATTTGGTGCCGCGACCAATACCAAGCCCGTTGGTCGTCACAGGACAGGATAGCACGACGGACGCGGCTAGGCAGACGTCACATTTGGCGCTGTGACACTCGGGGGAACGTCACACTGCTCTGACGAGCTACTTACACCGGTATCCCAACTGCATGAATTTAAGCGTGCTACTAAGCTAGAATCTTGATCCCGAAATTTCACTGTCACAAGAGTTAAAAGTAGCTGACTTTTCTAATCTTCTCTCGAACTCCCCCAACCCTGTGGGACTCTCTTTCTCCCACTTGCTTCCCTGATAGCTATAACCTTCAAATATTCAAATGTAATGTCAATCGACATATTCTGATGTCTTGATCCGGATCCCCGTTCTTCGCTATGTCCTTTCCACACGCATCACTTTTTATTCTTGATACCAGTCTCTGTAACCCCTTGCTTGTTAGTGGCACTCCCGCCTTGCTAAAGGTAAAATGCTTAAAGAAATACTTTCATGGTAAATGTCCTAAGAAGCTTTTTTCTTTGGTACATACAGTTTATGAATTTAAGCGTAGTACTAGATTGGCGGCAAATTGTTGAAATACCTAATGCAACCGCCATTTCTACGCCAACAGTTTTTTTTTATGGCACTTCCCGCCTGTAGAAATCGCT
>OZ010603.1:80452121-80502121 GCA_963932145.1 Acanthosepion lycidas
CAGCATATGTGGCCTGACGATTGCATATAGCATGAAACAGACTGTCGCCTCTAAGTGTTGACTTCTATGTTCACATTTATATATATATATATATATATATATATATTAATTTCCCTTATCTTTTTTTTTTAAATCTATCAATTTATTTAAACGTTAAGAGACATTATTCGTAAAATTAATGTTTTCTTTTAATTGATTAAATTCTTTAATTGCTAAAACGTTTATCTTAGTTTCCTTTAAACTTCGTTTTTTTTGCATCAATGAAGCAAGTGATGCAGACGGCGAAAGACTACTTCCATTCAAAGATGGCGGCTAAAAAAACGAACATACTACATTCTGACGCAGAAAGAAAGTAAGCCATGAAAAAATAAATTAATAAATAAAATCACTGGCTGTTTGTATATTTTTGGTCTATGCACTGTCGGCGTGCATATTAACAATGACGTTCCAGAAAAGAAATAGATTTAGTCATGGACAAAGGTAAAGAAAAAAAAAGCAATGAGATTTCTCCAGGCTAATAAAACACCTACGGCTGTTAGGAAAAATCTCATATTTGGCAGGTAACTCATGTTTATCACGTACTGCAGGCGCAGTATAGCAGATTTATAAAGCCTTATTACCACTGGAGGCAAATAGCCTCGTTCTGGGTACTCTATATTTTCTGTTTTCATTGTTGCATGCGGTGTTTTTTTTTTTGTTTGTTTTTGAGGATCCTTTGTGTGAGAATTACAACTCCGTTCTTGGTGTTCCTGTAATAGATCATGCAAGCACCCGTACACACACTCGTACACACACACACACACATACACATATATATATATATAGGTGTGTGTGTGTGTGTGTATGTATAAACAGAAAATTCCGCACATTGAGTTCTGGGGCTAATAAAAATAGTGCTTGGAAGGTTGTGATTGAAAATAGACCGGTGCATAAGTTAAATATTGATATTTATACTGCACTGTAATGACAGTGGATTAGTCCGTTTATTTATTACTTAAAGTATATTATATATATTATTTTATTAATTAAATTTATGTTATATTAATAATATGAGATAAATGAATAAATATTATTTAATTAACGATACAACATAACATAACAACTTCAATACAATCCATGCATATAAAAAAAATATATTGAAAAACTCCAATTTGGAAAAAAATTACATTTAGAAGAAAAATTTAGTATTGGAAAAGTACAAAAAATCTAGAACATGAGCTCATAAACGGGTATATGACGGATTTAAAAAGATGCCAAAAAATTGAACCAAATTAAATTGTAAAATAAACTTATTCAAACCACATACATCATACATAAGTATGAACAATTCCAAGAAACTTCGAAGTCGGGGAAAAACATATATATATATATATATATATATATATATATATATATATATATATATATATATATATATATATATATGTATATATATATATATATGTATGTATATATATATATATATTCCTTGGGTCATGTCGATAATCCTGAGGTGTTCCTAAAAATGAATATCCATTTAAAACTCCTAGTAGAGACCTCAATATATATATATATATATATTAGCAAAATAGATGGAAGAGAAAAAACTTAAGAGGTAAAAATATGAGTTTATTCTGCTTTCACAATTGAGTACATGGTAGATGATACTCGGCTTTTGTACATATACATATTTGTGGGGACATGATTACTAGCATATATAGGCTTGGAAAATATTCCAACGCGAGATCTGCATTCTTTAAATCGGACAATTTAGCCTTGCTTCTCGTGGTAGGGCTCAATCTTGTTAAAAGAGTGGTTTCCTAACGGAAAATCGTAATACACATTCAATTTCTGTCGGGAAGTATATTTTTTGTGAGTAGGGAATCTGACATAGTATGGTTAACGAGTCAGTGAGTTTAACTGTTGCTTGATTGGTTTGATTTGTTTCTTTAACGACATATTAACTCCTTAAGAGTCATTTATTGCCTAAATTTAATTGTTTTTTGAGCTTTGAAGTAACAAAAAATATGAGGTTATTCTGCTTTCACAATTGAGTACATGGTAGATGATACTCTGCTTTTGTACATATATATATATATATATATATATTTGTGGGGATATGATTACTAGAAGCGATGATAGGTGGGATTTGTCTTGTATTAAGTTGGTGCAAAAATAATGTCGTTTCCTCACATATGTGAGAAAATGACATTATTTTTGCACCAACCTAATAGATTTGTTGAAGTTATATTTTGGAATACAGTTTGATTTCTTTAAGTAATATTACGATACTATATTGATTAATTCCATGTTAAAGCTTTTTAATGTTGGTTGATTTTGTTTAGTGGCATATCAACACCTCTGTGGGTTATTTAATGCCGAAATCTAAATATTTTGAGCACAATTTCATGGCTGCAACGAAATATATTTTAAACGTAATTATATGCCTTCACAACAAAAAAGGAACCTCCATTAATTCTCTGAAAAAATTGCATACCATGATGTGAAAAGATCCCAAAATTAATCAAAGTTTTATCGTGAAAATGTCTATGTTATTATTAAGAGGAAAGATCAAAGTTTTTTTTTAATTATTTAAAAAATTTTTTTTAATAAACTTTCGAAGTTTTAGTTAAATTTTAGTTTTTGATGCGTGAACGGTGCAATAGTGCTGGCTATGGAAATTTTAGCGGGTTTTTCCGGTAAAATAAGACATTAATTTGGAAATTCTTGCAGGATTTTAATGTGACTTATACACAAATGAATGAATATAATTTTATAATTATTATTTTTTAAAAATCTTTTTTTTTTACATCTTAAACGCAGGACCTTTGGAGAAGGTAAATCATCTATTTTTTTATTATTTCAAACAGTTACTGATTTCCTTTAAATCTAAAAAATAAAAAATATTTAATTAGATAGGCTTTTAATTGCTTTTATAAATAATATACAGGGTGTTTCAAAAAATTTGATATCATTTCGCAATCTAATAACTTTGTTAAATCTCCTTCAAATGACTTCAAATTTTATTAGCATCTTTATGTTTAATGTTTGTTTTTTGTTTTTATGTCTTTATGTTTTTGTGATTTTCTTATTTGTATTTTTATGTTCTTTAATCTTTAATCTTTTTCTTTACAGGTATAAAAATGCTATTTACTAGAAGAGAAAAGGCGTTTTGTGTGTTGGAGTTTGCTAGAACACAGAGAATCAATACAGCACTGGAGACTGTTACCCAAGATATGCTTCAGCGTGTTTGGCAGGAGCTGGATTACCGACTTGACGTATGCCGTGTCTCAGGTGGTACGCATATTGAACATTTTTGAAATCGTTCACATAATCCACATGCTTTTGAATTTCTCATTCAGATTTGGAAGAATAAATCTTATGATCTTCAACATTAATACTTTTTAATTTCATTTGCCTTAATCATGTACTTTCTGTGATATTTACATCTCAAAGGATATCAAATTTTTTGAAAAACCCTGTACATTACGGACATTATTGTTTGAAGAAAAAATATTTTCGATGAATAATGACTTTTTACAAGAATTGTGTTCATTTTTTATTTTTAATTATAATAATTTATAAAATTTCAATCTTTTTAATATTCTTCAAAACTTTATCCTCGTTAGGTTAATAAATTGTTAAGTGAAGACTATATTTATTAAACGGAAATTGAAAAGTTTAATACAAATCATCACGCACTAAGATTTTAAAAATAATTTAAAATTGTTTTTTATATATAAAAACATGCCCAATGTGAAAGTATGGGTGACCATACATGACATTATCGGATAAATATGATCGATGACTCTATTAAATTTAAAAAGTCAACATTCCTAAAATTAGATTACGGAGAATATTTAAAACTATCTAAAAAAGCGTTCATTCGTCATTTTCTTAAATTATAATTTAACAGATAAAGTCTTCGTACAACAACAATACAACTGTCAATAAGTGCTTGTTAAATGATTGACAGGCGATAAAAGGTACATAAATCACCGTTACTGTCTGTTTTAAAAATCCATTTCTCTGTTATTCTCAACTTTTCAAATCAGATTAATTATACTTTAAATCAGCTAGATTTTCAAAAAGTATATTTTATTTTTGGAAGTTTTTTTTAATAAAGAAAAATAATTACGATGACAGATGACTAAAAAAGTTAAGTAATAGTTTTTAGACAAAAAAAAAAAATGAATCGACATTTTAAATCACTCAATAGAATTTCTGTTTAAATCGCACGAGAAAATATTTTGGTTATTGGAAATACTAAATTTAATACTTTAGCTTCAAGAAAGTTTTTAATTATTTAAATTCATTTAAAACCTTAGGTATCGTGAATTAGTGGAGGTACCTATTTTATACTTAGCTTTTGAAAATTCAAGTTAAACTATATCCATGTGCCATGTTTTAATGGATGTCAGTTATCTCCTGTTAATTTCCTTAACCGGGTATTGAACTCACACTCTTTGGGTCCTGTCACTGGATCTATCCTACGCCTTTATCCACTGTGCCACGTGTCCTTGACTTCCATTAAACATGGCACGTGGAACTAGAACAGTCTACCCCAGTGAGCGAAATAAAGGGTTCAGTTCGACATTCCAACCACCTGATGAAGGCCGGAGAGTACAACGGCGGAAACGTTTTGATAAATATGGCGACAAAGATGAGGACAATAGTCCGAATAATGTAAATAATGTACATAATACCTCATCTCAAAAATATAGACAGATACTGAAAGGCCGAAACGTTGTAATAAATATAGTGACAAAGATGAGGACAATAGTCCGAATAATGTAAATAATGTACATAATACCTCATCTCAGAAATATAGACAGATATTAAACCTTAAGTATTGCAAATTATCAATGCATTTTATATAAAATGCATTGTGGGTAATTTTGCTATAAAATAAAATTGTTGGTATTTCTCTGATATTGTATTACTGCTCATTATTGATTTTACTATAAATAGATATTGCGACGCATTTTACAATATAAAAATGCCTTGCAGGTAATTTTACTATTAAAATATATTTTTATTCTTTGGTAGTGATTTGTTTGTGTTTGGGTTTCAGAATTTGCCCAGAGCTGAGTTCCTAACAGGTGCTACTACTCCGGGTCAGGGTGTACCAAGGAACAACAGCAGTTAAGTGGTGGTTCCAAGGTCCTCAAAACCTATATTCACTCAATCAGAGGCCTTGCTGCCGGATTTAGTTTATCGTCGCATCCAGGACTTTTGACATTCGCAGTGTTCTCTTTATTTGTTGTTGCCTTGAGACAAAAAAATATTTGCTAAAAAATAATTACATGAAAATAAACAAAGGATATTTCTAAGAGCCACACAGGAAGGAAGTAGTGGAGAGCAAGGGTCATCCCAGTTCTGGAGAAAAACGACAGGCAAAAGAAGACGAAGAAGAGAAAAAAAATTACGGATTTTCGAAACAATTTACTAGTATTCATACGTGTGTACGTGTGCGAGCACTTCTGCGTAGTGCAAAGGTTAGCAAATTTTTCTTGCCAAGTCAATTACGACTGAATAGAGAGTTCGATTACGGCTGGGTAATCAAAAATTTCGGCGCTGCAAAACATCTGAGCTACTTTAGAAAATGATTTTTAGGCGCTTCTAGTTGATCAAATTGTTAGCAAGCTTATCTCGCTAGATCAATTAATACTTAAATGTGAGTTTGAATCTTACTGGGTGTCTCATACATTCGGCTCTGTGCCACATCTGAGCATCCATTTAAAAAATCATTTTTGGGGCGCTTCTACTTGATGCAGTTGTTATCAAGCTTGACTCGCTAGATTAATTAATACTTCAAAGTGAGATTGATTTTTATTGGGTGTCCCATTCATTCGGCTTTGTGCCAATTCTGAACTTACATTTAGAAATTCCTATTTGGATGTCTCTACTTGATGCAGTTGTTATCAAGCTTGTCTCGCTAGATGAATTAATACTTAAAAGGGAGTTTGATTATTATTAGGTGTCTCATACATTCGGCCTTGTGCCATATCTAAGCTACGTTTATTAAATCGGTGTGTGTATATGTGTATGCTCATATGGGTGTGCGTGTATGTGTGTATGAGAGCTTTTGTGTGACCGTATCTGGAGGAATATGTATGCACTGAAATGTATCGTTTGGTGATATTTATTAAAGGCAACAATAAACGAACACTTACTGAAGTAATTTACAATGTCCTACAAGACTTTGGATTCTCTAAGAAATTGCTCTGAGGATTTTGATGCAATATCTTTGTCCCTTTAAATCAATTTTGCTTATTGATAGCGAATCTGGTTATTTTTGTCTTGTATTCGTTTTCTTTTCTGTCCGTTTTTCTTTTGGGTTTTATTGAATGAGATTTCAAAAAAAATCGTGAACGAAAAATGCAGAGAAATCCTAAGACATCTTCATAATCACTGAGCTTTTTAAATTCTTTTTCTTCATTGATTCCGTTTTTCATTTGATTCTTTCTTTCTTTCTTTCTTTCTTTCTTTTGTTCTCTTCGTTATACATGTTCTTTCATGTCATTCAATTTCTTCTTCCTTTTCGGCATTTTATATCTCCTTTCTTTTTATCTTCAGTATTTTCATTATTTCTTTTTCTTTTATTCAGTTCATTCACTTTCGTTATCTTTCCTTCTTCCGTTCATTCACTTTCGTTGTTTGTTTGTTTCTTTCTTTTCTTCTCTTCCTTTTTTATTTGTCTTATAATCTCATTAATTCTTTCTTTCTTTCCTTCCTCCTTCCTTTCACCCGTCCTTCTTTCCTTCATTTGTTTGTTTCTTTCTTTCTTTCTTTTATAATTTTTCTTTCTTTCTTTCTTTCTTTCATTCATTGTTTGTTTGTTTCTTTCTTTCTTTCACCCGTCCTTCTTTCCTTCATTCCTTCATTCATTCTTTGTTTGTTTGTTTGTTTGTTTCTTTCTTTCTTCTCTTCCATTTATTTTCTTTTTCCGTCCGTAATCTTTCCTTCTTAAGTTTGTTCGTTTTCATTCTTTTTTATTCATTCATTCTTTACTTCTCCCCTTTCTTCAGGTCATTATCATTCTCCATTTCATTCCCTTTCTTTCTTTTTCCCATTTCTTTTTTTAGTTCTTTATCTTTCTTTCTTTCTTTCTTTCTTTCTTTCTTTTTTCAGTTCACTCGCTGTCTTTCTTTTTGTCATTCTTTCCTTTTTCATTTCATTCCCCTTATTTCCTTTTTTCTCTCATTGATTTATTCTTTCTTTCTTTCTTTCTTTCTTCAGTTCATAGTTTTTCCTTCGTTAGTTCATTTACATTCTTTTTTCTTTCTTTCTTCAGTTCATAGTTTTTCCTTCATTAGTGCATTCACATTCTTCTTTTTTCATTCATTCTTTCTTTCTTTCCTTTTTCAGTTCACTTTCTATCTTTTTGTCTTTCTTTCCTTCTTTATTTCAGTCACCTTATTTCCTTTTTTCTCTCATTCATTCTTTCTTTCTTTCTTTCTTTCATCGTTCTATATCCTCTTATTTTTTCTTCTACGTCATTTAGCGTTTATTTATTTATTATTTATCTACAGTTGTAATAACGGGATAGATAAAGAAATTAAGAAATCAGTGAGAAAAAGAAAAAACCGATCCGCCATTTATCGTGGGAGCAGCAGTGATAAAGCTAATCTTCCTCTCCCACTCCACTAACCAGCCGCCATTTACAATCCCGTTGACTGGGAAATAAATTTCAAACGGCCGAGTAAAAAAGAAACCGAATGATAAGATAAAAACACAAAATCACATGAAGAAAGCACAAATTGATCCAAGCAGTTTCTTCTCGTGCAAATGGCGACCTGATTAGCAAATCAGAGCTCTGCGCATGCGCCGTCCGCCATAACAATCCCAGGCGGCAAATGAAGAAATTTTATGCTCCAACAGAGAGATAGATACAAACGTTACGTTGCAAACGTCGCGTCGCCATGTTGTCATTACTAGAACCACTTCCGGTTTCACACGTCCCTAGGTTTCGGGCCCGCTAGCCACGGAGTCAGGAAATTGGTTAACTCTACCCTGTCCGTAGTCATTATTGCATCTTTCTTTCTCTCTCCCTCCCCAGCTCGTCAACCGCTACACAATCAGAGATCTATTTCCTTATCGAGACAACTCGTGAGGCATCGAGGGAGAAAGAGAAATCTACCCTGTTTCCGTCTGCCTTCGAGCTTTTCTCGATTTCAGGCCCACTGTTCGCCCCGCGGGTGACCGTCTTTATAACTGTCAGTGATATGATTGAGAAGAAAGATCTTTGCCGGAAATGGAAATACACGGGTTTTTAAATGTAGATGGCAGGACTATATAATTCGGGTGGGGTTGGGGTGGTGGAGGACGAAGGGAGTTAATGGAAAGGGAGTGTGGAGGAGCGTAAAGGAGGGGGTATTCATTTGAAAGAGTTCCTAATTGTGTAGCTCGGATCGGAGTTTACATTTCGACGTGAGAGAAAGGAAGAGAGAGAGAGAGAGAGAGAGAGAGAGAGAGAGAGAGAGAGAAAGGACGAGAGAGAGAAAGAGAGAGAAATTCTCATATAAAAGGAAAACATTGAATACAGAAAGAAGAGAAACTGAACATGAAGGACGTTAATTTATATATTTATGGATATTATCTAAATATATATTTTATCTCATGTGATCTCTCTCTCTCTCTCTCTCTCTCTCTCTATATATATATATATATATATATATATATATATATTCAATGCAATGAGAACGAAAGTAATATAAAAATTCTAACGTCCACAGCATTAACCCAAAGGAGGGGTTGATACGGATAGTAGTGCGATAATTATTTATTATAATTTTATTTTCTCTATATGATAAAATTATAATATATATATATATATATATATATATATATATATATATATATATGTCATTCGCAGACAGTACTGTTTCGATGTATCACAGCTCCTCAGTGCAACAAGCCAGGACAGAAAGATATATATATATATATATATATATATATATATATATATATATATATATATATATACATACAGGGTGTGCACTTCAAAAAACTTTATTTGTATTTGCGATAAAAATCATCTGTAAAAAAATGTTATAAAGGTTAATGTACCTAGTTTTAAGTATAACTAAAATAACTAATGTGATTTCAGGCATTACTGTAAGTCAGTTGGCAAATGTTTTCCGTGAACTGCAAAATCGTATTACCCTTTGTATTGCAAATGATGGAGGACATGTGGAAATTACAGATTATTTCTATCGCAAATACAAATAAAGTTATAAATTCTTTAAAGTGCACACGAACTTTATGGACACCTTGTACATAAGATAACAGTATATATTTTAATATATCAAGAACAATATTGGGGAAAAATGCATGACAAAGTGGAAAAAAGTTTTCTTGTGACTCGTTTCGTCCTTTATGACTTCGCTTGTGTGACTGCACATGCGCACGAACGAGATATGCTGGGAATTTTAAAATTTCAAATAAAAAAAATTAAAAATTTCCAGCATCCTATGAGTAGGTAGCTATGCTTTTTCAAACAAAATAATTGACGCCGACTGGGATGCGTTTACTTAAATTTTGTTACTGTGCTTATTAAAGAAGATATGCTATTCGGCAAAACTCGAAGCTGCGTTCCGCATATACAAGGAAAGCCAATCTACAGCACAACGTAATTTTAGATACTTCAGACACCAAAGAGTTCGCAACGCTCAATTTCACTTATGAAAGTAATCTCTCAGTAAGATCTTGTTAGCTTTATTTTCAGACGCGAAATTATTATTGCTCATTACAATAAACGTTATATATATATATATATACATATATATATGTATAATGAAGAGAAAGAACAGTAAGATATATAATCCGGTGTTATTAATATTTTTATTTTAACAAAACAGTGCTCAATGCAAATCAACAGAGCATAGATATTATAAATTTACTTATTTTAAAATATGGTTTCATCGCTACACAGGAATTACCATGTTTCAAAAACAGAAGCCAAAAAATTCAAATTCACTAATAGAATTAAATTAAATTAAAGTCCTTAGTTCTGTTTCAAGCAAAGCGATGGAACAGTAAATATATATATATATGTTTCAAAAATCAGGAGATCGGTTGAATCCGTATTCTTGGCTTCAACCTTACGGTATCCTCAAGCGATTTATTTATTTATTTTTTTTAAATACTCATGGATGCTATATTATTTAAAAAAAAATAAAAAAACAAAACAAACGTACGACGTTGGGTGTGATAGAAAGGGAGGAAGAGGAGGAGAATGAGGAGGAGCATGTGAAGAAGAAGAAGAAGAAGAAGAAGAAGAAGAAGAAGAAGAAGAAGAAGAGAAGAGTAGATAAGATAGGGTATTATAAATGTATCGGTGGAGTGGAGGTTAATTGAAATGTACATTTTTTTTTATCCAGCATCATAGGTGCATTATTATGTATTTCAAGAGCTGAAGACTTCGGATTTCTGGTTCAAAAAGTTCTTTCGATCCGGATATATATATATATATATATATATATATATATATATATATATATATATATATATACAGGAATATAATTCCAAAGTGTGCTATATTTATGAGATAATGTGCTCAATATCAGAGACAGAGCGTATGTGAATATAAATATAAGTGTGAACATTGAAGTCAACATTCACAGGCGACAGTGTGTTTCATTCTAGACGCAATCGTTAGTCCGCCTGTATATATATATATATGTATATGTAAGCAAATATATGGATATAGATCCGACAGTATGAAGAAAATATACGGGAAAAAACAAACAAAAATTCTTATATGCAATATTATATGCATTATTACATATAAGGATTTTTGTTTGTTTTTTACTGTATATTTTCTTCATATATATATATATATATATATATATAGATATATATAAAAACAAAAAAAAAACAATTTTGGAAACATTACCAATTGTATAAATCAACTAAAACTAGCCTAGACCGAGAAAACCTCATCACCCCTTGTTATCTATCTATCTATCTATCTATCTATCTATCTATCTATCTATCTATCTATCTATCTATCTATCTAATTGTGTTTTTTAATTATCTATCTATCTATCTATCTATCTATCTATCTATCTATCTATCTATCTATCTATCTATCTATCTAATTGTGTTTTTTAATTATCTATCTATCTATCTATCTATCTATCTATCTAATTGTGTTTTTTAATTATCTATCTATCTATCTATCTATCTATCTATCTATCTATCTAATTGTGTTTTTTAATTATCTATCTATCTATCTATCTATCTATCTATCTATCTATCTATCTATCTATCTATCTAATTGGGTTTTTTAATATCTATCTATCTGTCTATCTATCTATCTATCTATCTATCTAATTGGGTTTTTTAATATCTATCTATCTATCTATCTATCTAATTGGATTTTTTAATATCTATCTATCTATCTATCTATCTATCTGTTCATATAATTATATATTTTAGCATGAACCTTATTTTTAATGCTGAAATTCATTAATTGCTTACGTCCAGGTATGTATATCTGCGTGTGTGGTGGGATTCGTGTTTGAAATGTACGTATGAATCCAGTTTGACTGTTGTAGATGACATCAAATTCAAATGGTTCGAAATTGGTTCCAGTGGAATTTGACAAAACAGAATTCTAATAACGCAAAAATAATGGAATGCCAGTCGGAATGGTTGGATCGGTAGAATAAATTAAAGTTGGAAAGTTAGTTTTGACATGAAAGAATTTAGTCAGAATTTAGAAAAGCTGAAGTTAGACAGACGGACACGTAGAACTTTTTTCAGCAGTTGGCGCGGTTTGGAAGCAAAATCCATATTAGGTAAAATATGGATTTCGCTTCTCAAGGTCAACTGCTGATGTATTAACGATTGTCGCTGAAAGAGTCTATCAAAACTTAGATAAGAATTCTGTCATTTTGGAATTTTAAAGGGTTTGACATACCGGTCTTCATCACAAGTTAAAAGGTTATGATATCTCTGAACGAATTTTTGAATTTAATTCAAGCTTTCTTATCAAATCGCGTAATGAAAAGTTCTCGTGAACGGCCGCTATTCTTGATCTTTCTGCATTAATTCAGGTGTCTCCATGGACTCTACCCTTGTATCTACGTTTTTACCTATTTTTCATTAATGGCCTCCCTGGTGGATCCAGCTCTCAACTCTGTATTCAGAACTGTCTTAATTGTAAGCCTGATCGTTTTGATAAGTTTAAATGTTATTTCCTTTGGTTTCTAGTGTGTACTTATTTCTTTCCGGGTCCCAACCAGAGACCTAACGTCAGAAATGGCTTCATGACATTTTCCACTGATCATTTTTATACAAAACAAAACAAAACAAAACAAAAACAAAACAAAACAAAACAAAACAAAACAAAAACAAAACAAAACAAAACACCCCCCCGAAAAAACAAACAAAGACCAAACACATTTTATATAGTTAAAGCTCTTTGTAATGTGTGAGTTATACTTGTGAGTACAATTTTTTGGTATTTCTTTAAGGCATGAGCTGCTAGGAATCCATTCAATGAGTCTATTGGAATCTTTTCCAATAAATCTGAGGGATCCAATTGAAGTGCTTAATCACCTCAGAGTGTATGCTCTTCTTTCAGACAGACAATTTCGCTTTTGTTTCTGTAGGTCAGCTGCTGATGTATTAACGATTACTTCTGAAAGAGTTTATCAAGACTTAGATAAGAATGGTGAACCTTGGGCTATTATTTTGGACATCTCGAAAGTCTTTGACAAGGTCTGACATACCAGTTTTCTTCACAAGTTGAAAGGTTATGGTATTTCTCGACAAATTTTGGAACTAGTTAATTTTTTCTTATCAAATCGTGACATGAAGGTTATCCTGAATGGCGACTCTTCTAGATCTCTTTGCATTAATTCAGGTATCCCACTACGTTGTTAATTTTTGTCATTATTGATGGTTTCAGCTTTAAAATCGGTATCTGTGCTTATGACACAACGATTTACATCTGTCCTGACAGTTGATCATAAAAGTGACCTGCAATCTATTGTTATCTGGAGCTCGGAATGACTCATTAATTTTAACACCTCCAAAACAAAACTTTCTTTCCTATTAATTATCTGAGAGATTCCTTGACTGATTCCATTAGCATGGCTGATTGTTACACCTCTAACATTTTCTCCTGAGATGATAGTGGAAAGATTATAATGAATCCATTGCTAGGTCGACTTCTAGTAACGTTGTTTCACTGTAACGCGCTTGACAATTTTTTATTTCCAGAATGTATCTTACATATTTATAAGTCTACTATTCGTCCATGTTTCGAATATTGCTGCCACGTATGGTCTAGCGCTCCTGCTATATATTTAGGGACTATTGGTAAAATCCAAAGAAGTATCTGCAATGTTATCAGTCCTGACCTGGCATTTCGTCTTCAGTCATTTTCTGATCGCACTAACGTATAAATACTTTCCTGGTAATTGTTCTGATGAACTTTTCTCTCTGATACCTAGACTTTATGAATTTAAGAACAGTACTCGGTCATGATTAATTACGACTTTGTGTTAGCACAAACAACGACGGCTTTGAAACGGTTCTGTCTACCCAATTTCACTTACAAGGCTCGGGTCAATCTGTAGCATGATTTTCAGGCTCTTTCCAAAGAGGCTATCAACTGGGATCACCTTGCTAGGCTAAAAACATCAAGAAGTTATCTCCTCCACGAATTCGCGTAGTAAGATCAGGTCCTCATCAAATTTTCAGTTTTATCCAAAGTTATTGGTCCTGATCTGGCATCTAGGTTTCGACTATTTTCCTACTGCCGTAGGGTAGATTCCCTGTGCCCTTTCTATAAATACTTTCATCGTAATTGTTCGTATGAACTTTCTTCTGTACCGTTTAAATGGCTAACTGTAACCGTATGTTCTATGTTAACAGTTTCAAATTCCTCCATTGCGGAATTCTCTTCCAGCTTCTTGCAATGTTAATCGTTAGCTTCGGTCTCCTTAATTCCTTTTTTTTTTATTATTCCCACTCTTTAATAAGTTTTTCTCATATTCGCTCACACTCAGTAATCCGTTTGTATCTTAGTGGCTTTATTGCCTTGCCTTGAGAGAAATGAATAGAAAAACAAGCAAATGATAAAATGAAAAGAAGAATCTGCAGTGTTATTGACCCTGGTCTGGCATCTCGGCTATAGTCACTTTCCTGAAGGTAGCTTCCCTGTGCCTTTTCTATAAATCCCTTCCTGGTAGTTGTTCTGACGGACTTTTCTCCATGATACCTAGACTTTATGAATTTAAGTACAGTACTCGGTCATGATTAATTACGACTTTGTGTTAGCACAAACAACGACGGCTTAGAAACGGTTCTGTCTACCCAATTTCACTTACAAGGCTCGGGTCAATCTGTAGCATGATTTTCAGGCTCTTTCCAAAGAGGCTATCAGTTGGGATCACCTTGTTAGGCTAATAAGATCAAGAAGTCATCTCCTCCACGAATTCACCATAGTAAGATTTAACCATCGGTCTCATAGCCATAAGGCAAAATTTCTAACCAGTTGACCAGGTGCTCATCAAATTTTCAGTTTTATCCAAAATTATTGGTCCTGACTTGACATCTCGGTTTCAGTCACTTTCTCATCGCAGGTACCTTAACTTCCCTGTGTCTTTTCTATAAATATTTTCCTGGCAATTTTTCTGATGATATTTGTTCAATGGCACCTAAACTTCATGAATTTAAGGGCAGCACTAGATTGGTAGCAATGTATCACCATTTTACATTTTTTGAAGTGGCTAGATGCAACCGTAATTGCTTTGCTAACTGTTGTTTTTATCGTACTTCTCGCCTCTGGAACTCTTTCCCGACGTCTTGCATTCCAGACAATATTGACCTTAAAAATTTTAAATGCAATGCCAGTAGTTATCTACTGTCTTTTTGATTCCCTTTCTTTTATTTTTCTCGTTCGTTAATAATGTTTTTTATTTTGTTATTCTTTCGCAATCATTAACCCCTTCTATCTTAGTAGTTTTATTGCCTTGTTTGTGGTGGAATTATTAAAAATCCCATATATATATATATATATATATATATATATATATATATATATATATATATATATATATATATATATATATATATGAAAGAACAGTAAGATATATAATCCGGTGTTATTATCGATATTTTTTATTTTTATTTCAACAAAACATTGCTTAATGTAAATTTACAGAGCATAAATATTCTAAATTAACTGATTTAAAATATTTTTATGCGTGATGGATGTGAGAATTCGTTGAAAAATACACCCCTACCCTCCCGAAACTTAACCTCTTTTTCGAACGTAACTCATAATTGATACAACAATAGTTAATAAAAATGAACACGCTACCGCCCCTGTCTGAATGATTAGATTTCTCTGTATGCTCGGAAACAGGAAATTATGAATTTATATGTGCGTTTTAAACTCAGTAAATTTAAAAATAAGTTATTCCAATATTCGCTTGAAGATGAAACATAACTAATGCTTTTAATTTAATTATATAATTAAATTTGAAGTTTTTAGCTTTAGCTTTTGAAACATGGTTATTACTGTGTAGCGAAAACCATATTTTAAATCAGTTAGTTTATAATATATATATATATATATATATATATATATATATATATATATATATATATATATATACATGTATATATATATCATCAACGACCTTCCTGACGCCATAGATTCCCAAGTTGGCATCTACGCGGACGACACTACAATTTACTCCCGCCTCAAAAAAAATCTAGTGTCGCTGACAAAACTAACCTGGACGCTCGTCTTTAAATGGACCTCCAATCGGTTGTTAACTGGGGCAAGAACTGGCTGGTCAACTTTAACGCCTCAAAAACTAAACTACTGTCTATTAATCAGCATAGAGATCCTTCCCTGCTCCCCATTAGAATGTCTGATAGTCAACTTCTTGAGAGCAACTCCCTCGGTCCCACGTTGACTGCTGACCTGAGATGGAACAAATACATTGAGTCAATTGCTTCTTCTACCGCGAGGAAAGTTGGCTCTCTGTGCCGCGCCAGGAAATTTTTATCCCCGGAATCGATACTTCAAATATACAAATCAACCATTCGCCCTTGTATGCAGTATTGCTGCCATATATGGTCCGGGGCACCTTCTGTTTACCTCGGAGTTCTTGACAAGATCCAGGGACGGATATGTAATATAATTGGTCCTGATCTGGCATCTCGTCTATAGTCACTCTCTCACAGACGCGCAGTCGCCTCTCTCTGTCTTTTCTACAAATACTTTCATGGTAATTGCTCCGATAAGCTGCTTTCACTGGTTCCCAGACTCCATGAATTCAAGCGCTCTACGAGGCTAGCATCCGGCTCTCACCATTACACTGTAGAAACTTTTAAATGTAGCCGTCTCTTCTACTCCAATAGCTTCATACCTCGCACCTCTCGCCTGTGGAAAACCCTTCCCAATTACTGTTTCCCTGAGAGCTATAATCTCCAACTAATCAAATGTAATGTAAATCGACATCTCCAGTTACCTTGATCTACCCACTATCCTTCTCCTCATCCTTTCTTCTATCACTCCTATCTGCTCTTGCTACAAATCTTTTGCAACCCCCTGCATCCTAATAGCTTCACGCCTTGCTCGGGGCGTAATGCTTAATATATATATATATACTACAAATTACACATAACCAATAGTATTTACGTATTCACATATTCCTTAAGTAATGCAGTTCCTGATTAAACCAAATTCATAAATAATTATATTGGATATACTACAACATGTTTAATAAGAAGACTTACCTTATATCTCTTTGGCCATAGCTCAATTAGGTCTCATATAAATATACATGGAGACCTACCAAACTCTATCTGCAGCATACTCGTTGATAATACATATATAATAGCCTCATTTATATGTACAAAAAGACTAAAAATAATGGAAACTTTATTAATAAAAAGAAAAAAATGCCAACACTCAATATCAACTATGAATAAAATAAATCCTATTCCTATAACTCTAGACATACATAAAACCATCCATACATTTTAAAAGTAAAAATAAAATCATCCTTGATAATGGCTAGAATTATAGCTGTAAGCATTCAGATAAACAAAACATTTTGGCAATTTTTACATAATTTATGCTCAGGAAAGAAGTAAAATTAAATAAAATACTTAACCACAGTACCTTGTCAGTCATTTTAACGATAGGCTGGGGCAAAAATTCCGCGTAGACATCGTATAGACGGCGTCTGGTAGCTGTCGAAAATCTCCACACGGGACTCTGGCCTTCGACATAGCCTCGTCTGAGTTGCTCTCTGCCTCCAGGCAGAGAAGCTGACAAGCGGACCAGGAAGTGAATTCCACAGTGAAGATATTCACTAACCTCCCCACGCGGTCAGATGTAGCACAAGGCCGAATTTAATGTGGGATGAACCAAGCCCGTAGGCTCGGCCAAAAATTCCCCGTCAAACCCGTATACACGGCGTCGGGTAGTCAACTTTGACCTTAAAATATTTAAATGCAATGTCAATAGTTATCTACTGTCTTCTTGATTCCAGTTCTTTTATTTTTATCGCTCCTTATTAATGTTTTTCTTTTTGTTATTCTTTCACAATCATGGTTTTAGTTTTACTTTTAACCAAATTTTTAACCCTATACACGGCATCAGGTAGGTGTCTAAAATCCCCAGACGAGACGCTGCCCTTTGATATAGCCTCGTCTGGATTCCCTTCTTCTGGAGGCAGTGGATTTGACAAGCACACCGGGAAATGAATTCCACAGTGAAGATATTCACTAACCTCCCCACGTGGTCAGATGTGGCACAAGGCTGAATTTAATTTGGCGTCAACCGAGCCCGTAAGCTTGAGTAAAAATTCCACGCAGACCCCGTATACACGGCGTCGGGTAGCTGTCTACAATACCCAGACGAGACTCTGCACATCGACATAGCCTTATCTGGGTTCTTCTCTGCCCGAAGGCAGAAAGTTTGGCCAGCACACTTGGAAGTGAGTTCCACAGTCAAAAAGAACATACACTGAATATATTCACTAACCGCCCGGTCGGATGTGTCCCAAGGCCGAGTTTATATTGGGATATCCGAGCCCGTAGTCTTGGCCAATAATTCCCGTAGACTCCATAACAAAGAGGTCGGGTAGCTGTCTCCTGAGACGAGACTCTGCCCTTCGACAGAGCCTCGTCTCGGGATACCCTCTGCCCGAAAGCAGAGAGTTTGACCAGCACACTTGGAAGTGATTTCTATAGTCAAAGACAACATACACTATGACAATAAAATGACAATAAAACACGAAGAGGCAGTTACAAGGAAGAAAAGTGAAAGTGAAAGTGAAGCAGAAGACTGAGAATGGAGAGAATTGAGCGAAGGACAAAAGATAAACTGGATTCAAGATAACAGAAGATGCGGATTGACGTTGCCTTTAATTTTTTGAAGATTGTATAGAAAGAAGGAATCGGAAGGGAGTTCCATCCGCTGGAAGTGACAGATAACAAACTGTTGGAGTAGAAATATCGGTTGCATTTACGTATTTCAACAGCAAAAGGATCGGACCTATTAGCCAATCTAGTAGCACGCTTAAATCCATGTAGTAGGGGACCCAGGTAAAAAAAAAAACATGGGTAGACAGAACCGTTTCAAAGCCGTCGTTGTTTGTGCTAACACAAAGTCGTAATTAATCATGACCGAGTACTGTACTTAAATTGATAAAGTCTAGGTATCATAGAGAAAATTTCGTCAGAACAATTACTATGAAGGGATTTATAGAAAAGACACAGTGAAGCTACCGTAAGGAAAGTGACTAAAGCCGAGATGCCAGGTCAGGATCAATAACATTGCAGATTATTCTTTTCATTTTATCATTTGCTTGTTTTTCTATTCATTTCTCTAGGCAAGGCAATAAAGCCACTAAGATACAAACGGGTTACTGAGTGTGAGCGAATATGAGAAAAAATTATTAAGGAGAGGGAACAATAAAAAAAAAGGAATTAAGGAGACAGAATCTAACGATTAATATTGCAAGAAGCTGGAAGAGAATTCCGCAATGGAGAAATTTGAAACTGTTAACATAGAACATACGGTTACAGTTAGCCATTTAAACGGTACAGAAGAAAGTTCATACGAACAATTACGATGAAAGTATTTATAGAAAGGGCACAGGGAATCTACCCTACGGCAGTAGGAAAATAGTCGAAACCGAGATGCCAGGTCATGACCAATAACTTTGGATAAAACTGAAAATTTGATGAGGAAGTGATCAACTGGTTAGAAATTTCGCCTTATGGCTGAGACCGATGGTTAAATCTTACTATGGCGAATTTGTGGAGGAGGTGGTTTCTTGATGCTACTAGTCCTAGCAAGGTGATCCCAGCTGATAACCTCTTTGGAAAGAGCCTGAGAATCATATTACAGAATGAACCAAGCCTTGTGTGTGAAATTGGGTTGACAGAACCTTTTCAAAGCTGTCGTTGATTGTGCTAACACAAAGTCGTAATTCATCCTCACCGAGTACTTTATTTAAATTCATAAAGTCTATCATAGAGAAAAGTTCGCCAGAACAATTACCAGGAAAGTATTTATAGAAAAGACACAAGGAAAACTACGTTAGTGCGATGAGAAAGTGACTGAAACCGAGATGTCAGGACCAATAATTTTGGATAAAACTGTAAATTTGATGAGCGCCTGGTTAGAAATTTTGCCTTACGGCTATGAGACCGATGGTTAAATCTTACTATGGCTTATTCATGGAAGAGATGACTTCTTGATGTTATTAGCCTAACAAGGTGATGCTAGTTGATAGCCTCTTTTGAAAGAGCCTGAAAATCATACTACAGATTGACCCGAGCCTTGTAAGTGAAATTGGGTAGACAGAACCGTTTCAAAGCCGTCGTTGTTTGTGCTAACACAAAGTCGTAATTAATCATGACCGAGTACTGTTCTTAAATTCATAAAGTCTATCACAGAGAAAAGTTCGTCAGAACAATTACCAGGAAAATATTTATAGAAAAGACACAGGGAAGTTCAGGTACCTGCGATGAGAAAGTGACTGAAAACGAGATGTCAGGTCAGGACCGATAATATTGCAGATTCTTCTTTGGATTTTACCAATAGTCCCTGAGTGAAGACACCTCTTCAAGATACCTGGCCAGATCCTTCTTTGGATTTCTTTAAGAATTTCAAGATACATACCAGGAGAACCAGACCAGATATGACAACATTATTCAACGCACAGACGAATGGTAGACTTATAAATATGCAAGATAGTTTCTGGTGAAATATTTTTTTTAATGAATTCACTCCAAGCCAAATGATAATGCCATTGAGACGCAAGAGGCTACTGGGAGTGAAAGAGAATGAGAAAAGTCTTGAAGGAACCGGAAACCCAATTCTAAACAGGAAGCAAGTGATCACAATGAAAATATTTACAGAAAATGCACAGGGAAGCTAACTATGGTAACGTCAATAGTAACGTCCATACAATTCCTGTTACTATATACCTACCGATGAGCTCATCGACCTTCCTCACATTGTCTGCACCATACTTGTTTGGTAGTTAGGTATGATACCATAGAAAGTATTTGCAAAGGTAAGAGCAGAAAAAGATACAAACAGAGAAGATGAGGATACAATACAGTAACGCGGGAAAAGAACGGAAGAACAGGACTGAACAAATATAAAAGTAAGAAAAAATGAAAGGGAAAGTGAAAGTAGAAAGACATAGAAAATGAGGCGATTTTCGTTCCATTTTCTATGTCTTTCTACTTTCACTTTCACTTTCACTTTTCCTCCTTGTAACCGACTTCTATATACTGGAGAGCGATAAAGCAGGAAAGAAATAGTTGAAAGAACAATATGAAGATAAGAAAAAGATAATATAGAAAAAGAAAGAAAAAGAACATAGAAAGTATAAAAAAGAAAGCCAAACAAAGAATAAGAAAAAAACAATAACAGGAAAGAGAAAGAAGGAACTACAGGCGGAAAGAAAAGAAGGAAGATTAAATGATAAAAAGAAGGACAGAGAAAGAATGAAATTCAGAGAAAGAACAAAGAAAGAAAAACATAAATAAGCATAGAAAAAAGTAAAAATAAAAATAAAAGAACAAAAAACAGAAAGAAAGAAAAAAGGAGAAAAAGAAAGAATAAAATGCAAAAGAAAGAAGGAAATTAAGAAAAAGAAAGACAAAAAAAAAAAAACAAGAACCAAAACGAAAAGAAAGAATCAATAAAAAAGAAAGGAAACAAAAAAATGACAAAATAGAAAATTGAGAGAAAGTAGAGCAGAAAGAAAGAACAGAAGAAAAAAAAGAAAAGTAGGAAGAAAGAAAGTCGAAGGAAAGGACAGCAGAGAGAAAGAATAGTAGAAAGAAAGAATAGTTGAAAGAAAGAACACTCGAAGGAAAGAAAGGACAGCAGAAGAAAGAACAGTAAAAAGAATAGTAGAAAGAAATAATAGTAGAAAGAAAGAACACACCAAGGAGGAAAGGACAGCAGAAGAAAGAACAGTAGAAAGAATAGAAGAAAAAAAGAACAACAAGAACGAAAGAAAGTACAATGAAAGAAAGAAAGAAGGAACGGTAGAAAGAAAGAACAACAGAATGAAAATAAATATAGTGGGAAGATAGTAAGAACAGTAGAAAGAATAGTTGGAAGAGAGTAAGCGCAGCAGAAAGAAATAACTGTAGAAAGGACAGTATGAAGAGAGAAAGAAAGTAATAACAGCAGAAAGAAAAAAGTTAGACAGAATGGTAGATAGAAAAACAGCAGAAAGAAAGCATTGTAGAAAGAAAGAAAGAACAATAGATAGAAAGTCCCACAGAAAGGACGAAAGAAAGGTAGAAAGAAAGAACAGCATAAAGAAAGAAAGAAGAGCAGAAAGAAAGAATAGTAGAAATATAGAAAGAAAGAACAATCGAAAGAAAGAAAGTATAGCAGGAGAAAGAACAGTAGAAGGAAAGAAAGAAAGAATCATAGAAAGAAAGAAATTAGGAAGAATGCTGCTAAAGATGTTAAAAATACAGAAAAAAAAGACAAAGATTTAAAAAATGAAAAAAATAAAAAAGCGAACTAAATAAAGGAAAGAAACAACTAAAGAAAAGAGAGAGAGAGAGAGAAATTCTGAAAGAAGCTGCAAAAAAGAGAATTGCAAAGAATAATGACAAAGAAGAGGAGAACAAATATTACTGAAAATAATATGCGAACGAAAAATATACGAAAGAAGGAAAGCAAAAAAAATGGAAGGCGAAATAGAAATAGAAAGAAAGAAAAAAAGAAGGACAAAAGAAATATGTCTTGTGAGGGTAAAAAGAAAGAAAGAAAGAAAGAAAGAAAGATATTTGTCTAGTGAGTGTAAAAAGAAAGAAAGAAAGAAGGAAAGAAGGAAAGAAAGATATTTGTCTAGTGAGTGTAAAAAGAAAGAAAGAAAGAAAGAAGGAAAGATATTTGTCTAGTAAGTGTAAAAAGAAAGAAAGAAAGAAGGAAAGATATTTGTCTAGTGAGTGTAAAAAGAAAGAAAGAAAGGAAGAAAGAAAGAAAGGAAGAAAGAAAGAAAGATATTTGTCTAGTGAGTGTAAAAAGAAAGAAAGAAAGACGGAAAGAAGGAAAGATATTTGTCTAGTGAGTGTAAAAAGAAAGAAAGAAATAAAGAAAGAAAGAAGGAAAGATATTTGTCTAGTGAGTGTAAAAAGAAAGAAAGAAAGAAGGAAAGAAAGATATTTGTCTAGTGAGTGTAAAAAGAAAGAAAGAAAGAAAGAAGGAAAGAAAGATATTTGTCTAGTAAGTGTAAAAAGAAAGAAAGAAAGAAAGAAGGAAAGATATTTTTCTAGTGAGTGTAAAAAGAAAGAAAGAAAGGAAGAAAGAAAGAAAGATATTTGTCTAGTGAGTGTAAAAAGAAAGAAAGAAAGGAAGAAAGAAGGAAAGATATTTGTCTAGTGAGTGTAAAAAGAAAGAAAGAAAGAAAGAAGGAAAGAAAGATATTTGTCTAGTGAGTGTAAAAAGAAAGAAAGAAAGAAAGAAAGAAAGATATTTGTCTAGTGAGTGTAAAAGGAAAGAAAGAAGCAAAGAGAGAAATATGTCTTGTGAGTGTAAAAAGAAAGAAAGAAATACAGACGGAAAGAGAGAAATACATTTAGTGTGAGTAAAAAGAAAAAAGAAAGAAACAAACAAATATGTCTAGTCAATGTCAAAAGAAAGAAAGAAAGAAAGAAAGAAAGAAGTAAATGCCTAATGAGTGTAAAAAGAAAGGAAGAAAGAAAGAAAGAAGGAAAGAAGGAAATATGTCTAGTGAGTGTAAAAAGAAAGGAAGAAAGAAAGAAATATATTTGTGAGAGAAAAAGAAAGAAAGAAAGAAAGAGAAAAGAAACAAGTATGTCTAGTGAGTGTAACAAGAAAGAAAGAATGAATGAAAGAAAGAAGGAAATATGTCTAGTGAGTGTAAAAAGAAAGAAAGAAGAAAAGAAACAAATATGTCTAGCGAGTTTAAAAAGAAAGAAAGAAAGAAAGAAAGAAGAAAAGAAACAAATATGTCTAGCGAGTTTAAAAAGAAAGAAAGAAAGAAAGAAAGAAGAAAAGAAACAAATATGTCTAGCGAGTTTAAAAAGAAAGAAAGAAAGAAAGAAAGAAAGAAGAAAAGAAACAAATATGTCTAGCGAGTTTAAAAAGAAAGAAAGAAAGAAAGAAAGAAAGAAGAAAAGAAACAAATATGTCTAGCGAGTTTAAAAAGAAAGAAAGAAAGAAAGAAATAATGAAAGAAAGCAGGGAAGAAGGAAATATGTCTAGTGGGTGTAAAAAGAAAGAAAAAAAGAAAGAAGGAAGGAAAAGGGAATGAAAGAAGAAAGAAATGAATAGGGAGAACGGGAGGAGAAAGAAAGACTGTAAAAAAAAAAAAAAAAAAGAAGTAAACGCTAAAAATTTGTTATTATTTTCTTTTTTTCTCAGAGAAATAAAGAAAGAAAAGGTCTGTAAAAAGTCAACGGAAAGAAATAAATTTGAAATATAAAAAAACAGCGCACAGAATGATCAAATAACCACCTAAAAATGGAGAAAAAAAAAAAAGTAATATATAAAAAATTAAAAAGAACAAAAACAAGATTGAAGAAGAAATAAGAAAAAAAAAAAAAAAAAAAAAAACCGATACGAGAAGGAAATAATTATGTCGACCAAGAAAATAAAAAGCCAGACGCAATATGCAATAAATAAATAACTAACTCAAAGCGAAAACTTGAAAATGCCATGAAGAAGATTAACAAAAGCAAAGGGAAATAAAAAGAAATCCGAGTAACCCAAAACGAAAATAAGAATTTGTGTGTGTGGAGCGGGGGGTCGGAAAGAAAGAGCAAGAGAAAGTAGAAAGCGAAAGAAGTCTGTTGGTAACGATAAAAGACGTTGGGGGAAGGGGAGAGAAGGAGTCCCCTCCTTTTTGATAACAAAAATAAGAGATTACTGTTATTTTCAGCCTAAATCTCATTTCCTGTGTCTTGCTGGGGTGAACAATACAAGTAGAACCACCCAGGCAAAACAGGTCCCAGGCGATCTATCAGCTTTTTGCTTAAGAAAAGCAATATAGATATAAAACGCCATTGGCTTCGTTATGTTATGGTCTTATTAAGATTAAAAAAAAAAAAAAATACAACCCCCTTCCTACCCGACGCCCCCCACACAGACAGAACAAGGCGGGAGGGAATAGTATATTTTCTCCAACTATGTTCTTCCCATCAAACAAGTAAAGAAGCAACAATTTTAAGGATTCTGAATTGTGTTTAATCTGTCGTAACTCACATTGGAGGCCGACGTGCTTACCACAGATGGATTATGATAATAATAAAAAAAAAACAATATTGCTCTAACAATGACATATATTTTTAACCAAAGTGCTTCGGAAATTAGAATAGTCTATATATATATAAAGTATAAAGGTGGTTTGATGGTTAGAAGCCCGAACAGAGTTCGAATTCAGGTTAAGTTCGATTACGCTCACGTCCATCAAACGTCCTGTCACCCAGTGCTTCTCGAACGATCTAATGATTAGAAACGGGACGTTTCTTTCTTAAAGACGAGGCGAGGGAACCTTTACATTCCAGCTAAGGTCTTGTACAAAACCCCATTTTTTATTTTTAAACTGGGAACAACGGATAAGCCTCTACTCCTTCAGTATCTGTCTATATTTCTGACATGAGGTATTATGTACACTATTCACATTATTTGGACTATTGTCCTCATCTTAGTCGCCATATTTTTTACAACGTTTCGGCCGTTGTACGCTCCGGCCTTCTTCAGGTTGTTAGAATGTCGAACTGAACCCTTTATTTCGCTCGCTGGGGTTAGACTGTTCTAGTTCCACGTGCCATGTTTAATGGATGTCAGTTATCAGTTATCTACTGTTAATTCCCCTCTGGAAGTTATCCACTGCCTTAACCGGGTATTGAACTCACACTCTTTGGGTCCTGTCACTGGATCTAACCAACGCCTTTATCCACTGTGCAATGTGTCCTTGAGGAAATAAAGGGTTCAGTTCGACATTCCAATCATCTGAATAAGGCCGGAGCGTACAACGGCCGAAACGTTTTAATAAATATGGTGACAAAGATGAGGACAATAGTCCGAATAATGTAAATAGTGTACCTCTACTCCTGTTCGAAAGACCGGGTAGGTCTGTGAACCGGACGCTGGATCTGCTCCTCTGCAAACACGAAGTCCCGAAAAGAAATATACAGTAAAAACTTAGCAGAAGTATCTTGTTAGTAATTTTTAATGGGATATACATCAGAGCGTTGCCTCTTAAACTATGGCTATAAAACGCCTTTGATTTCGTTTTGTTATAGTCTAAGATAAAAAAAATATATACAAACCCCCTTCCTACACACACCTCCTCTCAATACAGAAAAAAAACAAGGCGTTGGGGAATGGTAGATATTTCTTAATTACGTTCTTTCCATCAAACAAGTAAAGAAGCAACGATTTTAAGGATTCTGAATTGTGTTATTCTGTCGTAACTTACTTTGGAGGCCGACGTGGTTAGCACAGATGGTTACCACGGGGTTAGCACAGATGGATTATGATAATAAATAAATAAATAAATAAATAAAACAATATTGCACTAACAATGAGCTATATTTTTAATCAAAGTACTTCGGAAATCAGAACAATCTATGGATGTATACAGTGTATGCAAATGGTGTAATGGTTAGAGGCCCGAACTGATTTCGAATTCAGGTTAAGTTCGTTTACGTTCACGTCCATCAAACGTCCTGTCACCCAGTGCTTCTCGAACGATCTAATGATTAGAAACGGGCGTTATTTTTGTTTTTTATTAAGACGAGGCGAGGGAACTTTTACATTCCAGGTAAGCTGCTGTGCAAAACCCCATTTTTTATTTTTAAACCGGAAAGATAGGATAAACCTCTACTCCTGTTCGAAAGACGGGGTAGGTCTGTGAACCGGACGCTGGATCTGCTCCTCTACACACACGAAGTCGCGAAAAGAAATATACAGTAAAAACTTAGAAGTATCTTGTTAGTAATTTTTAATGGGATATACATCAGAGCGTTGCCTCTTAAACTATGGCTGTAAAACGCCTTTGATTTCCTTTTGTTATAGTCTTACTAAGATAAAAAAAAATATACAACCCCCTTCCTACACACACCTTCACTCAATACAGAAAAAAACAAGGCGTTGGGGAATGGTAGATATTTCTTAATTACGTTCTTCCCATCAAACAAGTAAAGAAGCAACGATTTTAAGGATTCTGAATTGTGTTATTCTGTCGTAACTTGCCTCGGAGGCCGACGTGGTTAGCACAGATGGTTACCACGGGGTTAGCACAGATGGATTATGATAATAAATAAATAAATAAAAAACAATATTGCACTAACAATGAGCTATATTTTTAACCAAAGTGCTTCGGAAATTAGAACAGTATATGCATGTATACAGTGTGTGCAAATGGTGTAATGGTTAGAGGCCCTAACCGCGTAATCTGTAAACCGAAGTTCGAATTCAGCCAGCGTTCGTTACGTTCAGGTCTATCACAAGTCCTGTCACCCTGTCTTCATTTGCGTATACTGTATTCGATCTCCTTCGCTAATTCCTAGGTACCTATAAACTTCTTCGTGTTCCAGTTCTCTAATCTTTGTACCAAAATCTAAACCTTGTGTTTCTGTAATTCTCTCTTTCTTGAAGGTTGCTTTTCCGCATTTATCTAATCCGAAATCCATACTCTATGCCGTAACTGAAACATTTTAAACAATGGAGGAAAACCTTCAACTCATTTTCGTCTTTGACAAAGAGTTTGCGATCATCCATCTAGAGGAATTGATTGAGTAATTTCTTGTTCAGTTTGCAACCATAACTATTATTGTTTAGTTTATACGTCAGCGGGATTAAGGACATGCAAAAAGGGGTGACAGAGAAAGACTCTTCATCGGATATTCAGTCGGTTGGTGATGGCAGTGCCTCTGATGTGATTTAGGTATAATTTGGTTTTCCACATACCCATGCTGTGTTTAAGGAAAATTACTGTGTTGAGGAGACGTTGTGCAATCCCAAAGTCTGAAGTATCCAAGTGTGTGACACCCTATCAAAGACTTTACGGTAATCTATCTGCTGTGCTGGGATTTCTTCCTCTTTTCCTGCAATTTTCCAGGATCATTTAGCACCTGACGCATACCCCTGTAATATTTTTCCTTACTTTCTCCTTGATTTGCGCATGATGTATTCCATCACCTTCGCTAATTCCTAGGTACCTATTAACTTCTTCAAGTTCCAGTTCCCTTATCTTTGTAACAAAATCTAAATCTGTTGTGTTTCTGTAATTCTCTCTTTCTTGAATGTTACTTTTGCACATTTATTTAATCAGAAATCTATACCTATGCGGTCACTGAAGTATTTTACAATATTGAGGAGGCCCTTCAACTCATTGTCGTCTTTGGCAAAGAGTTTGATATCACCCATATAGATTAGGTGATCGAGTACTTTCTTGTTTTTATCCATAGCTATTATTGTTTAGTTCATGCGTAAGGGAGATTAAGGACAAACAAACAGAAGGAGTGACAGTGAGTCTCCCTGAAAAATTCCTCGTCGGATATTCAGGCGGTTGGCAGTGCCTCTGGTGTGACTAAGGTATTATTATTATTATTATTATTATTATTATTATTATTATTATTTCCTTGGGTTTCTGTGGTATATACATTTCCTTCCGGATCCCAACCAGAGACCAAAGTTAAGAAATATCTTCATGACTTCTTCCACTGATCAGTTTTTTAAACAAACAACAAAAACACTCAAAAACGTAAGATCACAAATATTTTACATAGATAAAGCCCTTCGGAAAGTGTGAGCTGTACTTATGATAACAATTTTTTTTTTAATATATTTCTGTTATTTCAATGAGTCTATTAGAATCTTTTCCAATCAATCCGAGTGTTCCAACTACCACTGGAATTATTAATGCCCTTATGTGCCACATTTATGAGATTTCCATTTCAAGATCTTTATATTTTGATAGTTTTTTGAAGATCTTCAAAGATACATTACAATCTGCAGGGACTGCCATGTCAACAAGAAAGCTTTATTATTATCATTTTTATTTTCTTTGATTTCTGGCGTTTACACATTTCTTCCCGCCCAGGGACCTAAGGTTAGAAATGGCATCATGACACTTTCCACCGACAAAAAAAAAAAAAAAAAAAAAAATTACTTAGATAAAGCCCTTCGTAAAGTGTGGGGTGTACTTGTCAGAAAATATTTTTGTATCTCTTTGAGGCATGTACTTCCAGGAATCCCTTCAATTAGTCTACTGCAATCTTTTCCAACTAATCCTAGGGCTCCAACTACAACAGGGATTTTTGAGGTTCCCATATGCCACATTTTTAAAATTTCTATTTTAAAGTCCTTGTATTTTTACAGTTTTTTGAATATCTTCAAAGATACATTGCAGTCAGCAGGGACTGCCATATCAATAAGGAGACAGTTTTTGTGTATTATTATTATTATTTGAGGGAGCATTATGCCAACAAAGGTATAAATATAAGAAGAGGTATAAATATAAGAAGAGGTATAAATATAAGAAGAGGTATAAATATAAGAAGAGGTATAAATATAAGAAGCTCAATATATACTTAATAATATTACATTGGTAAATGTGTTCTTACTCGACAACCTCCAGGTAAATATACTCAGACCAGGCGCGCTTACTATAGCTCCATCGAGATTATTCCATTTGTCCAAGAGTCTGTTGGCAAAGAGCATCATAGAACGTCCTCAAAGTTGAATTTGGGCACTAATGACATAACGTCTCAGATGTGGTAACACAACTTCTTCGTAAATATTTAAACACTTCTTTCATAACGTCCGGACATATGTATGACGGCCAAACGTGCAAGATACAAAAACAATTCTAGTGTCGCTGACAAAACTAACCTGGCCGCTCGTCTTGAAATGGACCTCCAATCGGAGCAACTGGGGCAAGAACTGGCTGGTCAACTTTAACGCCTCAAAAACTAAACTAATCTCTATTAATCACCATAGAGATCCTTCCCTGACCCCCATTAGAATGTCTGATAGTCATCTTCTTGAGAGCAACTCTCTGCGTCTTCTCGGTCTCACGTTGACTGCTGACCTGAGATGGAACAAATACATTGAGTCAATTGCTTCTTCCACCGCGAGGAAAGTTGGCTCTCTGTGCCGCGCCAGGAAATTTTTCTCCCCGGAATCGATAATTCAAATATACAAATCAACCATTCGCCCTTGCATGAAGTATTGCTGTCATATATGGTCTGGGGCACCTTCTGTTTACCTCGGAGTTCTTAACAAGATCCAGAGACGGATATGTAATATAATTGGCCATGGTCTGGCATCTCGTCTACAGTCACTCTCTCAGACGCGCCGTCGGCTCTCTCTGTCTTTTCTACAAATACTTTCATGGTAATTGCTCCGCAGAGCTGCCTTCACTGGTTCCCAGGCTCCATGAATTCAAGCGCCCTACGAGGCTGGCATCCCGCTCTCACCATTACACTGTAAAAACTTTTAAATGTAGCCGTCTCTTCTACTCCAATAGCTTCATACCTCGCACCTCTTGCCTGTGGAACACCCTTCCCAATTACTGTTTCCCTGAGAGCTAAAATCTCCAACTATTCAAATGTAATGTAAATCGACATATCCACTTACCTTGATCTATCCACTATCCTTCTCCTCATCCTTTCTTCTATCACTCCTATCTGCTCTCGCTTCAAATCTTCTGCAACCCCCTGCATCCTAGTGGCTTCACACCTTGCTCGGGGCGTAATGCTTAAAAAAAAAATATATATATATATGGCAGCAGGTTTTGAATAAAGCAGCCGCTAAACTTGCTACTGAGGCACAGGCAGACAATATGATTGGCGTAGCTCTTCTAAAATTTTGTAACATTTAGAGAAGAGCGCGATTTAAGTGGTTAACAATATTTCGAAAATAATTTTGTCTTCTTCAGGTTATAAATATGAGTATAAAAAATGATAGTTTTAATTGCACATATCTAATAGAAACCATTTAAAAAACAGGACGTCTATTTTAAACATATATATATATATATATATATATATATATATATATATATATATATATATATATATATGCGCAGGTATGCAGAAAATAGAAAAAAAACGTTGGATGCATAATCCGGAATTCCTTAGTATTTTTGTTTTTATTTTTAAGAAGACAGTGCTCCATATAGAAGTAGATCTTTATTATAATATTTTTTGTTTAAAAATATGATTCTTTCGCTACATAAGAGTTCTCATGTTTCAAAAACGAGAACCGAAATCATCTAAATAATTATTAAAATTAAGTTGAATTGAGGTGTTTAGTCCCGTTTCATCTTCAAGCGAAATTTTAGGAATAAGTTATCTTTTGGTTTACGTGTGTTTTTAGGCATGGTCTGTTATAACATTCGTTATTGTGGGAGTGGCTAGGCTAATTTTCTTCGTTAAGTGGTCAGAGAGTTAATTCTTATCTATAGATTCATCATCTTCTGAGAGTTTTTGCTAAGGTTGGGTAGGGTATCTATTTCAAGGCTAATGTTGGCGGTCATCCTCTAGTTAGTTCCCAGTGTGGGATATTTTTATGGCGCGCCTACAAGTCGTTATGTGTCGGGAGGATTGTGTTTTATTATTGTCCATCTGATTATCTATTTATTTATTTGTTTATTCAAGTGGGTGTTTTATATACAAGCCGTATTGCACTGAATCTCAATTTGCTTTTGACGACTACAGAAAGGGTTTTTCCTATTTAATGATTTGGCTAAGCTTTTAAGACTTTTATTAAATTATGGGATTTTTTATGTTAATTATTTAATGAGAAAATTTGTTGATGTCGGCAAAAAACCGTTATATATAAAGGTTGATTGTTAGAGAAACAGTAGGATTAAAAAGTGCTCAAAACGTGTGAAAAGATAAAATGAAAATAATATGCAGTGGAGCTTTTAACTTTAAAAATCAGGAGGTCAGTCGAATACATGGTTTCGTCCTTACTGTCTCACCGAACAATTTTTTTTTCATGTAGGATTTTTTTTTTTTATATAAAACGTTATTTTATTAAAAAATAAAAAAAATAAAAGAAACACAAAGAAGGCTACATTGTTATTTTCAAAAATAAATAAACAAATATAAGACGATCAAACACGTGGCGTTAAGTGTAATAAAAGGGAGGAGGGTATGGAGAAGGAAGAAGAAGGAAAAGAAGGAGAAAGGTGAAGAGAAGATGAAAAAAGCTAGCGTATAGTAAATGTATAAAGAAAAGGAAGTAGAAAAGAAAAACAAAACAAAACAACAAATATAACCTAAATGTAAGGAAGAGCGGGAAGGAAAGAAAAGCAAATATAATAAAAAAAAATTTTGATATGAAAGCAAGGACTTAAAATTTCGGATTTCTGGTTTAAAAGGTTTTTTGGATCCGGAATGTCATCATTGCGAATTTCTTATGTTGACATAAGTTGCAAAAGCCGTTATAATTGTTATATGATTTTGCATTATTTAAAATTTTCCACCTTACAAACGGATCCCTGTTTTTTTTGTTTTTTAATTCCACATGTGGCTAGCAAGTCGTTCGTTTGTTTATTTATTTTTGAAAATAATAATGTAGCGTTCTTTGTGGATTTTTTTAAAATACAAAGCACTAGGTGGTCAGTTGATAAAAATTTCCCAATGAGACCGTAATGTCGAAACCAAGGTTGCGTATATACGTACACACACACACACACACACACACACACACACACACACACACACACACACACACACACACATATATATATATATATATATATATATATATATATATATATTGGTATCAAATACGCAACAGAATCAAAGAGACGAAAAACAAATAGGAAACGTTTAACAATCTAATATAGTTCACCTTTATTAGTGCTTCACCAGGAATAGTAAGAAAAAACAAATCCGGGTATTTTTATAGTTGTGTTGTTTGATTTTCATTGGTTAGTCAGGTTTCACGTACATTCGACTTGTTAAACAAGCGTTAGTATAACTTAAGATGTTCTCAAATCAACATGCAAAAACTACCAAACATACGGTATACTACTAGTGCTACAACCACACACACACAAATGTTTTTATCACAAGTTATCCACCATCGCCTGAAGATGTACAATCATAGTATTGAAACATGAAAGCTTTTGTGTAGCGATGCAAAATGTTTTTATTATAATCTATTATAATAAAATATTATAATAATATTTTCATCTACTTTGTATTGAGCACTTTTTTAAAAAAGTAAATGCTACGAACTGTGGATTTTTACTCCGTCTGTTATTTCTCTTATTTGTATATATATATATATATATATATATATATATATATATATTATAAACTTCGGATATATGATATATATATATTTGAATATATATGGACTAACGTTTTCTGTAGACATGAATTCGAAAGATTATATTGAATTAATTTGTAGGTCTATTGCTAGGAAAATTGGTCCACTGTACCGAAAAAGACAATTTTTATCATCTATGTCTACCATACGTTCAGGCATTGCATATTGCTATCACGTTTGGTCTGTTGCTCCCGCAATATATTTAGAGATTCTTGATAAAATACAAAGAAGAAGCTGCAATGTTATTGATCCTGATCTGGCATTTCGGCTTCAGTCACTTTCCGACTGCAATAATGTGGCTTCACTGTTCACACGCCAATTTTTCTAAGGTGATTTCCTCTTTGGTACCTAGAGTTTATGAATTTAAGTGCACTATGCTGTTGGCAAGATCTCATCCTTTTAAAGTTGAAACTGCTAGATGCAGCCGTAAGTTCAATGCTAATAGTTTCTTCTATCGTACTTCTCGCTTGTAGAACTCTTATTTGGACTTTTATACTTTGCAGTCAATTTTGATCTTCAAAATTTAAATGTCAGTCATTATCTTCTGTCTACTTAATTCCTCTTCTTTTATTGTTCTATCTCTTTGTTAATAACATCCTGGGTATGACGATAAACTACATCCAGCAGCAAGGCCCCTGATCGGGAGGTTTTGAGGAGCGTGGAACCACCTCTTAATTGTTGGTGTTCCGAGTTCTACGATGGGTAGTAGCACTTGTTAGGGACCCAGCTATGTGCAAATAGTTAACCCCTAAACTGGGGTCAAAACACTATGAAAGTGTAAAAATTGGATTTCATATCAGAAATACATTTGTGGAAAAAATATTACCAGCAGTACATTAAAAAATACCAGCAATAAAAGTCTTGACGGCATTAATGACCCATTGAGGTGTTGATATGCCGTAAAACAAAAAAAAAAAAAAAAACTAAGGCGAGTCCTGGGTAATACGATAAACTACATACGCGTCCTGGGTAAAACGATAAACTAGGTCCATCAACAAAGCCTCTGATCAGGAGATTTGGGGGAGCGTAGAACCAACTCTTAAACGCCTGTGTTCCCAGGTCTACATTGACACGGGGTTGTAGCACCTGTTAGGATCCCAGCTATGGGCCAATAGGTAACCTGCAAACTCGGGTCAAAACATTATGAAAGTATAAAGATAATTTTTTATAGTAAAAATACCAGCAATACATTTTGAAAAAAAAATTACCAACAATAAATTTCACCCCCGATAAAACTCCTTTTTATAGAAATACATCAGTGACCCCTTATCTAGAAACACATTTATTGCAAATACCTATTCTATTTATTCGAACCTCTCTTAAACATATTCTCGGCATTAAATAACCCATAGAGGTGGATATACCATAAAACAAAATTAACAACTCTATTTATAGTAAAATTACCATCAATATTTATTTATGGTAAATATTTATTTGAAGCCATAAAATTATGTTTAAACTATTTGGATTATATAATTTGCATTAGATAACCCATACAGGTATTGATATGCCGCTAAACAAAATCAACCAGCCAAAAAAATACGTCAACGAAACCTAATCTCCTAAAAGCTAATTTCTTATAAAGAATACATTCTATTCAAACGAACCTATTGCAAAAGAAAACAAAAAATCAACCCCCCACCAAAAAAAACTTATCGCCATTAAATAACCCGTTGAATTTTATATGCCGTAAAACAAAATAAACCAAACCAATCCGTGATAATGTTTTCTTTCTCTCATATTCTCTCACAATCAGTAATACCTTGCGTCTTAGTGACTTTATTGCCTTAATTGGGGTGAAATCATTAAACAAATATATATCTATTGTTAATCGTGGCTTTGTAAAATCTGTTTTATGTTAACAATTCCTAGGTTAGTTTTGTAAAGGATAGATGTCTCACTGCAAAACTGATTCGGAGTTCTTTAATGACAAAATGTCGGAAACTGTCTTGGCGGGAACCTAAATAAATACGGATAGTCACACGTGACTGAATCAGAGACAGTTGTATGTCTTCCCGAGACATTTATCGTTAGATAAGCGCCTGTCTACTGCAGAGAAGCCAAACGCCTTTTCATTAATAGCTTGGAATGTCTTTAGTAGACTGACTTGAAGCTAAAAGTATTAACAACCAAGTATCAGAATGTATTTCCATTGTTCGTCCGGCACGTTAGTCATCATCAAATGATAGAAGATAGAATATATGACGCGTTCGGTGAGGGGGAGGGGTATATGCAACATTTGATATTTTTTAAAGGTTTTAGGTTTTTGGATCAACATTTCTTTTCATGGTTACTGTTTTTTAAACACTCAATCGTCGACGATTTCTCTCGAACGATTGTTTCTGTTCACGAAACGTACCTTAACGTGAACAATGACAACACATTATGAAATGGATTAAGTTCAACAATTAATTAATATTTAAAAAAATAACGTATAAACAGATAATATCTTGAATAACTGTCGGAATTAACCCACTTCTCTTTCTCCTTCCAATTTCTACTTTATACAATTTCTATTTCTATAGAGATGTTCATTCTTGTCTACTTGGCATTCCATCTCAAAAGTGAATCTAAGATGAAAGAAAATTTTCGTAGACGTTAGACAACAATTCCACAATCTGGCCAGGGTTATAATACTGTCTAATATTATTCTTCAATATAATGCGCGGAACATCGAAAAAAAAAAAAAAAAAAATGAAAAATCGAACGAATATATTCGGTGGGGAACGGGCGTGTTCAACATTTGATAATTTTGCGGCAATATGCGCTTAAAGGATTTAGGCAGTTTGGATCAACATTTCTTTTCAGGGTTACTGTTTTTTAAACACTCAATCGTCGATCATTTTTCTCGAACGATTATTTCTATTCACGAAACGTAGTTTAACGTAAATAATGACAACATATTATGAAATGGATTAAGTTCGACTTAATATTTAAAAAATAACGTATAAACAGATAATATATTAAATATTAGGTTGGTGCAAAAATAATGTCGTTTTCTCACATATGTTACTATGTGAGAAAACGACATTCTTTTTGCAACAACCTAATAATTATCGGAATTAATCCATTTCTTCTTCTTCTTCTTCTTCTTCTTCTTCTTCTTCTTCTTCCAATGTCTATTTTATACAATTTCCATTTCTATATAGAGGCGCATTCTTTTCTACTTGGCATTCCATCTCAAAAGTGAATCTAAGATGATATAAAATTTTAGTAGATGTTAGACAACAGTTCCACAGCATGACCAAGATTGCAAAGAAGCAAAAAACGAAGCCGCGAAAGATTATTCTTCGGTATCATGCGTAGAACATCGGAAAAAAATGGACCAATATGTGACGCGTTCGGTGGAGGAGAGGCGTATTCAACATTTGATAATTTTGCAGCAATACGCTCTTAGAGGTTTTAGGCAGTTTGGATCAACATTTCTTTTCATTGTTAGCCGTAACGAATTGTAAATGTAGGACTATCTTACGTTGGGAATCTTTGGATTAATTGATTCAAATGACTGGAATGGCGTTTAAACATATTTATATCAATTAGATCAGATGTGACCGACAAAGTAAAGTGTAAAGGCACCAAATTTGATTGATTGATTCGTTTTCTACGGCTTATCAACCTTTTGTAGGTTATTTAAAGCCAGAAAATATTTTAAAATTGCAAGAATTCTTTTTATACATAATAATGATTTAGTGATGTAAATTTTACTAATGAACACATAGCTGGGAAAAAATTAATTGATTGGCTCGTTTTTTACGGCTTATCAATCCAATACAGGTTATTTAAAGCCAGAAAATATTTTAGATTGTAAAAATCCTTTTTTTTTGTGGCGAGGGATGATAATGATGTTTTAGCAATACTCATTAATTAACCCATAAACGGGGGAAGAAAAGGTGGTTTCATGGTTTTACCAAGGGGATTTGCGCGTAAGTAAATATAACGGAGACAACTGGAATTGAAACCCTGCTCTCCGCGTAACAATTTCTATTACACCACTTTACAGCTATTCCCAAGCGGTCACCCATCTAGGTACTGAGCAGGATTAATGTTGCTTAACTTCGGGAACTGGTGTTTGAATGTGATATGGCCTTAAGTGAAGAGCTACTCGAGGTAGATTGTTACAGATTAAGAGGCAAGAGATACAGTTTATGGGGATATGAATGGAAGATAACAGTTAACCTTAGAACTGAAAAGGTTCAGATTACAGAGATCAAGCATTCACTTGGGAATCGCTTCTACAAACTAGCGGTCTGTGGAAAGAAGCTGCTCGAGTGGAACTTATACCTCACTAATGGAATATGAAGGGAATGACGGTGGTTCACTACAATGAGCGTGGCAGGGTGGATCTTAGACGTGAAGGTTAGAACTAATTGAGCTATAGAATCTAGTTCGGCTGAACAGTTTCCATGCAAATAGCGATAGAGCACGAGAGACTTGCGACGTTTCATCTGTGGAAAAAGCGTTATATAGTGGAAAATTATTCATCACCCACAAGGACGCGGGGCGATTTTGGACTTTAACAAGACTAAAAAGTGAAGGTCCTATGCATATATCGCAGAAGTATTTAATTTTTGGCCTGATCTGACTTTTGTAAAAGAAGAGGATAGCTGGCAATATTAGGCATTTGCTAGAACGATACAGGTAACTGACCATTTTTTTTAATCTTTACTATATATATGAGTTTCATTTGAGGCCTGTGTTGAGCTTAAGTTCCATTAAGCGCTCAGAGAATGAGGCCTTCTTGAGAGAACATATCGCAATAGGTGAAAATTTACACTCCGTTCGGTGATGATGGACCAGTCAACTTACTAAGGAAAACAATTCATCAGAACAATTGTCATGAAAATACAGGGAGCGGTAGAAATACCATCTACAATTTAAAGGTTGACAAAAAGACTCAGGTAAAACAAAGGGTGACAGTTTTTATTCATTTCATTTTAAGAAGAACATCTTTCAAATTGTGGTATCTATTCCCCATGCACTGTTGTAGACGATTTCTAAAATTTTCCATCACCAGATGTTGAATAACTTCTCACTCATCTGGTGATCACAAGATTTTTTTGGGCAGCAATGAATGACATCAACACGGAGAATTTTAACAACCATTTTTATTAATGTCGACATGTACTAACTATCCAGTGGGAGTCGTCCTCATCACTGGGGAGCCGTTTCAGACACGAAACAGAGCACATTGCTTGACGGTTAAGACTAGACTCGCTGAAAACTTTCTCTTGTCGTCTTTCCCACGCTAGCTCAGCCAATCAAAATCGACTTCTCGTATTACAGCTTATATCTGATCCCATGGTCAATCTTAGAAAGTTAGAGCAGAGATACACTTCCTCGAAAAAAAAAAATAGTCTAGCAGACTATTATTTTTTTTTAGAGGAATTGTATCTCTGCTAATACTATTTAACACAGGAAGTTCGGGAGCGTCATGATCTTTTTTCAGGTGGCTTCTTTTAAGTGCTGGACCTGTAAACCTGAAATTTCCCTCCCATAGCAGCATCGATTCTTTTATCCGGGACAGCATTATTTGGACCTAATATGAAATAAGCACTTGTGCTGCAATTAGAGATCGTTCAGTCTTAAAAGAAACTATTCAAAAGGAAAACATCCGGTGTTCACCGATCCAAGCCATGAAGGTAATTGATGGTATCAGTCAAAAAATATGGTAAAACATTACCTAGACGAAGACACCATTGCCGAAGTTCACTAGCATTACACAAGTGACAGTTTAACATGTCACGTTACATGTTAACATTTAACATGTCATTTTAACGGAGGATTTTAACTTGAATATTTTATTAATATCCATATGTACTAACTATCCAGTGGGAGTTGTTCTCCCTCGCTAGGGAGCCGTTTCAGACACGAAAGAGAACACATTGCTTGACAGTGATGACTCGACTCTGAAATCTTCCTCCAATCTCCTTTCCCCCGTTAGCTCAGCCAATTAAAACCGTCTTTACATATAGCTTATATCAGATCCCATGGTCAACCTTAGGAAGTTAGAGCAGAGATACATGGCCTCTAAAAAATAATAGTCTGCTATTTAACAAAGGAAGTTCGAACGCGTCGAGGTCTTCTTTCAGGTGGTTTACTTTAAAGCACTGAACCTGTAGCCCTGTCATTTCCCTCCCATAACAGTATCAATTTTCTATATGGGAGACCATTATTCGGACGTAATATGAAGTAGGAGCGTCATAGTCTTCTTTCAGGAGGCTGTTTTTTAAGTGCTAGACCTATAACCCTGAAATTTCCCTCCCATAGCAGCATCGATTTTTTTTTTTTTATCTGGGACAGCATTATTTGGACGTAATATGAAATAAGCCCGAAAAGCTCTCTGTGCTGCAATTAGAGATCGTTCAGTCTTAAGAGAAACTATTCAAAATGGAAATTCCCGGTGTTCACCGGTCCTAACCATGAAGGTAATTGATGGTAACTGTCAAAAAATATGGTAAGACACAATTGCCAAATTTCGCTAACACTATACAGGTGAAAGTTTAACGCAGGTATGGGCAACATTTTCCGACCAGAGGATCGCATTAAATAAACCTCATCATAAAACGGTTCACATTAATAATAATAATAATAATAATAATAATAATAATAATAATAAACTTTCAAAGTATTTTTCGTTGAAAGTAAAGCGGCCATTTTAATGACAGAAGATCATACTGCCCTAGAAATTAGGGAAAATATCTTTTACTTGAAGAAAATATTTTTTCACAATTTAAAAATGGAAGATTTCGTATAATATTATTGTTGTGGAGCCAGAAAGAAAGACACGGAAGACGAAGGTGGGATTGAACAAGTGTATTGAATTAAAAGATATATACAAAGCAAGAGTGTTAGTAATAAGCAGATAGAGGTGTACGTCCGAACGGTAGGTTAACATTGCGCTACGCCCCGAGGGTTGTATGCAGCACAAGGCCAAAAACATTTCCTTAGAACTCGTATAAACGAGTTCAGGGTCTATCTACCTTCCCCAGACGAAACTCTGGCCTTCGGCATAGCTTCTTCCGGGTTCCTCTCTGACAAAGCAGAGAGTTCGACAGAAGTCACACACCGTCAGAGACTGCATCTACGCTCCCCAACCGACTCTCGCAGTTAGTATTTATGAGAGGAGGAAGAGTTCATTCTACTGTAGGAGGGTATACCACAACATTTATCACTGATGACATTGTGATTAACACAGAAGATATATTTATTTTCTAGTTTGGTTTGGTTTGGTTTGGTTTACGGCATATCAACCTCAATGGGTTATTTAGTGCCGACAATTTTTTTTATTGCTGGTAATATTTTCTTTCAAAATAAACTATAGTTGGTAATATCTTTTTTTATCTAGAAATGTATTGCTGGTAATAATATTTACAAAGTATTTCTGGTATGTATTAAAACCTATTTTTACACTTTCGGAGTATTTTGACCCCAGTTTGGGTATCAACTATTTACCCATGGCTGGGACCCTAACAGATGATACCACCCCGTGTCAGGGTGGACCTGAGAACACCAGCAATTAAGAGGTGATTCCACGCTCCCCAAAACCTCCTGATCAGAGACCTTGCTGTTGGATGTAGTTTATCGTCTTACCCAGGACGCGGATGCAGTTTATCGTCATACCCAGGACGGATTTATTCTCTAGAGAAAAAAAAGTAAATTGAACGTTTCTCGTTTCTAAAGCTAAATATTTTTACACGTATGATCTTCCTTAATGAAAATCGCCAATGGTTTAAAATATTGAAAGTTACATTCAAGGAAAGGTTAAAAAAAATCAAGAAACATCAAACTTAATCATTATTATGTGAGTGGTTTAGTCAAACTGTAGAGACAACGCAATAGGCATTAATAAGGAAGGTTACTCGAGAATTTAATAGTTATTTCCCCTTGACACAATCTTCTTTGCATGAGAGAGAATGCGGGTGAACAAGTGAGAATGAAATGAAACGTAAAATTTTATTAAACATTATTTTCTTCATTAAATTAGGCGTGTTATTCAGAAGGTCAAACGGGCAGCATGTGACCAGCGGACTGCATTTTGCCCATGGCTGGTTTAACATGTGGGACAAAGTTCTGCCGTACACTGTATTTGTAGAAAAAACAGCTGAAAATCATGTCACGTTGGTAAGAAAATGACTGAAGCCGAGATGCCCGATCAGGACTGATAACATTGCAGATCCTTCTTTGAATTTTGTTAGGAATCTTGAGATATATAGTAGGAACATCAGACCATATATGGCAACAATATTCAATGAATGGACGAATGGTAGATGTATAAATGTACAAGATGGATATTATCGAGAGGATTATCTGGCACTTCAGTGTGAGCCATTTTATTTTGTAAAATACATTATTTTATAATGTTTCAAGAATTCTAACAGTTCTATTTCATTGAAATATCTTCTTGATTTATTAGACGTAAGCCTCAAATATTTTAACTATGTAACATGGGTACTAATTATTCTATAAGAATTAAGTTCAGGGTTAACTGGCAAAACCGTGCATTATTGAAAGCTTTATCTTTAACCCTTAGAGGCCAGACCACCGCTTTACCGGTGTTAGATAAAAATGACGTAATGCCCAGCCACCAGTTGAACGGTGGGTAAACACTTGTGACTATTTTTATATCTAACGTGAAAGATTACATACCAATTATTACCGAGTTTTGAGTAAGGAGCTCAGACAGAAGTTTTAAAATTGTCGAGGAATGCAGTTTGTCTTAACCAAGGGTTAAGACAAAATATGGAAACAGAGACTTTCAACAAAGATAGTGTATGTTGTCACTTTGCTCTGCAAGATGACAGTTTCTAAAAGAAAAATTCACTGTCAGGTGGATTTTAAAGCATAATGTCCGACAATACATTTTATAGTAAAATTACCAACAATACATTTTAGAGTAGAATTGCCAACAATACATTTTAAAGTAGAAATACCAACAATGCAATTTATAGTAAAATTACCAACAATATACTTCAAAGTAGAATTACCAACAATATATTTTATAGTAAAATTACCAATAATACATTTTATAGTAAAATTACCAACAACAGATTTTAAAGTAGAATTACCAACAATGCATTTTAAAGTACAATTACCAACAATACATTTTAGAGTAAAATTACCAAAAATAAATTTTATAGTAGAATTACCAATAATAATTTTTAAAGTAGAATAACCACCAATATCTTTTATAGTAAAATTACCAACAATATAATTTTATGGTAGAATTCCCAACAATAGATTTTATAGTAGAATTACTAACAATACCTATTTAAGTAGACATATCAAGAATAAATTTTACATTAACATTACCAACAATACATTTTATAGTAGAATTCCCAACAATATATTTTAAAGTAGAATTACCAACAATACATTTTAAAGTTGAATTACCGACAGTACAGTTTTTAGTAACATTACCAATCATAAATTTAAAGTAGAATTCCCAACAATACATTTGAAATTAGAATTACCAACAATACACTTTAAAATAGGATTTCCAATAATATATTTTATAGTAAAACTACCAACAATAGATTTTAAATTAGAATTACCAACAATATATTTTAAGGTAGAATTAGGAAAAATATATTTTAAACTAGAATTACCAATGATATATTTTTAGTAGAATTGCCAATAATATATTTTATAGTAGAATTAGGAACAATACATTTTATAGTAGAATTAACAACAATACATTTTTTAGTAAAATTACCAACAATACATTTTATTGTAGAATTACCAACAATACATTTAAAAGTAGAATTACCAACAATACATTTTATAGTAAAATTACCAAAAATAAATTTTAAATTAGAAATTCCAATTATATATTTCATAGTAAAATTACCAACAATACATTTTATAGTAAAATTACCAACAATACATTTTAAATAGAATTACCAACAATATATTTTATAGTTAAATTACCATAAATAAATTTTATAGTAGAATTGACGACAACATATTTTAAAGTAGCATTACTAATAGTACATTTTTAGTAACATTACCGATAAAACATTTTAAAGTAGAATTCCCAACAATACATTTTAAAGTAGAATTACCAACAATACATTTTAAAGTAGAATTACCAGCACTACATTTTATAGTAAAATTACCAATAATACATTTTATAGTAGAATTACCAACAAAATATTTTTTAGTAAAATTACCAACAATACCTTTTGTACTAGAATTACCAACAATACATTTTAAAGTATAATTACCAACAATACATTTTATAGTAAAATTACCAATAATACATTTTATAGTAAAATTACCAATAATACATTTTATAGTAGAATTACCAATAATACATTTTAAACATGAATTACCAACAATACAATTTAAATTAGAATTTCCAACTATACATTTCATAGTAAAATTACCAACAATATATTTTAAATGAAATTGCCAACAATTCATTTTAAAGTAGAATTACCAACAAAACATTTTTTAGTAAAATTACCAAAAATAATTTTTTTTAGTAAAATTCCCAATAATAAATTTTATAGTAGAATTACAAATAATATATTTATAGTAGAATTACCAACAATGCATTTTAAGCAGAATTCCCAACAATACATTTTAAAGTAGAATTCCCGACAATACATTTTACATTAGAATTCCCAACAATACATTTTATATTAGAATTACCAATAATATATTTTATAGTAGAATTACCAACAATGCATTTTAAGCAAAATTCCCAACAATACATTTTAAAGTAGAATACCCAACAATACATTTTACATTAGAATTCCCAACAATACGTTTTACATTAGATTTTCCAACAGTACATTTTAAAGTAGAATTACCAACAATGCATTTTTAAGTAGAATTACCAAGAATACAATTTATATTAAAAATACCAACACTAAATCTTATAGTAGAATTACGAATACATTTTAAAGTAGAATTACCAACAGTACATTTTTTTAGTAATATTACCAATAATATATTTTATAGTAGAATTCCAAACAATATATTTTAAGTAGAATTCCCAACAATACATTTTACAGTAGAATTCCTAACAATACATTTTACAGTAGAATTACCAACAATACATTTAAAATCAAAATTTCCAACTATACATTTCATAATAAAATTAACAACAATATCTTTTTTAGTAAAATTACCAACAGTACATGTTAAATAGAATTACCAAAAATACATTTACTTTAAAATTTTCAAAAATACATTTTATATTAGAATTACCAAAAATACATTTTATAGTAGAATTACCAACAATACATTTCAAAGTAGAATTCCCGACAATACATTTTAAGTATAATTCGCAACAATACATTTTATAGTAGAATTACCAACGATACAATTTATAGTAAAATTACCAACAATATATTTAAAACTTGAATTACCAACAATACATTTTATAGTAGAATTACCAAAAATACATTTTACAGAAGAATTAGCGAAAATATATTTTATAGTAGAATTACCAATAATACATTTTATAGTAGAATTACCAACGATACATTTTAAAGTAGAATTACCCACAATACATTTTAAAGTAGAATTACCAACAATACATTTTATTTTAGAATTACCAACAATACATTTTATTTTAGAATTACCAACAATACATTTTCAGTAGAATTACCAACAATACATTTTATAGTAAAATTACCAACAATACATTTTATAATAGAATTACCAACAATACATTTTATAGTAGAATTACCAACAATAAATTTCAAATTAGAATTAGCAACAATACATTTTATAGTAAAATTACCAACAATACCTTTTATAGTAGTATTACCAAACAACAAATTCATAGTAAAATTACCAACAATATATTTTAAAGTAGAATTACCAACAATACATTTCAAAGTAGAATTAGCAACAACATATTTTATAGTAAAATTACCAACAATACATTTTATAGTAGAATTCCCAACAATACATTTTAAAGTAGAATTACCAACAATATATTTTAAATTAGTATTTCCAACTATACATTTCATAGTAAAATTACCAACAATACATTTTATAGTAGAATTACCAACAATTCATTTTATAGTTGAATTACCAACAATACATTTTTAGTAAACTTACCAACAATACATTTTATATTGAAATTACCAACAATACATTTTAGTAGAATTACCAACAATACATTGTATAGGAGGATTATGAAAAATATATTTTATTGTAAAATTACCAACAATACATTTTATTGTAGAATTACGTCCTATACCATTTTGTTACAGAGGAAGCCTCTGGTTAGCAAGATCTATTCAGATCTGTAAATGTATTTAATACTTTTTATTATAAACGGATTATTTAATTAAATAATTTGTATCTATAAAAATAATGTATAAACAATATATATATATATATATATATATATATATATATATATATATATATATATATATATATATATATAAAGTGAACATAGAATTCAACACTTAGAGGCGGCAGTATGTTTCATGCTAGATGCAATCGTCAGGCTACGAGTGCTGTTATTTTCCTCGGCTATTCATATATACGTGTCAGTGGTTCATTGAGTAGTCTATTTTTGCGGCTATTTTACCTGAAGTCGTTTATTTGTTTATTTAATTGTTTGGGTTAAATTATTTTGCTTGTTTTTATTTATTTTTATTTTTTATTTTTATTTCTTATCTTATATATTTATTAATTTTATTTTTATTTTATTTTTTTTAATCGGTGTAAGTAGGAAAGATTTGTTTATATCGCTTATTTAATTGTTTTGGTTTGATTTGGGGAGATAAAGCTATTTATTCAATTTTGGGGTTGTTTATTATAGTTTATTCTAACTATTATTCTGGCGGGAACAGTCTTTTATTTCATGTATTTATTTGGATTGATTTTCTTTATTTGTTTTTTCTAACGGTTAGTTAACCGGGATCAGTTTGTTAGTTTATTTATTTGAATGAATTTAAGTCAATTTATTTTACTTGTTATTATTTATTTGTTATACGTTATATTTTCTTTTAGGTTTTCGATTTTTAAGTAACGTAGTATTTTTTTTATCGTTATTTAACAGTTATAACTATTTTTTTCATCCGATTATTGGTTTGATTTTTATAGTCTGACCAATATTTTGGTCACAATGGCTTGCTAATTTGTTTATTATTTACTTTATTTATTTGTGTTCATTGATTTTTTTCATTCTTTTCGTTTATTCTAACACGTTTGATTTGGTAATTTGTTTGGGTTAATTTTTTTTGCTTATTTTATTGTCATTTTGTTTATTTATTTATTGTTTATTTTATTTTATTTTTTCCGTTTTCGATTTTTAAGTAACTTAGTAAAAACTTATTTTTATGTCTGCATTTTGAGATGTGCTCGGATCTTTTATTTCATAATTTATTTTAATCTGGGGAGGTAATGATAGTTTTTGATTGGTTGTTGTAGGCGGATGATCTTTTCCTTATTTTTCAAGATATTTTTGATGTGATGTGCGTTTTGTTTTTAATTTCCCAGGTATCCTTAGAAAGCATTGTGCTGTTCGCATATTTACTATTTGTGAAAGATATTTTATGTGCATAATTTCTTTGTTTCCAGGGTCCTTCAGTTACTCCTATGTATACTTTTTCTTCATTATTTAGTGATTTTATCGTGGCTTGGTATATTACGTTGTTTTGTAAACAATTACGGTTTAAGGGACTTTTGTTCTTTATTCTGCAGTTGCACTTGGGTTTAATTTGTTCGTGTGGTTTGTTGATAATTTTCTTGTTGTGATTTTTATTATTTGAGCCATGTCCTCGGTGCAACTGTAACTGATTTTTACTGTGCTTTTGCTGGAAATTTTGTGTTATGTGCTTGATTCCGGGAAGTGTTTGTGTAAGAGTTTGAAGAATACGTTTTCCTACGTTTGTTTTTACGTTTTTGCTGTACGGTGGGTTGAACTATATGATATTTTTTTTCTGTTGGCCTTTTTTTCTGGTCTGTGGTGAGTATGTGAGTGTTACAGGAAATCCGCAATCTTTTAGGGCTGTTTCGTAGTCTTTCTTAGCTTTGTTAAATATGGATTCTTTGGAGGAATTGGAGGAAAGCCTGTGGTTAATCAATTTTGGTATCTATTTGATCATAGAAGGCGGGTGGTTGGAAGATGTGTGTATGTAGAGTGGTTTATCATTAGGTTTTCTATATGGTTTATATGTGCCTTTTCTTAGGTTGAAGGTAACATCTAGAAAATCTACTTCGTTTAGGTTAGTTTTTATATCTATGTCGAATCCGTTATTTTTAAAAATCTTTATTATTGCTTTTCTAGTTTTGTCTGTGTTTTGTTTGCTACAGTTTCTTAAGATTATGAGACCGTCGTCCCTGTAGAGTCCTGTGTCATTTCTATCTATTATTTTACTCAGTTCGTGTCGTAAGTAAATAACTATTATTTCGCGTCTCTCTACGCACCGTCAAAGCTTCCCATTGTAGTGTCAAATATCCCATCTTTCTTTGTCCATGCTTCTTCATTATGAAATAGTAATGATTTACGGGAGTTCTTAATGATGTCGATTTCGTTTGATTTTATTACTATTTGTTCCTAAGCTAAGTTAATGGCCTTATCTAACATGTGTTCTGTTATGGATGGGTAAAATTCTTTTATGTCTAAGTGTAGGAATTGGTAATTTTGTTTGTTATTTAAGCTGTGGAACCAGTCAATAGTTGCTTTTGTGTTTTTTCACTAGTTTACTCCTAACTTCTTCCTAAGTTCAGAATTAATTCTTTCTAGTATCGTTTTACTTATTTTACCTTGTTCGCTTTTGGTTGGGTTTATGAGTCTGCATGCAGGGTTGGTTTTGAAATATTCTTTATGGTCTTTTAGTGTGATCAAGGCTTGCGCCTTGCTGATACAATGGGAAAACTCCGGTAAATAACCTGCCAAAATAGACTACCCACAATGCAACACTGACCCGTATATATAAATAACCGAGAAAAATAACAGCACTCATGGCCCGATGATTGAATCTAGCATGAAACAGATTGTCGCCTCTAAGTGTTGACGTCTGTGTTCACTTTTATATTTATTCACACGCTCTATCTCTGATATTGAGCGCTTTATCCCCTAAATATAGCACATCTTAAGACTATATTTCTTTCTATATATATATATATATATATATATATATATATATATATATATATATATATATATATATAGGCAAATAGTGAACTCTAAAACAAAAACAAAATACTATGAATGTGTAGAAATACATTTTTATAGTGGAAGTACCAGGCAATACATTTTTATATAAAATGATCTACAATACATATTTATAGTAAAATAAACGATACATTTTGAAGGAAAATGTCCGACAATACATTTTATAGTAGAATTGCCAACAATCCGTTTTATATTTGCTGAAGGCATACAATTGCTTTCAAAATACGTTTAGTTGAAGACAAAATTGTGTTAAAAATATTTACATTTCGGCATTAAATAACGCGTAGAGATTGATATGTCTCTAAACAAATTCAACCAGCTAAACAAGCAGCATGAAAGAACACTTTCATGGCATTACCCCATATAATATCTTACAATTTCTTAAAGAAAGAAACTAAACTGTATTCCAAAATATAACTTCATCAAAACTCCGACATAAAACAGACATATCACCGCCTCTAGTAATGATGTCCGTACAAACATGTATATGCACAAATTCTGTATTTAACTGTGAAAGCAGAAGAACATATATCATTTTATTACTTCAAAGCTGTCAAGATAATTAAATATCGCCATTAAATGGCCTGTAAGTAGTTAAGTAGTAATCAAATCCATCAATTCTGAAGGAATATTTTACATTGGTGTAAGGCCATCAGTATTTGGGGGAGAAAAATAGACATCGGAATCTGTTTAATATGAAAGAGATTTTAACACGTTCAGTACAACGCTGATCCCTATCAGCAACAATCCACGAAAAAGCATTTGACACCGATACATTAATTTCTTAAAATTTATCAAAAATTAAGTTAATTAAATTAAATTAAATTAAATTGTTTAAATTAAGAAATTGTGTTTGGTTTGAGCCTGTATACGAGATCTTTCAGTACACCCCAGAAGAAAAAGTCAAGTTGTATTAGGCGTATTGATTGTGATGGCCACCCAATAGAACCACCTCATTTCGAATATATATATATATATATATATATATATATATATATATATATATATATATATTTAAGTTATAAGGAACTTGGTAAACCGAATTGGTAAATCCAAAGAGGATGAAATCCTGAGAGCTCAATGTGAGGACAGAGCTAATATGTAATGAAAAACAAACCACTTTAAGGTACCATTACGATAATTTATTTCACCTAAATCCTTTTTTAAGGATTCAGGATCATCAGGTAAAACTTCCAACAACGAATTGAGAGGAAAATTGAGAATTTCTAATCCCATTTTTCCTCTCAATTCGTTGTTGGAAGTTTTACCTGATGATCCTGAATCCTTAAAAAAGGGTTTAGGTGAAATAAATTATCGTAATGGTACCTTAAAGTGGTTTGTTTTTCATTACATATATATATATATATATATATATATATATATATATATATATATATATATACTCTCTCTCGCGCGCGCTTAGCCTTGGAGCGGGTAGAATGGAGATCAACGTGTTTTAGTGGACTCAGCCGTTTTCAGTCTGCTTGTCTGAATCATCTTCAAGAAGCGAGAGCAAGAACTAAAAGGTCAGCCAAACTAACAGTGATCTCATCTCACAATCCTCATTCTTGCTTAATATGTGGCCTCCTTTGTAAATCACTAGCGTGTCTTAAGATTATCGCAGAAAATTTCAAAACTGAATCAACTAAGCTGTCAGATCTTCATATGTCGAATCCGACGGGAGAGTGCATTATATATATATATATATATATATATATATATATATATATATATATATGAAAGATTATTACCTGTAGAACAACATTTCCGCCTAGAAAAACACGATTTTAAAACATGCCAAATTCAATATAATTGAGAGAATAGAAAAATTCAGAGCAGATAACATTAGAAATATTTTAGAGTTCCATGAAAATAAGTGGATACAACGTTTAAAAACGCACTATCCAGCCGGGCTTAACCATAAATTTAACAATATAGATAGTATTAATATATAACCCCACAAATCAGGACCTACCCACATTTCTCACCCAGACAAGACAAACATGCTTACGGAGA
>OZ010603.1:80514621-80524621 GCA_963932145.1 Acanthosepion lycidas
GGTATTAGATGACCCATCGAGGTTGATATGCCATAAAACAAAACAAACAGAACATTTTTCTTCCGCATGTAAAAAACGGAAAAAAATGGTAGTACTAACAAAAGATCATTACGTCATTTCTTTTTTATACATAAACTTTTGTCTTGTTAAAAAAAAACCCTCCATTGAATCAAACTAGTTGCTCATTGTAACCGTTTGAAGAAAGTTTGACGTCAACATTTGGTTTCAATTAACCGAAATCGGTACAATGAATGTTTTAATTAACCGAAAAGAAAGAGGATACTCAAATGGAACGGTGCATCGAGCGCCATTTTATTTGTCTACAAATTTGTATTTTTCAATTGCATATTGCATTTGCATATGAATTCTTGCGTTCTACGTTGTTGGAAATTATCCACTATCAATCGGCTATCACATTTTTTTCAAAATAGCATCAATAAAATAGGAAACCACACATCAAAGCCATTAACATGACTTATTTTCGACGTTTGATTTGGATATTTTCAGTATGTTGACTTTCTACAGAATCTCATACCACTGGTCATTCTAATGACAAATCCAGAAGGAACATTTTGGACAACGCAAAAAAGGCTAAGAAGAAACCAAAAAAAATTAAAACCAAACCTTAATAAAATTTGTTACAAATACTGCACAAATATTTTAAAAAGTTTACAATAGATAGTTTAAAAATGTCATGGCTGTACTAATAGTTTTTACTACTTATTTCTTAAAACCTCTCCACAAACATACTTAGTTACCTCCACTGAAGCTGTGTCAAGCGATCTTGCGCCCAATCAGCGTTCTTCATTCCTCAAGGGAAAAAATTAACTTTCAGATGATCACAGCAACTTTGTCTTTGAAAATAATGAGCAGTACAATATTTGTCTTGTAAGAAAAAACTCCCTGATGATGAAAGTACTCGGAATAAAAGAGATATTTATTAACACGGCGATTATCTCTCGTCCTCCAATAACGACATCAAAAAGCCTATCCGTGAATATAAAAGGATCCAATTGAAAATAAGTTGACGAAACTTGTCTAAATTATTCAATGAAACATGTCTCAATGAAAATATGCAGCTAATATATATATATATATATATATATATATATATATATATATATATATATATATGTATATATATATATATATATATATATATATATATATATATATATATATATATATATATTAGGTTGGTGCAAAAATAATGTCGTTTTTTGACATAAAAACATATGTGAGAAAACGACATTATTTTTGCACCAACCTAATATATATATATATATATATATATATATATATATATATATATATATATTCATGAATCATTCATACAAAAAACAAATATAGAGGTTAATGATTTAAATGGCGAGAATACATCGTCGCAAACACATAAATAAGTTACACTAACCCCGAACCGTTATATGAATGATATGATCCCTGTTTATAAATTCCAGTTTCATAAGGTCTTTTTTAGTTTTTACAAGCTTTCGTCTGTTCCTACAGACATCATCAGGTATGGAAATAGATTTGTTTTTGTTTTTACTTCTCGGTAATAAGAGGACAACGAAAATATAGGAATCAAAAAGCTTTTCTAATCCAGTTTCGAGGTTAACGATATGTCAGATAGGTTCTGGAGAGAAACGTTGTCTAGCACAATACAATAATCTAAATTTTCTAGCAGGAAACCTAGCAATTGATTCAATATAATTTTTCCACTTCATTTCAGCGGAAAGCCTAAACCCAAGAAGGCGCAATCAGTCACCCTCTTGGAAGCTAGCATCAACCATGGTGATGAAGGGTAAAAAAAAATGTTCTCACAGATGATTAATAGAGAGCAGTTTCGTTTTAGAGGCGTTAAAATTAACAATCCATTCCTTGCCCAACAGATTATAGGTCATTTATTTTAGATCAGCTGCAAATTTGACCTAATCAAACTTTACCTAATATTTCTATCAAAGTGATAGCTTCAAAAAATGATGTCTATAATGACAAATATGTGAAATTTCCTATCGAAAGCTTTTTTTAAATTATCATATATATATATATATATATATATATATATATATATATATATATATATATATATAGAGAGAGAGAGAGAGAGAGAGAGAGAGAGAGAGAGCGAAATGTCGTTTTCTCACATATGTTACTATGTGAGAAAACGACATTAGTTTTGCAACAACCTAATATATATATATATATATATATATATATATATATATATATATATAATGCTTGTTTAGTCTCATTTTCCAAGTACGCCTGTTTATTAGACCGGTTAGACAATCTCTGTAGCAGATACCCTCAGAGTCTACCTGTGGTATATGCTGCAACAATACTAAGCAACCCTTGACTACACCTTTCTTGGGGAGAGTGCATAATATAACACAATCAACAGTTTTAACAACTGTTAAAGTTATCATGGTTACTAGGCATTCTATTGTTGCGCGGAGGAGAACTTACTTGTTCGTGATCCGGTCCTTCCATTGGAATGTAAGAAGAAGAATCTTTGAGCATGAAAGCTTTGCCTGCGAATCATTTGAGGTGGTCCATCGGTGACCACTCCATAGCACACACACTTCAGTTGATACCAGGACAGGCAGCTGCATGATGACAGCTTACATCGAGCTGCCGACTAATTCCCGTAGGTGATGTACAAAATATATATTAGGTTGGTGCAAAAACAATGACGTAATAATGCCGTTTTTGACGTCAAAAACGACATTATTACGTCATTATTTTTGCACCAACCTAATATTTAAAAAAACGTACCTTTACTCTGAATGTTTAAAATTATGTACAAAATATTTATAGTTGAAAGCATAAAACTACGGACAGAAACATTTAGATCTCGGCATTAAATAACCTATAGAGTTATTGATAAACACTAAACAAAATCAACCAATTAACTGACCAAAATATTAGGTTAATATTGGATAAGAATTCCGCTTATATATCTATATATATATATATATATATATATATATATATATATATATATATTTTTCTCAATTTCGTTTATTATTATTAGTACTACCAATTTTTTTCCGTTTTTTACATGCGGAAGAAAAATGTTCGGTTTGTTTTGTTTTATGGCATATCAACATCAATGGGTCATTTAATGCCGACAAAATTTTTATTGCTGATAATATTTTGTTTTATCAAAAATCTATTTCCGGTAATATTTTTCCTTCAAAAATGTATCGCTGGTAATAATTTTTTTAAAAATGTATCGGTGGTAATAGTTTTTTCCTTCAAAAATTTATTGCTGGTAATAATTTTTTACCATATATTTCCGGTATTAAAACATATTTTTACACTTTTATTGTGTTTTTATCCAGTTTTGGGGTTAAGTATTTGCCAATAGTTGGGACCCTAACAGGTGCTACCACCCGGGGGCAGGGCGGACCTGGGAACACCAGTAATTAAGAGGTGATTCGACGCTCCTAAAAACCTCCTGATCAGAGGCCTTGCTGCTGGACGTAGTTTATCGTCATTCCCAGGACGGGAGAAAGAAAAAACGCCTAAAATTTCTGTATAATTTTTGTCTTTATATAACTACTTTTTTAAAGTTCCATTGCGCCCAAATAATAGCAGGAGAATAATTAAATTTTGGTGAAAAAAGAATATGGAAAAACAAAAGCATCAAAAAAATACAAAGAGAATTTCGAAGACAGATTCACAGAGGTCCATCAACACAACGGACCATTGCTCGTATCAGAAATAATTTTAAAGCAGATAGAAATGTTCATGATGTTCATAAACAACATTCAGGAAGAGGATAATTATCAAGCAGAACAGCAGAAAAAAAGAACAATTGCCAAAAACCCTCGACTGAACTCTAAACAAATCTGCACAATAAATGATGGTCGTCAGTTTGATTATTTATAAACATGCATTTAATTTCATTTAATATTTTATTTAAACAGTTAGCCTTCGTTAGTCCGTAGACATTAATAGTACTTAATTTTAACATTTAATCTTGTATGCAAGTCAATAAATATTGCATTTATTGCCATTTAAATAATGAATACACTTTTTGGAAGAACTTCTACATGTAATATGCAACTAAGAAGAAGAGTCTTTGAACAAGATATGTTAGCCTTCGTTAGTTCGTAGACATTAATAGCTCTTAATTTTAACATTTAATCTTGTTTGCAAGTCAGTAAAACACTGCATTTATTGTCATTTAAAGAATTGGTACATTTTTGGGTGGCACTCTGTATATATATATATATATATATATATATATATATATATATATGTATATTTCTCTCAATTTCGTTTATTACTACCAATTTTTTTTCCGTTTTTTACATGCGGAAGGAAAATGTTTGGTTTGTTTTGTTTTACCGCATATCAACCTCAATATGTAATGCCGACAAAATTTTTAATTGCTGGTATTATTTTGTTTTATTAAAAATCTATTTCTGGTAATATTTTTCTTTCAAAAATGTATCGCTGGTAATAGTTTTTTTTACCAAATATTTCTGGTATTAAAACCTATTTTTACCCTTTTATAGTGTTTTTACACCAGTTATAATTCGTCCATGCTTAGAATATAACTGCTACGCCTTCTTTGGGGATTCTGCTATATATTTAAAGATTCTTGAAATCCAAGGAAAAATCTGCAATGTTATTGGTTCTGATCTGGCACTTTTCCATTGCCATAACATAGCTTCCCTGTCGCTTTTCTATAAATATTTTCTTGGTAATTGTTCAGATGAACTTTCTTCTGTTATACCTAGACTTTATGAATTTACGGGTAGTACAAGATTTACTATTTTACATTTGAGATTGATAGATATAGTCTTAAGTTCTACGCTAACAGTTTCGTTTACCGTACTTTTGGTTCCTTGTTTTCCATTCTACTTTGAACATCGAAAGGTGTTATGTAATGTCAATCATTATCTTTTGTCTTCTTGTTGTAACCTAGAGAAAGTTACTGAATAGAATAATCAAACAAAGGTTGGTAATGAACGATAATACTTACGACAAGAACAACACATATAAGATTGGCCAGCGGCGCGGAGAAGTAGTCAACTGCTAGAAGTGAGTCAAGTGCGTTCCACAATACCGCCGCACGCGGTCAGATGTGTCATAAGGCAGAATTTAATGTGGGGTATCCGATCCCGTAGGCTCGGCCAAATATCCCCCATAGATCCCGTATAAAACGGGGTCGGGAAGCTGTTTCCCGAGACGAGACTCTATTTAGATGAGGTTTTCTGCAGGAAGTGCGAGAAAAGAAACTGTTGGAGTAGAAACTGGGGTTACATTTAAGTATGTCGACAGTAAAACGGCGGGGCCTAGATAGCAATCTATTAGCACCCTTTACTTCATGTAATCGAAGCACCAAGGAAAAGAGTTCTTCATGCTAGTTAGAATTAAAATATTTGTAAAAAAAGAAGGAAGCTACATCACGTCAGTGAGAAAGTGGCTGAATCTATCTATCTATCTATCTATCTATCTATCTATCTATCTATCTATAATACACCCTTATGGAAATTAATTGAAACAAAACGAATAATTCCATAATTATTTAATTTTTTTATGACTTATACAGTGAAACATGACCCAATGCACACATGTTAGTACTTCGTATGTTCATTCTACTAAGTCGTTTCTTTGCAGAAAGGCCTCAGATTCTCGATTGGATTTAGATTAGGAGAGTTTCCGAACCAATCTATAGTGCTTTGATTTGGTTACTGGTAAGACTTGCCAGTTTGTTCATGCAGCGTTACAATTGTCGTACGCTCCCTTGGAGTACTGTCCATCAGAGACAATGGTCATAGGACAACTAATCGACAGTCGAGACAATAGTGTATGGGCGTGATACAAAACTGACGTAATCACGGATGACGCAATATTTTTCAAAGGCCAGACAAATTTCATCATACACCACAAAAAAGATTCATATTACTGCATACCACTGCAAATAACCTAATCTGAGAAAAAATAGAAATGGATTACGCTCTGTCACTGCAGTGGATCGAAAACTGAACGTATGGTGAAAGAAAGCAAACTAAAGCGGCTGTTTCAATTAATTTACCCTGCGGTGTATATGATAAATCTTAATATATCTGCTCATCTATCAATTTTTTTTTATTCTGAGTAAATGTTGGCTCTCGGTAGTTTGAGGGGAAAAGATGAAGGTAATAAAATAATTTACTGAAATCTGGGCCCTGTCATCCTGCGTGAAAAGCTCTTTGACGAAGGAGAGGAGGGGATCAGTTGCAGATCAAGGAAAGGGAAAAACAGAAGTGTTTATCTACTACGATTAATAGTTTTGATAAACGTAATTTTTAACCAATGTCTCCTAGAGCCGATTGTAATCTGAAATGCTTATGTTCACCACCAAATAAACCCACTCCTCAACGAAGTCTTCTCAACCAAACTGTCGTTTTCACGATTGAATTAAATCTTATTTTCACCCCGAATATTATAACGAAATAGTTGTTTCCATGACAGAGAACAAGTGCTGTTCTCAAAACAATGCTTTACGTTGAAGACTGGACTCCGATGGCATGTAAGGATTCTTTCACGAACTTCGACAACTCACTTCAAATCAAAAGAATTATTAAGAACTTTCACATTTCAGGTAAATATATCTTTTTAACTGGGTTGGATCTCACTGAAAACCTTTTACTCTACCTTCTTCTTTGTAATTTGTATTGTTTTGTATAAGCTGACAATTTTCTTGTAATATTTTATTTTATTTGATTGATATTGATTGTAAACTTGATCTTTTTTCAACTGAGCCTTTTTTTAGAAAAATATAAGTTACTTGTTCAGGAATTTTTCTGGGTGTACAAACCAACAAATTTGCGCATCGCTAATATTTAGTAAAAATTTTTATTTTATTTTATTTTGTTAAAATGGTTTTAGTTTTATATCGCATTGGGTATTTATTGCTACTTTTTACGGTCCGCCTTGTTGTCTCTTGATCTCCATTCTTCACAATCTCTTTTAATTGAACCCCTAAAAATATAGTAATAGTTTTCTGTTTTTTAACTATTTTTTCATACACTTTCAGTTTCTTTCTTTCTTCCTTTCTTTCTTTCATTCATTTTTCTTTTGATTTCTCTTTATTTTTCTTTATTTTTCTTTCTTTCTTTCTTTCAGGTTCTTTCTTTCAGGTTCATTCTTTGTGTCTCTCTTTTTTTCTTTTTCTTTTTCGGTGTTTTTTCTCTCTCTCTCTCTCTCTCTCTCTCTCTCTCTCTTTCTTTCTTTCTTTCATTTAGTTTCTTTCTTTCTCTCTTTCTTTCAGTATCTTTCTTTCTTTCTCTCTTTCTTTCTTTCTTTCTTTCTTTCTTTCTTTCTTTCTTTCTTAATCGCTCTCTTTCTGTCTGTGTATATTTCTTTTTTCCTTCTGTCTCTCTCTTTCTTTCTTTTTTTAGTTTCTTCATTTCTTTCTTTCTCTTCCTCTCTTCTTTTCAGTATCTTTCTTTCTTTCTTTCTTTCTTTCTTTCTTTATCGCTTTCTTTCTGTCTGTGAATCTTTCTTTTTCTTTCTTTCTCTCTCTCTCTCTCTCTTTCTTTCATTCTTTATTCTTTTTTCTTTCTTTTTCTTTCTTTCTTTTTTCATTCTTTCAGTCCTTTCTTTCTTTCTCATGTACAAATTGCACTGATATTTTATTCACAACGTTTTATTTTTAGTTTTATTAACTGTTAAATATTTAAAAAAAGGAAGATCGAAAAAGAAAAAAAGAATTAAAATTAACCTCAGCGTTTCTATACAGCATTTCTTTATTCTTTTCAGATGTTTTCAAGAGGTTCTCATTGAACGAAATGCTGACAGAATAAATAAAATTGAATATGAATATGTCATATTCGAATATGTCATATTAATCCTCATATAACATATATGATGGTCAATGATATTATGTATGGACCTTTTCTTAGGTTTATTCTCGAGAAGTGGGAGATTATCGCACTCTCAATGTATTTCATTCCCTGTGAATCCTATTCCTTCCTAATCAGGCAGGCATTTATTAAGTCGAAATCCAGGTCAAGAGTATTACGGCGAACCACCATTATTATACAGCATATCCTCTGCAAAGCTCATAAAGTCATTTTACAGGTTTCTCGCGGTTTCACCGATGTACACCTTTGGGCATTTTGTACAGTCTATTTCGAATATTCCTACATCTGTTCTGTAGTTGTTGGTATCTCTCTTTGATGTTAGCTATATCTCCGGTTGATTTAGAGGTGGTATGATGAATTTTATATCAAGGTTGGACAAGTTTTTTTCTCAATGGTGGCTCTTATGGAGTTGCTACCTGGGAATATGTGCCTACATTTGTTATGGCTGTTGGTATTATTATTATCTGTGGAAGAAGATATATACCAAAGCCTTTTGGGGGGGGGACACTGGATTTCTTTAAAAAAAAAAAAAAAAAAAAAAAATAGACCAGCTTAGAATGAGATATTTTTGCACACCTCGATGTGGTGTAATGGTTAGCAAGATTGTCTTCCTAGATCAATTACGACTGAGTAGTGAGTTCGATCCTCACTGGGTACCCCATACTTTCGGCCTTGTGCCGCATCTAATCTAAATCACTATATATATTTTTGTGTGGGTGTTTGTACGTGCATGTTTCCAGACGTAACTAAAATATATATCTATTAAACGTCAACATGAATAAATACAAGCAGAAAACTTATCGTAACCGACGCGTTTCGTCCTCTGATTCGTCACGTCAACTTTAAGGATTTTATTTTACATCAGGTACTTATAAATAAAAGTAAGAACGTTGTTAGTAGTTAAAAAACATAGAGACTCTCATAAATATTCCTCAGGTAAACTGAAAAATCGAGTTAAATTATGGAGGGTGCTAAGTGACATAATTTAATGTCTAATAAACTATAGTGAGTTAATTATATTTTTGAATTTTTACGTAATTAATATTTAAATTATTTTAGTTTGGAATTTACCTTGGTGACCTCCACAAAAAAACGCGATACCTAAGGATTAAAATGAATTTTTAAAAATGAAAAATCTTTATTTAAGCTTTTATTTTAGTTTGAATTTCAAACTAATAGATTAAATTTAATATTCCCAATAATCAAAATACTTTGCTGTGTTTCAAAAACTAATTTGACTTGAATGTTTTTTTTTGCTGATAGCTGATTTGCGCCCTTTTTCGTCGTCTTTTATTGTAATGTAATTCTCTTTATTAAAAAAAAAATCTTCCAAAAATAAAATGTACTTTTTTGACACGTTTTTTGAAGAATAGTAGCTGATTTAAAGTATAATTAATCTGATTTGAAACAAATATTATCTACTTTAAGTATAAAATAGCTCATAAATGCAATTTTCAACCGGAGAGTAGCTCATCTGAGCGATAACAGTCTGATGATAGGTCTAATGCTTTACGGAGACTTTCTCTCTAAAACATATTTTAAGAAGATGACGTGAGCGTCTTTTTTTATATAGTTTTGAAGTACTCAGTAACCATAAAAAAATTAGGAAAATGTTATGGAATTTTTGAAATTTTGTCTTTAAATTTACGACTGCAATCGCTCTTAATTCCTAATAATGTTGTGTATAGTAGCCCGTACGTACAAAAACTGGCACATTTATACGCAAAATAAAAAATTAAAAGAAATATATTGGTGTTTGATGGTTTGTGTTAAATTTTTTCCATTTATCATTAGTAAATATAATTTTCACTTAGTAATATTATTTAAAAGGTTGAAATTAATACAGGATTTTAAAGTATAAAACTTAAAAAATTTTCTAATTAAAATTTAAAAAAATGATAACAATTCCTGTAAAAATTCATTATTCATTGAAAAACATTCATTATTCATTGAAAAACATTTTTCTTAACGTAATAATGTCCTTAATATATCTTATCTATAAAAGCAATTAAAAGCTTTTATAGTTAAATAAGATGATAATGTTATCGCATTTTTTATTTTACGATTCAGAGCAGATTTTCGGTAAATGATGTTTCTGTTTGACAAAAACAAATTGACGATTTAAGTTTCCCACG
>OZ010603.1:80529621-80544621 GCA_963932145.1 Acanthosepion lycidas
GTGACTCGATCCGTTTGGCCATTGAGTTTCAACTTAAGACGTCTTTTTTCCTGATGTAAAAAAAGGGATGCAAGTTCGATTACTCCCTAAGGCACGCTTTACTCTTTCGTAGGACTTCTCAATTTAAGACAATTGGTATGAATTTCAGTGTTTAAGAAAAGAAATAAAATAAAGACCTTTATAGTAATAATAATAATAATAATAATAATAATAATAATAATAAAATATATATATGTATATATATATATATATATATATGTATATATATATATATATTGACCACTAATAGTATCAATATATATATATATATATCTATATGTATATATATATATTGATAATATTAGTGGTCAATATATATATATACTGATTGATTATATTAGTAGTCAATATATCTATCTCTCTATTGGGAATTTATATATATATATATATATATATATATATATATATATATATATATATATATATATATATATATATATATATATATATATATATAATTCCCAATAGGATAGAGTCCAGCTAGAACTCAGTGTCCCGGACAGAGTAAAAATATAATATAAAAGGCTCAAACACTAATATTCCATGGTTATAATTTGTTATATTGGAATCGCAATCACGATCCAATTCATCAGACCTAATTTGTAAACTTGATGATTTGGATTGTCATTACGATTCCAATGTAATAAATTATAACCATGGAATATTAATGTTTGTTACATTTGCCATTCGTATACATTTTTGTCTAGTCTCTCTTCCACGTTTAACGAGTTTGGTAGTCAGTTAACTGAAAAGTGTTCCGTTTAACAATAGCAGGAGATTAATTTCGTCAGCAGGCAAAAATATGATTTTTTCATACAACTGCGCGTATGCTAATGGATGCAAGGCTGTATGGCAGTATCAGATTGCGGTTCCAGACCAAAAGCAGCCGTGTCATCCAACCTTTGTAGCTGTTTATCGTCGTGTTGCTGAGATGGAATCCGTGGAACCACAAACTATGGATCCAGGAAAACTGAGACCCGCTTGTACATCTGACCACGAAGAACACATTTTATAGGCTGTAGGCGGCGACCGAGGTATCAGCACACGTCTTGTGGCCCTAGCATGTTATATATATTTTATAGTACCGCATGGAGCGTACCTCAAGAGTAGATCCTGTATCTGTATCATTTGCAACGTATGCAGAGTCATTCGCCCTGTGATCACGCACCACGATGGTTTATTGTACAAACTGCTTATCCGTTCCTTGTCTCGCCAGTTTTGTTTATTGATGAGACAAAATTTGGAAGAGATGAAATAACAAATTTACACAACCAACATTTGTGGGCGGATCGGAATCCCTATGGCACAATACAGGCTAGAAACCAGCATCAGTTTACGTTTAATGTGTGTGCTGGAATTGTAGGTGAATGGTGGGTTGGTATGTCCTCCCATCACGTCTTACAGGAGACGTCTACAGGGACTTTATTTCGAACATAATTCCCGGCCTGCTAGTGGATGTACCCCTGCTAATACGAAGACGGATTTGGTTGATGTATGATGGGGGCTTCAGCACATTTTAATCACATTGTTCGCGATGCACTGGCTGACATCTACCATGAAGGATGGACAGGTAGGGGTAGACCGGTTCCATGGCCTGCACGTCCCACGAAATCAATCCTCTGTGGGGCCACCGAAGACAAATATTTTATGCAGCAGGCATTAATAATGCAGAAATGTTTCATCAATGCGCAATGGATGCCTGCAAAACCATTTCAACTGCGCGTGGGAGTATCTGAAAGTGGACGTCAATGTTTTGACAGATGCATGCGTGTATAGAAGCAAGCGGGAGACATTTTGAACATTTGTTATCAGTTGCTGTGTTGATGACCTTTTGGACACATGTTTATACGGATATTTTACCTTGTTTTGGTGTCAGGAACCCATTCCAAAGTCTGTGAAAGTAGTTTTGGATTGTATCTTGGATTGTACAATTAACCCGTCTACTGCAACTCAAAAACGAAGGATTTGCGAACGTATGTTCATATGGACTTTTCTCCTTGTTTTGTTCTGAGAAACCGGTCCCCAAAGTTTAGAAAAGTATTTTTGATATATCTTTACGCAGAACATTTTCACTGCCAGTTCCAGAAAGACATTTGGGCCAATAACACACAAAAAAGAGAATGTCTAATTTCGAGAATATTTAACATCGAAAAGCATAAGGAAAATGAATTCCATTTAATAATAAGTGGAAATATCCACTCTTTACCCGATGAAGGTCACGAGACCGGAAACTCGTGTAGCAAAATTATGGAAAATAAAGCATAATATATTTAAAAAAAATCCACATTACAACCAAAAACATTTGTGGTTTCTCTGTTGTTTTTATTATACGCACTTTTCTCTACTTGGAACTACTATAACCTCTTCTGTATATATATATATATATATATATATATATATATATATATATATATATATATATAAGTGAACATTGAAGTCAACACTCAGAGGCGACAGGCTATTTCATGCTGGACGCAATCGTCAGGCCGTCTCTCTCTCCCCCTCTCTCTCTCTCTATATATATATATATATATATATATATATATATATGTATATATGAATAAGTTATATTTAGGCAGCAAGTATTCAGTCAAACTATGTTCCATATTGTACCTCGAAGTTGTGAATAAACTCTACGACGTTCTTATTTTGTTATTTTTTGTTCAAGTTATTTCGACTTTCGCAGTTACTATCAAGAACAGATGAAGCGCCTGTGTGGTAGGTGGGCTTCTTTTGCCTTCATCGTGGATTTCTTTGGGAAGCTGGGCGTTTGAAATGATCTAGCGTGACGTCATGTGTAACGTCTTTTGGGAACGAGGCTGCACAAAATGATTGCAAATTATTTATCAATTTAATTTAAATGTCCTTTCTCATTTTTTTTATTATTACAATAAAATAAGTTCACACATTAATTATATTATATCCCCTCTAAGATACCTTCTCCTGTGGTGGATGATATTTTATTTAATGTCGAATATATATATATATATATATATATATATATATATATATATATATGAAGATATGTAGAAAATAGGAAAGAACACGTTAGGTAAGTAATCCGGAGTTCTTTAGTATTTTTGTTTATATATTTAAAAAACAGTGCTCCAATTAGCGCTTAAATTATAATTATTTTTTAAAAAATATGATTCCTTCGCTACATAACAGTTCTCATGTTTCAAAAACGAGAGCCGAAAACCTCAATATAATTATTAAAATTAAATTGAGTTAAAGTATCAAGCTCTTTTTCATCCTCAAGTGAAAATTTAGGAATAACCAATCTTGAAATTTACGCATCTTTATAAGCATGTTCATTCGCAAAATTAGTTACTATGGTAACGGCTGGGACGACCATTTTGGTAAGGGATCTATCCACATATCAGTCACCTTCGGAAAGAGATCAAGCTGAGATAGGGTGGGAGCATCCATTTCAAATCGAATGATGGCATTCATGTGCGCACATTGTTTAGTCATTCACAGCGAAAGGTTACTTTTGGCACCATAATATGTCATTAAGAGAATTTTGTTTTATTTTATTTATTTATTTATCCTTTTATTTATTTATTTATTTATTTCCTAAAGGGCTGTTGCGCACTTAAACGCGTCGCACTGAACTACAATTTGTATTTTTGACGACTTCATAAATGGTTTTTCTATCTTATGATTGGGTTAAGCTTTAAAACCTTTTATTAGACTATGAAATTTAATATTTTATGCTAATTATTTAATGCGAAAATTTGTTGATGTCGGCAGAAAACCGTTAACTCATGTCTATGGTTTAATAAATTTTCATTATTTAGAAATTTAATAATGTGTAGTTTTTCATGTAGGCGTAAAGGGCATGGGTCATCCCAGGTTTTACAAGTTCTAGTTTTGTTTATAATTTTCCATTTATTTTGGTGTTTTATTCATTTCTTTTAAATGCCAACAACATTTGGATAGAGATGTCTGATTTCTATTTCTAATATTATTGAAGGAGATTTTGTGTTGTTTCCATCTAATTTTAAATTCATTCTTTGTTGAACCAATGTACATCCTATCAGTGTTAGGATGCTCATTGGATGAGATAGTGCAGATACCACAGATTTTGTGCGGCATTTATTTTCCATGGGCAGTCTTCAGGGTTTCTACAATCACATAATTTTTCATTATTATACTGTTTTGGCAAGCATGTGTTTCCAGGATTTTATTATTATGTTTTTTTATGATTCTTTCTAGATTTTCAGTGCAACTGTAACTTAATTTTAAGGTGTTTTTATTAAAGATCTTGCTAAGTCTGCTACTAGTAGGAAAGTGTTTTCCAATTAAAGCTAGGAACTGATGTCCTAGCTTAGTACTAACCATTTGGTTGAACGGAGGGGTATACCAAATGATTTTCCCTCTCCCGTTTTTCTTCTGGTAGTACTATTGTTTCTATAATTTATGTAAGCGCTTTTGTATCCGCCATTTTTCAGGAGTGTTATAAAAATTACTGTTGTTGGAATATTTCCTTATTAGCTGTACGCGGTTAGATTGTATAGTATAAATAGACCGACAAGGTCAGAAGACTCTGCAGAGTCTAAAGATCCCATAGTGATGTCAAAATTGTCATTAGTGTTTTTAATCCATTGGTCACCATTATGGATGGGAACAGATTTTTTTGCACTAGGAATTATGTTCATTTCTTCCTTAGTTAAGTCAGAATATACAGTAGCAAACCCCATGGCAGTCGTAAAGACATCACTTGATATTGACTGGTAATAATCCACAATATCGAACTGTATTAGTGTGCAATCAGGGCTATTATCGATGATGGTAAACCAATTGATGACTTTTTTTGGTATAAATCCATCTATATATGACTTTTTGGTATTAATCCATATATATATATATATATATATATATATATATATATATATATATATATATATATATATATATAATTTGTGGTGAAGTTCAGTTTATATTACAATGAATCATTCATACACAAAGTAAATTAGTAAAGTTAATGATATAAAATGGCAAAATCCCTTCGCTAACAAATTTACCTGAAATTTAACAAAAACAATATAATTTCGTTGCCTGAAGATGACTGAATATACAGTCGGAAGTATTTGCGTAATTAATAAGAATTCATAATTAAAAAAAAAAGAAGAAAGGATCATGACATTCATCGAGTGATTGGTAGTTGAATGCATCTTAATCAGATAGAGGGTGCGATGGGTAAATTTTCGCCATATTATATTTTAAATTTCGCGCATGCGCGTTGTTTTTGATTTTGTCGACTGCACAGTATAGTAGGGCCAGTTTGTCACTGTCTGTGAGAAAAAGTTCCTCATGACGTAATTTACTCCGTATGGAAGCTCGCTGGAAGCTTGAAGACGTAGTGCTGCCTTATGTCTAGTGGGTGGCTCCTGGAAGACCCTTATGTCCGGCAGTAGGACTCAGCACCATGCCACACAAGCACGAGAACTCAGTCATGGCTGTCAGACAATTTCTGCGACCACATCATCCCTTATATCTAGCCGCCTAATTTCTCAGACTGCAACCTCACTGATTATTATGTGTAGGGTACAGTTGAGGGAGAAACCAAGAAAACTCCTTGTAATACCAAAGATGAACTGAAGGCAAGGATTATGGCAGCATTCATCAACTTAAACAAGGAGACCATCCAGAAGAGATGCAGAAGATTCTGAAGTCATCTGGAAGCCGTGGTTTAAGCCAATGACAATTTTATTGAATAAATTTACTCTTTAGCATTTCAAGATATTTTTGTGCAATTTTGGTAAATATATCTGTTAAAATAAAATGTCAGTGTTATGTTCATTTTTGGGTAGTTGAGACGACAATTTCTCCTACCCACACTATATACATTCATACATACATACATACATACATATATGTGTGCGCGTGTGTGTGTGTGTATGTGTATGCGTGTGTTTATAGATGTAGATGTATGAACCAAATACAAAAACATGCACAAATATCAGGAGCTATCTAGATATATTTCTCTCACTTTCTGTTATGTGGGTGAACACATTTATGTATATACATGTATGTACCAATTTCAGACACGTACATATACATGGAAACATACTTATCTATCTATCTATCTATCTATCTATCTATCTATCTCAATCTTTTCATATCTAACCATATTTAACTATATATATATATATATTTATATTTAAATATATACATACATACATACATATATATATATATATATATATATTTATATTTATATATATATATATATATATATACATATATATACATACATACATACATACATACATATATATATATGTATATGTATGTATGTATGTATATATATATATATTTAAATATATATATATATATATATATATATATATTTATATATATGCCTAAAATCAAATTTTTTATTAGTGATATTAGTATACATATACAAACATATATATATGTGTGTGTGTGTTTGTATACATACTTCCATTGTTACACACACACATATATATATATGTTATTATTATTATTATTATTATTATTATATATATATATATATATATATATATATATATATATATATATATATATATATATATATATATGTTATTATTAGATTACTTACGCTTCAGGTAATCATTTTCCTATTTTGTTATAAACCGAATTCCTGCCCCCGAATCTCCCCCCCTGTACTTATATGTCAGCCACTTTCATCTTTTCGGCTCGTTTTTCTCTTTTGTCAAACTTACCTCGATAGCAATTCTCGGCGAAGCTTTCACGGAATCCCGTGTAATGAGGGTGGAGTTGAATCGCGACTCTCAATCATGTAGCAGACAGCGTTCTACTTGCAATTTTTTCTTGATAGTGCAGGTCCCGTAAGCGAGTATATTTAGGCTTCCATCCGAGATTCGCAGATTAAACACTATTACACGTTTGTTTGGTTGGGGGTGGGTAATGTTCTGAAAATTGGTATCTCTTCTTCTTCTTCTTCTTCTTCTCTTGCTCCTTAAATAGGGGCAGGGCCTCTCTCAGAAGTACGTGTTGAAAAGTGTAGCATTCTCAGGGTAACACTCGGAAGAAAATAGAGTAAAATTATTGGCGGACATTAGCAAAGATAAAGGGGTTCTTTGATACTTGTAAATGCATACTTTGGAGGCACAGTGGAATAATGGATATCAGCTCGGATTATGGAATGGAAGAGCCGAGTTCAAATTCCAGTAGAGGTCAATGCATTCAGTTTCGTGTTAAAAACCCTTGGAAATGTATTGAGACATCTCTTTACCTATCAGTTAGTAGGACAGATTGAGCACTACAGATTTGGTTGACAACCGGTCTAGGAGAAGGTAAAACTCTGAATTTAAATGAGTCAAGGTGTAGTACTTGCCTCTTCAACTTCTGGGAGGAGGGTCGGGGTAACCTATACATCCCCGGTGCAAAAGGAATCGGGAAACCATTGCACTTTTCTGCCTTGAATGTCATCATGAACTGATGTAATGGAATAACCTGTCACCCCCATGAGTGAATACACTATAGGTAGTAACTATCTATAAGTATCTTTAAGTCAACGGAATACAGAGACTTGGTGGAATCTGTTCCAGAAAGAAGGTCGAACGCTCTGCTTTCGGGCAGAGGGGAACCCGAACGAGGCTCTGCCGAAGGGCAGATTCTCGTTCGGGGAGGTTGATCAACCCGATTCTGTTTTTACAGTTTCTACGGGCATTTTTTGGCCGAGCCTACGGGCTCGGAAAATTCACGTAAAACTCGGCCTTGTGCCATATCTTTCCCCCGTGGTGGGGTGACCAGGAAATATTGACTTGCTGGAATCTTTTTCAGCCAAAAGGTCGAACGCTCTGCTTTTGGGCAGAGGGGAAGCCGGATGAGGCTCTGTCGAAGGACAGGTTCTCGTTCGGGGAGGTTGACCAACCCGATTCTGTTTTTACAGTTTTTACAGTTTTTACGGGCATTTTTTGGCCGAGCCTACGGGCTCTGAAATTCCACGTAAAACTCGACGTTGTGCTACATCTTTCCCTCATGGTGGGGCAAGTAAATAGTGATTTGCTGGGATCTGTTCCAACTAGACAGTCGAACTCTCTGCCTTCGAGCGGAGAGGAACCCAGACGAGTCTCGTTCGGGGAGGTAAACTAACCCTGAACCCGTTTATACGGGTTCGAAAGGGAATATTTTTGGCCGAGACTACGGGCTCGTTTGACCCAATAAAAATTCAGCCTTGTGCCACATCTACCCTAGTGGGAGGTGGGGCTAGTAAATACCGACTTGCTGGGATCTGTTACTCAGTTCTTAGATGTTGTCGAACTCCCTGCCTTCGGGTAGAGAGAAACCCAGACAAAGCTATGACAAAGGGCAGAGTCTCATCCAGACCTGATCCCATTTATGCGGAGTTTACGGGGGAATTTTTGGTCGATCCCAAGGGATCGGATTGCCCTACATAAAATTCGGCTTTGTGCCGCATCCTACCTCGTGTGAAGTTTGGTAAATATTACTAGCTGGGATCTGTTGGGCACCACTCCAACTTACGCGAGACCTACCGACCTTCCAGTAGTAGCACTCACTACGGGATTGACGAGACGACTTTGTCCATAACTGTTATCTTTATTCTTATTGTATTGGTTTTAACAATAAACCTTTACTTATTTTATCCACTTTGTTTTTCAAATATATATTCCTATTAGCACGGAACATAACATGAACCAATTGTGAGATGGCAGGGAGTGGTGTCCACAACGGAGTGAAAATGTGCTAACTGAATAAATAATTATGTATATATATATATATATATATATATATATATATATATATATATATATATATATATATATATATATAAGAGAAAATGTCACGTTGTGTGTATGCTATTCATGCACGCACATATTTCTTGACCGATTTTGATGAAATTATAAAGAAATGTTTCAAATTTACAAACATCAGGTCAATCTCCAGACGCCCTCCCCGCGTTTGGCAGAAAATCGATAAAACTAAAGGTGAGTACGATTTTTTGCCAAAAACAAGCCAAAGTGACACTTGAATAAAATTTTTAATGGATGAGGTGATATTCATTGCACTTAATGCAAAACATCAGCTCATGTTGCGAGGTTTATGTAAAGTGCTTGATAGTTTTTCTGTGACATTGGCCTCCCCCAAAAAATCGCAAAAAAAAAATCGGGTTTTTTCATACTACTTAAAATAAAAACTTGAATAACTTACTCATTTTTTATCCGATTTTCTTCAAGCATGTCGCCAAATATTTGCCATCGTGTAAGAAATAAAATAATGTGGTTTAAATCCTGCTCCCTTCTTTTCGTATAAAGAAAAACTGTTAAATAAAACAGTTTTTAGACTATAACTTCCTGTTTTTTCATCAGATGGTTTCCAAAATTGCCATGTAAATTACATATGACACACAAATTATCTTTGCATGAAAGTTTGGTTTAGATTATTTCAGTTAAATCAACGGAATCTGCGACAAACTGGGTCCAAATCGGCAGTTGACATTTAACCAACAGTTTCTTCATATGATTCCATCCTAAATTGGCATTCGAACAACCTTTGATGCAAAGATTGTTTGAGGATTGTTTGAAAAGCGTTAAAAGGTAAAAATTCCTGAAGAACCTCTTATTAATCCCAGTTTTACAGTAAACGTTCGAAGAAAGAGGCGGCGTTAATGCGTTTGCATTTGTCCTTGATTCAAGTTCTAATGTTTCATTCCTGTTTTTGTTGGACTATTAGATTTGTGAAAAATGACATGCTATTTAAAAGTTATTATGGACATAGGAAATTTACTGAATATCTAAAACACTGAAACAGTTTAACCCCGAGCAACGGCCACGGTTTATTGATAGAAATCCATCATGAACAACAATCAAACACATGTGAAGAAAACTACATAAAAAAGATGAGAGGGAGTAGCTTAGTATACCAACGGATGATGCATGCACGCGGTGATGCAGGCAGACATTTTTAGACAGACGGTGCGGGGATACAGGGGATGCGGTTATACAATTGCAGCCATGTACACCTGGGCAACGCCGAGTACATTGGCATATATATATATATTTTCTATTACACTTAACGCCATGAGATTGATCGTCTTGCATTTGTTTATTTATGTTTGAAAGTAATAATGCAGCGTTCTTTGTGTTTTGCATTGTTTAATAAAAAAAAGTTAGGTACGCTGCCGCTGTCTGTAATAATAAATTCTTTTAACTTAAAAAAGTTGAAATTTTTAATTTTTGCTGGAGGACCAATATTTCCTGCATGGCATTTTTTCGGCAACATTATGCTTAAGATGCTCTATCAACCACCATACAACACTAACAAATAAGCAATATCGTGTTTTGTGACTCTCAAAGATCATAAGAAGTAAGGGGAAAATTATACGCTTAATCAATCTATATTTGCGGGTAAAATGAACAAAAGTAAATAATTTACCTACGTACCCCCAAAAGATATTGCCGCGTGTGAATCTATATTTGTGGTCTTGAGGTCGATTAAATAAGAAGTTGACTTGCCGAGTCGGGTACCCAGGTTTGAATCTCACCATAATTAATTTCTTAGGAAGGATAGGACATTTGGAAAGTATCTGCAAACCACAACAATGGTTTAGCCAAAACTAGTGAGTGAAAATCTGTAGATAGAAATGGTTCTGAGCCGTCGATGGCTGTGAAGCCACAAGCCTTCATGCCCTAGAGGTTGCAAATGATAATAAAGAAAAGGAATCTGTGGAGAAGGCAACGGGAAACCACTCCACAGTCTTTCCCAAGAAGTCATGGCAATTCACAGACATTAAAGAAAAGGAATCTGTGGAGAACGCAATGGGAAACCACTCTACTGTCTTTCCCCAAGAAGAAATGGCCATTCACAGATAATAAAGAAACGGAATCTGTAGCAACCGGAAACCACTCCACTATCTTTTCCCAGAAATTCATAGTACTTCACGGACAATAAAATTAGAGAATATCTGGAGAAGGAAGCATGAAAGTAATCCACTATCTTTCCTATCTTGGGCAGTCCCGATCACATCCTGAAGGGACATTACATTTAACAAAAAAATAAAAGTGATATCAGCAGAAAAACTATGTTCGAAAAAAATATCCCGAAGAGTGTGTGTGTGCGTGTACGTGTTAAATGCTTTCATGGTAATTATTCTGATGAAACCTCCTCCATTGTACCTACACTTTATGAATTTAAGCGCAGTACTAGATTGGCGGCAATGAAATGTCTAGATGTTACCGTAAGTTCTATGCTAATAGTAGTACTCTCTTCTGGCGACTTACTTCCCAGGTAAGTTTGATCTCAAATATTTAAATGCAATATCAATCTTTATCGCCTGTCTTCTTAATTGTTGTTGGTTTTTTATTGTTCTCTCCCCGTAATACTATATTTTTATCATATTCTCTAACACCCAGTAACCATTTGCGTCTCAGTGGCTTTATTACCTTGCTTTGGTTGAAAGGATTAAATATATTTAAGTATTTACTAGCTTCGACGTTTACTACCTTTTCCCCTTCTCTATATCTATTAGACTATTTTCTCTTTTCTATATCTATTTTCATTATACAAAATATGTTTACGCACACACACACACATACACACACATATATACAGACATATATATATATATATATATATATATATATATATATGTGTGTGTGTGGGGGGGGGGCTGAGTGCGTGTGTGTTTATTATATTTCTCTATGTCCATTTTAAACTTTCCCCAACTCGATTTACTAACCTGTTCAATGTTCTCTCTTATTTTACTTATGTCCGTTTTTTTTTTTCGTGCACAGAACAGTCAAGGCGGAAGGAAGAAATGTGACGCTTCCCTGGCCTCTTGTTGGCGTTGTCAGGAGAAAGACAAATGTTTACTTTTCCTTGCAGTAATTTTCACCCATGCTGAGAAAGGATTCTCCTTCTTTGGTCATGCTCCGAGAATGTCATAAAGCATAGGTCAGCGGCAGGTGAACATTCAGGTAGGGAGAGGTCATATGTAGCCGAAAACGCCGTTTTATGTCATGCGATCTACGTTGCAATCCTTGTAGCTTTTCAGGCTCTTGGCGCGGAAGCACACAGCTGACCTGCGTGTCGACAGCACCTATGTGCCTCAACACCTCCAGACATTACTCTGCACGATGGATGAAAAGTCAAAAATGTTCGGTAGTTACGTGTACACTTACAAAACCACTTATACATATGATAATGTCCATATATATATACATACATACATATACATATATATATATATATATATATATATATATATATATATATATATATATATATATATATATATATATATATATGCGTACGTGTGTACGTGTGTGCATCGTTTTGTGTGGGTGTTCATAAAGAATATTATGTGAATAATTACACACGCAAATTTGTATTTGCATTCTTTTTACAAATCAGTATGGATTAATAGAGGCACATACACACACACACACACACGCACAAATTCCTATATATAAATACAAACATAGCTCTACTGATGATGATTTAAGAAAGTCGAAATCTTGCAAAATATTTCTTTTGAAATAGATTTTGGACAATTTCTGACATTCTGAATTATACGAACTTTGTCTATCAGTAAAATTAATAGGCACAAAACATCCCTAGTTTTTAACAACATTTATCTCTCTCTCTCTCTCTCTCTCTCTCTCTCTATATATATATATATATATATATATGTGTGTGTGTGTGTGTGTGTGTGTATTGAAAAATAAAATATTCAAAAATTAAAATCTTCAGATACACAGGGTTGTATATTAATATTCTTCCGTTTTTATTATTATTTCATTTAGATTCCTCGTCTTGTTTCAGCCAACATGGCCATCATCAGGAGAAAAAAAATGTTGCTTGCTGGTAGCAGTGAACTACAGAAATGAATGTCTTGACGGAGAAAATGAACTTTTGTCTGTTGTTTTCATTTGTTTTTTTTATTTTTTTATCTTTTTAACATGAATCTTTTAACATTGCTTGTATTGGTCAAACAGCCTCTTTTAAGTTGTTATTTAAGATAAGAGCCGAATGGATCTATGCTGCTCTGAATTCCCCTGGTCAGTTTGACAGTTTTATTGGTTCCTGGAGAGGGGATGCGTCTCTGTTAAGTGTGAGTGTTATTTGGTTCTTAAGGTGTGAGTGAGTATGATGTGTGTAAGCGTGTATATTACTATGGGTGTGTGAGGCCTCAACAGCTCCGTAACATATATATATATATATATATATATATATATATATATATATATATATATATATATATATATACTTTGTCTACTACATGTGTCTAAATGTCTACTCATTTTCATTAAGATATTGCTGCTGCTGCTATATATATATATATATATATATATATATATATATTGAACAATAAAAATATTAAAAAATTAAAATCTTCAGACACACTGAGTGGTATATTAATATTCCTTCGTTTTTATTATTATTTCATTTAGATTCCTCGACTAGTTTCAGCCAACATGGTCATCATCAGGAGAAAAAAAATTCTGCTTACTCTAGATACATACATAACAGCTGAAGTCGCTCGGAAATGCTGAATTTTTGGGCAGTTTTTACACACTTTGGGTCCAGAAAAGAAAACACTTCACAAGAAAAAGCTAATATATATATATATATATATATATATATATATATATATATATATATTGTTTCTTGAAAGACGACTGACGGGATATTGCGATACACACACACATATTGTGAAATTGTCTGACAAACTGGAAAAAAAGTTTTAGAACTTCATTGGACTAAATTTATGTTGGTGTGACTACACATGTTCATGAACGAGGGATGCTGGGAATTTCAAAATTTTCTTTTTTATCTTGTCGAATTATTTTAGAGTCTTTTTCTTTTACTTTCCATTACTTTTGTAAGTAGGTATTCCACAGAAATCTGCCAGGAATGGTGAAATGTCGTAAGAACCTGGGCGCAAAATTTCTGTAGATGACCTGGCCATTAAGCCACTCTACTGACATTTAAGTCGTAGTGAATATCTACAGAGTGCCTTAAACGCAATATTTTTATTGCTATATAAAACATGTATCGATATCTCATATATATATATATATATATATTAACCTAAAGAGCCCAGTAAACCTACTTAGGTTTCACCTAAACGGATCGTCATGGTAAAAGTGTGTAGTTTTACCCTGACGATCCGTTTAGGTGAAACCTAGGTAGGTTTACCTGGCTCTCTAGGTTTATCTTAGATTTGCTCTGCTTCGTGTATTGAGCACTTTACGTAGTTGCCTTTTACTCGTTTTTTTTTTCTTCTTTGGATTTGGAGCTTGATCTCTGGACTATTGTTTTCGCCTGAATTTCATGTTCTTAGTTCTTTCCATTTTTTGTCCCTCATTTTTTTTTTGAGAAGTTGTTTTTTCTACTACAAGCCAAAATACCCAAGCTTTTTCCAAGCAGGTAAAACTTTATATATATATATATATATATATATATATATATATATATATATATATATATATATATATAAAGTTGCAAATTAAAAAATTAATAATGTTTTTTTATGAAAGTATTTATTTATTTATTTATTTATATATATATATGATATTTCAGATTGACCTCAATCTTTCTTCAGAAATAACTATATATATATATATAAATATATAAATATATATATATATATATATAATCTCATTAAATAATCTATATAATAATATAAATAAATATATATAATAATTATATAAATATATGTCTATATATGTTGAATAGGATCCTCTCGTATTTACGGACAAGCTTCTTAGTGTCCTTATTAAAGGACGAAAGAAAATTACCATGTTGATACATATTCATTTTATTCCGAGTACTTTCGACATTACCATGTCGTCATTAGACTCTTGTTTTTTCTTAGACAAAAAAAAAATTGTTGTGTTCATCATTTTTTCTAAGACACAATTGTTGTGTTCATCTGAAAATTAATTTTTTACGTGTGAATGATACAGGACTCTACAGGGACGA
>OZ010603.1:80552121-80649621 GCA_963932145.1 Acanthosepion lycidas
ATTGTATGCCTTCAACTATACATAAAATGTATTGTTGGTCATTTTCCTATAAATATGTATTGTTGGTTGGTCGATATTGTTTGGCAACATATCAACATCTCTATGGGTTCTTTAATGCTGAAATCTAAATATTTTGAACACAATTTTATGGCTTCAACTATAGATAAAATGTACTGTTGGTCATTTTGCTATAAATGTGTATTGTTGGTTGGTCGATTTTGTATAGCGACATATCAACATCTCTATCGGTTACTTAATGCTGAAATCTAAATATTTTAAACACAATTTTATGACTTCAACCAAATGTATTTTGAACGGAATTGTATATTTTCAGCTGTAGGTAAAATGTTTGTCGGTCATTTTTGCTATAAAATATATTGTTGGTAATTGCGCTATAAAATGTATTGTTGGTCAATTTGCTTCAAAACTGAATTGTTGGTCATTTCGTTTTATATAATAATGTACTTTTCTATTTTCATAGTATTTTGGGGTTTTTTTTGTCTTTTTCTTAGCGGTTTCACTGTCTTCCTACATCTGGGATTGTAACACGTGCTACCAACCTGAATCAAAAACATACTAATTAATAGGTGGTTCCAAGCTCTTTAAAACCTCCAATCTCTTGCTGTCGTATGTAGCTTATCGTCATACCCAGAAATTCAAATTTTATGCGATTGTTTGAATTTTAGAACTTTAGCGCAAACTTTTAACCTATATGTTGAGAGGTTGAGTGTTTCCGCGTGCGTGTATTGAAATAAGGACAAACACATACGTAGGGAAAAATACTGTTATATTCGAAGAAGTATTTACAACAGAGAGATTAGTAGTCAAACGAACGCAGGTTAGTCAGTAACAATCAGAAAGAGTATAAAGTCCAACAGTATCTTCCGGTAGAGAGACGGAAGTGTTATGGTCATCTGATCCACAATATTTATTTGTATGAATATATACAGAATTTGACACAAGGCCTAAAAGGGGGATGGGGAAGGACGGTCATCATCTGTGTTAATTCTAAACTTAGCTAGTCGCAGACACTGACCCAATCAAGCCAACAATATTCCAATCACCAAAACAGCACATTCACTCCTACCTTTCTTACTACGTCCACCATAATACCTCAAATTCTCTATGATGTCCTAACTAGACTCCTTATGTGCAATTATTGTTCGTGGGGGGAGGGTCAAAATTAACAATTTTTAAAATGATCCCCAAATGAATATTTACAATGTGCTTTAAATATTTACACTAAACTAAACAAAACTGTGTTATTACTAACACAGTTTTGTTTAGTTTAGTGTAAATAAAACCCCCCACAAACCATTAATGTGGCAGAAACATCAGTTCACCGGACGAAATCAATGCGGAACTATGAAGAAATGAAAAAAGCATTCATACCTCCAAGCATTCACGCAAGCACACACACATTCATACGCAACAACAAATACGAAAAATCACACACACGAAACGAAAGGCGTCCCGCATCCACCAGAGAACTGACATCACTGACCACCTAACGAGGGAGGGGATGGGGAATTAAACAAAAGAAAAAAAATAGGGACAGAAATAAAAGAGACCAATGAGCATGCACACCCTAGCTAAGTTCAACAAAAAAAAACGAAAACTAAAGGATCAAATTAAAAAAAACTAAACTAACCTAATATCTGGATGGGTTGCCTATGTTCAACCCTAGATCACCTGATCCACGCCCAGAACTCTATAGAACTGTCCTATTAGTAGTAGAGAGATCAGTCCATTCTGATGAGAAGGGGGGTTCGCCCCAACACTATAGTATAGACATATATAACAGTATAATTACCTTAAGAAGTTCTCTTTTGGGTCGAGAATTCTTTGGATATTTGCAACCATTTTGTTTTTTATAGATACGTAGACGAAATACTTATTGGCAGCCAATGGCTTATTTGTTAAATGATTTTCATCTGCTATTGCGCAGTTTGAATGAACCTCAATTCGTTCTGGACAGAATTTATATGAAATGCCCTGAATTATAATTTAAAAGCCAAATTGCAGACACGAAGCTTAAAAAGGGATCTAACGGTTTTGAAATTTTGAATAAATTCGAAATTTAAAAACAAATTGCTGAAAGTTTTTAAATTTATCGGCTGTTACAACTGAGCCGTGAGAAAGTTTTTTCCTACTAAACTTGACGCAAAGAAAACTCGAGAGTCTCTCATGGTAGAGGATTATGGGTGAGCATTTTGATTATGGTTGAGTAATATTGAGGAAAAGTTCTTTCGGTAGCTGACACAAATCTTCCATCCTCCTTAAAAGTCCAAACCTTTCGAAAATTGATTGAACCACTTCTACTGTATGGATCAGAAATTTGGACATTATCTGCTCTTGAAAGACGACTGGATGGAACATCTACAAATATACTTAGAAAAATCCAGAGCATCAGTTGGAGATCGCATGCAATACTTAACACAATTTACGCAGAACAGAGACCAATCTCTCTTAACCCTAGAATACTAACCATGGGTGTATAGTACCCAGCGCAAATTTTCCTATTTTTAATTACAATTTTCAGTACCTGATTTTCTTACCTAAATAATGTTTTTCATTTCCTATTAATGTTAACTCAAAGTACAAAGTTTGAAGTGCCTGCATGTAAAATATTTCAAATAAAGATTTATATTTAATATTTTTTTTTTATGTTATCAAAATCGGTTATGATATACCAATGGTTAGTAATGGTGTAACTTTAATTGATGGTTAGTTTTCTACGGTTAAGCTTAAACAAAAACCATTAAAGTTTTCCGGCCACTGCCACCAAGTAGACAGTGAAATCACCCCATCCTTACTTCTATGACATCATTTTGGAAGTGTCTTCTCACGAAAATTTCGAGTCACCATAGCTCGGGACTCACGGTTGGATACTGGAGATCTCTGTACAATAATACAAGACTGAACAGTGTGAAAATGGATTGTCAATGTAGTGCCGATTAACCTTCAGGCATAGATGTAATTTTGGTTCCACAATTTCAGGTAATTTCATGTAAAATTATTCCAAGACAAAAACGAATGTGGTACTTGTTGAAAAATGCTTTATTAAAATGTCTGCTATTATTTACAGTTAAGAATATTTTTTGAACGAGCAGAAATGCGTCGCTAGATTTTTGAATATATATATATATATATATATATATATATATATATATATATATATATATATAGGTATAGATATAGATATATCAATGGAAAACCACAATAATAGAAATTTGGAATTACTACATTACTACAATATTCAATATTACGATTAATAAAAACAAGGATCTAAGGAGTAAGTGTTATGGTAATTTACCTATGCACGCATGGACTTTTCCTGCTATAAATAAGAGCAGGTACTGCTTTTTAAAGAGTGTAGTTTCCAGCAGTCAGCTCTGACAGTCGGACAGAACATTCTTGCACGTTTGCATATGTTTTGTATTAATGTTTCAGTTAATATACAGGGCATCCATAAAGTCTGGGTGCAATTTAAAATACTTAAGTATTTTAAATTGCACCCAGACATTATGGAAACCTTGTAATTGTTTAACTCAATTCCGATGTGAATATATATATATATATATATATATATATATATATATATATATGTATGTATATATATATATATGTATGTATATATATATATATGTATGTATATATATATATATATATATGTATATATATATATATATATGTATGTATATATATATATATGTATGTATATATATATATATGTATGTATATATATATATATATATATATATATGTATGTATATATATATATATGTATGTATATATATATATATGTATATATATATATATATGTATGTATATATATATATATATGTATGTATATATATATATATATGTATGTATATATATATATATATGTATATATATATATATATGTATGTATATATATATATATATATGTATGTATATATATATATATATATGTATGTATATATATATATATATATGTATGTATATATATATATATATATATATATATGTATATATATATATATGTATGTATATATATATATATGTATATATATGTATATATATGTATATATATATATGTATATCTATGTATATATATGTATATATATGTATATCTATGCATATATATATATATGCATATATATATATGTATATATTTATATATATATGTATATATATATATATATATATATATATATATATATATATATATATATATATATATATATATAAGAAATGGACAAAGTCCGACAATTTATTGAAGACATTTTTTTTATTTATGTTTAACATAAAATTAAAAAATGTCTTTAATAAATTGTCGGACTTTGTCCATTTCGTAATATATGACGTCATTTCAACATTTGAGACGCCATGAGCAGTTATGAATGTACGAGATTCATGAAAGATTGAAGTTTATAAGTGGTAAATTCGACCTTGCCAACTGAACGATCCTTTGTGGCACGTCAAGCTAAAAGACAGTTCCGTATAGGATGCAGGTTCGAATCCTGTCAAGGGACGAATATTTTCTATGAAAATTTCTCGGTAAATGTTATTTAATACTGTTTATTATAAACAGAGCATTTACTTAAATACTTGTATCGATAATAAGAATGTTAAACATAAATAAAAAAAATGTCTTTAATATATATATATATATATATATATATATATATATATATATATATATATATATATATATATATATATATGTATATTTGTATGTATATATATATATGTGTGTGTGCGTACAGGCGTTTCTTAAAAGATAATGATCTCCTGAGTTTCCTATCCTAACGTAAACAATGTCAATTTTTACGAATATATATATATATTTGTGTGTGTGTATAAGAAACACTGTAGAGTAACACCCAAAGAGAAAGTGCTCTTTGCCAAATTGCCATAGTATTATATATATATATATATATATATATATATATATATATATATATATATATATATATATATATATATATATATATATATATATATATATATATATATATATATATATATATATATAATATGGATGACTCCGTGGGAACACTTAGTTTTTTACTTTTTCTGGCTAGTTTTTTTCAAAGTAAGAATTATATTTTTATTATACATATTTGTTTCTTGCTCAAATTTATTTCAGAATATGTAACGGCGGAAAACCAGCGTGCATCTGTTTATTTATTTACAACAATTCTCCAACCATATAGATTATGTTTACAACGGCACACCCACATAGCATCTTCGATTATTAAATACTTGCCAAAAACTAGACAAATGTTTTTATAAAAATCGTTCGAATGTAGTCTAGTTAATTATATAAATATATATTGAGTTATGTATATTTACATTTATTTAATAATGATATAATGTTTAGGCAATTTTTCATACGCATAATGGTTTGAATATAATAAATGCAAAAGTTTGTTTATATACGCGGATTTATATAAGAATGTGTATCGAAAACAAATACTGAATTTCCTATTAAAAATGTCGTAAAAACAGATAAACAGCCCTAAATCAGGAATCTTTTGTCTAATTTTAATGAAATATTTCACTGCACACAGCAGGTGTTCAAGGTACTATATGTTCCTAACTTGTTTGGCCTATTATATATAGTTTCAGCTTTATCTCGGGAACATACATATATAGATACAGGATTAGAACATTCGCATTATATAGATAATATAAAAAAAATCAATGACTGAATTCGGTGAGGTCATGAAAGCTTTTGGGCTCCTGACAACTTAATGGGTGTCGCGCGAAAAAGCGACATCTAAACCCAGTGACTAACAGAAAAATGTATTTGGACACCTGAAAAATAATTACTTATTATATTCGGTTGTTTATTTTGTATTTATACAGGTGTGAATTTTGATATAAAATCAACAATTACGAGAAAAAAAGAAAAAAAAGAAAAAAGAATACACTTAGAAATTCACAATCGTGAATAATACAGGGTGTCGCCCCCAAATTTACTCACTTTTTGTCATCTTATAATTTTAAAATTTTTTCTTTCAGATCCAGTGCACTCTATTAATAGGAAGAGTACGACTAAGTTTTGAAGAAATAAAATTTGTCATATAATGTTACTGGAAAGACAAAACTCATCAAAGAAATGCAAAGAGAATTTCGAAGACAGATTGACAGAGGTCCATCAACACAACAGACCATTGCTCGTATCAGAAATTAATTTAAAGCAGATAGAAATATTCGGGGTTAAATATTTGCCAATAGTTGGGACCCTAACAGGTGCTACCACCCCGGGTCAAGGTGGACCTGGGAACGCCAGTAATTAAGAGATGGTTCGATGATCCTCAAAACCTCCTAATCAGAGGCCTTGCTGCTGGACGTAGTTTATCGTCATACCCAGGACGGGAGAAAGAAAAAACGCCTAAAATTTCTGTATAATTTTTGTGTTTATATAACTACTTTTTTAAAGTTCAATTGCGCCCAAATAATAGCAGGAGAATATTTAAATTTTGGGGAAAAAAGAATATGGAAAAACAAAAGCATCAAAAAAATACAAAGAGAATTTCGAAGACAGATTCACAGAGGTCCATCAACACAACAGACCATTGCTCGTATCAGAAATAATTTTAAAGCAGATAGAAATGTTCATGATGTTCATAAACAACATTCAGGAAGAGGATAATTATCAAGCAGAACAGCAGAAAAAAAGAACAATTGCCAAAAACCCTCGACCGAACTCTAAACAAATCTGCACAATAAATGATGGTCGTCAGTTTGATTATTTATAAACATGCATTTAATTTCATTTAATATTTTATTTAAACAGTTAACCTTCGTTAGTCCGTAGACATTAATAGTACTTAATTTTAACATTTAATCTTGTTTGCAAGTCAATAAACACTGCCGGCCATCCTGCAGTTGGAGATTCGTCTTCAGCTGGACTGGGAATTTTTTGCTGAGACAACGGGTTTGGGAACTCCATATTAAATTCGGCCTTGTGCCACATCTGACTGCGTGGGTCAGTTGGGGTGGTTATCGTCAATATACACTGCATTTATTGTCATTTAAAAAATGAGTACATTTTTGGGGACAGTCTGTATATATATATATATATATATATATATATATATGTGTGTGTGTGTGTGTGTGTGTGTGTGTGTGTGTGTGTGTGTGTGTATATATATATATATATGTATGCATGTATGTATATATATATATATCTGAAGAGCCTACCGGATAAGAATTATCCTGATGATCCGCTAGGTGAATCCTAGGTAGATAAGTTTTAGCTGTTTAGGTATTCTAATTTTACGCTACTTAGTGTATTGAGCACTTTTATGTATCAATACGTACTTTTACGGTGTTTTGTTTTTCTTTTGGCTAGACATTACGGTGCTGATTGATTATTTTGGAGCAGTACGGATGTTTTTAGTCTTTTCTTTTTTCAATGAATTTTTTTCCTAATATCATTTTGTCTAATATTTTTTTTCTTTACAAATTGTATTATCTGTTTTTTTTTCACACCGCCAGAGTTATAGTTTTAAATAAAATAATATATATATATATATATATATATATATATATATATATATATACGCACACACATATATATATTAACTCGGTGCAATGTATTTAAAGGCATAAAATAGTTTTAGACTGTAAGATAATGATGATTTAGTAATACAAGTATTGCTAATTAACCTGTAGCTGGGAGAGAAGAAATGTGCGTATTAATATATATATATATATATATATATATATATATATATATATATATATATTAATAAATCACTTCTCTCCCAGCTAACTTTCACAGTAAGAACACGCCATGCCACTTGCATAGTATCAAATCACACATATTCCCTCCGTATTCCATCGGTGAAAAGTAAGTTCCACTCGAATAGCTCCTTCTCACGAACCACTGCGCTGTGGAACCTACTTCCAACAGGATGTTTCCCCAATCACTACAATCTTACCCTGTTCAATGCTTATCCGTTATCTTCGACTCCAGTACACATAAATGGCCTGCAAATGTAACCTTTTACATCGAGTGGCGTCGGGCCTTGTAAAGGATGAACCTCGCTGTAAAAGAAAAAAAAACAGTTGCTCTTAACCGAGCTTTAGTCTCCTTAGATTTCAGAAAATGAATAGTTCCCAGATGTGTTTACACACCCCAATATAAAAATGCTTATAGTGTTACAATTATACCAAATATTGTGGAAATGCTGAAAAAAAAAATAAAAAAATAACGTAAAAGACAATCTCAGTTATAATGTACACTGAATCAAAACACAAACTGAAGATATAATTATTCATTGAAATGAAAATTATAATAAATTTATTGTTTAAATATGTTGGATATTGTAGGCGAGAGACACCATTACAATAATGGAGAAAAAAATATTCATCAAAAATGGCCAAAATATAGAAAGATATTACATTATCAAAACCCATGCAAAGACATACAGACAGATACTTACCACTGCCTTAACCGGGTATTGAACTCACATTCTTTCTGTCCTGTCACTGGATCTAACTAACGGCTTTATCTGGTTAAGGTAGTGTCGAACTTGGAGAGGCGAATTAATAGGCGATAACTGACAACTGACTATTGTCCTCATCTTTGTCACCATATTTATTACAACGTTTCGGCCGGTGTACGCTCCAGCCTTCTTCAGGTGGTTGGAATGTCGAACTGAACCCTTTATTTCGCTCACTGGGGTAGACTGTTTTAGTTCCACGTGCCCCGTTTAATGGATGTCAATTATCTGTTATCTCATGATAATTTTCCTCTGAAAGTTCTCCACAGCTTTAGCCGAGTATTTGGGTCCTGTTACTGGAGCTAACCAACGCTTTTATCCACTGTGCCGTGTGTTCTTGAGAATATAGACAGATACTATTTTCTGATTGTCTATTTTATTCAGTTTGTCTTATCTACAGATACATTCTGAGACTTTACACACACACACACACACATATATATATATATATATATATATATATATATATATATATATATATATATTGTATTGGTAATGCTATTTTTCAGGGAATAATTTTATTATAGTTGACTCAAAAAGCAGGAAAAATGTATTTTCAATGGTCAGGAATAATAACGTTTTTTTTTAACGGCAAAAAGTCCCTTCTATGAATATTCATTTTAAACACCGCACGAACATATAGACAGAATAGTTTTTAAAATGTATAATTTATATATTTTTAGAATTGCTATATTGTTTATGGTCATCCGCCTTCGTTTGGTTTTTCAACTATTAAAAGAAATAAACAAATTCTTTTTGTTTTGCCTCGGGATAAACGAAGCAAAAATGACGGCTGCTTTTAAAGCAATATCATTGTTTGCGTCCCTCATTCTTTCGTAAATACGGAAATGGTTCCAGTTAATGGCGTTCCTTCGGAGAAGTCAGCTAAACGAATATTCGTGATGTTGTGTCGAAAAAGAATTTACTTGATTTGAAGTTCAGAGTTACGAGAAATATTTGACTGGGAATTTCGTAAAAAGGTTCGTTTAGGAGAATGCATTTCTCTTTCTAAAAAAAAAAAAATGTTCTTCTTTTATAATCGACATATGGGCTTCTATATATGTGGAAAAAAAATAACGAAAAACAAATGTATAAAAGAGGCTTGCCGAGGGATATGAGAAAAATTGGGATATTTATTTTTTAAACGGAATTCGTAATCCAAGAACGATATTCAAACATTACATTACTTTGCCTTAAAAGAGATTCTGACAGGTAAAAGTAAAAACCAAGGTGACAGGTGAGAGAAGGAAGACTTGCCTTTCTTCTTTGAAGTTGTTATTATTCCCCAAGTTACCATCATTAATATCATGATGGAAGTTAGTCTTTTTTTCGACAACTTCTTGGCATAAGTCTCTTCGTATTTCACTGTCCCTTTTTTTTAATACCGCAACTACTACAATTACAGTGACTCCTATTATTATTATTAATATCATTATTATTATCATCATTATCATTATGATTATTATTATTATTATCATTATGATTATTATTATTAGAAATATTACCGTTATCAATATTTTATTACCGTTATCATTATTATTATTATTACTACTATTATTACTATTTATCATTATTGTTATTGTCATTGTCATTATTATTACCTTTATTATCATTATCATTGTCATTATCATTGTCATTAATGTTACTATTACCATTATAATCAATATCATTATTATCCTTATCATTATTATTAATATCATCATTATCATTTTCCTTATTATTATTAGAATTATTACCGTTATCATTATTATTGTCATCATTATTATTTTTCATTATTACTATTTATCATTATTATAGTTATTATTAGTAGTATTGGTATTATTATCATTATTACTATTTATCATTATTATTATTGCCATTGTTATTGTTAATATTATTATCTTTATCATCATTATCATTATTAATATTATCATTGTCATGATTACTATTATCATTATTATCATTATCGTTATTATTATTATTATTATTATTATTATTATTATTATTATTATTATTATTATCATTATTATTTTATTTCCTTTAGTTTCTGGTGTATACTCATTTCTTTCCGGGTCCAGAGATCTAAAGACAGAAATAGCATAATGACATGTTCAACTGAACAGTTTTGTAACAAAAATTACCCATATTTTACGAATATAAAGCTATTTGTAAAGTATGGGCTGTAAATGTGAGAATAATGTTTTGTATTTCGTTGAGTCTTGCGCTACCAGGGATCCCTTTAATGGGTCTATTTAAATGCCTTAATAGCAAAGTTAGTTCGTCGGTTTCGAAATAGCAAAATAAAAGGTTGGTAGGTTGGTTTAGGCGTCGAAACAGTATAGTAAAGCTAGCTTGGTAGTTTTAGGATTAGAAATAACAAAGTAAAGTCAGTTTTGTTGGTCTAGGAATCAAAATAGCAAAGCAAAGATGGGTTATTTGGTCTAGGTGACGTAATAGAAAAGTAAATTGGTTGATCTATGCGTCCTTATAGCAAAGTCAAACCTGGTTTGTTGATCTAGGCGTCGTAATATTAAAGTAAAGCCGGGTTGGTAGGTCTAGGCGTCGTGATAGCAAAGTAAATCCGGTTTGGTTTGTCTAGGCGTCGTAATAGCAAAATAAAGCCGAGTTTGTTGGTTTAGGCGTCGTAATAGCAAAGTAAACCCCGTTTGGTTGGTCTAGGCGTCGTAAGAGCAAATAACAGACGAGTTTGTTGATCTAGGCGTCGTAACAGCAAAGTAAACCCCGTTTGGTTGGTCTAGGCGTCGTAATAGCAAAGTAAAGCCGGGTTGGTTGATTTAGGCGTCGTAATAGCAAATTAAAGCCGAGTGGTTTGGTCTAGGCGTTGTGAATAGGAAAGTAAAGCCGGGTTGATTGGTCTAGGCGTCGTAATAGCAAAGTAAAGCATCGTTGGTTTATCTAGGCGTTGTAATAGCAAAGTAAACCCGGGTTGGTTGGTGTAGGCGTCGTAATAGCAAAGTAAAGCCGAGTTGGTTGGCCTAGGCGTCGTAATAGCAAAGTAAACCCGTGTTGGTTGGTATAGGCGTCGTAATAGTAAAGTAAAGTCGGGTTTGTTTGGTCTAAGCGTCCTAATATCAAAGTAAATCCGTGTTGGTTTGTCTAGGCGTCGTAAGAGCAAATAACAGACGGGTTTGTTGATCTAGGCGTCGTAACAGCAAAGTAAACCCCGTTTGGTTGGTCTAGGCGTCGTAATAGCAAAGTAAAGCCGGGTTGGTTGGTCTAGGCGTCGTAATAGCAAAGTAAATCTGACTTGGTTCGTCTAGGCGTCGTAATAGCAAAGTAAAGCCGGGTTGATTGGTCTGGGCATCGTAATAGCAAAGTAAAGCCGGGTTGGTTTGTCTAGGCGTCGTAATATCAAAGAAAAGCAGGGTTGGTTGGTCTAGGTGACGTAATATCAAAGTAAAGCCCAGTTGGTTCGTCTAGGCGTCGTAATAGCAAAGTAAACACGGTTTGGTTGGTCTAGGCCTCGTAATAGGAAATTAAAGTCGAGTTGTTTGGTCTAGGCGTCGTAATAGCAAAGTAAAGCCGGGTTGATTGGTCTAGGCGTCGTGAAAGCAAATTAAAGCCGGGTCGGTTTGTCTAGGCGTCGTAATATCAAAGTAAAGCCGTGTTGATTGGTCTAGGCGTCGTAATAGCAAAGTAAAGCCGGGTTGGCTTGTCTTGGCGTCGTAATATCAAATTAAAGCCGACTTTGTTGGTCTAGGCGTCGTAATAGCAAAGTAAAGGCGGGTTGGTTGATCTAGGCGTCGTAATAATAAATTAAAGCCGAGTTGTTTGGTCTAGGCTTCGTAATAGTAAAGTAAAGCTGAGTTGGTTCGTCAAAGCGTCGTAATAGCAAAGTAAAGCCGGTGTGGTTGGTCTAGGCGTCGTAATAGCAAAGTAAAGACGAGTTGGTTGGTCTTGGCGTCGTAATAACAATGTAAAGCTGGGTTGGTTGGTCTAGGCGTCGTAATAGCAAAGTAAACCCCGTTTCGTTGGTCTAGGCGTCGTAATAGGAAAGTAAAACTGGGTTGGTTGGATAAGGCGTCGTAATAGCAACGTAAAGCCCGGTTGATTGATCTGGGCGTCGTAATAGCAAAGTAAAGCCGGGTTGATTGGTCTGGGCGTCGTAATAGCAAAGTAAAGCCGCGTTGGTTTGTCTAGGCGTCGTAATATCAAAGTAAAGCCCAGTTGGTTGGTCTAGGCGTCGTAATAGGAAATTAAAGCTGCGTTGGTTGGTCTAGGCGCCGTAATAGCAAAGTAAAGACGGGTTGGTTGATTTAGGCGTCGTAATAGCAAATTAAAGCCGAGTTGTTTGGTCTAGGTGTCGTAATAGCAAAGTAAAGCCGGGTTGATTGGTCTAGGCGTCGTAATAGCAAAGTAAAGCCGCGTTGGTTTGTCTAGGCGTCGTAATATCAAAGTAAAGCCCAGTTGGTTGGTCTAGGCGTCGTAATAGGAAATTAAAGCTGCGTTGGTTGGTCTAGGCGCCGTAATAGCAAAGTAAAGACGGGTTGGTTGATTTAGGCGTCGTAATAGCAAATTAAAGCCGAGTTGTTTGGTCTAGGTGTCGTAATAGGAAAGTAAAGCCGGGTTGATTGGTCTAGGCGTCGTAATAGCAAATTAAAGCCGAGTTGGTTTGTCTAGGCGTCGTAATATCAAAGTAAATCCCGGTTGATTGGTCTAGGCGTCGTAATAGCAAAGTAAATCCGGGTTAGTTTGTCTAGGCGTCGTAATAGCAAATTAAAGCCGAGTTTGTTGGTCTAGGCGTCGTAATAGCAAAGTAAAGGCGGGTTGGTTGATCGAGGCGTCGTAATAATAAATTAAAGCCGAGTTGTTTGGTCTAGGCTTCGTAATAGTAAAGTAAAGCTGAGTTGGTTCGTCAAAGCGTCGTAATAGCAAAGTAAAGCCGGTGTGGTTGGTCTAGGCGTCGTAATAGCAAAGTAAATCCCGGTTGATTGGCCTAGGCGTCGTAATAGCAAAGTAAATCCGGGTTAGTTTGTCTAGGCGTCGTAATAGCAAATTAAAGCCGAGTTTGTTGGTCTAGGCGTCGTAATAGCAAAGTAAAGGCGGGTTGGTTGATCGAGGCGTCGTAATAATAAATTAAAGCCGAGTTGTTTGGTCTAGGCTTCGTAATAGTAAAGTAAAGCTGAGTTGGTTCGTCAAAGCGTCGTAATAGCAAAGTAAAGCCGGTGTGGTTGGTCTAGGCGTCGTAATAGCAAAGTAAAGACGAGTTGGTTGGTCTTGGCGTCGTAATAGCAAGGTAAAGCTGGGTTGGTTCGTCTAGGCGTCGTAATAGCAAAGTAAAGCCGGGTTGATTGGTCTGGGCGTCGTAACAGCAAAGTAAACCCCGTTTGGTTGGTCTAGGCGTCGTAATAGCAAAGTAATGCCGGTTTGGTTGGTCTAGGCGTCGTAATAGCAAATTAAAGCCGAGTTTGTTGGTCTAGGCGTCGTAATAGTAAAGTAAACCCCGTTTTCTTGGTCTAGGTGTCGTGATCGCAAAGTAATGCCGGGTTTGTTGATCTAGGCGTCGTCATAGCAAATTAAAGCCGAGTTGTTTGGTCTAGGCGTCGTAATATCAAAGTAAACTGAGATGGTTCGTCTAGGCGTCGTAATAGCAAAGTAAACCCCGTTTGGTTAATCTAGGCGTCGTATAGGAAATTAAAGCTGGGTTGGTTGGTGTAGGTGGCGTAATAGCAAAGTAAAACCGGGTTGGTTGATCTAGGCGTTGTAATAGCAAATTAAAGGCGAGTTGTTTGGCCTAGGCGTCGTAATAGCAAAGTAATGCCGGGTTGATTGGTCTAGGCGTCGTAATAGCAAATTAAAGCCGAGTTGTTTGGTCTTGGCGTCGTAATAGCAAAGTAAAGCAGCGTTGGTTTGTCTAGGCGTCGTAATAGTAAATTAAAGCCGAGTTTGTTGGTCTAGGCGTCGTAATAGCAAAGTAAAGCCGAGTTGGTTCGTCTACGCGTCGTAATAGCAAAGTAAACCCTCTGTCGTTGGTCTAGGTGTCGTAATAGCAAATTAAAGCCGAGTTGTTTGGTCTAGGCGTTGTAATAGCAAAGTAAAGCTGAGTTGGTTCGTCTAGGCGTCGTAATAGCAAAGTAAAGCCGGGTTGGTTTGTCTAGGCGTCGTAATAGTAAATTAAAGCCGAGTTTGTTGGTCTAGGCGTCGTAATAGCAAAGTAAAGCCGAGTTGGTTCGTCTACGCGTCGTAATAGCAAAGTAAACCCTGTGTCGTTGGTCTAGGTTTCGTAATAGCAAATTAAAGCCGAGTTGTTTGGTCTAGGCGTTGTAATAGCAAAGTAAAGCTGAGTTGGTTCGTCTAGGCGTCGTAATAGCAAAGTAAAGCCGGGTTGGTTTGTCTAGGCGTCGTAATAGCAAATTAAAGCCGAGTTTGTTGGTCTAGGCGTCGTAATAGCAAAGTAAACCCCGTTTGGTTGGTCTAGGCGTCATGATAGCAAAGTAAAGCTTGGTTGGTTGATTTAGGCGTCGTAATAGCAAAGTAAAGCCGGGTTGGTAGGTCTAGGAATCGTAATAGCAAATTAAACCCGTGTTGGTTGGTCTAGACGTCGTATTAGCAAAGTAAAGCCGGGCTGGTTGGTCTCTGCGTCGCAATAGCAAATTAAACCGGGTTGGTTAACTCATATTGAGGTGTTAAACTATCACGATATGAACATTTCATATCTATCAACCACAATGTGAACAATATTTGAAATTACGCAAAATTTTGTTTGTTTTTAATAATCGACTTCACTTTGTAATCTTTCTTACTCTTATTTTTGTTATTATTATTATTATTATTATTATTATGCTTTCTCCTTATCATCTTCGATATCATTGTCTTCTCTTTCTACAAATTAATCTTATTCTTGCCCTTTTTCCTAATTTTTCTTCTTTACCTTTCTTCTACCCTTCAGACATATCCCCCTTCTATCTTTTTTCCTATATTTCATTTTCCCCTCCTCCTCTCCTTCTTCTTCCTTTTCCATGTCCCTATTACTATTAGTGTCCTCCGTCGACAACTTTACCTTCGTCTTCTCTTTGTATTCTTCCTTTTCTTTTTCTTTTTCTTCTTCTTCTGTAGCTTATTATTATTATTATTATTATTATTATTATTATTATTATTATTATTGCCCTTCTTCCCAGTTTTTTCTTATTTGCCTTCTTGTCCTCATGCATATCCCTCCGTTTACCCTTCTTCTTCTTCTTCTTCTTCTTCTTCTTCTTTTTCTTCTTCTTCTTCTTCTTCTTCTTCTTCTTCTTCTTCTTCTTCTTCTCCTCCTCTTCCTTCGCTCTCTTCTTGGCTATCTTCATCTCCTCCTTTATATCATAACTGTTTCTCTCCATTGTTATTGTGGCTTTTCATTCCTATGATCATGATGATGATCATCATTGCTGCCACCAATTCAGATATTAATTTTAATATAATCATTGGATGAGACTCAACTGTTGTATTAATGGCTTCAAAAGAGGTTCGAACTAACGATGGAGGAAAAAATAGTCAAACTTTTATCTCCATTTTCAGTTCAGAAAGATAATATTTGTGATTGTATTTCTAACTTCTTCTTTATTATTGTCGTCGTCGACTTCTTCTTCTTCTTCTTCTTCTTCTTCTTCTGTAGCTTATTATTATTATTATTGTTGCCCTTCTTCGCAGTTTTTTCTTATTTGCCTTCTTCTCCTCATGCATATCCCCTCCGTTTACCCTTCTTCTTCTTCTTCTTCTCCTACTCCTCCTCCTCTTCCTTCGCTCTCTTCTTGGCTATCTTCATCTCCCCCTTTATATCATAACTGTTTCTCTCCATTGTTACTGTGGCTTTTTATTCCTATGATCATGATGATGATCATCATTGCTGCCATCAATTCAGATATTAATTTTAATATAATCATTGGATGAGACTCAACTGTTGTATTAATGGCTTCAAAAGAGGTTCGAACCAACGTTGGAGGAAAAAAATAGTCAAACTTTTATCTCCATTTTCAGTTCAGAAAGATAATATTTGTGATTGTATTTCCCGCCTCGCCAACCTTATGCTTCTTATCCCTTGATTCTTACGAAATCTTCTTTCGAGGGGGAAAAAGATGGATACGCCGGAAAGTACATTGCCAAAAAAGCAAAAGAAATCTGAACGAAATAAAAAATATCTAATAATGAAAAGCTTCGTGATGGTTACAGAAGCATTTTTCTACCTTGATTTAATTTTTTCTATCTTGGTATCTGTTTTTTTTTTTATTTTATTTTTTTTTTTGGCTGTTTCCCTATTGAAAGTTAATCAAATTTTGTTTAGCATCAAAGTGACTAGCTTACAAAAAATTGGAAAGAAACGTAATAAAGAAAAAAGTATTTTGATGTCTTAGGGGCAGATCTGTATTCGTAGCTAGACGACAATTGACAGCCAAGTTCAATTGTGTAAAAAAAAAAAAAATGAATGAAGATATCGAAAAAGAGCCTTGATGGGTGGGGGAATAGGAAAAAGTATGACTTAGGGATATAAATGGTGAATCTTGATTCTAGTTGTTAAAAATGCACTATATATATATATATATATATATATATATATATATATATATATATATATATATATATAAACTGTAGCTTTTGGAGAGAAAAAAACAAAAAATATCTAACGTCGCTTGTAGTAAATGATGACATCTTCGACTAAAAAAGCACACGGGTTGACAATGAGGTTGCTACTCTTTCATTACGGTAGGGGGCTAACCAGATAGTAAAAACCGCTCCCGGGAGTGAGTGAGTGAGAGAGAGAGAGAGAGAGATAGATAGATAGATAGAGAGAGAGAGAGAGAGAGAGAGAGAGGGTGGCGGTAGAGAGGGGGAATTTTGATACCAAGAATAGAATACTTCGGTGAAACTAATAATGGATGTACAAGCTATAAAAAATGAGAATGAGCGAGTGGGTGGTAATCACAGAGAAGAAGGAAAGTAAAAGAAAAAGAAAGAAAAAGAAGTTAGGATGGAAAGAAAGAAAGAAGGAAAGAAAGACAAAGCGAAATAAAGAAAAAGAAAGAATGAAAGAACAGAATAAAGAATGAAACGTGGTAGAAAAGAAAAAAAAGAATGAATGAAAAAAAGAACGGAGGGAGTAAATAAATAAATAAGTAAATAAATGAAGAAATAAGAAAGAAAGAAAGAAAGAAAGAAAGAAAGAAAGAAAAAATAAATAAATGAACGGATCAATGAATGAAAGAGTGTGGGAAAGAAATGAAGGATAAATAAAATGTATGAAAAGAAAGCGACAGAAAGTACGAAGGATACAATAGAAAGAAAGAAAGAAAGGAAGAAAGAAAGAAAGAAAGAAAGAAACAGAAGAAAACTGGAAGGAAAGAAAAAGAGAGAAAGGAAAAAGAATGGAAGACAAAAATAAATAAAGAACCGAGGAAAGAAAAAGAGAGAAGAAAGAAAGAAAGAAAGAAAGAAAGAAAGAAAGAAAGAAGGCGGGAGTGAAGAAAAGGAAGAAAACTGGAAAGAAAAATAAAGAAAGAAATCGGTAAAGAAAGCAGGACAGAAAGAAAGAAAGAAAGAAAGAAAGAAAGAAAGAAAGAAGGAAGGGTCGAAATTGGAAGTGGGGAAGTAAATGGCCCTGAGACTTTTGATTATGAGCAACAAAAGCTTGGAGAAATCAAGCCTCTGAAAGAAAGGAAGGAAATATGGCAAAAATGGCGGACAAGAGACATATGTAATTTGTGTTCGAAACATGCCCGAAGGCGGGAATACGTTTACCACAAGTTGCAACAGACGACAAATATCATTATTGATGATTTGGCTTTTGTTATTGTTGTTTTGTAGTTGCTGCCATTGTTAAAATTTCTATTTTATTGAATAATGTACTTTTGCATTATTCTTAATATTAATGTAGCCGACAATATTGAATCAGTATTATCGTTCTTTAGTGTTATTATAGTCCTTCTTTGCTATCTCGCTAAAAATATCCATTTCCTCTATTATTACTATTATTATTATTTTTATTATTATTATTATTATTATTATTATTATTATTATTATTATTATTTTTCTTCTTAGCTACCTTCATCTTCTTCTACATCTCCGTCTCACTATTATTGTTATTATTATTATTATTATTATTATTATTATTATTTTATGCTTCTTGTTGTTGTTGTTCATCTTCTTCTCATTATTGTCGTTTTCTTCGACTTTTCCTTGGCTACCTTCGTCTGCTACATCTTTTTCTCCTCACTATTATTATTATTATTATTATTATTATTATTATTATTATTATTATTTTCCTTCTTAGTAACATTGTTTGTTTTGTTGTCCAGATCATCTTATTTCTTGCCTTACTCTTATCTATATAATACCAAAAGTCTGGTTTTGTATATTTGTATTTAATGAACCAAAATGCCGCCTTCTAGCCAAACGTATTGTAAGAGGTTTCCCCTAAAATGTGATAACTTTAAAAAAAAAAAAAAATATGGGAAATTAGAAACATTAGAAACATTAGAGGATCGACGGTCTCACTTAAAATAAAAAAATATGAACAAAAATAAAACAAACAAAAAAAAAAAAAGCAAAGTGAAACACAATTTTCCAAGGCAGATAACTATGACATGCTAATTAAAGATCAGACTATCATTGATTTGTTTTTTCCTTTTTCTATGTGGCGCATCCCTTTATGGGCGCTCCGCAAAATTCTATCTCTTGAGGATCTGTGAAGTTTTTTCCCCTTTGCTAGGGCCCCGGTCCCGGTTCTGCATTTCAAAGAACAGTGAATGGAAGTGATAATAACAAGACAAAAATTGGTAAGATTTACACAGGAGAGGAGAAATTTGGAAAGCCGTGATCGCAATTATCATAAAGGTAAACATCACAAAGAAGAAGAAGAAGAAGAAGAAGAAGAAGAAGAAGAAAAAGAAGAAGAAAATATTTAGCCGCAAAAAATAGATTCCTTTTTTATTTGTTTTATTTTTTAAATATCCATAGTTGTGATGGAGCAAATTAAATGATTCTAGTTATTTCTATTTTTTTGAGAATAACAGGAGTTATCAAAAGAGACATAATGAGAGTAAGTGCCCTTAATGTTCCAGCACTTTACTCAATAACATTGGATTTATTTAGTTATACAGCCAATCAATTCTAAGAGGAACAGATTACCTATCACGATTTAAGAGGATGGAATGAAAAGACTATGGGTATACAATGAAGGAGTGAGGCTAAAACTGAAAACTTGCATTAATTCCAATATATCTTATTAATAACTACATTGTTTCTTACCAGGTAGGTGTGTGGATTTAAATGTCAATAGGCTGACCGAGTTAAGCTGAAGCTGTGAACACTTTAATTATTTTCAATACTTCTTAATAATACCTGCTTTGTTTCGTAACAGGATTTCGGGTTGGTTGAAATGTCCATAGGTTGAATATGGAGTGAAGCCAAAGCTCCGAACTATTCAATACATAATTTTCAATATTCCTGAAGATATATGCATGTTTCTTAACAGATTTCAGGGTTGGTTGAAATGTCCATAGGTTGAATATGGAGTGAAGCCAAAGCTCCGAACTCTTCAATGCATTATTTTCAATTATCCTGAAGATATCTGCATTGTTTCTTAACAGGTTTTCGGGTTGGTTGAAATGTCCATAGGTTGAATATCGAGTGAAGCCAAAGCTCCGAACTCTTCAATGCAATATATTCAATATTCCTGAAGATATCTGCATTGTTTCTTAACAGGTTTTCGGGTTGGTTGAAATGTCCATAGATTGAATATGGAGTGAAGCAAAAGCTCCGAACTCTTCAATGCATTATATTCAATATTCCTGAAGATATCTGGATTGTTTCGTAACAGGTTTTCGGGTTGGCTGAAATGTCCATAGGTTGAATATGGAGTGAAGCCAAAGCTCCGAAAACTTCAATGCATAATTTTCAATAATCATGAAGATATCTGCATTGTTTCGTAACAGATTTTCGGGCTGTTTGAAATGTCCATAGGTTGAATATGGAGTGAAGCCAAAGCTCCGAACTCTTCAATGCATTATTTTCAATATTACTGAAGATATCTGCATTGTTTCTTAACAGGTTTTCGGGTTGGTTGAAATGTCCATAGGTTGAATATGGAGTGAAGGCAAAGCTCCGAACTCTTCAATGCATTATTTTCAATAATCCTGAAGATATGTGCATTGTTTCTTAACAGGTTTTCGGGTTTGTTGAAATGTCCATAGGTTCAATATGGAGTGAAGCCAAAGCTCCGAACTCTTCAATGCATTATTTTCAATACGCCTGAAGATATGTGCATTGTTTCTTAACATGTTTTCGGGTTTGTTGAAATGTCCATAGGTTGAATATGGAGTGAAGCCAAATCTCCGAAAACTTCAATGCATTATTTTCAATAATCCTGAAGATATCTGCATTGTTTCATAAGAGGTTTTCGGGTTGGTTGAAATGTCCATAGGTTGAATATGGAGTGAAGCCAAAGCTCCGATCTCTTCAATGCATTATTTTCAATATTCCTGAAGATAGCTGCAATGTTTCTTAACTGGTTTTCGGGTTGGCTGAAATGTCCATAGGTTGAATATGGAGTGAAGCCAAAGCTCCGAAATTTTTAATGCATTATTTTCAATAATCCTGAAGATATCTGCATTGTTTCTTAACAGGTTTTCGGGTTGGTTGAAATATCCATAGGTTGAATATGGAGTGAAGCCAAAGCTCCGAAAACTTCAATGCATTATTTTCAATAATCCTGAAGATATCTGCATTGTTTCTTAACAGGTTTTCGGGTTGGTTGAAATGAACATAGGTTGAATATGGAGTGAAGCCAAAGCTCCGAACTCTTCAATGCATTATTTTCAATATTCCTGAAGATAGCTGCATTGTTTCTTAACAGGATTTCGGGTTGGTTGAAATGTCCATAGGTTGAATATGGAGTGAAGCCAAAACTCCGATCTCTTCAATGCATTATTTTCAATAAACCTGAAGATATCTGCATTGTTTCTTAACAGGATTTCGGGTTGGATGAAATATCAATAGGTTGAATATGGAGTGAAGCCAAAGCTCCGAAAACTTCAATGCATTATTTTCAATAATCCTGAAGATATCTGCATAGTTTCTTAACAGGTTTACGGGTTGGTTGAAATGTCCATAGGTTGAATATGGAGTGAAGCCAAAGCTCCGATCTCTTCAATGCATTATTTTCAATAATCCTGAAGATATCTGCATTGTTTCTTAACAGGTTTTCGGGTTGGTTGAAATATCAATAGGTTGAATATGGAGTGAAGCCAAAGCTCCGAAAACTTCAATGCATTATTTTCAATAATCCTGAAGATATCTGCATTGTTTCTTAACAGGTTTACGGGTTGGTTGAAATGTCCATAGGTTGAATATGGAGTGAAGACAAAGCTCCGAACTTTTCAATGCATTATTTTGAATTTTCCTGAAGATAGCTGCATTGTTTCTTAACAGGTTTTCTGGTTGGTTGAAATGTCCATAGGTTGAATATGGAGAGAAGCCAAAGCTCCGAAATCTTCAATGCATTATTTTCAATATTCCTAAAGATAGCTGCATTGTTTCTTAACAGGTTTTCGGGTTGGTTGAAATGTCCATAGGTTGAATATGGAGTGAAGCCGAAGCTCCGAACTCTTCAATGCATTATTTCCAATATTCCTGAAGATATCTGCATTGTTTCTTAACCGGTTTCCGGGTTGGTTGAAATGTCCATAGGTTGAATATGGAGTGAAGCCAAAGCTCCGAACTCTTCAATGCATTATTTTCAATATGCCTGAAGATAGCTGCATTGTTCGTAACAGGTTTTCGGGTTGGTTAAAATGTCCATAGGTTGAATATGGAGTGAAGCCAAAGTTCCGAACTCTTCAATGCATTATTTTCAATAATCCTGAAGATATGTGCATTGTTTCTTAACAGGTTTTCGGGTTTGTTGAAACGTCCATAGGTTCAATATGGAGTGAAGCCAAAGCTCCGAACTCTTCAATGCATTATTTTCAATACTCCTGAAGATAGGTGCATTGTTTCTTAACATGTTTTCGGGTTTGTTGAAATGTCCATAGGTTGAATATGGAGTGAAGCCAAAGCTCCGAAAACTGCAATGCATTATTTTCAATAATCCTGAAGATATCTCCATTGTTTCGTAAGAGGTTGGCGGGTTGGTTGAAATTTCCATAGGTTGAATATGGAGTGAAGCCAAAGCTCCGATCTCTTCAATGCATTAATTTCAATATTCCTGAAGATAGCTGCAATGATTCTTAACTGGTTTTCGGGTTGGTTGAAATGTCCATAGGTTGAATATGGAGTGAAGGCAAAGCTCCGAACTCTTCAATGCATTATTTTCAATAATCCTGAAGATATGTGCATTGTTTCTTAACAGGTTTTCGGGTTTGTTGAAATGTCCATAGGTTCAATATGGAGTGAAGCCAAAGCTCCGAACTCTTCAATGCATTATTTTCAATACGCCTGAAGATATGTGCATTGTTTCTTAACATGTTTTCGGGTTTGTTGAAATGTCCATAGGTTGAATATGGAGTGAAGCCAAATCTCCGAAAACTTCAATGCATTATTTTCAATAATCCTGAAGATATCTGCATTGTTTCATAAGAGGTTTTCGGGTTGGTTGAAATGTCCATAGGTTGAATATGGAGTGAAGCCAAAGCTCCGATCTCTTCAATGCATTATTTTCAATATTCCTGAAGATATATGCATTGATTCTTAACAGGTTTTAGGTTGGCTGAAATGTCCATAGGTTGAATATGGAGTGAAGCCAAAGCTCCGAAATTTTTAATGCATTATTTTCAATAATCCTGAAGATATCTGCATTGTTTCTTAACAGGTTTTCGGGTTCTTCAATGCATTATTTTCAATATTCCTGAAGATAGCTACATTGTTTCTTAACAGGTTTTCGGGTTGGTTGAAATGTCGTTTGGTTGAATATGGAGTGAAGCCAAAGCTCCGAAAACTTCAATGCATTATTTTCAATAATCCTGAAGATATCTGCATTGTTTCTTAACAGGTTTTCGGATTGGTTGAAATATCCATAGGTTGAATATGGAGTGAAGCCAAAGCTCCGAACTCTTCAATGCATTATTTTCAATATTCCTGAAGATATCTGCATTGTTTCTTAACAGGTTTTCTGGTTGGTTAAAATGTCCATAGGTTGAATATGGAGTGAAGCCAAAGCTCCGAAAACTTCAATGCATTATTTTCAATAATCCTGAAGATATCTGCATTGTTTCTTAACAGGTTTTCGGGTTGGTTGAAATGTCCATAGGTTGAATATGGAGTGAAGCCAAAGCTCCGAACTCTTCAATGCATTATTTTCAATAATCCTGAAGATATCTGCATTGTTTCTTAACAGGTTTTTGGGTTGGTTGAAATGTCCATAGGTTGAATATGGATTGAAGCCAAAGCTCCGAACTCTTCAATGGATTATTTTCAATAATCCTGAAGATAGCTGCATTGTTTCTTAACAGGTTTTCTGGTTGGCTGAAATGTCCATAGGTTGAATATGGAGAGAAGCCAAAGCTCCGAAATCTTCAATGCATTATTTTCAATATTCCTAAAGATAGCTGCATTGTTTCTTAACAGGTTTTCGGGTTGGTTGAAATGTCCATAGGTTGAATATGGAGTGAAGCCGAAGCTCCGAACTCTTCAATGCATTATTTCCAATATTCCTGAAGATATCTGCATTGTTTCTTAACCGGTTTCCGGGTTGGTTGAAATGTCCATAGGTTGAATATGGAGTGAAGCCAAAGCTCCGAACTCTTCAATGCATTATTTTCAATATGCCTGAAGATAGCTGCATTGTTCGTAACAGGTTTTCGGGTTGGTTAAAATGTCCATAGGTTGAATATGGAGTGAAGCCAAAGTTCCGAACTCTTCAATGCATTATTTTCAATAATCCTGAAGATATGTGCATTGTTTCTTAACAGGTTTTCGGGTTTGTTGAAACGTCCATAGGTTCAATATGGAGTGAAGCCAAAGCTCCGAACTCTTCAATGCATTATTTTCAATACTCCTGAAGATAGGTGCATTGTTTCTTAACATGTTTTCGGGTTTGTTGAAATGTCTACAGGTTGAATATGGAGTGAAGCCAAAGCTCCGAAAACTGCAATGCATTATTTTCAATAATCCTGAAGATATCTCCATTGTTTCGTAAGAGGTTGGCTGGTTGGTTGAAATTTCCATAGGTTGAATATGGAGTGAAGCCAAAGCTCCGATCTCTTCAATGCATTAATTTCAATATTCCTGAAGATAGCTGCAATGATTCTTAACTGGTTTTCGGGTTGGTTGAAATGTCCATAGGTTGAATATGGAGTGAAGCCAAAGCTCCGATCTCTTCAATGCATTATTTTCAATATTCCTGAAGATATATGCATTGATTCTTAACAGGTTTTAGGTTGGCTGAAATGTCCATAGGTTGAATATGGAGTGAAGCCAAAGCTCCGAAATTTTTAATGCATTATTTTCAATAATCCTGAAGATATCTGCATTGTTTCTTAACAGGTTTTCGGGTTGGTTGAAATGTCCATAGGTTGAATATGGAGTGAAGCCAAAGCTCCGAAAACTTCAATGCATTATTTTAAATAATCCTGAAGATATCTGCATTGTTTCTTAACAGGTTTTCTGGTTGGTTGAAATGTCCATAGGGTGAATATGGAGTGAAGCCAAAGCTCCGAAAACTTCAATGCATTATTTTCAATATTCCTGAAGATAGCTGCATTGTTTCTTAACAGATTTTCGGGTTGGTTGAAATGTCCATAGGTTGAATATGGAGTGAAGCCAAAGCTCCGAACACTTCAATGCATTATTTTCAATAATCCTGAAGATATCTGCATTGTTTCTTAACAGGTTTTCGGGTTGGTTGAAATGTCCATAGGTTGAATATGGAGTGAAGCCAAAGCTCCGAACTCTTCAATGGATTATTTTCAATAATCCTGAAGATAGCTGCATTGTTTCTTAACAGGTTTTCTGGTTGGTTGAAATGTCCATAGGTTGAATATGGAGAGAAGCCAAAGCTCCGAAAACTTCAATGCATTATTTTCAATAATCCTGAAGATATCTGCATTGTTTCTTAACAGGTTTTCGGGTTGGTTGAAATGTGCATAGGTTGAATATGGAGTGAAGCCAAAGCTCCGAACTCTTCAATGCATTATTTTCAATATTCCTGAAGATAGCTACATTGTTTCTTAACAGGTTTTCGGGCTGGTTGAAATATCCATAGGTTGAATATGGAGTGAAGCCAAAGCTCCCAACTCTTCAATGCATTATTTTCAATAAACCTGAAGATATCTGCATTGTTTCTTAACAGGTTTTCGGGTTGGTTGAAATGTCGTTTGGTTGAATATGGAGTGAAGCCAAAGCTCCGAAAACTTCAATGCATTATTTTCAATAATCCTGAAGATATCTGCATTGTTTCTTAACAGGTTTTCGGGTTGGTTGAAATGTCCATAGGTTGAATATGGAGTGAAGCCAAAGCTCCGAAAACTTCAATGCATTATTTTCAATAATCCTGAAGATATCTGCATTGTTTCTTAACAGGTTTTCGGGTTGGTTGAAATGTGCATAGGTTGAATATGGAGTGAAGCCAAAGCTCCGAACTCTTCAATGCATTATTTTCAATATTCCTGAAGATAGCTACATTGTTTCTTAACAGGTTTTCGGGCTGGTTGAAATATCCATAGGTTGAATATGGAGTGAAGCCAAAGCTCCCAACTCTTCAATGCATTATTTTCAATAAACCTGAAGATATCTGCATTGTTTCTTAACAGGTTTTCGGGTTGGTTGAAATGTCGTTTGGTTGAATATGGAGTGAAGCCAAAGCTCCGAAAACTTCAATGCATTATTTTCAATAATCCTGAAGATATCTGCATTGTTTCTTAACAGGTTTTCGGGTTGGTTGAAATGTCCATAGGTTGAATATGGAGTGAAGCCAAAGCTCCGAAAACTTCAATGCATTATTTTCAATAATCCTGAAGATATCTGCATTGTTTCTTAACAGGTTTTCGGGTTGGTTGAAATGTCCATAGGTTGAATATGGAGTGAAGCCAAAGCTCCGATCTCTTCAATGCATTATTTTCAATAATCCTGAAGATATCTGCATTGTTTCTTAACAGGTTTTCGGATTGGTTGAAATATCCATATGTTGAATATGGAGTGAAGCCAAAGCTCCGAACTCTTCAATGCATTATTTTCAATATTCCTGAAGATATCTGCATTGTTTCTTAACAGGTTTTCTGGTTGGTTGAAATGTCCATAGGTTGAATATGGAGTGAAGCCAAAGCTCCGAAAACTTCAATGCATTATTTTCAATAATCCTGAAGATATCTGCATTGATTCTTAACAGGTTTTCGGGTTGGTTGAAATGTCCATAGGTTGAATATGGAGTGAAGCCAAAGCTCCGAACACTTCAATGCATTATTTTCAATAATCCTGAAGATATCTGCATTGTTTCTTAACAGGTTTTTGGGTTGGTTGAAATGTCCATAGGTTGAATATGGAGTGAAGCCAAAGCTCCGAACTCTTCAATGGATTATTTTCAATAATCCTGAAGATAGCTGCATTGTTTCTTAACAGGTTTTCTGGTTGGCTGAAATGTCCATAGGTTGAATATGGAGTGAAGCCAAAGCTCCGATCTCTTCAATGCATTATTTTCAATAATCCTGAAGATATCTGCATTGTTTCTTAACAGGTTTTCGGATTGGTTGAAATATCCATAGGTTGAATATGGAGTGAAGCCAAAGCTCCGAACTCTTCAATGCATTATTTTCAATATTCCTGAAGATATCTGCATTGTTTCTTAACAGGTTTTCTGGTTGGTTGAAATGTCCATAGGTTGAATATGGAGTGAAGCCAAAGCTCCGAAAACTTCAATGCATTATTTTCAATAATCCTGAAGATATCTGCATTGTTTCTTAACAGGTTTTCGGGTTGCTTGAAATGTCCATAGGTTGAATATGGAGTGAAGCCAAAGCTCCGAACTCTTCAATGCATTATTTTCAATAATCCTGAAGATATCTGCATTGTTTCTTAACAGGTTTTTGGGTTGGTTGAAATGTCCATAGGTTGAATATGGATTGAAGCCAAAGCTCCGAACTCATCAATGGATTATTTTCAATAATCCTGAAGATAGCTGCATTGTTTCTTAACAGGTTTTCTGGTTGGCTGAAATGTCCATAGGTTGAATATGGAGAGAAGCCAAAGCTCCGAAATCTTCAATGCATTATTTTCAATATTCCTAAAGATAGCTGCATTGTTTCTTAACAGGTTTTCGGGTTGGTTGAAATGTCCATAGGTTGAATATGGAGTGAAGCCGAAGCTCCGAACTCTTCAATGCATTATTTCCAATATTCCTGAAGATATCTGCATTGTTTCTTAACCGGTTTCCGGGTTGGTTGAAATGTCCATAGGTTGAATATGGAGTGAAGCCAAAGCTCCGAACTCTTCAATGCATTATTTTCAATATGCCTGAAGATAGCTGCATTGTTCGTAACAGGTTTTCGGGTTGGTTAAAATGTCCATAGGTTGAATATGGAGTGAAGCCAAAGTTCCGAACTCTTCAATGCATTATTTTCAATAATCCTGAAGATATGTGCATTGTTTCTTAACAGGTTTTCGGGTTTGTTGAAACGACCATAGGTTCAATATGGAGTGAAGCCAAATCTCCGAACTCTTCAATGCATTATTTTCAATACTCCTGAAGATAGGTGCATTGTTTCTTAACATGTTTTCGGGTTTGTTGAAATGTCTATAGGTTGAATATGGAGTGAAGCCAAAGCTCCGAAAACTGCAATGCATTATTTTCAATAATCCTGAAGATATCTCCATTGTTTCGTAAGAGGTTGGCGGGTTGGTTGAAATTTCCATAGGTTGAATATGGAGTGAAGCCAAAGCTCCGATCTCTTCAATGCATTAATTTCAATATTCCTGAAGATAGCTGCAATGATTCTTAACTGGTTTTCGGGTTGGTTGAAATGTCCATAGGTTGAATATGGAGTGAAGCCAAAGCTCCGATCTCTTCAATGCATTATTTTCAATATTCCTGAAGATATATGCATTGATTCTTAACAGGTTTTAGGTTGGCTGAAATGTCCATAGGTTGAATATGGAGTGAAGCCAAAGCTCCGAAATTTTTAATGCATTATTTTCAATAATCCTGAAGATATCTGCATTGCTTCTTAACAGGTTTTCGGGTTGGTTGAAATGTCCATAGGTTGAATATGGAGTGAAGCCAAAGCTCCGAAAACTTCAATGCATTATTTTAAATAATCCTGAAGATATCTGCATTGTTTCTTAACAGGTTTTCTCGTTGGTTGAAATGTCCATAGGGTGAATATGGAGTGAAGCCAAAGCTCCGAAAACTTCAATGCATTATTTTCAATATTCCTGAAGATAGCTGCATTGTTTCTTAACAGATTTTCGGGTTGGTTGAAATGTCCATAGGTTGAATATGGAGTGAAGCCAAAGCTCCGAACACTTCAATGCATTATTTTCAATAATCCTGAAGATATCTGCATTGTTTCTTAACAGGTTTTCGGGTTGGTTGAAATGTCCATAGGTTGAATATGGAGTGAAGCCAAAGCTCCGAACTCTTCAATGGATTATTTTCAATAATCCTGAAGATAGCTGCATTGTTTCTTAACAGGTTTTCTGGTTGGTTGAAATGTCCATAGGTTGAATATGGAGAGAAGCCAAAGCTCCGAAAACTTCAATGCATTATTTTCAATAATCCTGAAGATATCTGCATTGTTTCTTAACAGGTTTTCGGGTTGGTTGAAATGTGCATAGGTTGAATATGGAGTGAAGCCAAAGCTCCGAACTCTTCAATGCATTATTTTCAATATTCCTGAAGATAGCTACATTGTTTCTTAACAGGTTTTCGGGCTGGTTGAAATATCCATAGGTTGAATATGGAGTGAAGCCAAAGCTCCCAACTCTTCAATGCATTATTTTCAATAAACCTGAAGATATCTGCATTGTTTCTTAACAGGTTTTCGGGTTGGTTGAAATGTCGTTTGGTTGAATATGGAGTGAAGCCAAAGCTCCGAAAACTTCAATGCATTATTTTCAATAATCCTGAAGATATCTGCATTGTTTCTTAACAGGTTTTCGGGTTGGTTGAAATGTCCATAGGTTGAATATGGAGTGAAGCCAAAGCTCCGAAAACTTCAATGCATTATTTTCAATAATCCTGAAGATATCTGCATTGTTTCTTAACAGATTTTCGGGTTGGTTGAAATGTCCATAGGTTGAATATGGAGTGAAGCCAAAGCTCCGATCTCTTCAATGCATTATTTTCAATAATCCTGAAGATATCTGCATTGTTTCTTAACAGGTTTTCGGATTGGTTGAAATATCCATAGGTTGAATATGGAGTGAAGCCAAAGCTCCGAACTCTTCAATGCATTATTTTCAATATTCCTGAAGATATCTGCATTGTTTCTTAACAGGTTTTCTGGTTGGTTGAAATGTCCATAGGTTGAATATGGAGTGAAGCCAAAGCTCCGAAAACTTCAATGCATTATTTTCAATAATCCTGAAGATATCTGCATTGTTTCTTAACAGGTTTTCGGGTTGGTTGAAATGTCCATAGGTTGAATATGGAGTGAAGCCAAAGCTCCTAACTCTTCAATGCATTATTTTCAATAATCCTGAAGATATCTGCATTGTTTCTTAACAGGTTTTTGGGTTGGTTGAAATGTCCATAGGTTGAATATGGAGTGAAGCCAAAGGTCCGAACTCTTCAATGGATTATTTTCAATAATCCTGAAGATAGCTGCATTGTTTCTTAACAGGTTTTCTGGTTGGCTGAAATGTCCATAGGTTGAATATGGAGTGAAGCCAAAGCTCCGAACTCTTCAATGCATTATTTTCAATAATCCTGAAGATAGCTGCATTGTTTCTTAACAGGTTTTCGAGTTGGTTGAAATGTCCATAGGTTGAATATGGAGTGAAGCCAAAGCTCCGAACTCTTCAATGCATTATTTTCAATATTCCTGAAGATAGCTGCATTGTTTCTTAACAGGTTTTCGGGTTGGTTGAAATATCCATAGGTTGAATATGGAGTGAAGCCAAAGCTCCGAACTCTTCAATGCATTATTTTCAATAATCCTGAAAATAGTTGCATTGTTCCTTAACAGGTTTTCGGGTTGGTTGAAATGTCCATAGGTTGAATATAGAGTGAAGCCAAAGCTCCGAACTCTTCAATGCATTATTTTCAATATTCCTGAAGATATCTGCATTGTTTCTTAACAGGTTTGCGGGTTGGTTTAAAAGATCATAGGTTGAATATGGAGTGAATCCAAAGCTCCGAAATCTTCAATGCATTATTTTAAATATTCCTGAAGATATCTGCATTGTTTCTTAACAGGTTTTCGGGTTGGTTGCAATGTCCATAGGTTGAATATGGAGTGAAGCCAAAGCTCCGAACTCTTCAATGCATTATTTTCAATAATCCTGAAGATAGCTGCATTGTTTCTTAACAGGTTTTCGGGTTGGTTGAAATGTCCATAGGTTGAATATGGAGTGAAGCCAAAGCTCCGAACTCTTCAATGCATTATTTTCAATATTCCTGAAGATAGCTGCATTGTTTCTTAACAGGTTTTCGGGTTGGTTGAAATATCCATAGGTTGAATATGGAGTGAAGCCAAAGCTCCCAAATCTTCAATGCATTATTTTCAAAAATCCTGAAGATATCTGCATTGTTTCTTAACAGGTTTTCGGGTTGCTTGAAATGTCGTTAGGTTGAATATGGAGTGAAGCCAAAGCTCCGAAAACTTCAATGCATTATTTTCAATAATCCTGAAGATATCTGCATTGTTTCTTAACAGGATTTCGGGTTGGTTGAAATGTCCATAGGTTGAATATGGAGTGAAGCCAAAGCTCCGAACTCTTCAATGCATTATTTTCAATAATCCTGAAGATATCTGCATTGTTTCTTAACAGGTTTTCGGGTTGGTTGAAATGTCCATATGTTGAATATGGAGTGAAGCCAAAGCTCCGAACTATTCAATGGATTATTTTCAATAATCCTGAAGATAGCTGCATTGTTTCTTAACAGGTTTTCTGGTTGGTTGAAATGTCCATAGGTTGAATATGGAGAGAAGCCAAAGCTCCGAAAACTTCAATGCATTATTTTCAATAATCCTGAAGATATCTGCATTGTTTCTTAACAGGTTTTCGGTTTGGTTGAAATGTCCATAGGTTGAATATGGAGTGAAGCCAAAGCTCCGAACTCTTCAATGCATTATTTTCAATAATCCTGAAGATAGCTGCATTGTTTCTTAACAGGTTTTCGGGTTGGTTGAAATGTCCATAGGTTGAATATGGAGTGAAGCCAAAGCTCCCAACTCTTCAATGCATTATTTTCAATAATCCTGAAGATATCTGCATTGTTTCTTAACAGGTTTTCGGGTTGGTTGAAATGTCGTTAGGTTGAATATGGAGTGAAGACAAAGCTCCGAAAACTTCAATGCATTATTTTCAATAATCCTGAAGATATCTGCATTGTTTCTTAACAGGTTTTCGGGTTGGTTGAAATGTCCATAGGTTGAATATGGAGTGAAGCCAAAGCTCCGATCTCTTCAATGCATTATTTTCAATAATCCTTAAGATATCTGCATTGTTTCTAAACAGGTTTTCCGGTTGGTTGAAATATCCATAGGTTGAATATGGAGTGAAGCCAAAGCTCCGAACTCTTCAATGCATTATTTTCAAGATTCCTGAAGATATCTGCATTGTTTCTTAACAGGTTTTCGGGTTGGTTGAAATGTCCATAGGTTGAATATGGAGTGAAGCCAAAGCTCCAAAAACTTCAATGCATTATTTTCAATAATCCTGAAGATATCTGCATTGTTTCTTAACAGGTTTTCGGGTTGGTTGAAATGTCCATAGGTTGAATATGGAGTGAAGCCAAAGCTCCGAACTCTTCAATGCATTATTTTCAATAATCCTGAAGATATCTGCATTGTTTCTTAACAGGTTTTCGGGTTGGTTGAAATGTCCATAGGTTGAATATGGAGTGAAGCCAAAGCTCCGAACTCTTCAATGGATTATTTTCAATAATCCTGAAGATAGCTGCATTGTTTCTTAACAGGTTTTCTGGTTGGTTGAAATGTCCATAGGTTGAATATGGAGTGAAGCCAAAGCTCCGAACACTTCAATGCATTATTTTCAATAATCCTGAAGATAGCTGCATTGTTTCTTAACAGGTTTTCGGGTTGGTTGAAATGTCCATAGGTTGAATATGGAGTGAAGCCAAAGCTCCGAACTCTTCAATGCATTATTTTCAATAATCCTGAAGATATCTGCATTGTTTCTTAACAGGTTTTCGGGTTGGTTGAAATGTCCATAGGTTGAATATGGAGTGAAGCCAAAGCTCCGAACTCTTCAATGGATTATTTTCAATAATCTTGAAGATATCTGCATTGTTTCTTAACAGGTTTTCTGGTTGGTTGAAATGTCCATAGGTTGAATATGGAGTGAAGCCAAAGCTCCGAACTCTTCAATGCATTATTTTCAATAATCCTGAAGATAGCTGCATTGTTTCTTAACAGGTTTTCGAGTTGGTTGAAATGTCCATAGGTTGAATATGGAGTGAAGCCAAAGCTCCGAACTCTTCAATCCATTATTTTCAATAATCCTGAAGATAGTTGCATTGTTCCTTAACAGGTTTTCGGGTTGGTTGAAATGTCCATAGGTTGAATATAGAGTGAAGCCAAAGCTCCGAACTCTTCAATGCATTATTTTCAAAATTCCTGAAGATACCTGCATTGTTTCTTAACAGGTTTGCGGGTTGGTTTAAAAGTCCATAGGTTGAATATGGAGTGAAGCCAAAGCTCCGAACTCTTCAATGCATTATTTTCAATATTCCTGAAGATAGCTGCATTGTTTCTTAACAGGTTTTCGGGTTGGTTGAAATATCCATAGGTTGAATATGGAGTGAAGCCAAAGCTCCCAACTCTTCAATGCATTATTTTCAATAATCCTGAAGATATCTGCTTTGTTTCTTAACAGGTTTTCGGGTTGATTGAAATGTCGTTAGTTTGAATATGGAGTGAAGCCAAAGCTCCGAAAACTTCAATGCATTATTTTCAATAATCCTGAAGATATCTGCATTGTTTCTTAACAGGTTTTCGGGTTGGTTGAAATGTCCATAGGTTGAATATGGAGTGAAGCCAAAGCTCCGAACACTTCAATGCATTATTTTCAATAATCCTGAAGATATCTGCATTGTTTCTTAACAGGTTTTCGGGTTGGTTGAAATGTCCATAGGTTGAATATGGAGTGAAGTCAAAGCTCCGAACTCTTCAATGGATTATTTTCAATAATCCTGAAGATAGCTGCATTGTTTCTTAACAGGTTTCTGGTTGGTTGAAATGTCCATAGGTTGAATATGGAGAGAAGCCAAAGCTCCGAAAACTTCAATGCATTATTTTCAATAATCCTGAAGATATCTGCATTGTTTCTTAACAGGTTTTCGGGTTGGTTGAAATGTCCATAGGTTGAATATGGAGTGAAGCCAAAGCTCCGAACTCTTCAATGCATTATTTTCAATAATCCTGAAGATAGCTGCATTGTTTCTTAACAGGTTTTCGGGTTGGTTGAAATGTCCATAGGTTGAATATGGAGTGAAGCCAAAGCTCCCAACTCTTCAATGCATTATTTTCAATAATCCTGAAGATATCTGCATTGTTTCTGAACAGGTTTTCGGGTTGGTTGAAATGTCGTTAGGTTGAATATGGAGTGAAGACAAAGCTCCGAAAACTTCAATGCATTATTTTCAATAATCCTGAAGATATCTGCATTGTTTCTTAACAGGTTTTCGGGTTGGTTGAAATGTCCATAGGTTGAATATGGAGTGAAGCCAAAGTTCCGATCTCTTCAATGCATTATTTTCAATAATCCTTAAGATATCTGCATTGTTTCTTAACAGGTTTTCCGGTTGGTTGAAATATACATAGGTTGAATATGGAGTGAAGCCAAAGCTCCGAACTCTTCAATGCATTATTTTCAAGATTCCTGAAGATATCTGCATTGTTTCTTAACAGGTTTTCGGGTTGGTTGAAATGTCCATAGGTTGAATATGGAGTGAAGCCAAAGCTCCGAAAACTTCAATGCATTATTTTCAATAATCCTGAAGATATCTGCATTGTTTCTTAACAGGTTTTCGGGTTGGTTGAAATGTCCATAGGTTGAATATGGAGTGAAGCCAAAGCTCCGAACTCTTCAATGCATTATTTTCAATAATCCTGAAGATATCTGCGTTGTTTCTTAACAGGTTTTCGGGTTGGTTGAAATGTCCATATGTTGAATATGGAGTGAAGCCAAAGCTCCGAACTCTTCAATGGATTATTTTCAATAATCCTGAAGATAGCTGCATTGTTTCTTAACAGGTTTTCGGGTTGGTTGAAATGTCGTTAGGTTGAATATGGAGTGAAGACAAAGCTCCGAAAACTTCAATGCATTATTTTCAATAATCCTGAAGATATCTGCATTGTTTCTTAACAGGTTTTCGGGTTGGTTGAAATGTCCATAGGTTGAATATGGAGTGAAGCCAAAGCTCCGAACTCTTCAATGGATTATTTTCAATAATCCTGAAGATAGCTGCATTGTTTCTTAACAGGTTTCTGGTTGGTTGAAATGTCCATAGGTTGAATATGGAGAGAAGCCAAAGCTCCGAAAACTTCAATGCATTATTTTCAATAATCCTGAAGATATCTGCATTGTTTCTTAACAGGTTTTCGGGTTGGTTGAAATGTCCATAGGTTGAATATGGAGTGAAGCCAAAGCTCCGAACTCTTCAATGCATTATTTTCAATAATCCTGAAGATAGCTGCATTGTTTCTTAACAGGTTTTCGGGTTGGTTGAAATATCCATCGGTTGAATATGGAGTGAAGCCAAAACTCCCAACTCTTCAATGCATTATTTTCAATAATCCTGAAGATATCTGCATTGTTTCTTAACAGGTTTTCGGGTTGCTTGAAATGTCGTTAGGTTGAATATGGAGTGAAGCCAAAGCTCCGAAAACTTCAATGCATTATTTTCAATAATCCTGAAGACATCTGCATTGTTTCTTAACAGGTTTTCGGGTTGGTTGAAATGTCCATAGGTTGAATATGGAGTGAAGCCAAAGCTCCGAACTCTTCAATGCATTATTTTCAATAATCCTGAAGATATCTGCATTGTTTCTTAACAGGTTTTCGGGTTGGTTGAAATGTCCATAGGTTGAATATGGAGTGAAGCCAAAGCTCCGAACTCTTCAATGGATTATTTTCAATAATCCTGAAGATAGCTGCATTGTTTCTTAACAGGTTTTCTGGTTGGTTGAAATGTCCATAGGTTGAATATGGAGTGAAGCCAAAGCTCCGAAAACTTCAATGCATTATTTTCAATAATCCTGATGATATCTGCATTGTTTCTTAACAGGTTTTCGGGTTGGTTGAAATGTCCATAGGTTGAATATGGAGTGAAGCCAAAGCTCCGAACTCTTCAATGCATTATTTTCAATAATCCTGAAGATAGCTGCATTGTTTCTTAACAGGTTTTCGGGTTGGTTGAAATGTCCATAGGTTGAATATGGAGTGAAGCCAAAGCTCCCAACTCTTCAATGCATTATTTTCAATAATCCTGAAGATATCTGCATTGTTTCTGAACAGGTTTTCGGGTTGGTTGAAATGTCGTTAGGTTGAATATGGAGTGAAGACAAAGCTCCGAAAACTTCAATGCATTATTTTCAATAATCCTGAAGATATCTGCATTGTTTCTTAACAGGTTTTCGGGTTGGTTGAAATGTCCATAGGTTGAATATGGAGTGAAGCCAAAGTTCCGATCTCTTCAATGCATTATTTTCAATAATCCTTAAGTTATCTGCATTGTTTCTTAACAGGTTTTCCGGTTGGTTGAAATATACATAGGTTGAATATGGAGTGAAGCCAAAGCTCCGAACTCTTCAATGCATTATTTTCAAGATTCCTGAAGATATCTGCATTGTTTCTTAACAGGTTTTCGGGTTGGTTGAAATGTCCATAGGTTGAATATGGAGTGAAGCCAAAGCTCCGAAAACTTCAATGCATTATTTTCAATAATCCTGAAGATATCTGCATTGTTTCTTAACAGGTTTTCGGGTTGGTTGAAATGTCCATAGGTTGAATATGGAGTGAAGCCAAAGCTCCGAACTCTTCAATGCATTATTTTCAATAATCCTGAAGATATCTGCGTTGTTTCTTAACAGGTTTTCGGGTTGGTTGAAATGTCCATAGTTTGAATATGGAGTGAAGCCAAAGCTCCGAACTCTTCAATGGATTATTTTCAATAATCCTGAAGATAGCTGCATTGTTTCTTAACAGGTTTTCTGGTTGGTTGAAATGTCCATAGGTTGAATATGGAGTGAAGCCAAAGCTCCGAACTCTTCAATGCATTATTTTCAATAATCCTGAAGATAGCTGCATTGTTTCTTAACAGGTTTTCGGGTTGGTTGAAATGTCCATAGGTTGAATATGGAGTGAAGCCAAAGCTCCGAACTCTTCAATGCATTATTTTCAATAATCCTGAAGATATCTGCATTGTTTCTTAACAGGTTTTCGGGTTGGTTGAAATGTCCATAGGTTGAATATGGAGTGAAGCCAAAGCTCCGAACTCTTCAATGGATTATTTTCAATAATCCTGAAGATAGCTGCATTGTTTCTTAACAGGTTTTCTGGTTGGTTGAAATGTCCATAGGTTGAATATGGAGTGAAGCCAAAGCTCCGAACTCTTCAATGCATTATTTTCAATATTCCTGAAGATATCTGCATTGTTTCTTAACAGGTTTTCGGGTTGGTTGAAATGTCCATAGGTTGAATATGGAGTGAAGCCAAAGCTCCGAACTCTTCAATGGATTATTTTCAATAATCCTGAAGATAGCTGCATTGTTTCTTAACAGGTTTTCTGGTTGGTTGAAATGTCCATAGTTTGAATATGGAGTGAAGCCAAAGCTCCGAACTCTTCAATGGATTATTTTCAATATTCCTGAAGATATCTGCATTGTTTCTTAACAGGTTTTCTGGTTGGTTGAAATGTCCATAGGTTGAATATGGAGTGAAGCCAAAGCTCCGAACTCTTCAATCCATTATTTTCAATAATCCTGAAGATAGTTGCATTGTTCCTTAACAGGTTTTCGGGTTGGTTGAAATGTCCATAGGTTGAATATAGAGTGAAGCCAAAGCTCCGAACTCTTCAATGCATTATTTTCAATATTCCTGAAGATATCTGCATTGTTTCTTAACAGGTTTGCGGGTTGGTTTAAAAGTCCATAGGTTGAATATGGAGTGAATCCAAAGCTCCGAAATCTTCAAGGCATTATTTTAAATATTCCTGAAGATATCTGCATTGTTTCTTAACAGGTTTTCCGTTTGGTTGAAATGTCCATAGGTTAAATATGGAGTGAAGCCAAAGCTCCGAACACTTCAATGCATTATTTTCAATAATCCTGAAGATAGCTGCATTGTTTCTTAACAGGTTTTCGGGTTGGTTGAAATGTCCATAGGTTGAATATGGAGTGAAGCCAAAGCTCCGAACTCTTCAATGCATTATTTTCAATATTCCTGAAGATAGCTGCATTGTTTCTTAACAGGTTTTCGGGTTGGTTGAAATATCCATAGGTTGAATATGGAGTGAAGCCAAAGCTCCCAACTCTTCAATGGATTATTTTCAATAATCCTGAAGATAGCTGCATTGTTTCTTAACAGGTTTTCTGGTTGGTTGAAATGTCCATAGGTTGAATATGGAGAGAAGCCAAAGCTCCGAAAACTTCAATGCATTATTTTCAATAATCCTGAAGATATCTGCATTGTTTCTTAACAGGTTTTCGGGTTGGTTGAAATGTCCATAGGTTGAATATGGAGTGAAGCCAAAGCTCCGAACTCTTCAATGCATTATTTTCAATAATCCTGAAGATAGCTGCATTGTTTCTTAACAGGTTTTCGGGTTGGTTGAAATGTCCATAGGTTGAATATGGAGTGAAGCCAAAGCTCCGAACTCTTCAATGCATTATTTTCAATATTCCTGAAGATAGCTGCATTGTTTCTTAACAGGTTTCGGGTTGGGTGAAATGTGCATAGGTTGAATATAGAATGAAGCCAGAGCTCCGAAAACTTCAATGCATTATTTTCAATATTCCTGAAGATAGCTGCATTGTTTCTTAACAGGTTTTCCGGTTGGTTGAAATGTCCATAGGTTGAATATGGAGTGAAGCCAAAGCTCCGAACTCTTCAATGCATTATTTTCAATATTCCTGAAGATATCTGCATTGTTTCTTAACAGGTTTTCGGGTTGGTTGAAATGTCCATAGGTTGAATATGGAGTGAAGCCAAAGCTCCGAACTCTTCAATGGATTATTTTCAATAATCCTGAAGATAGCTGCATTGTTTCTTAACAGGTTTTCTGGTTGGTTGAAATGTCCATAGGTTGAATATGGAGAGAAGCCAAAGCTCCGAAAACTTCAATGCATTATTTTCAATAATCCTGAAGATATCTGCATTGTTTCTTAACAGGTTTTCGGGTTGGTTGAAATGTCCATAGGTTGAATATGGAGTGAAGCCAAAGCTCCGAACTCTTCAATGCATTATTTTCAATAATCCTGAAGATAGCTGCATTGTTTCTTAACAGGTTTTCGGGTTGGTTGAAATGTCCATAGGTTGAATATGGAGTGAAGTCAAAGCTCCGAACTCTTCAATGCATTATTTTCAATATTCCTGAAGATAGCTGCATTGTCTCTTAACAGGTTTTCGGGTTGGATGAAATATCCATAGGTTGAATATGGAGTTAAGCCAAAGCTCCCAAATCTTCAATGCATTATTTTCAATAATCCTGAAGATATCTGCATTGTTTCTTAACAGGTTTTCTGGTTGGTTGAAATGTCGTTAGGTTGAATATGGAGTGAAGCCAAAGCTCCGAAAACTTCAATGCATTATTTTCAATAATCCTGAAGATATCTGCATTGTTTCTTAACAGGTTTTCGTGTTGGTTGAAATGTCCAGAGGTTGAATATTGAGTGAAGACAAAGCTCCGAAAACTTCAATGCATTATTTTCAATAATCCTGAAGATATCTGCATTGTTTCTTAACAGGTTTTCGGGTTGGTTGAAATGTCCATAGGTTGAATATGGAGTGAAGCCAAAGCTCCGAACTCTTCAATGCATTATTTTCAATATTCCTGAAGATAGCTGCATTGTTTCTTAACAGGTTTCGGGTTGGGTGAAATGTCCATAGGTTGAATATGGAGTGAAGCCAAAGCTCCGAAATCTTCAAGGCATTATTTTAAATATTCCTGAAGATATCTGCATTGTTTCTTAACAGGTTTTCGGTTTGGTTGAAATGTCCATAGGTTGAATATGGAGTGAAGCCAAAGCTCCGAACACTTCAATGCATTATTTTCAATAATCCTGAAGATAGCTGCATTGTTCCTTAACAGGTTTTCGGGTTGGTTGAAATGTCCATAGGTTGAATATGGAGTGAAGCCAAAGCTCCGAACTCTTCAATGCATTATTTTCAATATTCCTGAAGATAGCTGCATTGTTTCTTAACAGGTTTTCGGGTTGGTTGAAATATCCATAGGTTGAATATGGAGTGAAGCCAAAGCTCCCAACTCTTCAATGGATTATTTTCAATAATCCTGAAGATAGCTGCATTGTTTCTTAACAGGTTTTCTGGTTGGTTGAAATGTCCATAGGTTGAATATGGAGAGAAGCCAAAGCTCCGAAAACTTCAATGCATTATTTTCAATAATCCTGAAGATATCTGCATTGTTTCTTAACAGGTTTTCGGGTTGGTTGAAATGTCCATAGGTTGAATATGGAGTGAAGCCAAAGCTCCGAACTCTTCAATGCATTATTTTCAATATTCCTGAAGATAGCTGCATTGTTTCTTAACAGGTTTTCGGGTTGGTTGAAATGTCCATAGGTTGAATATGGAGTGAAGCCAAAGCTCCGAACTCTTCAATGCATTATTTTCAATATTCCTGAAGATAGCTGCATTGTTTCTTAACAGGTTTCGGGTTGGGTGAAATGTGCATAGGTTGAATATAGAATGAAGCCAGAGCTCCGAAAACTTCAATGCATTATTTTCAATATTCCTGAAGATAGCTGCATTGTTTCTTAACAGGTTTTCGGGTTGGTTGAAATGTCCATAGGTTGAATATGGAGTGAAGCCAAAGCTCCGAACTCTTCAATGCATTATTTTCAATATTCCTGAAGATATCTGCATTGTTTCTTAACAGGTTTTCGGGTTGGTTGAAATGTCCATAGGTTGAATATGGAGTGAAGCCAAAGCTCCGAACTCTTCAATGGATTATTTTCAATAATCCTGAAGATAGCTGCATTGTTTCTTAACAGGTTTTCTGGTTGGTTGAAATGTCCATAGGTTGAATATGGAGAGAAGCCAAAGCTCCGAAAACTTCAATGCATTATTTTCAATAATCCTGAAGATATCTGCATTGTTTCTTAACAGGTTTTCGGGTTGGTTGAAATGTCCATAGGTTGAATATGGAGTGAAGCCAAAGCTCCGAACTCTTCAATGCATTATTTTCAATATTCCTGAAGATAGCTGCATTGTTTCTTAACAGGTTTTCGGGTTGGTTGAAATGTCCATAGGTTGAATATGGAGTGAAGCCAAAGCTCCGAACTCTTCAATGCATTATTTTCAATATTCCTGAAGATAGCTGCATTGTTTCTTAACAGGTTTCGGGTTGGGTGAAATGTGCATAGGTTGAATATAGAATGAAGCCAGAGCTCCGAAAACTTCAATGCATTATTTTCAATATTCCTGAAGATAGCTGCATGGTTTCTTAACAGGTTTTCGGGTTGGTTGAAATGTCCATAGGTTGAATATGGAGTGAAGCCAAAGCTCCGAACTCTTCAATGCATTATTTTCAATATTCCTGAAGATATCTGCATTGTTTCTTAACAGGTTTTCGGGTTGGTTGAAATGTCCATAGGTTGAATATGGAGTGAAGCCAAAGCTCCGAACTCTTCAATGGATTATTTTCAATAATCCTGAAGATAGCTGCATTGTTTCTTAACAGGTTTTCTGGTTGGTTGAAATGTCCATAGGTTGAATATGGAGAGAAGCCAAAGCTCCGAAAACTTCAATGCATTATTTTCAATAATCCTGAAGATATCTGCATTGTTTCTTAACAGGTTTTCGGGTTGGTTGAAATGTCCATAGGTTGAATATGGAGTGAAGCCAAAGCTCCGAACTCTTCAATGCATTATTTTCAATATTCCTGAAGATAGCTGCATTGTTTCTTAACAGGTTTCGGGTTGGGTGAAATGTGCATAGGTTGAATATAGAATGAAGCCAGAGCTCCGAAAACTTCAATGCATTATTTTCAATATTCCTGAAGATAGCTGCATGGTTTCTTAACAGGTTTTCGGGTTGGTTGAAATGTCCATAGGTTGAATATGGAGTGAAGCCAAAGCTCCGAACTCTTCAATGCATTATTTTCAATATTCCTGAAGATATCTGCATTGTTTCTTAACAGGTTTTCGGGTTGGTTGAAATGTCCATAGGTTGAATATGGAGTGAAGCCAAAGCTCCGAACTCTTCAATGGATTATTTTCAATAATCCTGAAGATAGCTGCATTGTTTCTTAACAGGTTTTCTGGTTGGTTGAAATGTCCATAGGTTGAATATGGAGAGAAGCCAAAGCTCCGAAAACTTCAATGCATTATTTTCAATAATCCTGAAGATATCTGCATTGTTTCTTAACAGGTTTTCGGGTTGGTTGAAATGTCCATAGGTTGAATATGGAGTGAAGCCAAAGCTCCGAACTCTTCAATGCATTATTTTCAATAATCCTGAAGATAGCTGCATTGTTTCTTAACAGGTTTTCGGGTTGGTTGAAATGTCCATAGGTTGAATATGGAGTGAAGCCAAAGCTCCGAACTCTTCAATGCATTATTTTCAATATTCCTGAAGATAGCTGCATTGTTTTTTAACAGGTTTTCGGGTTGGATGAAATATCCATAGGTTGAATATGGAGTTAAGCCAAAGCTCCCAAATCTTCAATGCATTATTTTCAATAATCCTGAAGATATCTGCATTGTTTCTTAACAGGTTTTCGGGTTGGTTGAAATATCCATAGGTTGAATATGGAGTGAAGCCAAAGCTCCGAAAACTTCAATGCATTATTTTCAATAATCCTGAAGATATCTGCATTGTTTCTTAACAGGTTTTCGTGTTGGTTGAAATGTCCAGAGGTTGAATATTGAGTGAAGACAAAGCTCCGAAAACTGCAATGCATTATTTTCAATAATCCTGAAGATATCTGCATTGTTTCTTAACAGGTTTTCGGGTAGGTTGAAATGTCCATAGGTTGAATATGGAGTGAAGCCAAAGCTCCGAACTCTTCAATGCATTATTTTCAATATTCCTGAAGATAGCTGCATTGTTTCTTAACAGGTTTCGGGTTGGGTGAAATGTGCATAGGTTGAATATAGAATGAAGCCAAAGCTCCGATCTCTTCAATGCATTATTTTCAATAATCCTGAAGATATCTGCATTGTTTCTTAACAGGTTTTCGGGTTGGTTGAAATATCCATAGGTTGAATATGGAGTGAAGCCAAAGCTCCGAACTCTTCAATGCATTATTTTGAATATTCCTGTATATATCTGCATTTTTTCTTAACAGGTTTCTGGTTGGTTGAAATGTCCATAGGTTGAATATGGAGTGAAGCCAGAGCTCCGCAAACTTCAATGCATTATTTTCAATATTCCTGAAGATAGCTGCATTGTTTCTTAACAGGTTTTCGGGTTGGTTGAAATGTCCATAGGTTGAATATGGAGTGAAGCCAAAGCTCCGAACTCTTCAATGGATTATTTTCAATAATCCTGAAGATAGCTGCATTGTTTCTTAACAGGTTTTCTGGTTGGTTGAAATGTCCATAGGTTGAATATGGAGAGAAGCCAAAGCTCCGAAAACTTCAATGCATTATTTTCAATAATCCTGAAGATATCTGCATTGTTTCTTAACAGGTTTTCGGGTTGGTTGAAATGTCCATAGGTTGAATATGGAGTGAAGCCAAAGCTCCGAACTCTTCAATGCATTATTTTCAATAATCCTGAAGATAGCTGCATTGTTTCTTAACAGGTTTTCGGGTTGGTTGAAATGTCCATAGGTTGAATATGGAGTGAAGCCAAAACTCCAAACACTTCAATGCATTATTTTCAATATTCCTGAAGATAGCTGCATTGTCTCTTAACAGGTTTTCGGGTTGGATGAAATATCCATAGGTTGAATATGGAGTTAAGCCAAAGCTCCCAACTCTTCAATGCATTATTTTCAATAATCCTGAAGATATCTGCATTGTTTCTTAACAGGTTTTCTGGTTTGTTGAAATGTCGTTAGGTTGAATATGGAGTGAAGCCAAAGCTCCGAAAACTTCAATGCATTATTTTCAATAATCCTGAAGATATCTGCATTGTTTCTTAACAGGTTTTCGTGTTGGTTGAAATGTCCAGAGGTTGAATATTGAGTGAAGACAAAGCTCCGAAAACTTCAATGCATTATTTTCAATAATCCTGAAGATATCTGCATTGTTTCTTAACAGGTTTTCGGGTTGGTTGAAATGTCCATAGGTTGAATATGGAGTGAAGCCAAAGCTCCGATCTCCTCAATGCATTATTTTCAATAATCCTGAAGATATCTGCATTGTTTCTTAACAGGTTTTCGGGTTGGTTGAAATATCCATAGGTTGAATATGGAGTGAAGCCAAAGCTCCGAACTCTTCAATGCATTATTTTGAATATTCCTGAATATATCTGCATTTTTTCTTAACAGGTTTTCGGGTTGGTTGAAATGTCCATAGGTTGAATATAGAGTGAAGCCAAAGCTCCGAACTCTTCAATGCATTATTTTCAATATTCCTGAAGATATCTGCATTGTTTCTTAACAGGTTTGCGGGTTGGTTTAAAAGTCCATAGGTTGAATATGGAGTGAATCCAAAGCTCCTAAATCTTCAAGGCATTATTTTAAATATTCCTGAAGATATCTGCATTGTTTCTTAACAGGTTTTCGGTTTGGTTGAAATGTCCATAGGTTAAATATGGAGTGAAGCCAAAGCTCCGAACACTTCAATGCATTATTTTCAATAATCCTGAAGATAGCTGCATTGTTTCTTAACAGGTTTTCGGGTTGGTTGAAATGTCCATAGGTTGAATATGGAGTGAAGCCAAAGCTCCGAACTCTTCAATGCATTATTTTCAATATTCCTGAAGATAGCTGCATTGTTTCTTAACAGGTTTTCGGGTTGGTTGAAATATCCATAGGTTGAATATGGAGTGAAGCCAAAGCTCCCAACTCTTCAATGGATTATTTTCAATAATCCTGAAGATAGCTGCATTGTTTCTTAACAGGTTTTCTGGTTGGTTGAAATGTCCATAGGTTGAATATGGAGAGAAGCCAAAGCTCCGAAAACTTCAATGCATTATTTTCAATAATCCTGAAGATATCTGCATTGTTTCTTAACAGGTTTTCGGGTTGGTTGAAATGTCCATAGGTTGAATATGGAGTGAAGCCAAAGCTCCGAACTCTTCAATGCATTATTTTCAATAATCCTGAAGATAGCTGCATTGTTTCTTAACAGGTTTTCGGGTTGGTTGAAATGTCCATAGGTTGAATATGGAGTGAAGCCAAAGCTCCGAACTCTTCAATGCATTATTTTCAATATTCCTGAAGATAGCTGCATTGTTTCTTAACAGGTTTCGGGTTGGGTGAAATGTGCATAGGTTGAATATAGAATGAAGCCAGAGCTCCGAAAACTTCAATGCATTATTTTCAATATTCCTGAAGATAGCTGCATTGTTTCTTAACAGGTTTTCCGGTTGGTTGAAATGTCCATAGGTTGAATATGGAGTGAAGCCAAAGCTCCGAACTCTTCAATGCATTATTTTCAATATTCCTGAAGATATCTGCATTGTTTCTTAACAGGTTTTCGGGTTGGTTGAAATGTCCATAGGTTGAATATGGAGTGAAGCCAAAGCTCCGAACTCTTCAATGGATTATTTTCAATAATCCTGAAGATAGCTGCATTGTTTCTTAACAGGTTTTCTGGTTGGTTGAAATGTCCATAGGTTGAATATGGAGAGAAGCCAAAGCTCCGAAAACTTCAATGCATTATTTTCAATAATCCTGAAGATATCTGCATTGTTTCTTAACAGGTTTTCGGGTTGGTTGAAATGTCCATAGGTTGAATATGGAGTGAAGCCAAAGCTCCGAACTCTTCAATGCATTATTTTCAATAATCCTGAAGATAGCTGCATTGTTTCTTAACAGGTTTTCGGGTTGGTTGAAATGTCCATAGGTTGAATATGGAGTGAAGCCAAAGCTCCGAACTCTTCAATGCATTATTTTCAATATTCCTGAAGATAGCTGCATTGTCTCTTAACAGGTTTTCGGGTTGGATGAAATATCCATAGGTTGAATATGGAGTTAAGCCAAAGCTCCCAAATCTTCAATGCATTATTTTCAATAATCCTGAAGATATCTGCATTGTTTCTTAACAGGTTTTCTGGTTGGTTGAAATGTCGTTAGGTTGAATATGGAGTGAAGCCAAAGCTCCGAAAACTTCAATGCATTATTTTCAATAATCCTGAAGATATTTGCATTGTTTCTTAACAGGTTTTCGTGTTGGTTGAAATGTCCAGAGGTTGAATATTGAGTGAAGACAAAGCTCCGAAAACTTCAATGCATTATTTTCAATAATCCTGAAGATATCTGCATTGTTTCTTAACAGGTTTTCGGGTTGGTTGAAATGTCCATAGGTTGAATATGGAGTGAAGCCAAAGCTCCGAACTCTTCAATGCATTATTTTCAATATTCCTGAAGATAGCTGCATTGTTTCTTAACAGGTTTCGGGTTGGGTGAAATGTCCATAGGTTGAATATGGAGTGAATCCAAAGCTCCGAAATCTTCAAGGCATTATTTTAAATATTCCTGAAGATATCTGCATTGTTTCTTAACAGGTTTTCGGTTTGGTTGAAATGTCCATAGGTTGAATATGGAGTGTAGCCAAAGCTCCGAACACTTCAATGCATTATTTTCAATAATCCTGAAGATAGCTGCATTGTTTCTTAACAGGTTTTCGGGTTGGTTGAAATGTCCATAGGTTGAATATGGAGTGAAGCCAAAGCTCCGAACTCTTCAATGCATTATTTTCAATATTCCTGAAGATAGCTGCATTGTTTCTTAACAGGTTTTCGGGTTGGTTGAAATATCCATAGGTTGAATATGGAGTGAAGCCAAAGCTCCCAACTCTTCAATGGATTATTTTCAATAATCCTGAAGATAGCTGCATTGTTTCTTAACAGGTTTTCTGGTTGGTTGAAATGTCCATAGGTTGAATATGGAGAGAAGCCAAAGCTCCGAAAACTTCAATGCATTATTTTCAATAATCCTGAAGATATCTGCATTGTTTCTTAACAGGTTTTCGGGTTGGTTGAAATGTCCATAGGTTGAATATGGAGTGAAGCCAAAGCTCCGAACTCTTCAATGCATTATTTTCAATAATCCTGAAGATAGCTGCATTGTTTCTTAACAGGTTTTCGGGTTGGTTGAAATGTCCATAGGTTGAATATGGAGTGAAGCCAAAGCTCCGAAATCTTCAATGCATTATTTTCAATATTCCTGAAGATAGCTGCATTGTTTCTTAACAGGTTTCGGGTTGGGTGAAATGTGCATAGGTTGAATATAGAATGAAGCCAGAGCTCCGAAAACTTCAATGCATTATTTTCAATATTCCTGAAGATAGCTGCATTGTTTCTTAACAGGTTTTCGGGTTGGTTGAAATGTCCATAGGTTGAATATGGAGTGAAGCCAAAGCTCCGAACTCTTCAATGCATTATTTTCAATATTCCTGAAGATATCTGCATTGTTTCTTAACAGGTTTTCGGGTTGGTTGAAATGTCCATATGTTGAATATGGAGTGAAGCCAAAGCTCCGAACTCTTCAATGGATTATTTTCAATAATCCTGAAGATAGCTGCATTGTTTCTTAACAGGTTTTCTGGTTGGTTGAAATGTCCATAGGTTGAATATGGAGAGAAGCCAAAGCTCCGAAAACTTCAATGCATTATTTTCAATAATCCTGAAGATATCTGCATTGTTTCTTAACAGGTTTTCGGGTTGGTTGAAATGTCCATAGGTTGAATATGGAGTGAAGCCAAAGCTCCGAACTCTTCAATGCATTATTTTCAATAATCCTGAAGATAGCTGCATTGTTTCTTAACAGGTTTTCGGGTTGGTTGAAATGTCCATAGGTTGAATATGGAGTGAATCCAAAGCTCCGAACTCTTCAATGCATTATTTTCAATATTCCTGAAGATAGCTGCATTGTTTTTTAACTGGTTTTCGGGTTGGATGAAATATCCATAGGTTGAATATTGAGTTAAGCCAAAGCTCCCAAATCTTCAATGCATTATTTTCAATAATCCTGAAGATATCTGCATTGTTTCTTAACAGGTTTTCTGGTTGGTTGAAATGTCGTTAGGTTGAATATGGAGTGAAGCCAAAGCTCCGAAAACTTCAATGCATTATTTTCAATAATCCTGAAGATATCTGCATTGTTTCTTAACAGGTTTTCGTGTTGGTTGAAATGTCCAGAGGTTGAATATTGAGTGAAGACAAAGCTCCGAAAACTGCAATGCATTATTTTCAATAATCCTGAAGATATCTGCATTGTTTCTTAACAGGTTTTCGGGTTGGTTGAAATATCCATAGGTTGAATATGGAGTGAAGCCAAAGCTCCGAACTCTTCAATGCATTATTTTGAATATTCCTGAATATATCTGCATTTTTTCTTAACAGGTTTCTGGTTGGTTGAAATGTCCATAGGTTGAATATGGAGTGAAGCCAGAGCTCCGCAAACTTCAATGCATTATTTTCAATATTCCTGAAGATAGCTGCATTGTTTCTTAACAGGTTTTCGGGTTGGTTGAAATGTCCATAGGTTGAATATGGAGTGAAGCCAAAGCTCCGAACTCTTCAATGGATTATTTTCAATAATCCTGAAGATAGCTGCATTGTTTCTTAACAGGTTTTCTGGTTGGTTGAAATGTCCATAGGTTGAATATGGAGAGAAGCCAAAGCTCCGAAAACTTCAATGCATTATTTTCAATAATCCTGAAGATATCTGCATTGTTTCTTAACAGGTTTTCGGGTTGGTTGAAATGTCCATAGGTTGAATATGGAGTGAAGCCAAAGCTCCGAACTCTTCAATGCATTATTTTCAATAATCCTGAAGATAGCTGCATTGTTTCTTAACAGGTTTTCGGGTTGGTTGAAATGTCCATAGGTTGAATATGGAGTGAAGCCAAAACTCCAAACACTTCAATGCATTATTTTCAATATTCCTGAAGATAGCTGCATTGTCTCTTAACAGGTTTTCGGGTTGGATGAAATATCCATAGGTTGAATATGGAGTTAAGCCAAAGCTCCCAACTCTTCAATGCATTATTTTCAATAATCCTGAAGATATCTGCATTGTTTCTTAACAGGTTTTCTGGTTGGTTGAAATGTCGTTAGGTTGAATATGGAGTGAAGCCAAAGCTCCGAAAACTTCAATGCATTATTTTCAATAATCCTGAAGATATCTGCATTGTTTCTTAACAGGTTTTCGTGTTGGTTGAAATGTCCAGAGGTTGAATATTGAGTGAAGACAAAGCTCCGAAAACATCAATGCATTATTTTCAATAATCCTGAAGATATCTGCATTGTTTCTTAACAGGTTTTCGGGTTGGTTGAAATGTCCATAGGTTGAATATGGAGTGAAGCCAAAGCTCCGATCTCCTCAATGCATTATTTTCAATAATCCTGAAGATATCTGCATTGTTTCTTAACAGGTTTTCTGGTTGGTTGAAATGTCCATAGGTTGAATATGGAGAGAAGCCAAAGCTCCGAAAACTTCAATGCATTATTTTCAATAATCCTGAAGATATCTGCATTGTTTCTTAACAGGTTTTCGGGTTGGTTGAAATGTCCATAGGTTGAATATGGAGAGAAGCCAAAGCTCCGAAAACTTCAATGCATTATTTTCAATAATCCTGAAGATATCTGCATTGTTTCTTAACAGGTTTTCGGGTTGGTTGAAATGTCCATAGGTTGAATATGGAGTGAAGCCAAAGCTCCGAACTCTTCAATGCATTATTTTCAATATTCCTGAAGATAGCTGCATTGTCTCTTAACAGGTTTTCGGGTTGGATGAAATATCCATAGGTTGAATATGGAGTTAAGCCAAAGCTCCCAACTCTTCAATGCATTATTTTCAATAATCCTGAAGATATCTGCATTGTTTCTTAACAGGTTTTCGTGTTGGTTGAAATGTCCAGAGGTTGAATATTGAGTGAAGACAAAGCTCCGAAAACTTCAATGCATTATTTTCAATAATCCTGAAGATATCGGCATTGTTTCTTAACAGGTTTTCGGGTTGGTTGAAATGTCCATAGGTTGAATATGGAGTGAAGCCAAAGCTCCGAACTCTTCAATGCATTATTTTGAATATACCTGAAGATATCTGCATTTTTTCTTAACAGGTTTCTGGTTGGTTGAAATGTCCATAGGTTGAATATGGAGTGAAGCCAAAGCTCCGAAAACTTCAATGCATTATTTTCAATAATCCTGAAGATATCTGCATTGTTTCTTAACAGGTTTTCGGGTTGGTTGAAATGTCCATAGGATGAATATGGAGTGAAGCCAAAGCTCCGAACTCTTCAATGCATTATTTTCAATAATCCTGAAGATATCTGCATTGTTTCTGAACAGGTTTTCGGGTTGGTTGAAATGTCCATAGCTTGAATATGGAGTGAAGCCAAATCTCCGAACTCTTCAATGGATTATTTTCAATAATCCTGAAGATAGCTGCATTGTTTCTTAACAGGTTTTCTGGTTGGTTGAAATGTTGATAGGTTGAATATGGAGTGAAGCCAAAGCTCCGAACTCTTCAATGCATTATTTTCAATAATCCTGAAGATATCTGCATTGTTTCTTAACAGGTTTTCGGGTTGGTTGAAATGTCCATAGGTTGAATATGGAGTGAAGCCAAAGCTCCGAAATTTTTAATGCATTATTTTCAATAATCCTGAAGATATCTGCATTGTTTCTTAACAGGTTTTCGGGTTGGTTGAAATATCCATAGGTTGAATATGGAGTGAAGCCAAAGTTCCGAAAACTTCAATGCATTATTTTCAATAATCCTGAAGATATCTGCATTGTTTCTTAACAGGTTTTCTGGTTGGTTGAAATGTCCATAGGTTGAATATAGAGTGAAGCCAGAGCTCCGAAAATTTCAATGCATTATTTTCAATATTCCTGAAGATAGCTGCATTGTTTCTTAACAGGTTTTCGGGTTGGTTGAAATGTCAATAGGTTGAATATGGAGTGAAGCCAAAGCTCCGAACTCTTCAATGCATTATTTTCAATAATCCTGAAGATAGCTGCATTGTTTCTTAACAGGTTTTCGGGTTGGTTGAAATGTCCATAGGTTGAATATGGAGTGAAGCCAAAGCTCCGAACTCTTCAATGCATTATTTTCAATAATCCTGAAGATATCTGCATTGTTTCTTAACAGGTTTTCGGGTTGGTTGAAATGTCCATAGGTTGAATATGGAGTGAAGCCAAAGCTCCGAAATTTTTAATGCATTATTTTCAATAATCCTGAAGATATCTTCATTGTTTCTTAACAGGTTTTCGGGTTGGTTGAAATATCCATAGGTTGAATATGGAGTGAAGCCAAAGCTCCGAAAACTTCAATGCATTATTTTCAATAATCCTGAAGATATCTGCATTGTTTCTTAACAGGTTTTCTGGTTGGTTGAAATGTCCATAGGTTGAATATAGAGTGAAGCCAGAGCTCCGAAAACTTCAATGCATTATTTTCAATATTCCTGAAGATAGCTGCATTGTTTCTTAACAGGTTTTCGGGTTGGTTGAATTGTCCATAGGTTGAATATGGAGTGAAGCCAAAGCTCCGAACTCTTCAATGCATTATTTTCAATAATCCTGAAGATATCTGCATTGTTTCTCAACAGGTTTTCGGGTTGGTTGAAATGTCCATAGGTTGAATATGGAGTGAAGCCAAAGCTCCGAACTCTTCAATGGATTATTTTCAATAATCCTGAAGATAGCTGCATTGTTTCTTAACAGGTTTTCTGGTTGGTTGAAATGTTCATAGGTTGAATATGGAGAGAAGCCAAAGCTCCAAAAACTTCAATGCATTATTTTCAATAATCCTGAAGATATCTGCATTGTTTCTTAACAGGTTTTCGGGTTGGTTGAAATGTCCATAGGTTGAATATGGAGTGAAGCCAAAGCTCCGAACTCTTCAATGCATTATTTTCAATAATCCTGAAGATAGCTGCATTGTTTCTTAACAGGTTTTCGGGTTGGTTGAAATGTCCATAGGTTGAATATGGAGTGAAGCCAAAGCTCCGAACTCTTCAATGCATTATTTTCAATATTCCTGAAGATAGATGCATTGTCTCTTAACAGGTTTTCGGGTTGGTTGAAATATCCATAGGTTGAATATGGAGTGAAGCCAAAGCTTCCAACTCTTCAATGCATTATTTTCAATAATCCTGAAGATAGCTGCATTGTTTCTTAACAGGTTTTCGGGTTGGTTGAAATGTCCATAGGTTGAATATGGAGTGAAGCCAAAGCTCCGAAAACTTCAATGCATTATTTTCAATAATCCTGAAGATATCTTCATTGTTTCTTAACAGGTTTTCGTGTTGGTTGAAATGTCCAGAGGTTGAATATTGAGTGAAGACAAAGCTCCGAAAACTTCAATGCATTATTTTCAATAATCCTGAAGATATCTGCATTGTTTCTTAACAGGTTTTCGGGTTGGTTGAAATGTCCATAGGTTGAATATGGAGTGAAGCCAAAGCTCCGATCTCTTCAATGCATTATTTTCAATAATCCTGAAGATATCTGCATTGTTTCTTAACAGGTTTTCGGGTTGGTTGAAATGTCCATAGGTTGAATATGGAGTGAAGCCAAAGCTCCGATCTCTTCAATGCATTATTTTCAATAATCCTGAAGATATATGCATTGTTTCTTTACAGGTTTTCGGGTTGGGTGAAATATCCATAGGTTGAATATGGAGTGAAGCCAAAGCTCCGAACTCTTCAATGCTTTATTTTAAATATTCCTGAAGATATCTGCATTTTTTCTTAACAGGTTTCTGGTTGGTTGAAATGTCCATAGGTTGAATATGGAGTGAAGCCAAAGCTCCGAAAACTTCAATGTATTATTTTCAATAATCCTGAAGATACCTGCATTGTTTCTTAACAGGTTTTCGGGTTGGTTGAAATGTCCATAGGATGAATATGGAGTGAAGCCAAAGCTCCGAACTCTTCAATGCATTATTTTCAATAATCCTGAAGATATCTGCATTGTTTCTTAACAGGTTTTCGGGTTGGTTGAAATGTCCATAGGTTGAATATGGAGTGAAGCCAAAGCTCCAAACTCTTCAATGGATTATTTTCAATAATCCTGAAGATAGCTGCATTGTTTCTTAACAGGTTTTCTGGTTGGTTGAAATGTCCATAGGTTGAATATGGAGAGAAGCCAAAGCTCCGAAAACTTCAATGCATTATTTTCAATAATCCTGAAGATATCTGCATTGTTTCTTAACAGGTTTTCGGGTTGGTTGAAATGTCCATAGGTTGAATATGGAGTGAAGCCAAAGCTCCGAACTCTTCAATGCATTATTTTCAATAATCCTGAAAATAGCTGCATTGTTTCTTAACAGGTTTTCGGGTTGGTTGAAATGTCCATAGGTTGAATATGGAGTGAAGCCAAAGCTCCGAACTCTTCAATGCATTATTTTCAATATTCCTGAAGATAGCTGCATTGTCTCTTAACAGGTTTTCGGGTTGGTTGAAATATCCATAGGTTGAATATGGAGTGAAGCCAAAGCTCCCAACTCTTCAATGCATTATTTTCAATAATCCTGAAGATAGCTGCATTGTTTCTTAACAGGTTTTCGGGTTGGTTGAAATGTCCATAGGTTGAATATGGAGTGAAGCCAAAGCTCCGAAAACTTCAATGCATTATTTTCAATAATCCTGAAGATATCTGCATTGTTTCTTAACAGGTTTTCGTGTTGGTTGAAATGTCCAGAGGTTGAATATTGAGTGAAGACAAAGCTCCGAAAACTTCAATGCATTATTTTCAATAATCCTGAAGATATCTGCATTGTTTCTTAACAGGTTTTCGGGTTGGTTGAAATGTCCATAGCTTGAATATGGAGTGAAGCCAAAGCTCCGATCTCTTCAATGCATTATTTTCAATAATCCTGAAGACATCTGCATTGTTTCTTAACAGGTTTTCGCGTTGGTTGAAATATCCATAGGTTGAATATGGAGTGAAGCCAAAGCTCCGAACTCTTCAATGCATTATTTTCAATATTCCTGAAGATAGCTGCATTGTTTCTTAACAGGTTTTCGGGTTGGTTGAAATGTCCATAGGTTGAATATGGAGTGAAGCCAAAGTTCCGAACTCTTCAATGCATTATTTTCAATATTCCTGAAGATCGCTGCATTGTTTCTTAGCAGGTTTTCGGGTTGGTTGAAACATCCATAGGTTGAATATGGAGTGACGCCAAAGCTCCCAACTCTTCAATGCATTATTTTCAATAATCCTGAAGATATCTGCATTGTTTCTTAACAGGTTTTCGGGTTGGTTGAAATGTCGTTAGGTTGAATATGGAGTGAAGCCAAAGCTCCGAAAACTTTAATGCATTATTTTCAATAATCCTGAAGATAACTGCATTGTTTCTAAACAGGTTTTCGGGTTGGTTGAAATGTCCATAGGTTGAATATGGAGTGAAGCCAAAGCTCCGAAAACTTCAATGCATTAATTTCAATAATCCTGAAGATATCTGCATTGTTTCTTAACAGGTTTTCGGGTTGGTTGAAATGTCCATAGGTTGAATATGGAGTGAAGCCAAAGCTCCGATCTCTTCAATGCATTATTTTCAATAATCCTGAAGATATCTGCATTGTTTCTTAACAGGTTTTCGGGTTGGTTGAAATATCCATAGGTTGAATATGGAGTGAAGCCAAAGCTCCGAACTCTTCAAGGCATTATTTTCAATAATCCTGAAGATATCTGCATTGTTTCTTAACAGGTTTTCGGGTTGGTTGAAATGTCCATAGGTTGAATATGGAGTGAAGCCAAAGCTCCGAACTCTTCAATGGATTATTTTCAATAATCCTGAAGATAGCTGCATTGTTTCTTAACAGGTTTTCTGGTTGGTTGAAATGTCCATAGGTTGAATATGGAGTGAAGCCAAAGCTCCGAACTCTTCAATGCATTATTTTCAATAATCCTGAAGATAGCTGCATTGTTTCTTAACAGGTTTTCCGGTTGGTTGAAATGTCCATAGGTTGAATATGGAGTGAAGCCAAAGCTCCGAACTCTTCAATGCATTATTTTCAGTATTCGTGAAGATAGCTGCATTGTTTCTTAACAGGTTTTCGGGTTGGTTGAAATATCCATAGGTTGAATATGGAGTGAAGCCAAAGCTCCGAACTCTTCAATGCATTATTTTCAATAATCCTGAAGATAGTTGCATTGTTCCTTAACAGGTTTTCGGGTTGGTTGAAATGTCCATAGGTTGAATATGGAGTGAAGCCAAAGCTCCGAACTCTTCAATGCATTATTTTCAATATTCCTGAAGATATCTGCATTGTTTCTTAACAGGTTTGCGGGTTGGTTTAAAAGTCCATAGGTTGAATATGGAGTCAAGCCAAAGCTCCGAAATCTTCAATGCATTATTTTAAATATTCCTGAAGATATCTGCATCGTTTCGTAACAGATTTTCGGGTTGGCTGAAATGTCCATACGTTGTATATGGAGTGAAGCCAAAGCTCCGAACTCTTCAATGCATTATTTTCAATATTCCTGAAGATATCTCCATTGTTTCTTAACAGGATTTCGGGTTGGTTGAAATGTCCATGAGTCTAATATGTAGTGAAGCCAAAGCCCAGAACTCTTCAATGCATTATTTTCAATATTCCTGAAGATATCTCCATTGACTCGTAACAGGTTTTCGGGTTGGCTGAAATGTCCATGTGTTGAATATGGAGTGAAGCCAACGCTCAGAAATCTTCAATGCATTATTTTCAATATTCCTTAAGATATATGCATTGTTTATTAACAGGTTTTCGGGTTGGGTGAAATGTCCATAGGTTGAATATGGAGTGAAGCCAAAGCTCCGATCTCTTCAATGCATTATTTTCAATACTCGTGAAGATATCTGCAGTGTTTCTTAACAGGTTTTCGGGTTGGCTGAAATGTCCATAGGTTGAATATGTAGTGAAGACAAAGCTCCGAACTCTTCAATGCATTATTTTCAATATTCCTGAAGATATCTGCATTGTTTCTTAACAGGTTTTCTGGTTGGTTGAAATGTCCATGAGTTGAATATGGAGTGAAGCCAAAGCTCAGAACAATTCAATGCATTATTTTCAATATTCCTGAAGATATCTCCATTGATTCATAACAGGTTTTCGGGTTGGCTGAAATGTCCATAGGTTGAATATGGAGTGAAGCCAAAGCTCCGAAATCTTCAATGCAATATTTTCAATATTCCTGAAGATATCTGCATTGTTTCGTAACAGGTTTTCTGGTGGGCTGAAAATTCCATATGTTGAATATGGAGTGAAGCCAAAGCTCCGAACTCTTCAATGCATTATTTTCAATAATCCTGAAGTTATTTGCATTGTTTCTTAACAGGTTTTCGGGTTGGTTGAAATGTGCATAGGTTGAATATGGAGTGAAGCCAGAGCTCCGAAATCTTCAATGCATTATTTTCAATATTCCTGAAGATATCTGCATTGTTTCTTAACAGGTTTTCGGGTTGGCTGAAATGTCCATAGGTTGAATATGGAGTGAAACCAAAGCTTTGAACTCTTCAATGCATTATTTTCAATATTCCTGAAGATATCTGCATTGTTCCGTAACAGGTTTTCGGATTGGTTGAAATGTCCATAGGTTGAGTATGGAGTGAAGCCAAAGCTCCGAACTCTTCAATGCATTATTTTCAATATTCCTGAAGATATCTGCATTGTTTTTTAACAGGTTTTCGTGCTGGTTTAAATGACCATAGGTTGAATACGGAGTGAAGCCAAAGCTCCAAAGTCTTCAATGCATTATTTTCAATATTCCTGAAGTTATTTGCATTGTTTCTTAACTGGTTTGCGGGTTGGTTGAAATGTGCATAGGTTGAATATGGAGTGAAACCAGAGCTCCGAACTCTTCAATGCATTATTTTCAATATTCCTGAAGATATCTGCATTGTTTTTTAACAGGTTTTCGTGCTTGTTGAAATGACCATAGGTTGAATATTGAGTGAAGCCAAAGCTGCGAACTCTTCAATGGATTATTTTCAATATTCCTGAAGTTATTTGCATTGTTTCTTAACAGGTTTTCGGGTTGGTTGAAATGTGCATAGGTTGTATATTGAGTGAAGCCAGAGCTCCGAAAACTTCAATGCATTATTTTCAATATTCCTGAAGATAGCTGCATTGTTTCTTAACAGGATTTCGGGTTGGTTGAAATGTCCATAGGTTGAATATGGAGTGAAGCCAAAGCTCCGAACTCTTCAATGCATTATTTTCAATAATCCTGAAGATATCTGCATTGTTTCTTAACAGGTTTTCGGGTTGGCTGAAATGGTTATAGGTTGAATATGGAGTGAAACCAAAGCTTTGAACTCTTCAATGCATTATTTTCAATATTCCTGAAGATATCTGCATTGTCTCTTAACAGGGTTTCGGGTTGGCTGAAATGTCCATAGGTTGAATTTGGAGTGAAACCAAAGCTTTGAACTCTTCAATGCATTAATTTCAATATTCCTGAAGATATCTGCATTGTTTCTTAACAGGTTTTCGGGTTGGTTGAAATGTGCATAGGTTTAATATGGAGTGAAGCCAAAGCTCCGAACTCTTCAATGCATTATATTCAATATTCCTGAAGATATCTGGATTGTTTCTTAACAGGTTTTCGGGTTGGTTGAAATGTCCATAGGTTGAATATGGAGTGAAGCCAAAGCTCCAAACACTTCAATGCATTATTTTCAATATTCCTGAAGATATCTGCATTGTTTCGTAACAGGTTTTCGGGTTGGCTGAAATGACCATAGGTTGAATATGGAGTGAAGCCAAAGGTCCGAAATCTTCAATGCATTATTTTCAATATTCCTGAAGATATCTGCATTGATTCTTAGCAGGTTTTCGGGTTGGTTGAAATGTCCATAAGTTGAATATGGAGTGAAGCCAAAGCTCCGAAGTCTTCAATGCTTTATTTTCAATATTCCTGAAGATATATTTATTGATTCTTAACAGGTTTTCGGTTCGGTTGAAATGTGCATAGGTTGAATATGGAGTGAAGCCAGAGCTCCGAACTCTTCAATGCATTATTTTCAATATTCCTGAAGATATCTGTATTGTTTCGTAACATGTTTTCGGGTTGGTTGAAATGTCCATAGGTTGAATATGGAGTGAAGCCAAAGCTCCAAACACTTCAATGCATTATTTTCAATATTCCTGAAGATATCTGCACTGTTTCGTAACAGGTTCTCGGGTTGGCTGAAATGACCATAGGTTGAATATGGAGTGAAGCCAAAGCACCGAAATCTTCAATTCATTATTTTCAATATTCCTGAAGATATCTGCATTGTTTCTTAACAGGTTTTCGGGTTGGTTGAAATGTCCATAGGTTGAATATGGAGTGAAGCCAAAGCTCCGAACACTTCAATGCATTATTTTCAATATTCCTGAAGATATCTGCATTGTTTCGTAACAGGTTCTCGGGTTGGATGAAATGACTATAGGTTGAATATGGAGTGAAGCCAAAGCTCCGAAATCTTCAATGCATTATTTTCAATATTCCTGAAGATATCTGCATTGTTTCGTAACAGGTTCTCGGGTTGGCTGAAATGACCATAGGTTGAATATGGAGTGAAGCCACAGCTCCGAACTCTTCAATGCATTATTTTCAGTATTCCTGAAGATATCAGCATTGTTTCGTAACAGGTTTTCGGTCTGGCTGAAATGTCCATAGGTTGAATATGTAGTGAAGCCAAAGCTCCGAACTCTTCAATGCATTATTTTCAATATTCCTGAAGATATCTGCATTGTTTCGTAACAGGTTTTCGGGTTGGCTGAAATGACCATAGGTTGAATATGGAGTGAAGCCAAAGGTCCGAAATCTTCAATGCATTATTTTCAATATTCCTGAAGATATCTGCATTGATTCTTAGCAGGTTTTCGGGTTGGTTGAAATATCCCTAGGTTGAATATGGAGTGAAGCCAAAGCTCCGAAGTCTTCAATGCATTATTTTCAATATTCCTGAAGATATCTGCATTCTTTCGTAACAGGTTTTCTGGTTGGTTGAAATGTCCATAGGTTGAATATGGAGTGAAGCCGAAGCTCCGAACTCATCAATGCATTATTTTCAATATTCCTGAAGATATCTGCATTGTTTCGTAACAGTTTCTCGGGTTGGCTGAAATGACCATAGTTTGAATATGGAGTGAAGCCAAAGCACCGAAATCTTCAATTCATTATTTTCAATATTCCTGAAGATATCTGCATTGTTTCTTAACAGGTTTTCGGGTTGGTTGAAATGTCCATAGGTTGAATATGGAGTGAAGCCAAAGCTCCGAACACTTCGATGCATTATTTTCAATATTCCTGAAGATATTTGCATTGTTTCGTAACAGGTTCTGGGTTGGCTGAAATGACTATAGGTTGAATATGGAGTGAAGCCAAAGCTCCAAACACTTCAATGCATTATTTTCAATATTCCTGAAGATATCTGCATTGTTTCGTAACAGGTTTTCGGGTTGGCTGAAATGACCATAGGTTGAATATGGAGTGAAGCCAAAGGTCCGAAATCTTCAATGCATTATTTTCAATATTCCTGAAGATATCTGCATTGATTCTTAGCAGGTTTTCGGGTTGGTTAAAATGACCATAAGTTGAATATGGAGTGAAGCCAAAGCTCCGAAGTCTTCAATGCTTTATTTTCAATATTCCTGAAGATATATTTATTGATTCTTAACAGGTTTTCGGTTCGGTTGAAATGTGCATAGGTTGAATATGGAGTGAAGCCAGAGCTCCGAACTCTTCAATGCATTATTTTCAATATTCCTGAAGATATCTGTATTGTTTCGTAACAGGTTTTCGGGTTGGTTGAAATGTCCATAGGTTGAATATGGAGTGAAGCCAAAGCTCCAAACACTTCAATGCATTATTTTCAATATTCCTGAAGATATCTGCACTGTTTCGTAACAGGTTCTCGGGTTGGCTGAAATGACCATAGGTTGAATATGGAGTGAAGCCAAAGCACCGAAATCTTCAACTCATTATTTTCAATATTCCTGAAGATATCTGCATTGTTTCTTAACAGGTTTTCGGGTTGGTTGAAATGTCCATAGGTTGAATATGGAGTGAAGCCAAAGCTCCGAACACTTCAATGCATTATTTTCAATATTCCTGAAGATATCTGCATTGTTTCGTAACAGGTTCTCGGGTTGGATGAAATGACTATAGGTTGAATATGGAGTGAAGCCAAAGCTCCGAACTCTTCAATGCATTATTTTCAATATTCCTGAAGATATCTGCATTGTTTCGTAACAGGTTCTCGGGTTGGCTGAAATGACCATAGGTTGAATATGGAGTGAAGCCACAGCTCCGAACTCTTCAATGCATTATTTTCAGTATTCCTGAAGATATCAGCATTGTTTCGTAACAGGTTTTCGGTCTGGCTGAAATGTCCATAGGTTGAATATGTAGTGAAGCCAAAGCTCCGAACTCTACAATGCATTATTTTCAATATTCCTGAAGATATCGGCATTGTTTCTTAAAAGGTTTTCGGGTTGGTGGAAATGTCCATAGGTTGAATATGGAGTGAAGCCAATGCTCCGAACTCTTCAATGCATTATTTTCAATATTCCTGAAGATATCTGCATTGTTTCTTAACAGGTTTTCGGGTTGGTTGAAATGTCCATAAGTTGAATATGGAGTGAAGCCATAGCTCCGAAATCTACAATGCATTATTTTCAATATTCCTGAAGATATCTGCATTGTTTCTTAACAGGTTTTCGGGTTGGCTGAAATGTCCATAGGTTGAATTTGGAGTGAAACCAAAGCTTTGAACTTTTCAATGCATTAATTTCAATATTCCTGAAGATATCTGCATTGTTTCTTAACAGGTTTTCGGGTTAGTTGAAATGTCCATAGGTTGAATATGGAGTGAAGCCAAAGCTCCGAACTCTTCAATGCATTATTTTCAATATTCCTGAAGATATCTGCATTGTTTCGTAACAGGTTTTCGGGTTGGTTGAAATGTCCATAGGTTGAATATGGAGTGAAGCCAAAGCTCCAAACACTTCAATGGATTATTTTCAATATTCCTGAAGATATCTGCACTGTTTCGTAACAGGTTCTCGGGTTGGCTGAAATGACCATAGGTTGAATATGGAGTGAAGCCAAAGCACCGAAATCTTCAATTCATTATTTTCAACATTCCTGAAGATATCTGCATTGTTTCTTAACAGGTTTTCGGGTTGGTTGAAATGTCCATAGGTTGAATATGGAGTGAAGCCAAAGCTCCGAACACTTCATTGCATTATTTTCAATATTCCTGAAGATATCTGCATTGTTTCGTAACAGGTTTTCGGGTTGGTTGAAATGTCCATAGGTTCAATATGGAGTGAAGCCAAAGCTCCGAACTCTTCAATGCATTATTTTCAATATTCCTTAAGATATCGGCATTGTTTCTTAACAGGTTTTCGGTCTGGCTGAAATGTCCATAGGTTGAATATGTAGTGAAGCCAAAGCTGCGAACTCTTCAACGCATTATTTTCAATATTCCTTAAGATATCGGGATTGTTTCTTAACAGGTTTTCAGGTTGGTGGAAATGTCCATAGGTTGAATATGGAGTGAAGCCAATGCTCCGAACTCTTCAATGCATTATTTTCAATATTCCTGAAGATATCTGCATTGTTTCTTAACAGGTTTTCGGGTTGGTTGAAATGTCCATAAGTTGAATATGGAGTGAAGCCAAAGCTCCGAACTCTTCAATGCATTATTTTCAATATTCCTGAAGATATCTGCATTGATTCTTAGCAGGTTTTCGGGTTGGTTGAAATGTCCATAAGTTGAATATGGAGTGAACCCAAAGCTCCGAACTCTTCAATGCATTATTTTCAATATTCCTGAAGATATCTGCATTGTTTCGTAACAGGTTTTCGGGATGGTTCAAATGTCCATAGGCTCAATATGGAGTGAAGCCAAAGCTCCGAACTCTTCAATGCATTATTTTCAGTATTCCTGAAGATATCAGCATTGTTTCGTAACAGGTTTTCGGGCTGGCTGAAATGTCCATAGGTTGAATATGGAGTGAAGCCAAAGCTCCGAACTCTTCAATGCATTATTTTCAATATTCCTGAAGATATCTGCATTGTTTCTTAACAGGTTTTCGGGTTGGTTGAAATGTCCATTGGTTGAATATGGAGTGAATCCAAAGCTACGAACACTTCAATGCATTATTTTCAATATTCCTGAAGATATATGCATTGTTTCTTAACAGGTTTTCGGGTTGGTTGAAATGTGCATAGGTTGAATATGGAGTGAAGCCAAAGCTCCGAACTCTTCAATGCATTATTTTCAATATTCCTGAAGATATCTTCGTTCTTTCTTGACAGGTTTTCGGGTTGGTTGAAATGTCTATAGGTTGAATATGGAGTGAAGCCGAAGCTCCGAACTCTTCAATGCATTATTTTCAATATTCCTGAAGATATCTGCATTGTTTCGTAACAGGTTTTCGGATTGGTTGAAATGTCCATAGGTTGAGTGTGGAGTGAAGCCAAAGTTCCGAACACTTCAATCCATTATTTTCAATATTCCTGAAGATATCTGCATTGTTTCTTAACAGGTTTTCGGGTTGGTTGAAATGTCCATAAGTTGAATATAGAGTGAAGCCAAAGCTCCGAACTCTTCAATGCATTATTTTCAATATTCCTGAAGATATCTTCGTTCTTTCTTAACAGGTTTTCGGGTTGGTTGAAATGTCTATAGGTTGAATATGGAGTGAAGCCGAAGCTCCGAACTCTTCAATGCATTATTTTCAATATTCCTGAAGATATCTGTATTGTTTCGTAACAGGTTTTCTGGTTGGTTGAAATGTCCATAGGTTGAGTATGGAGTGAAGCCAAAGCTCCGAACACTTCAATGCATTATTTTCAATATACCTGAAGATATCTGCATTGTCTCTTAACAGGTTTTCGGGTTGGTTGAAATGTCCATAGGTTGAATATGGAGTGAAGCCAAAGCTCCGAACACTTCAATGCATTATTTTCAATATTCCTGAAGATATCTGCATTGTTTCGTAACAGGTTTTTCGGTTGGCTGAAATGACTATAGGTTGAATATGGAGTGAAGCCAAAGGTCTGAAAACTTCAATGCATTATTTTCAATATTCCTGAAGATATTTGCATTGTTTCTTAACAGGTTTTCGGGTTGGGTGAAATGTCCATAGTTTGAATATGGAGTGAAGCCAAAGCTCCGAACACTTCAATGCATTATTTTCAATATTCCTGAAGATATCTGCATTGTTTCGTAACAGGTTCTCGGGTTGGCTGAAATGACCATAGGTTGAATATGGAGTGAAGCCACAGCTCCGAACTCTTCAATGCATTATTTTCAGTATTCCTGAAGATATCAGCATTGTTTCGTAACAGGTTTTCGGTCTGGCTGAAATGTCCATAGGTTGAATATGTAGTGAAGCCAAAGCTCCGAACTCTTCATTGCATTATTTTCAATATTCCTTAAGATATCGGCATTGTTTCTTAAAAGGTTTTCGGGTTGGTGGAAATGTCCATAGGTTGAATATGGAGTGAAGCCAATGCTCCGAACTATTCAATGCATTATTTTCAATATTCCTGAAGATATCTGCATTGTTTGTTAACAGGTTTTCGGGTTGGTTGAAATGTGCATAGGTTGAATATTGAGTGAAGCCAAAGCTCCGAACTCTTCAATGCATTATTTTCAATATTCCTGAAGATATCTGCATTGTTTCGTAACAGGTTTTCGGATTGGTTGAAATGTCCATAGGTTGAGTATGGAGTGAAGCCAAAGCTCCGAACTCTTCAATGCATTATTTTCAATATTCCTGAAGATATCTGCATTGTTTTTTAACAGGTTTTCGGGTTGGTTTAAATGACCATAGGTTGAATATGGAGTGAAGCCAAAGCTCCGAACTCTTCAATGCATTATTTTCAATATTCCTGAAGATATCTGCATTGTTTCGTAACAGGTTTTCGGATTGGTTGAAATGTCCATAGGTTGAGTGTGGAGTGAAGCCAAATTTCCGAAATCTTCAATCCATTATTTTCAATATTCCTGAAGATATCTTCGTTCTTTCTTAACAGGTTTTCGGGTTGGTTGAAATGTCTATAGGTTGAATATGGAGTGAAGCCGAAGCTCCGAACTCTTCAATGCATTATTTTCAATATTCCTGAAGATATCTGTATTGTTTCGTAACAGGTTTTCTGGTTGGTTGAAATGTCCATAGGTTGAGTCTGGAGTGAAGCCAAAGCTCCGAACTCTTCAATGCATTATTTTCAATATTCCTGAAGATATCTGCATTGTCTCTTAACAGGTTTTCGGGTTGGTTGAAATGTCCATAGGTTGAATATGGAGTGAAGCCAAAGCTCCGAACACTTCAATGCATTATTTTCAATATTCCTGAAGATATCTGCATTGTTTCGTAACAGGTTTTCGGGTTGGCTGAAATGACTATAGGTTGAATATGGCTTGAAGCCAAAGGTCCGAAATCTTCAATGCATTATTTTCAATATTCCTGAAGATATTTGCATTGTTTCTTAACAGGTTTTCGGGTTGGGTGAAATGTCCATAGGTTGAATATGGAGTGAAGCCAAAGCTCCGAAAACTTCAATGCATTATTTTAACTATTCCTGAAGATATCTGCATTGTTTCGTAACAGGTTCTCGGGTTGGCTGAAATGACCATAGTTTGAATATGGAGTGAAGCCACAGCTCCGAACTCTTCAATGCATTATTTTCAGTATTCCTGAAGATATCAGCATTGTTTCGTAACAGGTTTTCGGTCTGGCTGAAATGTCCATAGGTTGAATATGTAGTGAAGCCAAAGCTCCGAACTCTTCAATGCATTATTTTCAATATTCCTTAAGATATCTGCATTGTTTCTTAAAAGGTTTTCGTGTTGGTGGAAATGTCCATAGGTTGAATATGGAGTGAAGCCAATGCTCCGAACTCTTCAATGCATTATTTTCAATATTCCTGAAGATATCTGCATTGTTTCGTAACAGGTTTTCGGATTGGTTGAAATGTCCATAGGTTGAGTGTGGAGTGAAGCCAAAGTTCCGAACTCTTCAATCCATTATTTTCAATATTCCTGAAGATATCTGCATTGTTTCTTAACAGGTTTTCGGGTTGGTTGAAATGTCCATAAGTTGAATATAGAGTGAAGCCAAAGCTCCGAACTCTTCAATGCATTATTTTCAATATTCCTGAAGATATCTTCGTTCTTTCTTAACAGGTTTTCGGGTTGGTTGAAATGTCTATAGGTTGAATATCGCGTGAAGCCGAAGCTCCGAACTCTTCAATGCATTATTTTCAATATTCCTGAAGATATCTGTATTGTTTCGTAACAGGTTTTCTGGTTGGTTGAAATGTCCATAGGTTGAGTATGGAGTGAAGCCAAAACTCCGAACTCTTCAATGCATTATTTTCAATATTCCTGAAGATATCTGCATTGTCTCTTAACAGGTTTTCGGGTTGGTTGAAATGTCCATAGGTTGAATATGTAGTGAAGCCAAAGCTCCGAACACTTCAATGCATTATTTTCAATATTCCTGAAGATATCTGCATTGTTTCGTAACAGGTTTTCGGGTTGGCTGAAATGACTATAGGTTGAATATGGAGTGAAGCCAAAGCTCCGAACTCTTCAATGCATTATTTTCAATATTCCTGAAGATATTTGCATTGTTTCTTAACAGGTTTTCGGGTTGGGTGAAATGTCCATAGTTTGAATATGGAGTGAAGCCAAAGCTCCGAACATTTCAATGCATTATTTTCAATATTCCTGAAGATATCTGCATTGTTTCGTAACAGGTTCTCGGGTTGGCTGAAATGACCATAGGTTGAATATGGAGTGAAGCCACAGCTCCGAACTCTTCAATGCATTATTTTCAGTATTCCTGAAGATACCAGCATTGTTTCGTAACAGGTTTTCGGTCTGGCTGAAATGTCCATAGGTTGAATATGTAGTGAAGCTAAAGCTCCGAACACTTCAATGCATTATTTTCAATATTCCTTAAGATATCGGCATTGTTTCTTAAAAAGTTTTCGGGTTGGTGGAAATGTCCATAGGTTGAATATGGAGTGAAGCCAATGCTCCGAACTCTTCAATGCATTATTTTCAATATTCCTGAAGATATCTGCATTGTTTCGTAACAGGTTTTCGGATTGGTTGAAATGTCCATAGGTTGAGTGTGGAGTGAAGCCAAAGTTCCGAACTCTTCAATCCATTATTTTCAATATTCCTGAAGATATCTGCATTGTTTCTTAACAGGTTTTCGGGTTGGTTGAAATGTCCATAAGTTGAATATAGAGTGAAGCCAAAGCTCCGAACTCTTCAATGCATTATTTTCAATATTCCTGAAGATATCTTCGTTCTTTCTTAACAGGTTTTCGGGTTGGTTGAAATGTCTATAGGTTGAATATCGCGTGAAGCCGAAGCTCCGAACTCTTCAATGCATTATTTTCAATATTCCTGAAGATATCTGTATTGTTTCGTAACAGGTTTTCTGGTTGGTTGAAATGTCCATAGGTTGAGTATGGAGTGAAGCCAAAACTCCGAACTCTTCAATGCATTATTTTCAATATTCCTGAAGATATCTGCATTGTCTCTTAACAGGTTTTCGGGTTGGTTGAAATGTCCATAGGTTGAATATGTAGTGAAGCCAAAGCTCCGAACACTTCAATGCATTATTTTCAATATTCCTGAAGATATCTGCATTGTTTCGTAACAGGTTTTCGGGTTGGCTGAAATGACTATAGGTTGAATATGGAGTGAAGCCAAAGCTCCGAACTCTTCAATGCATTATTTTCAATAGTCCTGAAGATATTTGCATTGTTTCTTAACAGGTTTTCGGGTTGGGTGAAATGTCCATAGTTTGAATATGGAGTGAAGCCAAAGCTCCGAACACTTCAATGCATTATTTTCAATATTCCTGAAGATATCTGCATTGTTTCGTAACAGGTTCTCGGGTTGGCTGAAATGACCATAGGTTGAATATGGAGTGAAGCCACAGCTCCGAACTCTTCAATGCATTATTTTCAGTATTCCTGAAGATACCAGCATTGTTTCGTAACAGGTTTTCGGTCTGGCTGAAATGTCCATAGGTTGAATATGTAGTGAAGCTAAAGCTCCGAACACTTCAATGCATTATTTTCAATATTCCTTAAGATATCGGCATTGTTTCTTAAAAGGTTTTCGGGTTGGTGGAAATGTCCATAGGTTGAATATGGAGTGAAGCCTATGCTCCGAACTCTTCAATGCATTATTTTCAATATTCCTGAAGATATCTGCATTGTTTGTTAACAGGTTTTCGGGTTGGTTGAAATGTGCATAGGTTGAATATTGAGTGAAGCCAAAGCTCCGAACTCTTCAATGCATTATTTTCAATATTCCTGACGATATCTGCATTGTTTCGTAACAGGATTTCGGATTGGTTGAAATGTCCATAGGTTGAGTATGGAGTGAAGCCAAAGCTCCGAACTCTTCAATGCATTATTTTCAATATTCCTGAAGATATCTGCATTGTTTTTTAACAGGTTTTCGGGTTGGTTTAAATGACCATAGGTTGAATATGGAGTGAAGCCAAAGCTCCGAACTCTTCAATGCATTATTTTCAATATTCCTGAAGATATCTGCATTGTTTCGTAACAGGTTTTCGGATTGGTTGAAATGTCCATAGGTTGAGTGTGGAGTGAAGCCAAATTTCCGAACTCTTCATTCCATTATATTCAATATTCCTGAAGATATCTGCATTGTTTCTTAACAGGTTTTCGGGTTGGTTGAAATGTCCATAAGTTGAATATAGAGTGAAGCCAAAGCTCCGAACTCTTCAATGCATTATTTTCAATATTCCTGAAGATATCTTCGTTCTTTCTTAACAGGTTTTCGGGTTGGTTGAAATGTCTATAGGTTGAATATGGCGTGAAGCCGAAGCTCCGAACTCTTCAATGCATTATTTTCAATATTCCTGAAGATATCTGTATTGTTTCGTAACAGGTTTTCTGGTTGGTTGAAATGTCCATAGGTTGAGTATGGAGTGAAGCCAAAGCTCCGAACTCTTCAATGCATTATTTTCAATATTCCTGAAGATATCTGCATTGTCTCTTAACAGGCTTTCGGGTTGGTTGAAATGTCCATAGGTTGAATATGGAGTGAAGCCAAAGCTCCGAACACTTCAATGCATTATTTTCAATATTCCTGAAGATATCTGCATTGTTTCGTAACAGGTTTTCGGGTTGGCTGAAATGACTATATGTTGAATATGGCGTGAAGCCAAAGGTCCGAAATCTTCAATGCATTATTTTCAATATTCCTGAAGATATTTGCATTGTTTCTTAACAGGTTTTCGGGTTGGGTGAAATGTCAGTAGGTTGAATATGGAGTGAAGCCAAAGCTCCGAACACTTCAATGCATTATTTTAACTATTCCTGAAGATATCTGCATTGTTTCGTAACAGGTTCTCGGGTTGGCTGAAATGACCATAGGTTGAATATGGAGTGAAGCCACAGCTCCGAAAACTTCAATGCATTATTTTCAGTATTCCTGAAGATATCAGCATTGTTTCGTAACAGGTTTTCGGTCTGGCTGAAATGTCCATAGGTTGAATATGTAGTGAAGCCAAAGCTCCGAACTCTTCAATGCATTATTTTCAATATTCCTTAAGATATCGGCATTGTTTCTTAAAAGGTTTTCGGGTTGGTGGAAATGTCCATAGGTTGAATATGGAGTGAAGCCAATGCTCCGAACTCTTCAATGCATTATTTTCAATATTCCTGAAAATATCTGCATTGTTTCGTAACAGGTTTTCGGATTGGTTGAAATGTCCATAGGTTGAGTGTGGAGTGAAGCCAAAGTTCCGAACTCTTCAATCCATTATTTTCAATATTCCTGAAGATATCTGCATTGTTTCTTAACAGGTTTTCGGGTTGGTTGAAATGTCCATAAGTTGAATATAGAGTGAAGCCAAACTCCGAACTCTTCAATGCATTATTTTCAATATTCCTGAAGATATCTTCGTTCTTTCTTAACAGGTTTTCGGGTTTGTTGAAATGTCTATAGGTTGAATATGGCGTGAAGCCGAAGCTCCGAACTCTTCAATGCATTATTTTCAATATTCCTGAAGATATCTGTATTGTTTCGTAACAGGTTTTCTGGTTGGTTGAAATGTCCATAGGTTGAGTATGGAGTGAAGCCAAAGCTCCGAACTCTTCAATGCATTATTTTCAATATTCCTGAAGATATCTGCATTGTCTCTTAACAGGTTTTCGGGTTGGTTGAAATGTCCATAGGTTGAATATGGAGTGAAACCAAAGGTCCGAAAACTTCAATGCATTATTTTCAATATTCCTGAAGATATTTGCATTGTTTCATAACAGGTTTTCGGGTTGGGTGAAATGTCCATAGGTTGAATATGGAGTGAAGCCAAAGCTCCGAACACTTCAATGCATTATTTTCAATATTCCTGAAGATATCTGCATTGTTTCGTAACAGGTTCTCGGGTTGGCTGAAATGACCATAGGTTGAATATGGAGTGAAGCCACAGCTCCGAACTCTTCAATGCATTATTTTCAGTATTCCTGAAGATATCAGCATTGTTTCGTAACAGGTTTTCGGTCTGGCTGAAATGTCCATAGGTTGAACATGTAGTGAAGCCAAAGCTCCGAACTCTTCAATGCATTATTTTCAATATTCCTTAAGATATCGGCATTGTTTCTTAAAAGGTTTTCGGGTTGGTGGAAATGTCCATAGGTTGAATATGGACTGAAGCCAATGCTCCGAACTCTTCAATGCATTATTTTCAATATTCCTGAAGATATCTGCATTGTTTGTTAACAGGTTTTCAGGTTGGTTGAAATGTGCATAGGTTGAATATGGAGTGAAGCCAAAGCTCCGAACTCTTCAATGCATTATTTTCAATATTCCTGAAGATATCTGCATTGTTTCGTAACAGGTTTTCGGATTGGTTGAAATGTCCATAGCTTGAGTATGGAGTGAAGCCAAAGCTCCGAACTCTTCAATGCATTATTTTCAATATTCCTGAAGATATCTGCATTGTTTTTTAACAGGTTTTCGGGTTGGTTTAAATGACCATAGTTTGAATATGGAGTGAAGCCAAAGCTCCGAACTCTTCAATGCATTATTTTCAATATTCCTGAAGATATCTGCATTGTTTCGTAACAGGTTTTCGGATTGGTTGAAATGTCCATAGGTTGAGTGTGGAGTGAAGCCAAAGTTCCGAACTCTTCAATCCATCATTTTCAATATTCCTGAAGATATCTGCATTGTTTCTTAACATGTTTTCGGGTTGGTTGAAATGTCCATAAGTTGAATATAGAGTGAAGCCAAAGCTCCGAACTCTTCAATGCATTATTTTCAATATTCCTGAAGATATCTTCGTTCTTTCTTAACAGGTTTTCGGGTTGGTTGAAATGTCTATAGGTTGAATATGGCGTGAAGCCGAAGCTCCGAACTCTTCAATGCATTATTTTCAATATTCCTGAAGATATCTGTATTGTTTCGTAACAGGTTTTCTGGTTGGTTGAAATGTCCATAGGTTGAGTATGGAGTGAAGCCAAAGCTCCGAACTCTTCAATGCATTATTTTCAATATTCCTGAAGATATCTGCATTGTCTCTTAACAGGTTTTCGTGTTGGTTGAAATGTCCATAGGTTGAATATGGAGTGAAATCAAAGGTCCGAAAACTTCAATGCATTATTTTCAATAATCCTGAAGATATTTGCATTGTTTCTTAACAGGTTTTCGGGTTGGGTGAAATGTCCATAGGTTGAATATGGAGTGAAGCCAAAGCTCCGAACACTTCAATGCATTATTTTCAATATTCCTGAAGATATCTGCATTGTTTCGTAACAGGTACTCGGGTTGGCTGAAATGACCATAGGTTGAATATGGAGTGAAGCCACAGCTCCGAACTCTTCAATGCATTATTTTCAGTATTCCTGAAGATATCAGCATTGTTTCGTAACAGGTTTTCGGTCTGGCTGAAATGTCCATAGGTTGAACATGTAGTGAAGCCAAAGCTCCGAACTCTTCAATGCATTATTTTCCATATTCCTTAAGATATCGGCATTGTTTCTTAAAAGGTTTTCGGGTTGGTGGAAATGTCCATAGGTTGAATATGGACTGAAGCCAATGCTCCGAACTCTTCAATGCATTATTTTCAATATTCCTGAAGATATCTGCATTGTTTGTTAACAGGTTTTCGGGTTGGTTGAAATGTGCATAGGTTGAATATGGAGTGAAGCCAAAGCTCCGAACTCTTCAATGCATTATTTTCAATATTCCTGAAGATATCTGCATTGTTTCGTAACAGGTTTTCGGATTGGTTGAAATGTCCATAGGTTGAGTATGGAGTGAAGCCAAAGCTCCGAACTCTTCAATGCATTATTTTCAATATTCCTGAAGATATCTGCATTGTTTTTTAACAGGTTTTCGGGTTGGTTGAAATGACCATAGGTTGAATATGGAGTGAAGCCAAAGCTCCGAACTCTTCAATGCATTATTTTCAATATTCCTGAAGATATCTGCATTGTTTCGTAACAGGTTTTCGGATTGGTTGAAATGTCCATAGGTTGAGTGTGGAGTGAAGCCAAATTTCCGAACTCTTCAATCCATTATTTTCAATATTCCTGAAGATATCTTCGTTCTTTCTTAACAGGTTTTCGGGTTCGTTGAAATGTCTATAGGTTGAATATGGAGTGAAGCCGAAGCTCCGAACGCTTCAATGCATTATTTTCAATATTCCTGAAGATATCTGTATTGTTTCGTAACAGGATTTCTGGTTGGTTGAAATGTCCATAGGTTGAGTATGGAGTGAAGCCAAAGCTCCGAACTCTTCAATGCATTATTTTCAATATTCCTGAAGATATCTGCATTGTCTCTTAACAGGTTTTCGGGTTGGTTGAAATGTCCATAGGTTGAATATGGAGTGAAGCAAAAGCTCCGAACACTTCAATGCATTATTTTCAATATTCCTGAAGATATCTGCATTGTTTCGTAACAGGTTTTCGGGTTGGCTGAAATGACTATAGGTTGAATATGGAGTGAAGCCAAAGGTCCGAAATCTTCAATGCATTATTTTCAATATTCCTGAAGATATTTGCATTGTTTCTTAACAGGTTTTCGGGTTGGGTGAAATGTCCATAGGTTGAATATGGAGTGAAGCCAAAGCTCCGAACACTTCAATGCATTATTTTAACTATTCCTGAAGATATCTGCATTGTTTCGTAACAGGTTTTCGGATTGGTTGAAATGTCCATAGCTTGAGTATGGAGTGAAGCCAAAGCTCCGAACTCTTCAATGCATTATTTTCAATATTCCTGAAGATATCTGCATTGTTTTTTAACAGGTTTTCGGGTTGGTTTAAATGACCATAGGTTGAATATGGAGTGAAGCCAAAGCTCCGAACTCTTCAATGCATTATTTTCAATATTCCTGAAGATATTTGCATTGTTTCGTAACAGGTTTTCGGATTGGTTGAAATGTCCATAGGTTGAGTGTGGAGTGAAGCCAAAGTTCCGAACTCTTCAATCCATCATTTTCAATATTCCTGAAGATATCTGCATTGTTTCTTAACAGGTTTTCGGGTTGGTTGAAATGTCCATAAGTTGAATATAGAGTGAAGCCAAAGCTCCGAACTCTTCAATGCATTATTTTCAATATTCCTGAAGATATCTTCGTTCTTTCTTAACAGGTTTTCGGGTTGGTTGAAATGTCTATAGGTTGAATATGGCGTGAAGCCGAAGCTCCGAACTCTTCAATGCATTATTTTCAATATTCCTGAAGATATCTGTATTGTTTCGTAACAGGTTTTCTGGTTGGTTGAAATGTCCATAGGTTGAGTATGGAGTGAAGCCAAAGCTCCGAACTCTTCAATGCATTATTTTCAATATTCCTGAAGATATCTGCATTGTCTCTTAACAGGTTTTCGGGTTGGTTGAAATGTCCATAGGTTGAATATGGAGTGAAACCAAAGGTCCGAAAACTTCAATGCATTATTTTCAATATTCCTGAAGATATTTGCATTGTTTCTTAACAGGTTTTCGGGTTGGGTGAAATGTCCATAGGTTGAATATGGAGTGAAGCCAAAGCTCCGAACACTTCAATGCATTATTTTCAATATTCCTGAAGATATCTGCATTGTTTCGTAACAGGTTCTCGGGTTGGCTGAAATGACCATATGTTGAATATGGAGTGAAGCCACAGCTCCGAACTCTTCAATGCATTATTTTCAGTATTCCTGAAGTTATCAGCATTGTTTCGTAACAGGTTTTCGGTCTGGCTGAAATGTCCATAGGTTGAACATGTAGTGAAGCCAAAGCTCCGAACTCTTCAATGCATTATTTTCAATATTCCTTAAGATATCGGCATTGTTTCTTAAAAGGTTTTCGGGTTGGTGGAAATGTCCATAGGTTGAATATGGACTGAAGCCAATGCTCCGAACTCTTCAATGCATTATTTTCAATATTCCTGAAGATATCTGCATTGTTTGTTAACAGGTTTTCGGGTTGGTTGAAATGTGCATAGGTTGAATATGGAGTGAAGCCAAAGCTCCTAACACTTCAATGCATTATTTTCAATATTCCTGAAGATATCTGCATTGTTTCGTAACAGGTTTTCGGATTGGTTGAAATGTCCATAGGTTGAGTATGGAGTGAAGCCAAAGCTCCGAACTCTTCAATGCATTATTTTCAATATTCCTGAAGATATCTGCATTGTTTTTTAACAGGTTTTCGGGTTGGTTTAAATGACCATAGGTTGAATATGGAGTGAAGCCAAAGCTCCGAACTCTTCAATGCATTATTTTCAATATTCCTGAAGATATCTGCATTGTTTCGTAACAGGTTTTCGGATTGGTTGAAATGTCCATAGGTTGAGTGTGGAGTGAAGCCAAATTTCCGAACTCTTCAATCCATTATTTTCAATATTCCTGAAGATATCTGCATTGTTTCTTAACAGGTTTTCGGGTTGGTTGAAATGTCCATATGTTGAATATAGAGTGAAGCCAAAGCTCCGAACTCTACAATGCATTATTTTCAATATTCCTGAAGATATCTTCGTTCTTTCTTAACAGGTTTTCGGGTTGGTTGAAATGTCTATAGGTTGAATATGGAGTGAAGCCGAAGCTCCGAACTCTTCAATGCATTATTTTCAATATTCCTGAAGATATCTGTATTGTTTCGTAACAGGTTTTCTGGTTGGTTGAAATGTCCATAGGTTGAGTATGGAGTGAAGCCAAAGCTCCGAACTCTTCAATGCATTATTTTCAATATTCCTGAAGATATCTGCATTGTCTCTTAACAGGTTTTCGGGTTGGTTGAAATGTCCATAGGGTGAATATGGAGTGAAGCCAAAGCTCCGAACACTTCAATGCATTATTTTCAATATTCCTGAAGATATCTGCATTGTTTCGTAACAGGTTTTCGGGTTGGCTGAAATGACTATAGGTTGAATATGGAGTGAAGCCAAAGGTCCGAAATCTTCAATGCATTATTTTCAATATTCCTGAAGATATTTGCATTGTTTCTTAACAGGTTTTCGGGTTGGGTGAAATGTCCATAGGTTGAATATGGAGTGAAGCCAAAGCTCCGAACACTTCAATGCATTATTTTAACTATTCCTGAAGATATCTGCATTGTTTCGTAACAGGTTCTCGGGTTGGCTGAAATGACCATAGGTTGAATATGGAGTGAAGCCACAGCTCCGAACTCTTCAATGCATTATTTTCAGTATTCCTGAAGATATCAGCATTGTTTCGTAACAGGTTTTCGGTCTGGCTGAAATGTCCATAGGTTGAATATGTAGTGAAGCCAAAGCTCCGAACTCTTCAATGCATTATTTTCAATATTCCTTAAGATATCGGCATTGTTTCTTAAAAGGTTTTCGGATTGGTTGAAATGTCCATAGGTTGAGTATGGAGTGAAGCCAAAACTTCGAACTCTTCAATGCATTATTTTCAATATTCCTGAAGATATCGGCATTGTTTTTTAACAGGTTTTCGGGTTGGTTTAAATGACCATAGGTTGAATATAGAGTGAAGCCAAAGCTCCAAACTCTTCAATGTATCATTTTCAATATTCCTGAAGATATCTGCATTGATTCTTAGCAGGTTTTCTGGTTGGTTGAAATGTCCATAGGTTGAATATGGAGTGAAGCCAAAGCTCCGAACTCTTCAATGCATTATTTTCAATATTCCTGAAGATATCTGCATTGCTTTGTAACGGGTTTTCTGGTTGGTTGAAATGTCCATAGGTTGAATATGGAGTGAAGCCAAAGCTCCGAACTCATCAATGCATTATTTTCAGTATTCCTGAAGATATCAGCATTGTTTCGTAACAGGTTTTCGGGCTGGCTGAAATGTCCATAGGTTGAATATGGAGTGAAGCCAAAGCACCGAAATCTTCAATTCATTATTTTCAATATTCCTGAAGATATCTGCATTGTTTCTTAACAGGTTTTCGGGTTGGTTGAAATGTCCATAGGTTGAATATGGAGTGAAGCCAAAGCTCCGAACACTTCAATGCATTATTTTCAATATTCCTGAAGATATCTGCATTGTTTGTTAACAGGTTCTCGGGTTGGCTGAAATGACTATATGTTGAATATGGAGTGAAGCCAAACCACCGAAATCTTCAATTCATTATATTCAATATTCCTGAAGATATCTGCATTGTTTCTTAACAGGTTTTCGGGTTGGTGGAAATGTCCATAGGTTGAATATGGAGTGAAGCCAATGCTCCGAACTCTTCTATGCATTATTTTCAATATTCCTGAAGATATCTGCATTGTTTCTTAACAGGTTTTCGGGTTGGTTGAAATGTCCATAAGTTGAATATGGAGTGAAGCCAAAGCTCCGAACTCTTCAATGCATTATTTTCAATATTCCTGAAGATATCTGCATTGATTCTTAGCATGTTTTCGGGTTGGTTGAAATGTCCATAGGTTGAATATGGAGTGAACCCAAATCTCCGAACTCTTCAATGCATTATTTTCAATATTCCTGAAGATATCTGCATTGTTTCGTAACAGGTTTTCGGGTTGGTTGACATGTCCATATGTTCAATATGGAGTGAAGCCAAAGCTCCGAACTCTTCAATGCATTATTTTCAGTATTCCTGAAGATATCAGCATTGTTTCGTAACAGGTTTTCGGGCTGGCTGAAATGTCCATAGGTTGAATATGGAGTGAAGCCAAAGCTCCGAACTCTTCAATGCATTATTTTCAATATTCCTGAAGATATCTGCATTGTTTCGTAACAGGTTTTCGGGTTGGTTGAAATGTCCATTGTTTGAATATGGAGTGAATCCAAAGCTCCGAACACTTCAATGCATTATTTTCAATATTCCTGAAGATATATGCATTGTTTCTTAACAGGTTTTCGGGTTGGTTGAAATGTGCATAGGTTGAATATGGAGTGAAGCCAAAGCTCCGAACTCTTCAATGCATTATTTTCAATATTCCTGAAGATATCTTCGTTCTTTCTTAACAGGTTTTCGGGTTGGTTGAAATGTCTATAGGTTGAATATGGAGTGAAGCCGTAGCTCCGAACTCTTCAATGCATTATTTTCAATATTCCTGAAGATATCTGCATTGTTTCGTAACAGGTTTTCTGGTTGGTTGAAATGTCCATAGGTTGAGTATGGAGTGAAGCCAAAGCTCCGAACTCTTCAATGCATTATTTTCAATATTCCTGAAGATATCTGCATTGTCTCTTAACAGGTTTTCGGGTTGGTTGAAATGTCCATAGGTTGAATATGGAGTGAAGCCAAAGCTCCTAACTCTTCAATGCATTATTTTCAATATTCCTGAAGATATCTGCATTGTTTCGTAACAGGTTTTCGGGTTGGCTGAAATGACTATAGGTTGAATATGGAGTGAAGCCAAAGTTCCGAAATCTTCAATGCATTATTTTCAATATTCCTGAAGATATCTGCATTGATTCTTAGCAGGTTTTTGGGTTGGTTGAAATGTCCATAGGTTGAATTTGGAGTGAAGCCAAAGCTCCGAACTCTTCAATGCATTATTTTAAATATTCCTGAAGATATCTTCATTGTTTCGTAACAGGTTCTCGGGTTAGCTGAAATGACCATAGGTTGAATATCAGTGAAGCCAAAGCTCCGAAATCTTCAATTCATTATTTTCAACATTCCTGAAGATATTTGCATTGTTTCTTAACAGGTTTTCGGGTTGGTTGAAATGTCCATAGGTTGAATATGGAGTGAAGCCAAAGCTCCGAACTCTTCAATGCATTATTTTCAATATTCCTGAAGATATATGCATTGTTTCTTAACAGGTTTTCGGGTTGGTGGAAATGTCCATAGGTTGAATATGGTGTGAAGCCAAAGCTCCGAACTCTTCAATGCAATATTTTCAATATTCCTGAAGATATCTGCATCATTTCTTAACAGGTTTTCGGGTTGGCTGAAATGTCCATATGTTGAATATGGAGTGAAGCCAAAGCTCCGAACTCTTCAATGCATTATTTTCAATATTTCTGAAGATATCTGCATTGTTTGTTAACAGGTTTTCGGGTTGGTTGAAATGTGCATAGGTTGAATATGGAGTGAAGCCAAAGCTCCGAACTCTTCAATGCATTATTTTCAATATTCCTGAAGATATCTTCGTTCTTTCTTAACAGGTTTTCGGGTTGGTTGAAATGTCTATAGGTTGAATATGGAGTGAAGCCGTAGCTCCGAACTCTTCAATGCATTATTTTCAATATTCCTGAAGATATCTGCATTGTTTCGTAACAGGTTTTCTGGTTGGTTGAAATGTCCATAGGTTGAGTATGGAGTGAAGCCAAAGCTCCGAACTCTTCAATGCATTATTTTCAATATTCCTGAAGATATCTGCATTGTCTCTTAACAGGTTTTCGGGTTGGTTGAAATGTCCATAGGTTGAATATGGAGTGAAGCCAAAGCTCCTAACTCTTCAATGCATTATTTTCAATATTCCTGAAGATATCTGCATTGTTTCGTAACAGGTTTTCGGGTTGGCTGAAATGACTATAGGTTGAATATGGAGTGAAGCCAAAGTTCCGAAATCTTCAATGCATTATTTTCAATATTCCTGAAGATATCTGCATTGATTCTTAGCAGGTTTTTGGGTTGGTTGAAATGTCCATAGGTTGAATTTGGAGTGAAGCCAAAGCTCCGAACTCTTCAATGCATTATTTTAAATATTCCTGAAGATATCTTCATTGTTTCGTAACAGGTTCTCGGGTTAGCTGAAATGACCATAGGTTGAATATCAGTGAAGCCAAAGCTCCGAAATCTTCAATTCATTATTTTCAACATTCCTGAAGATATTTGCATTGTTTCTTAACAGGTTTTCGGGTTGGTTGAAATGTCCATAGGTTGAATATGGAGTGAAGCCAAAGCTCCGAACTCTTCAATGCATTATTTTCAATATTCCTGAAGATATATGCATTGTTTCTTAACAGGTTTTCGGGTTGGTGGAAATGTCCATAGGTTGAATATGGTGTGAAGCCAAAGCTCCGAACTCTTCAATGCAATATTTTCAATATTCCTGAAGATATCTGCATCATTTCTTAACAGGTTTTCGGGTTGGCTGAAATGTCCATAGGTTGAATCATGAGTGTAGCCAAAGCTCCGAACTCTTCAATGCATTATTTTCAATATTCCTGAAGATATATGCATTGTTTCGTAACAGGTTTTCGCGTTGTTTGAAATGTCCAATGACTATGGTGAATAGGATGATGATCTACAAATTTAAATCCTCAGCCATGCTCAGCAAACAATGAAACCAATGACTTCTGTGCTGGAACGTTGTCCTAATGAAACAAGTCCTCTTTCCTGAGGAGTTTAATCTTTATAGTCTTTCTTTCGTAATTAACTCGGAAACTTGGCATGGTACTCTCCATAGATGGTGTGGCTCTTTTGAAAATAGTCACTCAGCAAAATGCCTTTTCACTCCCAAAATCTGAAACCAGCAACTTCCCTGCAGATGTAACAACAATAGTTCTTTTTTTAGCAGGCAATGAATGAGTTGTTTCTATAACATGGATTTTATCCTTGACTCTAGATCAAAGTGATGAATCCACACTTATCCTGGGTTAAAGGCAAACAGTCGGCTCTGCCTGAAATAATGTTAGATTTTCCCGTAATATCAGCCTGGTTTATTGTTGATCCGGTATCAGAAGACTTGTCACCCACAGAGCAGAAATCATCTTCATGCCAAGTTCATTATGCATAACATTCTCAAATCTTCTACGGGATATCCTTACAACATTGGTTATTTTATTTATAGTCAGTCATCTTTTATCTATCACTTTCTGGTGAACACGATCAACGTCACACCCCAATCTGGGATACGAGGCCCATTCCATGCTACATCTCAATTTTCATAAGGTAGTATTTTTATAAAATGCAAATTTGACTGTAACCTAATTAAGTACAATATAGGATCATATGCAATATACATAAACAATTCAACTATAAAAATTGAAAATAAATACAATGGATCTAAATAAAAATTAGAGACATGTCATAATAGATCATTTCATCTTAAATTAATCAATAATGTTTTGCGGTAATTTTTAGCATCAAGTTGAGATATTTTTTTTTTGTTTAAAAGTTGAATAATTTAAACACGTTCAAAATTATGGATAAAAAATAGTGAATTTTATGTTGCGTTTTTATTTATTTTTTTTTTAAGCTTAGCATGAACAAAGCACATTCACGGATTTGGACGAAAAAAATGACCTCTGAATGACGTCAAAATCCGTGAAAATTTTTCATCATTTAATAGTCAGGTAGTATTTTTTTTTAAATGCAAATTTTATTGTAGCTTAAGTATGCACAATAAAGGATCATATGCAATATACATAAACAATTCAACAATAAAAATAGAAAATAAATACAATGGATGTAAATACAAATTAGAGACATGTCATAATAGATCATTTCATCTTAAATTAATCAATAATGTTTTGCGGTAATTTTTAGCATCAACTTGAGATATTTTTTTTCTTGTTTAAAAGTTGCATAAGTTAAACACGTTAAAAATTATGGATAAAAAAAAAACAGTGAATTTTATGTAGTATTTTTTCGAGACTTAGCATGAGGAAAATAAATTCACGGATTCAGACAAAAAAATATAAAAAGAACCCGGATTAACGTCAAAATCGGCGAAAATCTTTCATCTTTTAGTAGTCAGTTGTGATTAGTTTAATTTATAACACTGATATCTTATTTTAACAGATATTTTAACGAAAATTACACAAAATTATCTTGAAATACTAAAGAGTAAATTCATTCAATAAAATTGCCAGTGTCTTCAACCACGGCCTTCCGACGAATTCGCAATCTCCTGCAAATCTTCTGGGCTGTCTCCTCGTTTAAGTTGGTGAATGCTGTCATAATTCTTGTCTTCAGTTCATCATTTGTGTTATAAGAAGTTTTGTTGGTTTCTCGCTCAATTGTGCCACACACATAATGATTAAGGAGGTTGCGGTCTGGTGAGTTAGGTAGCCAAATGTAAGGGGTTATCTGGTCGCAAAAATTGTGTGACATTCATGACTGGGTTCTCCTGCTTGTGTGGCATGGGGTAGAGAGATTGCTAGACATAGGATTTTCTACTAGCTACCCTCTTGATCAAAGGCAGTATTACCTGCTCAAGACCTGCGTGTTGAGTCTGAGGCACAAACAAATTTTCGAATTCTTTTCTTTCTGAGCTGTCATACTTTCGTAATCACGATTAAACTCATCCAACACTCTCCGTATCCTCTGCACTGTCCTCAGATTGACACCGCCAAAAAGCGCCAATCAAAAACAAACAACGCGCATGCGCGGATTTAAAAAAAATATAAAATGCTGACAATTTATCCATATCACTTTTTATAGGTGAACAATTCAACTATAAAAATTGAAAATAAATACAATGTATCTAATTACAAATTAGAGACATGTCATAATAGATCATTTCATCGTAAAAAAATCAACACTGATACGCGGCAATTTTGGGCATCCAGTGGAGATTTTTCTTGTTTAACACATTCAACATTATAGATGAAAATTAATGAATTTTAAATAGCGATATTTTATATAGAGTTTTTTTTTTATATAGCGTTTTTTATATAGCGTTTTTTCGAGACTCAACATGGTCAAAACGAATTCATGAATTTTGACAGCAAAACGGAGAGCCAAGTTCGAATTCCAGTCAATTCGATTCACTTACGTGCTAATACCCTTGGGAAAGGTATGAATCCTCTTCTTCTCCCACTCCCATAATATAGCATGTCAGACTGGGTTACTATAGCCTTGGATGGCAACTGGTCTACCGCATGAAGAAACGGCAACATGTTGCGGGGAAATAATCTGTCTCGTCAGTCATGTATCGAAAGAACTATTACGACTGAGTAGTGAGTTCGATTCTCACTGGGTACCCCTTACTTTCGGCCTTGTGCCACATCTAAGCTACGCTTGGAAAATCACTATGGGCACCTCGAGGTGGTGTAATGGTTAGCAAGCTTGTCTCGCTAGAACAATTACGACTGAGTAGTAAGTTCGATCCTCACTGGGTACCCCTGACTTTCGGCCTTGTCCCACATCTAAGCTACGCTTGGGAAATCACTACTTAGTTTTATTTTTAACCTATATAACGTGCAAGTGCCTTTTGGGCCGCCACCGAATCGATGATTTGGGATCTAAATCTACTACATATCAATTTTCATAAGGTATTATTCATATAAAATACAAAATTTGTTGTAACGTAATTATGTATAATAATGGATCATACGCAGTATAGTGAAAAATAATCTAGAAAAAATTTGGATATATATAGAATATAGGTAAATATAAATTAGATTCATGATATGAAACCCAGTAAAGCAATAAATCTTCTTTTACCGTCTTTAATTACAAATTAAATACGTGGAAGTAATAATAGGTAATATAGTTACCTTAGGATTTTTGCATCATGAACTTCTTTTAAATGAAACTAAACAGGTGGTCTAGTAAATATGAATCCCTTCACCCAAGATGTAGACGCCCCACCCCCCGAGTCGATGATACGAGACCCCGTAGTAAACCACATCACAGATAGTATTCATATAAAATACAAAAATCATTGTACCCTAATTATGTACAATAATGGATCATATGCAGTATAGTGAAAAAATCATCAAGAAAAATTGGATATATATCCAATATATATATATATATATATATATATATATATATATATATATATATATATATATATATATCCAATATATATATATATATATATATATATATATATATATATATATATAGGATATATATCCAATATATATATATATATATATATATATAGGATATATATCCAATATATATATCCAGTATATATATATATATATATATATATATATATATATATATATATATATATATATATATATATATATATTTAAATAAAAAGAAAGAACAGTAAGATATATAATCCGGTGTTCTTATAGATATTTTTTTATTTTTACAAAATAGTGCTCAATGTAAATTTACAGAGCATTAATATTATAAACTAACTGATTTAAAATATGTTTTTTTCGCTACACAGTTCTAACCATGTTTCAAAAATGGAAGCTAAAAGCTTACAATTTAATTTTGTAACTAAATTAAAGACATTAGTTCCATTTCATCCTCAAGCGAATTTTGGAGTAACTTATTTTTAAATTTACTGAGTTTTAAAGGCACAGCAAAAATCATAATTTACAGTCTCCAAGGATTCAGAGAAATACTTTCATCCAGACACACACACACACACATATATATATATATATATATATATATATATATATATATATATATATATATATATAGGTAAATTCAAATTAGAGTCATGATATGAAACATAGAAAAACAATAAAACTTCTTTTACCGTCTTTAATTACAAATTAAGTACGTGGAAATAATAAAAAAATTGGTAATATCTTTACCTTATGATGTGGCATCATTTGCTTTTAAATGAAACCAAACAGGTGGTCTAGTAAATATTAATCCTATCACGAAAGATGTATTACCCAACCCCGAGTCTATGAGTCCCCAGTCTGCTGTATCTCAAGTTTTATAAGGTAGTATTCATATAAAATACAAATTTTATCGTAATATATTTATGTATATTAATAAATCCTATGCTGTATAAGTGAACAACTCAACTACAAAAATAGAAAATAAATACAATGTATATATTAGGTTGGTGCAAAAATAATGACGTAATAATGTCGTTTTTTGACGTGAAAAAATACGTCAAAAAACGACATTATTACGTCATTATTTGTTCCTTTGACAAGATTATACAATGTATATATTAGGTTGGTGCAAAAATAATGACGTAATAATGTCGTTTTTTGACGTATTTATTCACGTCAAAAAACGACATTATTACGTCATTATTTTTGCACCAAGCTAATAAAAATACAATTTAGAGACCTGTCATAATAGACCATTCCATCTTAAATCAAAAATGTTTTGCTGAAAATTTTAACTTTGAATTATTCCTGACGAATAATTGTAGCACATTCAACATTATCGATGAAAAGAACAGAATTTGATGTATTGTTTTTCTTTTACCGTATTTCAGCAAAAATTAAATATGTGTAAATAATAATAAAATTGGTAATATTGTTACCTGATGATTTTGCATCATAGACGGCTTTCAAATGAAACCAAACAGGTACCTTAGTAATTACTAATCCCTTTACCCTAGACGTAGTAACCGCCAACTCTATGATACCAGTTTGTTCCATCTCAATTGTTATAAAAAGTCACATAAAATACAAATTTTATCGAAACCTATTTATGTACAATAATGAATCCTTTGCGATATAGGGGAACAATTCAACTAGAAAAATTGACAAATAAATACAATGTATCTAAATAAAAATTAGAGACATGTCATAATAGATCATTCCATTTTAAATCAACAATGTTTTGCAGCTATTTTTAAGACCAACTGGAGATTTTTCTTTTTAAAAATTGAAGAATCTTTACTCATTCGACATTATGGATACAAAAATAGTGAATTTTATATAGTGTTTTTTTTTTTTTTAGACTTAGAATGAGCAAAACAAATTCAAGTATTTGAAGAGAAGAAAATAGACCCCAGAATGACGCCAAATTTTATCCTTCAACTCTAGAACACTAACCATCAATTAAAGTTACCCCACTACTAACCATGGGTATATCATACCCGATTTTGAAAATATAAATAAAAAAAAAAAATAAATATAAATCTTTATTTAAAATATTTTACATGTAAACTCTTCAAAATTTGTACTTTGAGTTAACATTAATAGGAACTGAAAAACATTATTTAGGTAAGAAAATCAGGTACTGAAAATTGTAATTAAAAATAGGAAAATTTGCGCTGGGTACTATAATACCCATGGTTAGTGTTCCAGGGTTAAAGTTACACCACTACTAACCATGGGTATATCATACCCGTTTTTGAAAATATCAAAAAAAAAAAAAAAATTAAATATAAATCTTTATTTGAAATATTTTACATGCAGGCACTTCAAACTTTGTACTTTGAGTTAACATTAATACGAACTGAAAAAAACATTTTATTTAGGTAAGAAAATTATGTACTGAAAACTGTAATTAAAAATAGGAAAATTTGCGCTGGGTACTATATACCCATAGAGTTCTAGGGTTAATAGTCAGTTGTTCTTTGTTTAAGTTGTAAGTTATATAAATGTAGGTAGAAAAAGAGCAAATGTTGATAAGATAGCTAGGGTCGCAAAGCACAGCCCGCAATTAGGCTTAACCACCCCCAGTCGTGCGTTTAAGACTCAATACGCGCTAGGCCTAGCTCAAATTATGAACGGTGTATTGGGGATGTCAGCATTAAGCATATCTATTATCTGGTCAGTGTAGTAATAGACGACGGAAAATAAGACCCAGAAATCCGTAGATGCATCGGAATAGCGAAAGTTGCTTTCCAGAAATCAAATAAAGTATTAAGAGATAAAATAAAAAAAGATGGCTGATTCGGAAGGAAAACTACAGGGGCCCCTAGGCAGGATAGTAGAATAAAACGAGGTGAAAAGAGACGAACAACTAACTTCAAGAAGACAGAAAGTAAATCCAAGATAGAACTACAAGTGGAAGACGTTAACATCGAACAAGTACCCGAGTTTAAATATCTGAGAAGGGGGAAATGCGACACTAAAAATCCTAACAAGCAATAAGATGCTTTCCAAAACCTAAGCAAAAATGTGGGGGTGGGGAAGAGTGCTAAATTTTTACGACATATCAATCCTCTTCTATGTCAGTGAATGCTGGACAATCTCCCCTCACACGAATAGAAATCTCTAGGCAAGAGAAATTTGTTTCTACAGAAGGATATTGAGAATTCTATAGACGGAGCTAATAAGGAATGGCACAGTCTTAAGGAAAATAGAAAGAGAAAGAACACATAAACTCGGAATCAGAAAAAAGTCAGTTGATATTTCTTGAACACACAAGGAAGGAAGGCTTGGAGAATTTGACACTTAAAGCACATATCGAGACCAAGTCGAGTTGGTGTCGATAGATTGTTTAACGGTGGGTCGGTAATCTTGTCAAAGGAACAAGCGTTCCTCTTGTGACCAAAAAATGTTTAAGGAATAAAACAAGTTTTGCAGATATATCATATATTAAACAGTAAGTACATCAGAAGAGTATTATACGACTAGTGAATGTGTGTCGGTTGACCCAGCGTTCAATCTAGTCGACTGTTAATATTTAACAACCTCCGCTACGAGGGATGTATCTTGCACAAGGCCGAGTTTACCGTGGGTTCACCTAGCCCGTAGGCTTGGCCAAAAATATTCCCTTCGAACCCTGTATAAACGGGTTCAGAGTCTGACTAACAACCCGGACGAAACTTTGCCTTTCGGCAAGGCCTCGTCTGGGTTCCTCTCTGCCCAAAGGCGGAGAGTTCAACAGCAGTTGTGAACAGTCACAGCCCGGTAGAACAATCTGTTCGACTCTTAATATTTAACAGTCCCCCCACGAGGTTTGTATGTGGCACAACGTCGAGTTTACCGTGGGTTCTCCGAGTCCGTAGGCTCGGTCAAAAATATTCCCTTAGAAACAGTATAAACGGATCAGGGACTGTCTACCTCTCCGGACAAAAGTCTGCCTTGCGGCAAAGCCTCGTCCGGGTTCCTCTCTACTCGAGACAGAGATTTTGACAGTTGAACAGTCTGGTCGATTGTTAATATTTAACAGCCAATCCCCATGAGCGCTGTATGTGGCACAAGGCCGATTTTACCGTTGTTTCTCCAAGCCCGTAGGCTCGGTCAAAAATATTCCCTTTGAACACGCCTAAATGGGTTCAGGGACTGTCTACCTCGTCCGGGTTCCTCTCTGCCGAGGCAGAGAGTTCGACAGTTACGAACAGCCTGACCGACTGATCCCCCAAGGCCTTCTCTCCTACTAATTTTATAGTAGGCGGAAGATACAACATAGACTCTTTAGACGGAGGACAACACAACAGTTCCTAAGAACTACATTGGATGGAATTTGATTGATATTAGCTTGGTAGTTGCGTGTAAGCAGGATTCGATCCTGTGTAGCAAGAATAATATCTTCATTCTCACGATTAATTCCTGAACTCCTTGGCTGCTGGTCGGTACGTGAATTGTTCTAGGTCAGCATTTTGGTTTCGGAAAAGGAACCGGCGATGTAGAGTCTTTTGTCTCAAGCTTTCTTCGTTTAACTTTGGCTTAGGTTTTGATTTTTTGCTTCTCGTTTCAATATTCTTTCTGATTGTTTGACAGTTGTGTCTGTTTCAGCGTTACTTTCAAGATTTAAGCAGAATTCTCTTGCCTTTTTATGAGCTTCTTTTGATACATGAAGCTTTTTGTTTTTTTTTTCATGCTCCATTACGAGTTGTAACATCCGATCTTGTATAGCTGCAAGATAGTTATAAAGTACCATTATTATAAGACAATTCCAATTGGTTCCCCCTGTTCCTTGGCAGATAGAGACGGTCGTCATCTGCATTAGGCTGAAGCATTCTTGAGTTCTTTTAAGTTCTAATGTATTATATTGAAGTTCTACGTTACAACTCCGATAGAAAGTGCTAATGGCCGTTCTTATATTTTTCGAAACTAATCCACTTTTCATTACTACTCGCGTTCCTTTTCGATTCTTTCTTTCATCTTCGAATCCTGTATTCTGTTGTTTTCATTTACACCCGGATACTTGTAAGGATATCCCTGGCCGAACCGCTAAATCATTATTATCAGATAATCCCATAAGTTATGTCCGAATTTTGAATAAAGAAAACAAGTGACCAAATGTTACATTTAATTACACATTCAATCAACAATGTATTTTCCCTGATTATCTATGACTTCCTTCCATCTACAGTATTTACATTAGTCGGACTATTGTCCTCATCTTTGTCGCCATATTTGTCACAACGTTTCGGCCGTTGTACGCTCCGGCCTTCTTCAGGTGGTTGGAATTTCGAACTGAACCCTTTATTTCGATCATTGGGGTAGACTGTTATATTTCCACGTGCCAACCACCTGAAGAAGGCCGGAGCGTACAACGGCCGAAACGTTGTGACAAATATAGCAACAAAGATGAGGACAATAGTCCGACTAATGTAAATACTGTACATAATACCACATCTCAGAAACATAGACAGATTCCTTCCATCTATTAACAAGCTTACTAATTCCATTACTGTAAAATTCTTTTGGCTTTGATTCGAAGAACTCACAAATGTCAGTTTTAACCTATTCCTGTGTTACAAAAGCTGTTTCTTCCAAATGATTCTGTAAGCTACGAAACAAATGGTAGTCTGAAAGAGCAAGGTCGGGAGAATAAGGTGGATGAGGAATTTTCTCCTAATCTTCGATCTTTTGTGATTCTTGCTGTGTGGGGTCGCGCATTGTCCTGATGAAACATCACCCCTTTTCGATTCACTAGAGCAGATCTTTTTTTTCCTCAAAGCTTGGTTCAGATGCTCTAATTGCTGACAGTATATTTGAGCATTAATTTGTTGCATTAGGTGGTAATAATTCAAAGTGGATTATTCCTTGGCAATCCCACCAGATTGAAAGATAAACCTTTTGCCCATGAAGTTCCCTTCTCAGCTGTGGCTGAGGTCCTTCTCCTTTACCAAGCCACTGTCTACGACGCTTAACATTTCGATAAAAGATCCATTTTTCGTCGCCAGTCACAAGTCTATCCAAAACAGGTGAAACCAGTTGGCGAGAATGGAGAGAAGAGCAGATGTCAACAAGGGATTTGAGGTTGTTTTCAGACAATTCATGAGGCGCCCATTTTCTAAGTTTAGGAACTTTTCCAAGTTGTTGAAGACGACGATGAACAGTTGTATGTTTTGAACTGAGAACCACTGCCAATTCCTCAACTGATAAAGCAGGATTTTCTTCAAGGGCTGCTTCAAGAAGCTTTCCATCAAACTTAACTGGACGTCCGGTTCGATCTTCATCTTTAAGGGTGAAATCTCCACATCTGAATTTTGCAAACCATCTTCTGCAAGTTCTTTCATTCCCACATTCCTCTCCATAAACTGAGTGAATGTTTCTAGCCGCTTAGGCTACTGAGTTTCCTTTCTTGAAGTCATAAAGCATTATGTGCCTCAAATGATTCTTAGGTACTTCCATGTTAGCAGGGTTTTAATCAAACAAAATTTAATTTTATTGTTCTCTGAAATAAAATTTGATCAGTTTAAATGCATCTAAACATAAAAATAATGTTCAGCTCCATTAGACATTATAAAATACTTTTTAAATTTCGTTCATTTTAACAAAAACTTAAAATTCGGACAGAACTTATGGGATGACCTGATATTATTACTGTATATTCCTACGTATAAGGCGACCGTTAAATTTAAAAAAATATCCCCCAAAATAGGGGATGGTCTAATACAACAGTTACAAAAAGATAATCTTAAATCCTGTGATGTATCGGCACTGGTAAGTAGGCTAGTATGCTTGCGCCATGGATCGCGGTAGGCTAACAACTGCTTTGGTGTTGTAAGTATTTCTAGTTTAAACCAATTCAGATTTTAATTTTGTACTACAGTTATAAATGTAATAGAAATACTTTTACTTTTTGCTTTGAAATTAATTGCAAAAGTTTCGTTGAGTAACCAAATAATATTTCGTTCTTGATTTGTCAAGTGATAGGTAATTTCATCCTAATCATTATTTCTAATTGCAGTGTTAAATAATATTTAGGATAACATAAAATCTATATTTCTAATTAAAATTCATTCTTATTGTGATGTTAAATAACAACATTTAATATAACATGCAAACATTATTTTTCAATAACATAAATTATACGGTATTTCCTTCCTTAAGTAACAAAACATTTAAGCTGTCATAAAATCTTTATTTACTTATTACAGAATACGCCGCTGTTTTCATTCGTACGAGTCGTAAGAATGGAATCGTTATTATTCTTTTTATAAAGATTCATGATAATACTTTAAATTATTTCATTCCTTTTGATTTGATAACGATAAAGGTAAGTAAAAACAACATTTTAATAACATCAGCTTTATTTTAAACTCAGAGGAATCGTTATGATCGTCCTAATTGCTACTGCCATCGTAGCTAGCCTACTTTCTGGGTCGTCTTACACTAAAGATACCAGAAAAAATCTCGAAATTTTACCTAGATTCTGGGTCTCGTCTTATTTATAGGTCGCCTTATACGTGGAAATATAAGATAGATAGATAGATAGATATCTCTGAGGTGATTATTATAGATAGATATGGCTAAATGGCTCTGAAATGAAAATAACGCTGGCATCTCATTTTAACAGATATTCATGGCACGATGGATAAATTGTCGTGCTATCCTGTCCTGTGGCGACCAACGGGCTTGGTATTGGTCGCGGCACCAAATGTGACGTTCTAAACTTTTGGTGATTCGGATGGGAATCTGTTTAGATTCGGTATCAGCCTTGTCGTTCCCAGCTCGCTTCCAACGTCTCGTTACCGAAGTAACTGCATTGATTTCCAGTCTAACCTACCCACGTTGTGAATTGAAGGCAGACGAAATCAATCAGTCGCCGGGCCGTAATGCAAGTCGAGTTCGAATAAGGGTGATATCGCACAAGAAAAATAAAATAATAACTCGAAAAGTTCAAATGTGTTAAAAAAGGATAACAATATTTTATATATGGTTGCTGAATACAGGACTGCGTCTACTTCCCAACCTGCTATATGGATTCGTGACACTTTGTGTTTGTTAGGCGAGTCTTAACATCTTAAGTTGTTTGTTCTTTAAGAAACTGGTTCTTGGTGTATCTTCAGGCGATATTCGTAAAACTTGTTTTAGTGGTATGAGTCTAAGTCGTTCTTCAAAAATAAACTGTTCTTGGCTAGAAATTGAGGTCGTGATGCCTGGAATCTTTCAAGTCAGCTATCTGCGAGGCGGGTGCAACTCCAACTGCGAACTTCACTCAACTGCGTCTCAACTGGAACTCGAACTCGAACTGCTTTTCACTCGCTGCGACTCTGCTTATATGGACGCCGACCAAAACCGGGGTGGGCTTGTCGGAGTTTTAGGTTCCTTGATAATTCTAAACCCACAATCCACTTCTTTGTTTTCGGTCAGGAAAATTTTATTATTTTCCATTTTTGGAAGTCTTTCGTCTTCCCACCTTCTTCTGTTCTCATATTGGTATCTCACCATGCCCTCAGACGGTGTCAACGGGTTTCCCCTCTCTCTCACAGTGGCATCTCACACCTATCCCTTCAGGGGGGCGCAACAGGCCTCCCCTCCTTCTTCACATGATTACCTCCGTCTAACGCTCATGCCACCATTCAGCCAATGGGCGCTCAGCAGCGTGGGTGTGGCCAGACTAGCCTCGGTTTAAAAAATCTTGCTCAAAGAAAAAAAAAATAATCTTCCTTTTTCTTTTTTCTTTTTTTTCTCTTTCTTTCCTTCTGCCCGACCACAAACCCTTGGACTTTTATCTTAGCCAAATGTCACTTGGACTTTATCACCCGGGGCCTTCGCCAGACAAGAGGGTGGTCAATTGTACGTATTTGTATTCTTGGTGCCAATTACTGATCCGGTAAAATAGTTTCGCTATCATAGCCAGCCCTGATAATAACCAGATGCTCCTCTCAATGATATTCTGCATATAGACAAAGGCTTAATCTTTCCTTCATGGTGGTCAGCGGACATTTTTGTTTTTCTCAGACAGTACGTGCTTAATTAATTTCTATTTTTATCTCTTTAGAATGCTTCGGGAGGTCTCTTGTCCAACTTGAAAATTTTTTTTTTATCATTGCCATGGGAAGATTGGATATATCTTACTCGCTGCCCAGTAACATAATTCTGTGTTTTACCTTCTCGACAATGGAAATAAAAATCTTACCACTTTTCCTTGTCAGTAAAATAACACTGCTTAGTGTCCTTTTCGTGATGGCATATTATCACCTAAATTTAATTCTCGCCATTCTTTTTTCTTTCTAGCGTCGTAAATAGTGTCACACAAGAATCATGTGCGGCATTTTCCCGTAATTTCGCGCCTGGTGGTACCTACGGCCATATCAGCAGACTAATTGTTTCACGATGCCTCCTGTCAATGCCGCTTTGTTACTGTATTCATGTGTCTCTTTGTAAGACCATAAATTCTTCATCTTCCGGTTTTCCGATGATAACATATCTCTGACATTTTTTACCAGATGCGACATATACGTTGTTAAGTCAAAAATTATCCGCTTGTCCCACTGCCTTCTGCACATTCATGCTTATTGTTGATACTATTGTGGTCATGTGATCGAAGTTCCAGCTTGATCGTTCCAGTTTCTCTTTGCTGCTGTGACAGTGTAAACATTGCCGCTCCGCTATCAGTGTGCACCAAAATAGGAACAAATATTGGTGTGTCAGTGGCTGAAATTTATCGGGGGCTTTTAGCACAATACGGTGACAATGCACCCATTCGTAGAAGCCTGTATGAGTGGATCGAGAAGGTTTAAAAGTAGCCGGACAGGCCTAGCGCACGAAGAAGGAGCGTGACGCCAGCCGACCTCCATCACTGATGAGAAGATTCAGCAGGCTCGAGCGATGGTAATGGTGAACTGGGGAATTATTATTGACAAAGTAGAATGTTCTCTGCGGATCATTGCTGTTTATTCCTCCTTAGTGCAGCAGATAGAAAACTGGCGCGATCAAAATTCGATCCCGTTACCACAATAATACCAACTGTAAGCACGCATGTGCAGAAGGCAGTGTGACAAACCGAAAGATATACTATGGCGAAATGGTATATAATCTCTGACTCATGCTCGTTCATTCACCCATTATTTAATTTATCACAAAATAATAAGTTTTAGGTTTTGGTTAATGGAAATTTGTCACTATTTGATATATAAGGGTGTTCCAATAACTTGGATCGATTTTAAATGTGAATTGAAGTCTAAGCGTTTAATGTTTTTTTTCTTTTTCTCTCAGATTTGGCAGACATTTGGACGATATAATTTTTCACGTATAATTGCCATGACTTAAATAACATGATCCAACAGAGAATTAAATAAATTTGCACCAATAACACTGATTTATTTACTTCTGACTTTGATCCTTCTTAATGAAACACCCTTATATATAATCAAACCTAATATAACACACTTTACACACACACAAACACACACACACATATATATATATATATATATATATATATATATATATATATATATATATAACTTGGGCCGATTTTAAATGTGAAAAAGGTTTAAGCGTTTAATGATTTTTTTTCTTTTTCTTTCAGATTTGGCGGATTTTGGGCGATATTGTTTTTCGCACATAATTGCCATGATTTAAATAACATGATACAATTGAGAAATAAATAAATTTTCACCGATATCACTGATTTATTTACTGCTGATTTTGCTCTGCCTTAATGAAACACCCTTATATATAATCCGTTTTAATGAAACACCCTTTATTTACAATTCAAAATGGCCACCTTTTGGTTCAGCTTAGTCCTTATCTTCATAACAGAGGTATATGACTTCTTCACCAAATCTCCGCGTGCTTATGTTTCTTTTAGAAAGGCCACAGACATCACGAAAATGTTGATATATATACATTCAGAAGGAAAATCCTTGATAGTGCCGCCATTGAATATTATCCAAATATTAATCTACGACCAGTTTTTTTCTCAATATCACCTTTTCTAAGACAATCGTTACTCTCCTAATCCAACGTGCACAACAAATATATCAGGAAATGAAAAGAAAACGGTGAATCCGTCAACACAACAATACAAACAATATTTATACAAGTGAAAATATTGTCAAACACAAAGTAATTGACAAAATTTTTCAATGGACCATATGAATATACAATAGCGTTTCGAAATTCTTCAATTGCTAATGACATTTTGTTTGTTGTTTATAGATACTTTCTTTCAATAAATTCATTACGTTTTTTTTTGCCTTGAAAAAGTCCACATTAGACGAAATGCGTCCATTAAAACAACACTTTTCATATTGCCTTTTTCCTTTATATTGAAAGATATATTGTTAAATATAACAGACAACGAATGTATGTCTATTATGTTTGATCAGAAGCTGTTCTAAAGTTCGTATCGTTGCTTTAATTTCGGGAATATATATATATATATATATATATATATATATATATATATATATATATATATAAATATGTAATGAAAAACAAACCACTTTAAGGTACCATTACGATAATTTATTTCACCTAAATCCTTTTTTAAGGATTCAGGATCATCAGGTAAAACTTCCAACAACGAATTGAGAGGAAAACCAATTCGGTTTACCAAGTTCCTTATAACTTATATATATATATATATATATATATATATATATATATATATATATATATATATATATATATATACACTGGGTGTATAAGAAATACTTTCTCAAAATTTGGTGCGGGTTGATCAAACCAAAACAAAGAAAGAAGTCCATATAAACATATGTCCGCAAATCCTTCGTTTTTGAGTTATTAAGTTTAAAGAAATTTTACGGTAGATGGCGCTGTGTTGACATGTAGACTAAGTTACATTTGTTATTCGTGTACATGTGTTGTAGTGATTTAACTGTGAATTGTTCCGCTTAACAATGACAGCATATTCCTCTTGTGAGCAGGTAGATATTATTTTTACATTCGGCTTTGCGAATGATAACGGATGTGAGGCTGCACACGTCAAGTGACCCTAGCATGTCGTACATATCATATTATCGCATGGAGTGTAATTCAAGAGTAGCTCCTGCATCCGTATCATTTGAAATGTCTTCAGAGTCTTTCGCCCTCTATTCACTCACCATGGGAGAACTTTTGATGATCCATTATTTGCCTCGTCAGTCTTGTTTACAGATGAGGCAACATTTGGAAGAAGTGGAATAACAAATTTACACAAAAAAATTATGAGATGATCGGATCTCCATGATGCAATACAGCCTAAACGCTAGCATCAAATTACGATTAATGTCTGTGCTGACTGTCTGGTAGGTCCATATGTTCTCCCAGCATGTCTTACAGGAACTCTCTACAGGGACTTTATTTCGAACATCCTTCCAGACCTGCTAGAGGATGTTCCTCTCCTAACACGAAGACACATGTGGTATATGCATGGTGAAGACTTCCTGATGTTATCGGACTGTAGGGGGTCGATCCCAGCGTGTGGCACCTTTGGAAAGTGCCTAAAAACCATACCACGAGTGGGCCCAAGTCTTGTGAGTAAAACTGTAGAGGTGGAACACTTGGGGGCCGTCGATAGCTGTGCTAGCACGAAATCAAAAGTCATCGTGACCGACGGATTGAGCGTTCAAATTGTTGATCACGCTAGATAACACGCTCTTTTCCAAAAACTGTAAGTAATGTCTACTCAGCATAGTTTTCAGTATAAACCACTGGTGGGCTCTGTGGGTGTTGAACAAACATACATACGTCTGAGAAAGCGTCTGCAATAGGGATTGGCTAACCGCCCTAGTAGACTAGTATCTTCGAATACGATTGATCAGCTACAGACACAGACACATATATAAATATTTATATATGTGTGCGTTGATTTCAATGTTCACTTTCATATTTATATTTAAATACGCTCTATCTCTGATATTGAGCATTTTATCCCATAAAAACAGCACACCTTAAGAATATATATATATATATATATAATTATTTATTTAAAAATATGATTCCAACACGCTACATAAGAGGTCTCATGTTTCAAAACAAGAGCCGGCTCTTGTTTTGAAACATAAGAACTCTTATGTAGCGTGTTGGAATCATATTTTTAAATAAATAATTATATTTATGCTCTACTTTCGTATCGAGCACTATTTTTAAAAAATAATTACAAAAATACTAAGGAACTTTGGATTATTTACCAAACCAGTTTCTTTCCTATTTTCTACAATATCTTCATTCACACACACACACACACACACACACACACACACACACACACACACACACACACACACATATATATATATATATATATATATATATATATATATATATTGGTTAATAATGTTTGTGTATTTTTAAGCAGTTATTTCTATATTTTCTTCTAATATTCAAGTAATCATATTAAAGAGAAGCCTGACGATTGCGGCTAGTATCAAACAGCCTGTCGTCTCTGAGTGTTGACTCCAATGTTCACTTATATATATATATATATATATATATATATATATATATATATATATATATATATATATATATATATATAATTCAGCTACAGAGAAAATGTATCGCTGGACATTTCGCTATAAATAGGTATTTTGGTCAGCATATTTTAGTCACATTATTCGCGATGCACAGGCTGACATCTACCAACAAAGATGGATAGGTCGGCCTGGCGGCAGGTTCCATGGACTGCACGTTCACCCAAACTCAACCCTTTTGTTTTTTGTCTGTGAGGCCAGCTAAAACAATTGGTTTATACAGCAGACATAATGCAGTGACGTTTCGCCAACGTGTCATGGGGTCTGCGAAACCGTTCAACACCGTCTGGGAGTATTTAAAAGGGCCCGACAGTCAATGATAGCTTCGGAAATGTTTCCTGGTGAATTGGAGTAAATCCTATCTTTTTGGTTATTTTTTGTTCTCTATTTGAATTGAGTACTATTTGAACAAATAAGTATGTTCAAATAATAGGTAAATATTTATGTCACACCCGGTTTATAAAGGGTGTATCAAAAATACTTTTACAAGCGTTGCGGGTGGGTTTTTCACATCGAACGAAGGAGAAATTTCATATAAACATCTGTTAACTAATTCTTCGTTTTTGAGTTATTAACCTTAAAACTTACGGTAAACGCTGGTAAGTGTACAATCCAAGAGACAATCCCCAAATATTTATTATCATAGTTTGTGGTGCAACAGATCCTGTCTCAGGAACGCGTGGATAAGCAGCAGCAAAGGTTGGATGGCTCGGCTGCCTTTGGTCTGCATTCGCAATCTGAAACCCCCATGCAGCCTCGCGTCCATTATCATTCGTATGTAAAAATCATATCTACCTGCTCACGATATGAATATCCTGGCATTGTTAAACGGAATACTTGTCAGCTAACTCACTGCCACACACGTTAAACGTTGACGGCAGACTAACGTCAAATGTACACGAATGACAAATGTAACCTAGTCTACATCGCAACGCAGCGCAATCTACCGTAAATTTTCTTTAAATTTAATAGCTCAAAAACGAAGGATTTGCGGACATATGTTTATATGAAGTCTGTGGTTGTTTATTGTGAGGAAGACTCGTCGAAATTATATGTATGTATAATCCTCAACGATGGCATGATTCGGTGTTTCAGGCACAATGCAATCGTCAGGTGCTGGGAAGAGAGTGACAGATAAATGGACCCTCGTCAGTGGCCTGACTCGGAGTTTCATGCATAAGGTAATCGTCAGGTGGTGCGTTGAGTAATTTAATTTTTAATAAATATATCTGTTTAACGCATTGTGGTCAGTGTCCATATATTATACGGGGATTACGGTTTTTCATTTAAAAATATATGTTGCCTTTAAAATAGACGGGATTTTTATTTTATATATAAAAATAAGCGCGGATAAATATTTTATTTTGTAATTAAAATAAAAATGGATTAAATGTTATTTCTTAAAAAATATCTATTAAAATAGACAAACCTGAAGCTACATAAAAATATATTAATTTTCAAAGTTGGGATCATTATTTTATAGTAAACATAAAAAGGATTACTGTTTTGTTTTAAATTAAAAAAAAATGTTAGTATATATAATTCCATATATAAAAAAGATGTATCTTTTTTATGAAAAAAAATCTTGTTAATTTTTTGATACATAATTTTATATATAAAAGATTTTTGTTAAATTTTATGATATATAATTTTATATATAACTGATTTTTGTTAATTTTTATATATAATTTTATATATAAAAGATTTTTGTTCAATTTTATGATATATAATTTTATATATAAATGATTTTTGTTAATATTTTTATATATAATTTTATATATAAAAAGATTTTTGCTAAAGTTTTTATATATAATTTTATATATAAAAGATTTTTATTTTTATATCTAATTTTATATATAAAAAAGATTTTTATTAATTTTTTGATATATAATTTTTTATATATAAAATTTTTTTGTTTATATCTTATATAGAATT